>JAPNXP010000010.1:3802413-4435641 GCA_028753945.1 Hexactinellida sp. DTS-2022 | reverse complement strand
TGGTGCCTCATATATCCCAACCAACAAATAACAGAAGTAACGTTTGTAAATTCCTTATAACGTCTACATCTAAACAACAAATATATACACATGGGTTGTTAACAACATCATATTTGGAATCAGCTTACTTAATTACTCCATATATAGTCGTTGGAAGTAAGCGGCCACGACCATTTAAAACATATTAATTACAAATAATTGATTGGATTTATTATTTTTCTCTCGCCCAATTAAATTGCAGTTTCAGATTGGCATTCTATAATGCACTCTTAACAAATGTTAGAGACACTAAATCAATTTATACTAATTGAATGCTAGCTGCTAATCCATACTGTGCCACGCTCAAATTTAATTGGCTAAAGGTTTTGTTACCTTTTGAGATTGAAGATATGAATATTTTTCTTAGATATTAGAACTTGTTTCTAGATACGTAGTTACCCACCTCCCTGCCAAATTTCAAGTCTGTAGCTCTTACCCAGTTTCTCAATCAATCTCGAACAAACAAACAACAAACAAAAAAACAAACCATTTAGATTTAATATATAAGATAGAAACTTCATAATTTCATATTATAATCGACTCTCGTTGATACGAATATTGTGAGGGGGGGGGAGGGGGGGCATGCCCCCCCTCCCCCCCCCCTCCAGGTCCTCGGACCTATTATTTCGGGAAAATTTGCTCCGAGTGCCCATTATTCCATGGAAAAATGATCCTATGACCAAAATTCAATGAAATACTGGTCCCATCGTGGGACGAAATAGTTCAGGCCTGGACCATTTTTCATCGAATATTGGCATACAGAACCAAATTTTACCGTAGAATTGGTCGGGGATTATTTGGGGACAAATTTTCCATTGACAGAACTATTAGGATTATATTTGGCACGGAAGGTCATAAATATGTTGACATTATAGTTAAACTGGCACACTTCATTCAAAAGGTTGCCGGCCCCTGCTCTATAGTATACTGAATACTATGGAACATATTACATAAGCCTACTATCTGCTATATAATGACTGTTATTGATTGGTTTGTAAGTGAATATGTGTTTCATACAAGTGCAATGAAAACACTTGGAAGTTGGAACATTTTACAAGTTGATGATGATGTCAATTCTATTATTCAAAATAGTAACGTAAATACTACACGTATTCCTAATTTCTATTTGTAATAATTAATCTTTAATTACCGTAATTTAAACATTTGAAGTCTTCACAATTCAAACATTAATTAAAATATATTACAATAAGATGAAATATAATTTGAATATTGAAATTCTAGTTAAATTAAACATTGGGGAAGTGCAATCAGAAGGAGTACACTCCCATCCCGTATGAGGGGCTTTTTATCACTATATTTGGGAGAAAAATGTAAAATTAATGCTGTGCCGTGATATAAATATGATTGAAAATTCTACATTGGCATGGTATCATTTGTAATTTTAGATTTATACCTATATTCACAACATTTCCAAGACAAACTATGAAAATTACAGCCCTTTGAAGTCAGACTTCGTCTGCCACCCTCAAAAATACTTTTTATCACTATATTTTGGAGAAAATATAAATTAATGCTGTGCCGTGGTATAAATATGGTCGAAAATAACACAGTAGTATGATACCATATATATCTCGCTATTATATCTAATATGGATATATAACTGATCTGAGGAACTCAAACGAGGGTGACGAATCGCATTTTTTTTAAAAACCCTACAGATAATCTCTTAGTTGGCATTCCAAGTCTGAATTCAAAGGGCTGTAATTTTCAAAGTTTATATTGGAATGGGCGTGAATTTAGATTGACTATCCTAGTTACAAATGCTACCATGCTACTGTGTTAGTTTCAACGATATTAATTGTATATTTCGATAGTTATACTCCAGAAACCTTTTATTTCATTTGAAAAGTGACCTTTTGTTGATGATTCACCCATTTCTAAGCTCTAAATGGTCGTAAAGCAAAAGTCGTATTCAGATTCACCTGAAATTTTCAGACAAACCTTATCTTATTGAGTACTATCCTAAATGGTAATCTCAATTACAATATTGAGTTTAGTGGGGCATGTAGTGTATAACATTTCATGGGAGGGGAAGCATACAAAGGAATAAAAATATTAAAAAATGGCAATATTTGTCAAAAACAGTATTACATAATATTTTGAAAATAAAACAAGAATACATATATTCTAAAATGATATTTTCTAGGGAAAAATCTTTTTTTTTTAATTGGGAGATTTTTACCTTTCGAGGTGTAAACTGACCTCAAAGGTGATTTTTATGGAAAATCTTCAGAAATTTCCCTCCTATGATATTTCTCTACTATATCCAATAAAAAAAACGTGTTGTAATTTTTCAACTGTTTCCCACTAAATTCACTAAGTGTTCCCCTAAGAATACCTCTGAAACCATAGGCGTCGTTGTAGGGGGGGCGGGGGGGGGCAGCATAGGTCTCGCCCCCCCCCAGATTTCGTCCCCTCAGCTGGCGTTTGTCTTTAAAATTAGTTGAAACAGTGGAAGATAACATGTTTTTAATTTGCCCCAAAATGTCAAGTTGCATAAAGCTTCCTCAGTAAATTTACATCTTACTTACGTTATTAATTAAAAAATTATGTGTGATTTTTGCGTATTAATTGCAACATAAAATAAATGTCTTTTAGATGTTCTCTGGCTCCCCCCAGATTTTCAAAAAAATTGGAAAGTTCGACGCCTATGTCTGAAACGAAAACAAATATTCTTATATAGAAAACACTATATAAACAGTGTTTTTTGTCAGTTTGTTAGCCCGTGACCTTCGTTATATAAGGTCTTACTACTGAGTAGATTTTTGCTGGACCATGGATTACTTAAAGGCCATTGATTATTAGCTAACATATCTTTATCGCAATAGCTAGTATTGACTGACCTGAGAAATGCATTACAATTGTATAGGAAGTTAGGAACATGATATCAAGACGTACATAACACCCTTTATAATTGTGATATATCACCATTTGATTACGTAATCGCTATTTTTCGTGGGAATTATCGTGTTTTTATAGCCTGCTTTTAACATAGTTAAATGCGTTATAAATGTTCAAAATTGGACTATCGATCTTATGTAAACTATGCTAGTACTGATCTATCCGAAATTGGTAACTTCCTATTCATTGATGATACATTTTCTAGGCCTAACTTGAATAATCTTTGAGATAATGAATGTATTAGCACTTAATTATTTATATGGTAATACATTCATTAATCAAATGGTGATATATCACAATTCTAAAGGGTGTTATGTACGCCTTGATATCACGTTCTTAACTTCCTATACAATTATAATGCATTTCTCAGGTCTGTCAATACTAGCTATTGAGATAAAGATATGTTAGCAAATAATCAATGGCCTTTAAGTAATCCATGGTTCGGAGTAGTAGTAAGGCCTTATATAACGAAGGTCACGGTTAGCCAAATTTTATCAGAATTCCATACTAGTTCAGATAGAGAGTCAGGAGCGGTCTGGCCATACAAGCCAGCGGGGTATCCCCGCTGGGGCCCCCTTGCGAGGTTCCAAATTTGGGCTCCTAGTTTTATAAGGCCCCCTTGGGGGCCCTTGTAAGGCTATTATATCTGTACAAAAGCATAGAAATTTCCCCGATGGGTCCCCCCTGGCCAGGACGCCCCTGTAGAGAGTATTAAGTAATATTACTCATTTAATGATTACTAAATATATGCATAGATCAAGACATCAAAGAAAGAGATTACTTAAAGAAATCTTGATAACAGAAAGGAATTCTTAGAGAAAATATAAGTGGTCGGAATAAAATTAAAAGTGTATCAAATAGTGTTTGGGTTAACAAAAAACTTAACAGCTATACTCCAATATTTCAATACCTGTAATTTCTTAATTTTTTTCACTAATTCTGTTTTATGACGATGAAAATAATTTTCTCTGCATTGTAAGGTTTTCTGGAATTGTAACAATTTTGATTCAAGAAATTGCTCATGATTTTTTGCTTTCGAGAGCTTTTGATAAGATAATCCTTCACTAATTTGCAATTGTGAAATCTCAAAGTGAAGCTTTCCAATAATGATATTCTGACTCGACTCTGCCTAAACAATCACAATATAGTAAAAGCTTCACAATTATTTGGAATTTGCCTTCCAGCAAAAGACATTATACAAAATACAGGATATTAAATCGAGGGGAAATAAGAACTAAAGAATGACATTTGCAAATAGCAAATTAAATAAGTTATAGTCTAAAACCATGGAGTCAGATATTCTTTCCCGTTAACGATAATTTCAAGAGTGCGCTGTTTGTTCAAAGTAATAAGTAATAGAAGTGCCCTGCACAATATAGATTTTCACTACACAGATTTTTACTGTGCCGACTATACTATAGTATAGTGGCCCAGTTCTAATCTTACTGCCTTGGTTATTATCCTTCCGTATCCTCTCCACAGAACAGAGTTTAATTAACTAAGAGCCCAAATTTGTAGGATATGTGTCTCATGGGTAACAGATGTGCACCTGGGGTCACGATTTTTGATTACATTCTTTTGGCCACATTTTTGACCTGTTTAATGTTAGAAAAAGAACAATAAATAGTACCCGAATATTCAATTCATATGTATTTGATAGAGAATTGAATTCTACACCGTTTCACAGTGCACAATTTCCCAAATTGCGCTTCGTTTGTGCCACAATTGAGTTGCAAAATCCCTTTGTTTACTAACACTTCAGTTCAATTGAAAGTGTTAAATCTAATTCTATTGTTTCAACTTGCTATAATTATATTGATTCCATTTGTTAAATCTTACACTATTGTTTTAAATTGCGATAATTATATTGATTCCACTTGTGAAATTGAGTAGGCTTCTATTTCTAAATAAAAACTAAGAATTTACATTCCATAACAACGACAGATTATGTGATTATATTTATCTCTGCGAGAATATTATTGCACTGTAATATACTGACGTAATTAATTATAATTAATTCTGTCAGTATATGACTTAGATAGATGCTCCCAATTTGTTTATTAGGGGTTATCGATTGTGCGGAATTGAAATTTGATAGCCAAATTAATTAATTAATTATTTATGACAAAATAATTAAACTTAATAAATATAAGTTGACATTGAAATTGGTGTTAAATTATAAATAATATTAATAATTATTTATACTAATTAATTAAATATCATAAATCTCAGAGATCATAGAAGATAGAAACAAACTTTCAATTTATCAATTGGTCCTTATGGCACGTGCCACCTATACAAGTGGGTCTTGACACCTTGAGGTGATGATGACATCGTTTAAAAAATGTGTTTTTACAATTTTCTTAATTCGATATTTAAAATGGGTTAGTTGATGTTGGGTGATGACCCAACACTCACATAAAAAATGCTGAGTCATCCGCTATTATATCCTACTCAAACTTGAATATCTCTAAAATGAAGTGAACTAAATGGAAACTTCCACCACTCTAAGGGTCAATGCCTTCTGCAACAACTTTTTGAAATAATCTAACACCTTCATAGTGATGATGACATGGCGAAAAAAAATCCAAAATTGCAGCCTGTGCCGACAGCATGTTCCTTTGGAGGCACTATCAATAAACCACCACTAAATATAGTGCCACCAAAGGAACATGCGTCGGCACAGGCTGCAATTTTGGAATTTTTTCTTAAAATGCTATCAAAAATATAATATAATTATGTTCTTTTTTCTTAAAATTGTCTTTTAACAAATTCCTCCTTTTTGAAAATAACATTTTTGTAGAAACTTCATGAAATCTATGTTATAGAAAATTAGAAAACTTATTTACTTGTTGTAAACAGGCCTTGATCTGGGTGCGTGATTTTAAGGAAAATGCTGGAAGGGTGCGTGAAATTGGAATTAATTTGGGTGAGCAGTGCGCACCCAAATTATTTTTCATACTAATTTGGTCTTTTGGGTAAATTTAGGTGCGCGATTGTAAATTCAACATCACCTAGGCTAGGGTGCGCGGATCTCTTAGGGCTAGATGAAGGCCTGTAGGAAAATATTTAAAGCATATCATTTACAATAGAAAAATATAATTCACTAAGCTCAATATCTAAAGCTAACAAAGTTATACCTATAATAAAGGTAAGGGTTCGCCATACATGTCAGATGATAGCGGTCTTGCCACTTCGCCCGAAAAAGGAATCCCAAAAATCCCACCTCCAACTAAAACATGGAAACATATAGGGTTGGACTTTATACGTGTACTAGCGCCCTTCACTTGCTAGGTTGTTTCAGGTTGAACACAACCACAAACCAAACGCTTCGCGGTGATGCATGACACATTCTTTTAACAATACTCTAATAGGGCAAATTGGCTGAAAATAGTCAAATTTATTAATATAAAACTTTACCGATACGTCATCCTTCGATAATGAGTAAGAATGTTAGGGACTTCGCCACGGGGGGAATAGAGGGGAAATCAAGTTACCGAGTCAATTGACTCGTGATAAATTCGGTGACTCGATGACTCGGGGTGACTCGCGAGTCATCGAGTCAATCAAATGACTCGTGAAAAGTACTGAATAAATTAATTTAATGAGTTCATACTTGCCAATCTATTTGAGTCATATCCCTGTACGAGGCTCCAATTTTCCCCTGTACAATGGACTCTCGACTAGAGCCGAGCGATAAGACACGAACACGAACACGACACGAATTCGTGTTCGTGTTGTGTTATGCCAAAGTTTTCGTGTTCGTGCCGTGTTCGTGTTCAAAGTTCATGTCTCGTGTCGTGTTCGGTTAAAGTTTCATGGGGGTTTTGTTAATATTATACAACACTTGTGGTGAACAAGTTATTGAATAATATTCGTATGTTATGATCTTAATTAATTATATTTATTCATTTAATTTTTCCAACTTTGTATTTCGTGTTCGTGTTCGTGTCGTGACATATTGGTGTGGCGCAATTCGTGTTCGTGTCGTGTTCGTGTCGTGTTCGTGTCACATGTTTCATGTTCGTGTTAGTCTTAAAGACAAATTTGAAAACGACGCTCTACTCAGGAGACGAGATTCTGGACACCTCAAAATATTTTCTCGAACTGCCTCGCTCGTCTGTGAAGTAAATATACGAAATACATTATGGTAAATAACGGTAAATCTCGAATAATTTTATCAAATCCGTATTAGTATAAATATACTCGGGTTGATTGAATGGAGTCGAAGTAGGGGTAATTTCATTGGGTAAGGACACAAATGTTCGCACAATTATTTTTGGTGTATTTATCAATACACCAAAAAAAAATTTGGTGTACGTATTTATCAAAATAAAAAGAATAATTGCATAGTTGTGCCGCTGGACAATATAGGGTGCGAATTATGTGAGACTAAGAAAATTTTCACGCTTCTCAAAATGTGAAAATGAAATCCCGGAATTCCACTCGAAAGTTATGGCGTCATTCTCACATTTGATAAGCGTGAAAATTCCATTAATCGCATCATGGCCAACTATATTATACGGTTAGATAAGTCAAGTATTTACTCATTTCATTTCCAGGACAGTGTTTACATTCTAATTGCTCGTAAAATGAATTACCTATCTTCATGGAATAAACTAAACTTAGGTTTTCAAATACGCAGAAACATCTAAAATACTTTTGAGAATGATTTCTCATTGGATTTAACCACAATGACGTAATCAAATCTACATACCCATATATATGGCAATGATGTTAAATAAATGTTAATTTTTTAGATAATTTGATAATCTAACTTTGCCGTTTTTATCCTAATGCATTTTTCTTGTTAAAAACTAACTACAGTAGCAAATTATGTCATTCCTCTCACTCAAATTCTTTTCAACGTCAATGTAAGTAAATAATTAGACTATTGTTATCAAACCATATGTTTTGTATTTTTTGAAATGTATAGTTAGATTTTAATCTAAGTCTTAAAAGGCTGTTTGACGATGTACATGTTACCCAGTCAGTTTAATGACCGTTCTTGTGACTTAATTAGCTAATCTTCACTGAATCTCTATTAGAAGAGATAATTTATCCAAATAAATAATATGAGTTTGGAAAAATTGGTGTTTTGAACATTCTCCATGACATTTTGTATAAGTTATGAGTCTTAGGACCATATATTATCGTGGACAAATTTCATACATATCTCAAGATGCCATTGAAATAGAGCATAGCAGAACTGTATTAACTCATTTTGAGTTGACCCAATAAATTCATTTTTTCAATGAGTTGAATGAGTTTATTGTTTCAAATGAATGAGTTTAACCCTTTTTTGGTATTACGTAGATTAATTATTCATCGCCTAATCAATTCAGGCCTCACAATAGAATGGAAATTATGGATCAGGGATGCAGTTGAAGCAGGAGATACGAAAGTTTAAAATTCACATTTGGCCAAATTTGGTGACCAGGTACAGTAGATGTTGGATATAAGCACACTATGTTGGAAAAGTGTTGCCATATACGATATACCCTATATAATTTATGTCGGTCATAAGAACATGCCGATTTTAAGCACATAAGTGCATTCCCGACGATGTGCTTATAACCGGCATCCACTGTATTTGAAAACAACAAGTTTGATCATAGATAAACTGATTATTTTATAAATTGGTTCATGACCGAAAAGATGATTTTTAGTCATTGACATTGTAAATAACCATTAGAACCAGTTATATAGTCTAAATTTCATTTTTTTATATTTGTATATATTAATCTTTTTCTCCTCAATCGATATTATTCTGATGTAAACTAGAAACTGTTTCATTACTCAACTCCAGCAGATAGCAACTAAATGTTCGGCACCTGCTTTCAAAAGCAAAGGTAAATCTGAAGAACGGATTACTCTTTTCAAGATACCAAAGAAACCAAACCAATTCATTCCATAGGCGGCGCCAAGGGGCAGGCGGATGCAGGCGGCCCAGCTTTGAGGGAGCCCTCTGAGATTCCCTCCTGAACCACCTGTCCCTCAGAGCCCAAAACCGAAATCCTGCCGTCCCCTCTAAACAGATACGATTGGTTTCGGGTACTCCCAGAAATAGTATATATCAATTAATGGCTATTTAGGTTTGCGTGAAGCAGTAAGGGATTAAGATATCAAGTGAATAGACAGGGTTCCCAATATAAAGGTGTTATTTTCAATAGTGAACCCAACCTGAAAGATGGCGCTGTAACATTTTACTGTGCCGACCATGCTATAGTATAGTGGCCCAGTTTAAATCTCACTGCCTTGGATGTTTTCTTTTCTCTGTGTCGTCTCTCCAGGCTAAACCATTAGTGCTAGAGCTCTGATATTTCAGGATAGGTGTCTGGTTGTTGATTAATGTGCATCTCGTGGTCCGATTTTTCAATTTCGACTTGGGAAATTTTTTAACGGACTTTTAGCTTTTTTGTCCCATATGAAAATAAGAGCAATAACAAATTTTTTTCAAATCATTAGTTTCAGAAAAATATTTTAGAACTGATAGCTCTTCACGATTATTAAAATTCGTCCTCACTTTCCTGATAATTAGGCTCAAAGTTGCCACACACTCTGTTTTATCCGAAACATTCTTAAGAAAGAAAAATAATTCAATATTTGTTCATATTAATTCAGTATTCATTCATTTTTAATTAAATCATTCATCAAAATACTAGATATAATATCCGGCTTCGTTATAACTGGGAGTTGTCTGTAAATCTACTGTATTTTTATACTTATGACAATATATGATTAACATATTTCTAATCCCGGGATTCCGGGATCCCGGGATTTTGAAAAATCAGATACAGAAATCCCGGGATTGTAAACGCTAATTCCACCCTACGGGAGAAAAAATCTAAAATTACAGATGTCCAGACAGCTGTATTCTGGTGGAGGCACTATTAGTAATTGAAGCCCAAAATATAGTGCCTCCAATTGAATATGCAGTCGGCACAGCTGTAATTTTATATTTTTCACTAGGATGTCCCGGGGCCGTATTCACTAAGAAGTTAAGTTCGAACTTAAGTCGTATTCACTAAGATTGGTATTCACTAAGATTTTAGTTCGTACTTAAGTTCGAACTTAAGTACGAACTTTAAGCAAGCTAGGGAGGTTGCACTAAGTAATTTTGTATTAGACTAAATTAAGAATTTCTTCGGATTCGTAATAATAATAGTATACTTTCAGCTACTCTCTAATTTGGAAGGCATAATACAAGTAAATCGTTATATATCTGCACACTATCTATGTAGTCTAGCTAATAACTAAATTTATGATTTTTCTAACAGCTTCTGACGTTTCAGCCTGTAGTACTCCCTCTGCTCTTCAATTAGCTGAAGTTGTGCTGAGAATACAACCATCTGTTGTAACAGCACTTCCTGCTGTAAAGGGAGTAAGTCCGCTACCTTCATTTCAGGCTGCTGCTGGGACTCAGTTGGACGTTGATCATCTGCTGGATCACGTCTTCGCTTCCTACTTTTCTTCCCGTTACGATTAACGTTAATTTGGGTTCTTCGGGAGCATACAAAATTGACGTATCGTCTACATTACCTAGCTGAGGAATCTGTTCGCTGCTGGCTGTTGTTGATGGTGATACGAAATTATCGACAACACCTGAGATTCCGATAAAAGCTGGGGTGGTCTCAAACATCTCTCTAATTCTATAAGAGTTATTTATACTCCTATCTGCAGCTAAAATTAATACGTCTTCGTCTTCGACAATTCCAGCGGAGTTTGAGCCCCCTCCGGTTATTCTAGATTCCCTGAAGCTAGCATCAACTTTTGACTTGGCAGCTAACTTCAAGTTATTCCATTATTTCTTAAGTCTTCTACCCCTCTATTATTTTCATATACAGCGTTTACTTTGCCTGTAATAGTTTTCCACAGTTCCTTCTTCTTCTTATTGAGGTCAGCGCTGTTTCCTGAACCTCGCAATAAGTCGCCAGCAGATTAAATTTCACCAATGAGCGCGCACTCTTCTTCCTTAGTCCAATTTATCTTGTTGGATTTTTCCATTCCGTTTAAAATTGGTTTTGTTCAACAGCAATTTATACAAATGTGAGAAAGAACATTGATCATGAAAATTAATCTTCAATGGAATTATATGCATTTGTTATTTTGGCATCAAAGCTACTTTTGTATATGTATAGAGAAATTAACTGTTTCATGTATAGAGAACTTAACTGTTTCATGTTTAGACAGACTGACGTACGTAGACACTCCTCTAAATGTTCATAGGAAGCACTTGTCTACATACCAGTAGTATATTTCTTTTTTGAATTAATTAAATATACTTCAACTAATTATCTTCATTTACATATATAAATTCAATCAAAATTATGAATAGCAAATTGGTCTCTGTAATGCTTAGCAGCCAATTGTCCCAATTCTTCAATTACAATAGGTTCATCCATATGTTGGTCAATAGGCGAATCGTCCAGTATTGGTTGCTTCCAAACTATAGCCATATTATGTAGCACAGCACATGAAGTAATAATGGTGCAAACCTTGTCTGGAGCCATTCGGATCTCCCCATGTAGACAATGACCTGAAAACTCGCTCCCGAGCTATAGATTCTTGTTGTTGTTGTTCAGAAATGATTAGTGGAATCAAACCCGCCATTTGAATATAAATTATGAAAAGTAATATAGTTTTTGATGTATTTACAGTATTTGTATTGATTATTTGATCTTATACTCATGTCTATACACTAGTAATTAATCATAACCTAACAACGTTTATGTAAATTGTTATGTGCGTAGTGATTAATAAATGTGTTTACAGTCCTTTCACCGCGTACAAGCACTTTGACTTTGATTATTTAAAGTATAATCTAAGTTATTTTATATGTATTCTTTAATAAATAAGAGATCCACAAAACATTGTAGGCAACAAATATTTATGTAAATATTTAGGTATATTTAACTATATTATTACTGTGCCGACTATACTATAGTATAGTGGCCCAGTTCTAATCTTACTGCCTTGGTTAGTTAATATTTTTGGTCCGTAGATCCTCCACAGAACAGAGTTTCATTAACTAAGAACATAAAATTTCAGGACAGGTGTCTCATGGGTTACAGATGTGCACCTGGGATCACGATTTTTGATTACATTTCTTTGGACACATTTTTGCACCTGTTTAATATAAAAACAGGAACAATAAATAGTACCAGAATATTCAATTTATATGCATTCGATAGAGAATTAAATTATACACCTCTTCACAGTGCACGAACTTTTAAATTGGGTTTCGTTTGTGCCACAATTGAGTTGCAAATTTCCTTTGTTTACTAACACTTCAGTTCAATTAAAAGTGTTAAATCAAATTCTATTGTTTCAACTCGTTATTATTATATTGATTCAACTTGTGAGATCGAGTAGGTTTCTAATTTCCAATTGAAAAAAAAGATAATATTTCATAACAACGAGAGATTATGTGATTATATTTACTTCTGCAAGAATACTCTTGCACTGTTAATATACTGACGTAATTAATTATAATTAATTCAGTCAGTATATGACTTATATAGATGCTCCCAATTTGTTTATTAGGGATTATCGAGTGTGCGGAATTGAAATTTGATAGCCAAATTAATTAATTAATTATTTATGACAAAATAATTAAACTTAATAAATATAAGTTGACAATGAAATTGGTGTCAAATTATAAATAATATTAATAATTATTTATACTAACTAATTAAATATCATAAATCTCAGAGATCATAGAAGATAGAAACAAACTTTCAATTTATCAATTGGTCCTTATGGCACGTGCCACCTATACAAGTGGGTCTTGACACCTTGAGGTGATGATGACATCGTTAAAAAAATGTGTTTTTACAATTTTCTTAATTCGATATTTAAAATGGGTTAGTTGATGTTGGGTGATGACCCAACACTCACATAAAAATGCTGAGTCATCAGCTATTATATTCTACTCAAACTTGAATATCTCTAAAATGAAGTGAACTAAATGTAAACTTCCACCACTCTAAGGGTCGATGCCTTCTGTAACACCTTTTTGAAATAATTTAACACCCTCATAGTAATGATGACATGGCGATAAAAAAAATCCAAAATTGCAGCCTGTGCCGACAGCATGTTCCTTTGGAGGCACTATCAATAAACCACCACCAAAATATAGTGCCACCAAAGGAACATGCGTCGGCACAGGCTGCAATTTTGGATTTTTATTATTATTATTTCTCCGTAGACGGTACCCTGCCCTCACCTTTATACATTAAGGGCTAAAACTTGGCATATAGGTGCAGAGTGACCGTCTAATTTGCACCTGGGGTTACGATTTCCGTTCAAATTTTCTTAACACCTATTTTATCTAATTATACTTCATAACATTAAATAATAAATAGTGAGCTTCATAAAATTTACATATTTGGATAGAGAATTAAATTCTACACCTTTTCACAGTGCACGAATTTTCAAATTGGGCTTAGTTTGTGCCACAATTGAGTTGCAAATTCCCTTTGTTTACTCACACTTCAATTTCAGTAAACTGTTAAATCTTACTCTATTGATTCAACTCGCGATAATTATATTGATTTAACTAATAAATTCCAGCTGGCTTCTATTTAATTGTAGTATTACTATACAATGGATTAAATAATAATAATAATATAAGGAATTTGTTGACTCAATTCAAATCACCGTGGATAACATTGCTAAAATAATTAAATAATATAGAGAATACTTATCCACCGATCATCGGTAGCACCGATCATCGGTAGAAGTGAATAATGTTGCCGATCATCGGTAGATTTCACCGATGATATTGTACTTAATATAATGTCTAATTATAACATAACTAATTCCTTGTGATAACTATTCGTGTTTGAACTATCACTAGTAATTGGACTCAATGACTGAACATAGTAATGTGTGTTGTTCATAAATATCTTCAACGAGTATAATTTAGGTATAATCATTTTCGTACTCCATGTTATAACAAGGCAATTCATTTTCTCTATCTATTTTCTTATAAAATTCGATCTATTTCAAGAACACACCTATGTTTGAATATGAAAATGACGATTATATGAATGATATCAATGACTGCAGCTATTATCTCTCCTCAGAATATCAACTCCTACCAGAACCTCCTGGTTATTCCAAATTTCCCGATTTTGATAATCAACACGTTGACCTAAACTTGGCTACACTAGCACCAACAAATGTTTAAGAGTATTCAAGTCAAAGTTTGTATCCAAATCCCCCGCCTAATCCTGATCCAATTCAAAGAGAAGAAATTATCGCTGAGGCAACAAACCAAACAATAACAATTCCTAGTAGCATTGATGCAAATATTCGCCCATATAAGTTCTGGACTGTAGCAGAAGTTGTGCGTGCTAGAACTATCAATTTACCGGAGGATTTTCCATCTGGTCCGTGGACCTCAACAGATTCTGCGAAGCAAGAACTTTCTTCATGGGTTCACAGCTTATTAACAGGTGGAGTTCGTTTTAGTCTAAATTCTCTAAACTGGGGTGCTAATCTTGTAAGAACGAGTAAAAAAGGTCGCCAAAAGATTTTAAATTGTCATCGTTCCAGAAAGGCAAAACTGACTGGAGAAGGAAGATATACCTCCTCATTTAAATGCAATTGTCCGTTTTTTGCTTGCATTGAAGAATGTTCTGACGGATGGGTTATTGTTCGTGGAAACTTTCAACATAATCATGCACTTCACAAAACTACTGGGTCTAGTCTAGCAGAAGCGCCTCTTCGCTCTATACCTAAGGAGTTGCTAATACTCGGTGAAACTTTGAAGAGTGCTGGTTTTTCAGCTTCAAAAATATCTCAAGCTTTTGAGAGTGAGGCTTATCGGCTAGAACTTCCAGTATCATGGACCTATCAAGATGCTTATAATAATTTTTCACCAAGCACAGAAGAAAGGTCATTTGATACTACAAATTTCATTGAGTATCTACGGAAACGTAATGTAGACAACGACCTCTACTACAGTGCAACTACTGACCCGGATGGTTGTTTAGACAAAGTATTCTGGGAAATGAAGAATGGCCTGGAACGCTCGGCCGAGGATTATGAGAACAATCCTGCATTTTTTGATACATCACATGGTACAAACAAATATTGCCTTAAGTTTGGAGCCCTGACAACAGTTGACATGTACGGAAGAACAATTATTCTTGCCAGTTCTATTAAGTAATGAAACCGAATCCTCGTTTGATTGGGTATTTAGAGAGTTTGTAAAAGCTTTTCATACACCCCCAAAGGTTTTGTTTACTGATGGAGATCCGGCAATGGCTGCTGCAATCCGCAGCGCGTTACCAAATACTTCTCATCTACTATGTACGTACCATCTATCTAAAAATCTATATACCCATATAAAACCATTGTTTTTAATCATAAAGCTGGAAATGCCAAAGAGATGTGGAATAAGTTTTGTAACTGTTGGTGGAAGATTTGTAAAAGCAAGATGCTGAATCATGTATTAGTTTTGATGCAGAATGGCATGATCTATTGGGAATACTCGAGTCTATTGAACACAGTACTAGTGTGAATACATTAGAATCTGCAAAGAAATGGTTGCAAAGTTTATATGAACGAAAAACACAGTGGGTTTCAAGGTGGACATGGAACCATTTAACACTGGGGGTGCATTCCACACAACGATCCGAGTCAATACATGCAGCTATTAAGCATTTTCTTAGCTCACATACACTCCTAACGGATCTTGCAGGGAAATTGGAAGAATATCGCCAGAATATCTCTGAGAGAGGGGAAGGGAAGGCAACCCGACTTGCTCTTAAACAATTTTCTAGAGGTTCTGAACAACATCCAACCGAAGACTATATATCAAAGAGAATTTCTCCTTTCGCCATGTCCATTGTTAAATCACAAATAGCACTCTGTATGCAGTATACTGTAGAAGAGCTTTTAGGTGATGATAGAAATACAGACAACAGCGAGATTTTCTCTTGTAAACGGACATTAACTAATGAATATGTTGACTCCCCTATAGATTTGGATCTTCAAGATTCAGCAACACCTATTTTGAGTGATCACATTAATGCTTGTGATCTCTCTTTACCTTCTGAGATAACTACAAGTTCAGAAACACTTAGACGCGTGCACTCTAATCATGTACATGCCTTTTCCCCACTTGTTGGGGACTACCGTGTCGGCATATCCTACGTATATATCTGTATAGGAACATAACCAAAATACCTGACGATATCGTATCCAGTTTATGGTTAGTTAAAGGTGAGAGACAGAGAGGTAACTTAGTAAATGAGTTAATAACTGCTAATCGACGAGTACCTGATTTTCCACAGACTAAAGACGAAAGATATGCACTTCTTGGTAACGATTTCAAGAACGTCGCTAGAATAGCTTCTCTAACCTCAGAATATACTGAAAAGGTGAGAATAGAATTAATGAAAATATCAGGACTTCTGCAATACAATGAATTGGATATTGTAGCTCCTCATATTATGGTATCAAATCAAGAAATTATTATACAGAATCCTAAAATTCCTCTTAGTAAGGGTCGTCCGTCTCAAAAGCGAAAGAAGAGTGCTGATGAGTTTCCTAAACGGCGAAGAAAAAGGAAATAGATTCATCACCAGCTTAGTCTCAATAATAATTAGTCATAGTGTTTTTGTGTGATTTATTAAATTAAACTGTCTTGTTATAGTCGAATGTAACGAGGTTCGGCTGTATTACTAAGTACACATTGCTTCAGGTCTATTTTATGTTTTACTAAGTACTTAAGTACAATATCATCGGTGAAATCTACCGATGATCGGCAACATTATTCACTTCTACCGATGATCGGTGATACCGATGATCGGTGATACCGATGATCGGTGGATAAGTAAACTCAATAATATATTCTAATTTATTATCAATACATAATGAATGAATGGCATTAAACTCAAGATGATTTATGATAGAAACAAACTTCAAATTTATCAACCGTTCCTTGTGGCGCGGACCAATTAACAAATGGTTCTTGACACCTTGAGGCGTTGATGACTTGGCGAAAAAAACCCCCAAAATTGCAGCCTGTGCCGACAGCATGTTCCTTTGGAGGCACTATCAATATACAACCAACAAAATATAGTGCCACCAAAGGAACATTCGTCGGCACAGGCTGCAATTTTGGATTTTTTTATTTCTGTGCCGACTATACTATAGTATAGTGGCCCAGTTCTAATCTTACTGCCTTGGTTAGTTATTATTACTGTGCCGACTATACTATAGTATAGTGGCCCAGTATTGGTCTTAGTGCTTTGGTTATTATTAGTCCGTATCCTCTCCACAGAACAAGAGTTATATTAACTAAGAACTGAAACTTTCAGGATAGGTGTCTCATGGGTTATAGATGTGCACCTGGGGTCACGATTTATTAATTTTGACTTGGGAAAAATTTTAACGGGACTTTTAGCTTTTTTTGTCCCATAAGAAAATAAATGCAATAACAAGAAAATATTTAGAATCATTAGTATCAGAAAAGTATTTTGCAACTGATAGCTCTTCACGATATTTTTAATCTGTCCTCAAAGTTGCCACAATTCACCCTCAACTTTCTAAAATCGTAAATTCATTAATATTCAATTATGCAAATATTTCGTGGTTTCGATGAAGAACTACTATTTATGAATAATTCAATAGATTCAGTGTTATTTCGATTCAAGTTATTGCTGATATCATATTTACAATAAAGAATTCTAGTATATATGAATAATTAATTTACATTCAATAGCTATTACTATACAAATCAATTTCTGATATCATAGTTACAATAAAGTATTCTATTTATATGAATAATTCAATTTGATTCAATAGCTGCTACTATATAAATCGATTTCTAATACAATAATTGTATTAAAGTTTTCTCCTATATGAAAATTCAATTTCACTCAACAGTTATTCAATTTCAGAACGATTTCTGATATTCAAACAATGGATTAATGAGATGGAGTATCTATTTGTATAAATATTTGTCTATGTGTGTGCTTGGTGCCCGAAATGTATTAGAGTGTAAGGGGGGATTTATAGCGCATTTATAATGGGATATAAACTTAATCCCATATGTCATTCTAAGTGAACAAGTATGCTGATTTCAATTTCAAAACGATAACTGATATATAAACAATGGATTATTGAGATGGAATTTCTAGTTTATGACTATTCGTTTGTGTGCTTGTTTGGTGCCCGAATTGTATTAGAGTGATAGGGGTCTAAAACGCATTTAAAATGGAAATATAAACTTAAACTCAAGATGGTTTAAGATAGAAAGAAGCATGAAATTTATCAAACGTTCCTTTGCCCCGTAACAAATTGATAAATGGGTGTAACCACCATGTGACGTTCATGACATGGCGAAAAAAATCCAAAATTGCAGCCTGTGTCGACAGCATGTCCCATTGGAGGCACTATCAATAGACCACCACCAAAATATAGTGCCACCAAAGGAACATGCGTCGGCACAGCTGCAATTTTTTTTAGGCTGATTCCAAACTCCAAGAGAATAGAAATTGAGTGAAATAAAATTAAAAGTAAAAGTTCATACTTAAGTTCAAACTTAACTAAGTTTGAACTTAAGTTTGAACTTAACTCTTAGTGAATACGACTTAAGTTCGAACTTAACTAAGTTAGAACTTAAGACTTAAGTTCAAACTTAGATTACAAGTTTCTAGGATCTCCAAGATAAGTCATGATTTATTTCTTTACCTAAAACTTGGTCATTATGGTACCCAGGTGAACATTGTATGCATTCTAATCTTGAGAATTTTCGTATCCTCGTTGATGTTATTTCTAGTAAAATTCGATAGTACCATATTTGTAAAATGAGACATTCCCACATTTATTAAGTTGACTCATGATTTTCGAAAACTTTAGCTTGTTCTGAATGAACTGTCTTTTTCGAATCATGACTGTAAGCTATCTATGAAATCTGAATCAACTACTGCCGCTCCATATTTTTTTTGTATAAACTCACATCCAACAGGCCATCGATATTATGCATACCACTTCGGATAAAGAAGCATCGGAGTGTCCACAACTTAATCGACTTCATATCATTCAATGCCTTTAGGAAATAGCCCTGTTCCCTAAATATTGACGTGGATACGTCGATACAACATACTCACGAAAATTATTCCTATCAAAACTAATCTTATATCTCCAGCTTGTTATAAGTATTTCCAGCATATGTCTTGTCTGTCCCTTCCGCATTCCAATATTTTGGAAAACTTTATAATGCCTTTGAGATCGAAAAGAAATTATTCCCATTCCTAGGCAAGCAACGCATTCATTCTAATGAAGAAACCATGCTATTCTTCAAATCGACGAAATTCAATTATAGCCCAATTATACAAGAGAGGAAAAATTATTGGTCATCATGTCCGACGAATAGTATTAGCTAACATGGTCTCGAGTATTTAGCTAGATGGTCCTGCATTGTTCGTCTATTGCCACGTTCTTCTTTATCTGCAGGGAAAAATTTACCAATGTCAAATCTTTTACTCGAGATGTTAATATGTTGAGCAGCTGCGTATTCAGTTTGTACAATGACTCCATCCTTGGGATGGATCCGCCGATGCAGTATTTCTGTTGGGCCTCAATATTGTAATACTTAGGGAGTGGGCCCGACCCTAGGTTCGATAACCGGGGCTCAGCTGCGCCAACCGGGGCCTGGTCCCGGCTGCCCCCCCCCCCCCCCGGCTACTCCACTGATGTTGAGGCTATGGCTTATTAGTTATTAGTTGAGATCATTTCAATGCCAACTACCAACTTAACGTGAAACTCATTAACTTGTTCTCTCCTGTTGGTGGTCTTGAAATTATGGTACCCGTCCTGTGATAATAGTAGAGTCCTTTTCCTTACTTTTTATTTTTACACATATTAATATCTATTCTTTTAAATTGGTTGAACCTGATATCTGACGCGAAAAGATTCACCTTTCCTGATTTCTAAGATATTCGATGTATTTCTTGTTCATTCTCTCTAAGACTGTGTTCAGCTACTTTTAAATATTAGATGGATAGCTTGGCCAAACTAGCTCCACAATGGACATTGAAAAATTTCATCCTTCTAGTTAGTAAAGTCAGAATGTCAAGTTTGTCTTAATTGTTATTCACGAATCCAACATTGTTGCGTAAGCTATTCAACGCTGAACGCTGTGAGTAATACGTAAAATAACACTCGCTGAGTTCGCTTTTGCTTCAATTTTTGTATGTAATCGCTACCTGAGACGGAAAAATAATTAAAGCACCATTTGAACTACAGTATGATGTCAGGTGCCAATTACCGTGTTTCTAATCTTCCGATATTAGAAACCGAACTGAAGGTTTCTAGAATTTTAGAACTATTTTCAAGATTTTCCATAAGGATATCGCCTCATCGGCAAGTGAAATCTATCTTGAGACCTCGACATTTTTTAATGAAATGTTGATTGCGAATACCAACACTTAAATCTTAAGCTTTCATTGCAGGTTATTTTCCACCCGTATTAGAAAATTTTGAAAGTGTTCCTAATGTCAAGGATATGTTAACCATCGATAAAGATTTACTAGTTGATGAAGCATTCGTCTCTCAGTTTAAGCGATTGGAAATTTATGATCGAGGTCGCCTAAATTATTCATCAAAGATAGCATTTGAATCAGTTGTTACTCTTGGAATACATTCTCTATCATATTAATAATAATATAAGAGAGTTAATGAATGCTTTAGTAGAAGGGCCAGCGAGGAAATTTCTCGTGGTGCTTGCTTTGAATTCTATGATGGGTATCCATGATTAGGGGGTAGAATTACTTGTAATCTTATTGAATTTTTAATGCAGGCTGCTATTCGTTTCAGGAAATTGCATTATAGTAGCAAATCAAGTCAAAAATACAATTCTATGGTTGATAAAGAGGAATTGGAAACGCAAATTGAAAATTTTAGCTCTTAATGTATACATAGTACCTTTTTTCCCTTGATAAGGTGAACACTCGTTAAAAAAGTGCTTGGAGCCCCTGTAAATATCCGGATAGTCGTTATTAGCCGATAATAATTAATGCATTTAGTGCTCTGGGAGAAAATCTCCATTTCGTTATAAGCAGTTATTTTGTTTTATCCGACTTGGGAATAATAGGTGTTCACTTGGATGGGAAAATATTTTTAATACTATATCATGCAATAAAATCAGGGCTTGCCCCTAGCAAGCCATTAGGCAATCAATAGACAATGACCCATGGGCTGGGATCGGGTCATAACCTCAAAACCGGGGGCAACTGCCCCGAAAGCGCTCCACACTTGAACCTATATGGAGGGTTCAATTAAAGTAATGTCTAAAATAGAATTTTCAATATGAGCGTCGAACTTTCCAATTTTTCTGAAAATCTGGGGGGGGGGCAGCCAGAGAACATTTAAAAGACATTTATTTTATTTTGCAATTAATACGCAAAAATCACGTATAAATAGTAAATAAATAACGTAAGTGAGATGTAAATTTACTGAGAAAGCTTTAGCAACTTGAAATTGGCAAATTAAAAAGCTGTTATCCTCCACTGTTTCAACTAATTTTCAACAGAAACGCCAGCTGAGGGGACGAAATCATACTTCCCAAACCTACAGGGATTCCCTGTACAGTACAGGGATTTAAACATTTTGGCGGTTCAGTACAGGCGTACAGGGATTTTTAATTTACTAATTATGTGTCAAATAATGCCTAAAAATGTCTACAGTGATGATAGTATGTATATTCTGCCATGCATTCTGCATTGACCACATAAAGGCACAACTGGTTTATATATATACAGTGTAACCTTGCTAACCGGGGCCTCGATAACCGGGGAGCGGGGAATTCTTTTTTTGATTTCGTCGTTTAATATACAAATGACTCTCTCTAACCGGGGAATTGCCCTAGGCGGGGAATGGGGAATGTGATCTGGTTACGACTTAGTATATTACTTTAAATCCTAACCTCGCTAAACGGGGAATTTATAACATAAGTCGAGATGAATAGTATTATTACAGTGTCTTACTAATAGTACTTTACTTAATACAAACAATCATTCTACTAGTTTCCCTAAATCTGAAAGTTTCTAGAACACAAATAAGCTACACGGCTAATTAGAATTTCCGAAAAAGTCTGTGATGCTTGCCTGCTTAAGTGTGCTAAAATATAAGTTTCAATAGAAAGTCAAGACCATAGGAAAATCAATAAATAGAGACACCCTCTAACCGGGGACTGGGGATAACTTCAAAATCTGTAGTCCCAAATTCCCCGGTTAGCGAGGTTACACTGTATTCAAGCGTTCAGGGATTCCCTGTACAATATATAATTCAATGCTTTCTCCTTTCCAAGTACTAATTTAGCAATGTAAGTGAATAGTAATTCCTTGGACGAGCGAGCGCAGCGAGCGAGAGATTTTTGGGAGGTGTACATGGATTTTGGCCAATGTACAGGGGAAAATTGGAGCCCTGTACAGGGACATGACTCAAATAGGTTGGCTGGTATGCGAAATCTGGGGGGGGGCGAGACCTATGCTGCCCCCCCCGACATTTTTCCGGGGGGAGCAGGCCCCCCCCCGCCCCTCCTGCAACGACGCCTATGAATTTAGTAATTGTTTATCTATTATTGATCTAGTAAAAATATATATTTCTATATATTTATTTTTGAGCGCAATTAATGTCAAATTATTAGGAACAAAGAAGAAATATTTAAAGTTTATTTTAAGTCTAATATCAATCAAGGTAGATTAAATGTTCGATAGAAGCAGGGTTGCCAATCCAATCCAATAGAGAAGATTTCGATTGCCGATTGCTGCATTTTTCATCGATTGGATTATCGGGTGGATTGCTGCATTTTTCATCGATTGGATTGGATTGTCGATTGGATTGGATTAGCAACCCTGGATAGAAGTACGTTTGAACAACGTTTATGAAGTAATTAGTGAAAATCGAATCAAATACAATATTTAAGACACCTCTCTAAGTTGCTTAAGTTTGGTCTTAAGTTTGAACTTAAATCTTAGTGAATACCGATCTTAGTGAATACGGCCGCTGACTGTACTTGTTTACCTTATTTAACTTTTGGAAGTTAGTTATATCTCCAATATAAATTCGGTTTCTATTCTCCTTACGCTTTAATACAATGCGAATAACAAACACAGATGTCCTCCCGACAGCAATTATCCCATATCCAAACAGCTGACACAGTATCATGTTGAAAACTATAGAATCGCAACAATAACTACATATATTACTTACAAATCTATTTCACTAGCATCATCTTATGCCATCCCTCTAAGTCCATTTTCCGTGGCATTTTTGATGGAGGAAAAACATAGTTACTAAACTAACTGGCAGTTTTGAAGTTTCCCTGTAATTCCCAGAACAACATTTGGGGGTAACAAAATGATGCTTTATTGTAAAATTATCATAATACCCTGGAATTTTTGCATATAGGTCAGTAGCCATGGGGGGAGGTGAGGCGGGCTCTGGAAAATCTTTGACTCCCTCAGATTATTACTGTCCAATTAACTTCCGTTCAATAAACTTAGAGTTTTCATAATACAGTAGTGTTCGCCTAATAGCAATATTGCTCTATTAGCAAGTTACTTTTTGTCCCAAAGCGAGCATTTAATGTTAAATTTGTTCCTCTAATAGCAAGTTCGCCTATTAGCAAGGAAATTTCGTTCAGAATGCGACTTGCTATTAGGCGAACACCACTGTATATGAAACTCAGCCCCCCCTTCAATTCTCATAGCCCCACCTGCTACACTTTTTGGCTACAGGCTTTTTCGCATCCATGCTTTAAAGATTTTAAATCATAAAGATATTGCTCAACTTTGAATATAAATAGTAAATACAGTGGTGTTCGCCTAATAGCAATTGCTCGAAGAGCAATATTGGTCTGTTAGCAAGTTATTTTGAGTAGTTCTAGCAAGCATTTTATGTTAATTGCTCTTCAAATAACAAGTTTTCCTATTAGCATGAAAATTTCGTGCAAATCGTGACTTGCTATTACGCGTACATCACTGTATTGGGGATTAACAATACGATGACTCTGTAAAAGGTTCACGACAAAGAGATAAATTATTGCAGACTGTGAAGAACAGAGTTACATTGACTGAGAAAATAGAAAATTAATAGTGCAACCCTTCCCCCCAACAAGTGAATTATATATCAGAAGCCTACAAAATTTAACAAGATAAATTAAAATAATTCTTACAAGTTCAAACAATAGAGGAATTAATAAGTTACATCAATTATGTATTGGAGTATAGAAAGGAAATTAGCACGCCAAGAATATCAGTAATTAAGGCCAAATTGAAATTAAAGAATTGAAGGCACATTATAAATGTTTTCGAATTGTGAGGCAGACAATTTTAAAAAGGTGACAAAATGAGTTCAATATATACAGTCTACTCAGCTTAATTGGGACACGTTTGTTCCAGGCCTTGTCCCAATTAAGCGGAGATCCCAATTAACCGAAAATATTCTGTAAAGTAGTGATCTACCTACGATTTACAACAATTTTAGTTTTAAACATGTTATAACTATTCCACCAATGCCTGCGAAAACTTGATTCTACTCAAACGCATAGTATGACCCTTAATATTCTGTGGACCGTTTTAAATTATGCCTGAACCAAAGTTCATAATCCCATGTGAATTTCGATTTACACAATTTAATAATATAATTGGCCCTATTTAGATATTTTGTCATGCCTTAATGAGAATTGACCAAGATTATTTAAATTTGTTTTGATCAATATTAACTTAATATTTTTCGAGCACAATTTTGTACCCAATTTGTTGATTTTGTCCCAATTAAGCGAAGTTTGTCCCGATTAACCGAATATTTTAGTATTAGCTTCTATGGAAAGGATTCTGTTCTTGGGGAGTTGTCCCAATTAAGCGGCTGTCCCGATTAACCGGTGTCCCAATAAAGCGGAGTACACTGTAGTAAAATCTAAAAAGGAACATGCTTTCGGCTGTGCCGAAAGCATGTTCCATTGAAGGAACGATATTTTGGTGGAAAGTGGATTGATAGTGCCTCCTAGGAAAAATGCTGTACGCACAGCTGTAATTTTAGATTCTTTGTAATGTCATCATTACTATAAAGGTGCTAAACCATTTCAGAAAGGTGCTTCGGGAGGTCACAACCCTTAGAATGCATTAATTTTCCTTTAGCCCACTTCATTTCAGAGATGTTTTAGAAAGAGTGTGAATATAAAAGGCGATGAGTCAGCATTTTTTCTGAGTATATTAGGTGTTCACCCAAAGCTAACCAACACATTCCAAATATGGAATTCATAATATTGTAAAACACACATTTTTAACGATGTCATCATCACCTCAAGGTATCAAGAACCATCTGTAGAGGTGTTACGTGGCATAGGGATCAATTGATATATTGGAAGTTTGTTTTTCGTATCATCTCTGAGATTAATGATATTTAATTAATTAATAACAATAAATATTATGTTTAACAACAATTTCAATATACGTAAGTAAATAATTTGGAATAACTATTTCTGTGAAATCAATTTCCTAGAATACATATTTGAATTCAGCACACTCGATAACACAAATACAAATTCGAAGCGTTTCTATATGTTAAATACAGACTGAATTAATTAGAATTAACTGCATCAATATATTAACTGTGCAAGTGTATTCTTGCAGATGGAAATATACTCACATAATCTTTCATCATTACTGCATATATAATCATAGTTTTCAATGAGGAAATAGAAGCATAATCTACCTCACAAATTGAATCAATAGAATAATCACAAGTTGGAACAATATAATTATTTTATAAGTTTAACTGAATCAGAAGTGTGAAGAAATACAGGAGAATTTGAATCAAATATGCCAGAAAGTAAGGCAAAATTGAACTTTCGTGATTAGCCAAAATGAATTCTCTGATGAAGGTCATATTTCATTATTTCATATTAAGATCCATAATTGGTGTAAATAGCTGTCGAAAGCAATGATTTCAATACTGGCCCACTAAATAGCAGGGGTGACGCCAGGATTTCCCCGACAGGGGGGCTAAGATCCCCAAAGGGGGCGGGGGGGCTAAATATAGGGACGCGATCAGCTGCCCCGTATAAAATTTCCCCGACGGGGGTCTATTGCCCCCTGCCTCCCCCTAGCGCTACCCCTGCTACATAGTAGTCGGCAAGGTAAAAATTGTTCCCCCATGACATATTTGTATCCAATCCTAAATTTTCAGGACTTAAACAATAAAATGTGACATATACAGAGGATACAGAAAAATCAAAAACAAAACAAAAAAGAAGTAACATTAATAGTGTTGTAATTGGCAGAGTAATAAATGGTTAACGTGTCATCATTAACACATTTCAAAGATACCTGTAAATTAATTAATTGCATTTGCATAGCTGATAGTTCGTTATCATTAGTATTGATTAGATGTAATAGCGAGTCAGATTGCCTTCTAGAAATATCGGCGATTGATTTCAATTTCTCGCATTCATTAGTCAAATAGGCACAATTATCCTCCAAATCACGAATATACATTTTATGCTCTTCTGCCTCTTCAAATGTAAGTGATTGCAATAATTCATCTCTCAAATTTTGTTCCGATTCCTAAAATAAAGTAGATTTACATTACCACTAAAACAATCAATCAACTACTAAGGATATTCAAGAATGGTTGTTATATTTTAACTTTAATCATTTGATTTAATTAATTATTTTTGAGAATAAAAATAATGGTATAAATTAAAATTGAAATAAACTTCATAATGTTTCAATAATAATACTTTAAACAACCACTTATTTTAGAAATTAAAGTAGAACCGTTCTAGTTTAGGGGTTTCTGAATTTGCCTCAAAAGCCAATATTTGAAATACAGTCGATTCCGCATAGTAGAGCCACCGGTAACCGGTTAATAGATTTCTCCGCTTAATGGGGTCAAAAATTCACAGGATTTACAATACGGAATGACAGTTTGGGTTAAAAATTTTTAGGTTAATTAATAGATTTCTCCGCTTAATCGGGTCTCAAAGTAACCACTTCCCGAGGTGACTCTATTAAGCGGAGTCGACTGTATGTCCATAATATTTATGTTCACCTTTTTGCAGGATATTTTCTAAATATCAGTAAGTATTCCATCCATAGGCGCCAAGTTTGGGTTTTGGGGGGGGCTGGGGGGACCAGTCCCCCCATATTGCTGATTGGGGGGCTGTGGGGTCACTGGGAGCGAACTCCCGGACCTTTCGGTGGATTTAATTTTTATATGAAAGTGGTCCTTTTGATCGACCAAGGATGATAGAGGGTGAGAATCACGTTTATTTACTCAATATATCCAGATTTTGTTTCTTCAGAAACAAAATCTGGATATATTGAGTAAACCTCCCAGTGCCCCCCCCCCCAGACCCTCCCAAGTGTGCCCCCCCAATCTTTGATTATATTTTCTAAAACTTGACGCCTATGATTCCATCTGTAAATGCTGGGAAGTAATTTTTATTTACTATTGTTATTAATTATTGCCTCTTAGCACTAATAACTTGCTATGATACGATGAAAAATCAGATTTTTTTATTAAAAATATAAAATGATTTTTATTAACCCTGTATTCAAGATATTTAATTAAAAAACAAAATGAAACAATGGTATATGTATTGTATTTACTGGAATAGTAGGCTTACTCGAATAACCGCATATCCTGAATAATCCCTTGGTGAAAATTAATAATCGCGAATAACCATTCAATATACTTACATTTTAAGTAAGTAACTAAGAAAATTACATTGAAAATGTATAAATAATAACCCAAAGTTATCAAAGGTGTCAAAGAAGCCCAATAGGTCCATGGATTTTCATGACTGATGCTATTATTCCAAAATAAATGTTTTTGGAGATGTTGTCTAATTAAGGTTTGAACGGACGTGGTTGTTAGACATAATCGAAACGAAAAGTCTATCGACTGAAAGATGTCCAGATTCCGTGTACACGGAGTGATACACCGATTCTCGGAGAGTTGATGCTTTGACAAGGCGAGGCACCGCAAACGCATATCCAATAATTTGGACAAAATAATCTTAAGTTATCCCTTCTTTGACAACTTTATAAATTCTGGCTAAATATTAATAACAGGGGCGGCGGAAGCGGTCAGGCCGGTCAGGCCATGGCCTGACCACTCTTACGTCACTAGTTACGCCGATCATGCCATGGCCTAACCACTTTATAATTGCTTCCGACGGCCCTGTAATACATTCTCAATTGTATTTTTCCGACTATATGTCGGTAGAAAGTAGCTTTCGAAGGTTATTATTAGTAGTAATTTAATATGTTGAAAACGAAATTAGAATTAGCTACTTTCAATAGGAGAGTTTGTGAAAACAAAAGATTTAAGATTAAGATAATATTTAAGGAATCAAGAGTGCGTAGTGGTTGAGTGATTCGTCGCGAAGCGACCGAGTCCGACAATAAATTAGTAAACCTCTAGTTCTCTTCTTAACCTTTCCTAGTGATAGAGTAATTTGTATTTGAAATAAATAGTAATTTTTAAGCCACTCCCTATATAGTTACCGCTTACCAGGCTAAGCAAATCGAGCCGTGACAGGTGAATTGAGAAGTGCACAGTGGCTTTGTATCCGGAAGTAGTGAAAAATCACGAAAATATTTTAGCTAAATTGAGTTGTGTTTCATGCTTGAATATATTAGAAACAGTTGGACAAAATTGCTAACAGTGTGAAAGCCCACAAGCAGAAAACTATTACAAAGTCAAAGAAAGTGATTTTCCATTTTTGGTTAGGAAATTTCAAAAATAACTTTTGATATGATGTTTGTAAATACTTCTAACGAGGACGTATATAGCTAAACTTAGTATCTATAGTACAATTCAATTTTGCTGAATCGAAATTTGAATCTAGAACTTATCTTTCAAAAAAGAAACTCTGTTGTTGGCATTTTATCACGCCGTGAAAAGTACGCCGACTATATACAATCTATTCTACATATGGAAAAAGTGCCCGTTAGAGTTGTTGGAAAGAATAGGAATTCGGACCGCTGAACTTTACAAAGCACTTTTAGAATCAATGCGTTCAATACGCATCACATGATAGATAACGATTTCGGTTCGCGGTTAGTCATAGTGCTGAGAAATGATTAATTTTTAATATATTGTTGCCTACAATATATAGTTCGGGGTGAATGGTTCAATATAAATTCTTACCAACGATTAATTGTTCATAATATTGTTCGTGACGAATGGTCTTGCTTCAGTAAAAGTGTTGGGTAGATTTTATTTGCAGAAATAGCCGACTTCCAAACATGATTTGAGTTCTATTTAGTAAGGGGGTTTTATAATAAACTTAGAAAAAAGCATATAAATTAATCTGCAATGTTCCATTAAAAGACTGTAATAGTATAATGGTAGCAGAATAGACCCTCAGGTTTTTCGTCCCGCCAAGTTAGCTCAAAATTTCATAACGGTCCGAAAGTGAACCTTTGTGCCCACCTCTGACCTAGTCAATGTCCGAAGTCGCTGATCACTTCTGATGAAATATCAGAGATCATCTGTGGAAATTGTTCAGCCAATAAAGAAACTGACCGCCAGAGACTCTACAGAATTAGGAACAAATACTTAGTAAAAGAGTCTCAGCCCTTAAAATGTCTGCATGAAGCTGTAGTAACTCATTCATATTGTTCAGACTTGTAGCCAAAGAGTCACTCTTTGATTTGTAGGAGAATATCCATACAGAAGTAGGAAGAACCTTGGAAGTTGTGCTAAAGCAAAAACATTCTGGGGTTTCTATAAGTTCGTTTTCATTGCCTGGTGAACAGTTTTTAGATGCAGAAAGATATAATAATAAACCCATTTATATTCACCATTATATTCACAATAAATGTGCCTCTGATAGTAGTGTGAGATCGTTATTATAGTTAACAATGAAATAAACTAAGAATTTCAATCGGAAGAAATACTACAATTGGTAAGAATAACATAAGAGTAGCTAAATATACTATCGGGTTAACAAAGGACTAATTAGTAACTAGTTGGGTGGTCTAAGCCAGGTAGTAAGAACTACACAACATCACTTCCCCTTAGAACAATAAAACTGTCTTCGTCTCTATACCTGAGAGGAGGCCTCCTATCCCTATCAGATCTCCTCAGGGGAACCGTCTGCATAGTTACCTGTCCAGGTGATTCCTCGTTCTCACTTTCCGGTACTATTTCTGTTTCGACCTCACTTGTAACCTCTCTCGGGTACTGAATGATGGTAGAATCTCGCGTGAGGTTGAAATGGGATATACACATCAGGCGGGGGGTGATAAAGCTTACATTTATTTAAGTGAACAACTTTTTCCTTCCTTTCATTGATCTGGACTCTCACGTTAACACCCATTCGCTCGGTCACCGTATAAGGCCAACGAAAACAGGGTTCAAGCCCATCTGACCTGGGTTCATTTTTTAGAAGAACTTTATCTCCTGCCTGTATGTTTGTTGGTGAGGCGCTACATCTGTAATTAGACTTCATCCTGGAACGCGACTCACTAAGATTGGAGTTAACCTTACTATTTACCACGCCTCGTGCGTTGGTAACTTCCTCCAACCATTCCTGAGTAGTAACCTTATCACCCCCACATTTCGAACGAGGTAAGCAGGTCATAGATAACGACGTAGGCGCCACTCCGCACATTACAGTGTAGGGCGGGTATCCTGTGCTGGGACTTGGGAGACAATTGAGGTTGTAGCTCACCTCCTGTAGAATTGAAGGCCAATTATCTTTCTCAATGCTTCTTTCTTCAAGAAGGCAACGCATGGCCTGTTTAACGGTTTGAACTCCTCTCTCCGCCTGGCCATCGCCCTCAGGGTGGTAGGGAGTGCTGCGGCGTTTTTCAATTCCCAATCTGCCGAGCATTTCCCTAACTAACTTCACATCGACATTCGGGCCCTGATCGCTTAACATGATCCTAGGAGGGCCATGTCTGTGTATCCAACCTTGGAGCAAACCTTTACACACGGACTCGGCAGTTTGATCTGCCATTGGATAAACTTCCACGAATTTGGAAAAGAGGTCAGTCATTATAAGGAAATACCGATGGCTATCAGTGGACCATGGTAAGATTGCAATATCATAGGCAATCGCGTGTCTCGGTTCTTCGGCGATTGTAATCGGTTCGAGAGGTTCTCTAGGCCGGTTCTTGGGTTTGTTCCTCTGACATATCAGACATCCTTCACAAAAACGCTCAACGTCGCGATATAGCCCCCTCCAATAGAAATGCAACTTAGTCTCCGCGATAGTCTTCTTCATGCCGGGATGCGAATCATTGTGAATTCGTGTAAGGATTTCATTCTTAAGTCTGTGAGGTACGACAACCTGATCACCTCTATAAAGCAACCCATCACTCAGATGCATTCCACGTTGCCGTTTGAATCTACCCGAATAGATTACGCCTCCATGCTCAAGCTGGGCTAGCGCGAGAGATGTTGCCTTGTCTAGGCGTAAATCTTCTTTGATCCTCGATAATAATTGATACTGATCGGAAATAGGAAATAAGTGCCGCTCAAAATGATCGACATCATCGTTTACATTCTGATCTATCTCGCTAGGGAGTCTTGACAAGTAATCTGCGGCTGCGTTCTCCTCTCCTCTCACATACTGGATTTCATACTTGATCGCCTCTAGCTCTTGTATCCACCTCGAAAACTTATTTCTGGGATCCTTCTGCCTTCGCAACCACCGAAGCGGGTTATGATCACTCAAGAACACGACTTTCCGTGCCGCTTGCAGGTAATACCTGCATTTACGAGCTGCAGCAATGCGCGCCCAACATTCAAGCTCCCCCGCACTGTACTTTCAATGTACAGCTGTAAGGCCCGAAGACGAGTACCCTAAAGGTCTTAATTTCCCTTGTTCGTCTTTCTGCGAAAGCACAGATCCAACTGCGATTGATGAAGCGTCAGTTTGGAGGTAAAAGTCACCATTCCAATCGGGAAACGACAATATTACGGGGTGTTTAATTAGCTTATTCTTGAGGGTCAAGAACGCGTTCTGTGCAGGGCTATCCCATACCCATTCAACTCCCTTTCGTGTAAGTTTGTATAGGGGCTCAGCAACATGTGCCATGTCCTGAATATATTCCCTGTAAAATTCACGAGACCAAGGAACCTCTGTAGTTCCTGCCTACACCTCGGGTGAGGCGCATTAACAATTTTTCCACTGTCCTTGATACAGGTTGGCGCCCATTCCAAGGAATTCACCCGATCGGGCAGCAAACACGCACTTGTCGCGTCGCAGTTGTATGTTTGCCTTTTTCAATGCGCTCAACGTTTGGCGTATGTCCTTAAGGTGACTATCAAAATTGTCCGAGTGTATACAGATGTCATCTATGTAGGAATCTGCATTCTCAACTCCGCGTAAACTATCATCCATGAGCCTCTGGTATGTCGCTTGGCTATTACAAAGACCGAATGCCCTACGATTCATCTCGTAATGTCCCCGGGGTGTGGCAAACGCAGTCTTGCATTTATCCTCTTCTTCTAATTCAACACACCAATAAGCGCTTGCGGCGTCGAGAAAAGTAAAGAGCCTTTTATTATGCATCCTGTCCAAAATATCTTTGGGATTCGGCATAGGGTATGCGTCCTTGGTAGTAACACTATTCAAGTCGCGGTAATCTACAACAAATCTTGTGCTTCCGTCTTTCTTTGAGACCAGAATTACCCGACTACACCATGGAGAGTTCGACGTCCGGCAAACACCATTTGTGAGCATGTCTTCAACCTGCTTGCTGATTTATCTCTCCATGACCGGTGATACCCTACGAAGTTTGTTTCACTGGATAAGAGCCCCTAGTATCGATTCTATGTTTTGTCATCGATGTAATGGCTGGTTTCTTTGGATTTTCAGCGAATACACAGGAATATTCAGCTAAGAGTTCGTTGAGTTTTTCTCTTTGGTAACGGTCTAAGTCGTTCTTAACTATCGTTGGAGCTAAACAAACATCCTCACAGTGAGCAACTTCTAAACATGCGATTTTCGCCCTAGAAAGTGGGTCTCCTCCCTCGACAGCCGCTTGGGAATCCTTCCAAATATTTCCGAGCCGAACCCTATGCGTAGCCCAATCAAACTCCGTGGATCAGAATTTCCTCAATAGGTCGCTTCCCAGAATCCTAGTTGTTCCAGTATCGCTGAGTACTTCAAATGTATGATGTACAACTTGCCCATCTCCAAGATCCAAAGTTAAATTGATACTCCCAACAACTCCCACAGGTTTTCGCGACAAACCATACACTTTGCTGGCTCGGTTCTCCACGAGGGGTTCTAGTCCTAAATCGTATATGGTGTTGTAGTCAATTACGGAGGGACCAGCACCAGAGTCCAGGATTGCAGTTATCGATTTTCCATTTAACCTCACAGGTAGGAGAACAGAAAGTTCTGTACATATATCTCGGCGTCCGAAGTTCAAGATCTTCCTACTGCTTTTTGCGCCTCCCCTGTTCAGACATTCCTTTAAGGCGTGTCCCCTTTCTCCGCACCCTGGACATCGCTTTTCTGGACAGTATTTCCACATATGCGATCCCCCACAAATGTAACATCCCCGGGCGGGAGGTACTGTCTGCTTAGATTGTCGCCCCCATTTGGCACCCTGGGGGTTAGCCTTAAAGTAAGCCACCGTATCGTCCGAGGGCGGGGGTGGTTCTACTTCGTAGCTAGTAGAATTGATTGAGCTCGAAAATTCCGCGGCTTCGGACAACACTGCGACTTTCTTGATCCTCTCAAAATCTTTGTTCCCCAAATCCAGAGGGTACCCGCGTTCAATTAGTTCACGTTTAATAGTTGTTATCAAACCTCTACCGTCGGCTCACTCGATGTCATCGTCGACACCTTTAACTTTATCGCGCACCTTGCTTTGTATGTCCTTCGGAGCTGGGAAGCGAGTAACGAGGCGACGAACTTCATTCCAACCGCAGCGTGTTGAGCTTTACGTCGGATTATGAAAAAAAAATCGTCTATTTGTATCCCGGGTTCCCAATCCGATCTGCAAAGCTCCTGCATCATCTGATACTGATCAACCAGTGGATCCAAAGTTTCTTCTAGGATTTCCAAAGCCCTGGCAATAGTATCGGTGTACTTTACAATATCTCTTACTAGTTCCCTCTCAGCTGGTCTCCGGTTGACGCAAGCTGGTAGGAGTTGAATTACTCTTTTCTGTCCCTCCTCGCCTGCCAAAATTTTCTGGACACTTGCTAGGAAAGATGCTTCCAGTCCCCTATTCTCATTCCCTCAGAAATCATTGGAATTGTAGGTTGAGTGGCCATCTTGGTTCTTGGCTTTAGTAGAAATTGTAGTACAGTGGATGCCGGTTATAAGCACATCGTCGGGAACTGCACTTAAGGTGCTTATAACCGGCATGTTCTTATAACCGACATAAATTATACTGGGTATATGGCAACCGTTTTCCAACATAGTGTGCTTATATCCGATATGTTCTTATAACCGGTGTGCTTATATCCGACATCTACTGTATTTAATGTGAGATCGTTATTATAGTTAACAATGAAATAACTAAGAAGTTCAATCGGAAGAAATACTACAATTGGTAAGAATAACATAAGAGTAGCTAAATATACTATCTGGTTAACAAAGGACTAATTAGTAACTAGTTGGGTGGTCTAAGCCAGGTAGTAAGAACTACACAACAGTAGTTCACAAAAAGTCCAATGGGTATTGATTCTGTCATAATTGAAGTGTTAATTTACTTTGTTTATTAGCACTTTAGATAGAATAAAATGGTTAAAAATATACTCTATTAATTCAAGTTGTGATAAGAAAATTGATTCAAAGTGGTAAATCTAGTAGGCTCCTATGTTCTAACTAACCAAAATTAGAAATTCAATTACAACATCTAGAATTAGAAAACAACTGGATTTCATTATAATCTAATCTATATAAAATTGAATTTTTTTATCATTAAACTTTGATAATTAATTAATATGTCTAAACTCACTTTATTGTTTGAACATATCTTAAATACCGAACAGGAATTTCAGCTGAAAAGTAATGAACTCAAAAATATAAGCGAGAGAATAGAATCCGTTAAAAAAGAAATAAAAAATATTAAAGATCGAGTAATTTCAATTTCAGGAGAGATTGTAATAAGAAATAATCAGCTAGGTGCTGAGTCAAGCAACTTAGTGGGGAATGAAAGCCAGATTAACATCTTGTGGGGTGAGAAAAGGATAATTGACCTGGTGAATAATAAGTTGAAGGATAAATTACGAATAATGGAGGAAGATCTGATACTGAACGATAACACTTTTAAAATACAAGGTAAAGAGTTTTTTTCAAAAATGATCAAATATAGGTCAACAACAAAGCCCAGTGAAATCGAATTAAAATGCTTACAGTTAGGAGAGTGTATCAATAAGAATATCAATATTTTAAATGAACTGAAAGAAAAAGAAGGTAATAAACTATGTATAGAAAATGAACAAGATCTTTTGAAAGATGGAAATCAAATCCAAATAAAAGAAATTAAAACAATCGAAAAAAGAGCCCTTGTCACAGGAAAGAGGAAAATTCATTTTGAAAGAGAAAGAAATCAATTAGACAAAAAGTATATGCAGTATGGCTTCACAGATTTTAAGCGCCGGTTAGAACTCCCTCTAATTGAAAAAGAAAAGAAAGCCTGCATAGTTGTTGAAATAAAAAAAGAAATAGGTATCTTGGTTAATATAAACCAGCAAGCAGAGCTAAATATTAGCCAAAACTATACTAGATTACAGCACTTTCAGGAAGATGTGACACAACCAAATACCACTTATTGTTATTCAAGAATAGCGAAACCTCAATTATATAATACTTACAAATATAATGTAGAAGCTGTTTCAAGCTGCAAAGAACTCAAAACGGGTAGGAGTGAAGTTAAAGGCATTGAGACAGATGGTAATGAGGTAGGAGAAGTAGTAGATTGGAGTGACATATCTGAATTTGAAGAATTAGATTAGTTTGAATATTACAATAAATTAGTTTACAAGTCGGACAAGCTAATGTAAATTGCACAAATATTCACTTACATATTCTTCTATCATAATCAGAAAATGATAAATAGAAACAAAATTGAAACCAACATCAAAATAACATATTCCAGAAAATGTGTTCAGAAAGGCCGATTAAGATTATATATATTTAACTGTAGTTATGAACCATGAATTTCAATTACAATTAATTAATTGAAAACTCCCCAGATAATTACAAAGGTCATTGCAATAATGAAGAGTATATACAATTGTAGGGTTCGAATGTATAATGGATTATAAAAATTTCTGAAATCGATTCCAAAATCAATAATACATTAATTATGTGATGGGGTAGGAATCGTCGATAAATCAGGGTCTATAGTTTTTATATAGATCTAGAAATCTTTGATGATTGCTTCCAGGTGTCTTAAATAGGGCAGCTAATTTACCTCAGTTGTTGCTCCATGGTTACCCACAGCATTGAGCAATATATTTGCTTATTTCCTATCCTATTTACTTACAAAATCCTCTATATAAGTAGGACAATGGGTAAGTACAGAGGTTAAGCGAATCTATATTAGCGGCGCAGCTAGCTGTAGACCTCCGGTGATGAATTGGTGGTGTATTGGCTCATCGAGGTGGTGCGCTGGGGCTGTCTCATTCTCTGTCTGTAAACATATTTGCAAAGAGTGATTAGCATTTCGTAGATTGATTTAAGTAATCCCATATGAATAATCAAGAACATCATGGATTACTATAATACTACCAGGGTAAAAGTATTGGAACAATCGGAATTATTATGCGAAAGGAAATTATTCTACAGCATTTAAATAGTATATATTACAGCGGAGTTGCTTTATTATCAACTCCGGTTTTGTTGCTAATAAGCGAAGTTTATAATAAGAGGATTTTCTTTAAACAATAGTTGAAAATGATTATACGTAGTTAAACGTCATTTTCATTCACTGAATATACTAATTACTATAAAATTTAATGAAAATACACACTATCATCCTCCTCATGATATTTCCGGATCATACACTGGTTTCATTAGCGCATACAGTTTTCCTGGAAGAAGGTGAAAGTGGGCAATGGACTGGGAAAGGTATATAAAAGAGAACCCACTTTTGATAGTAAACATTTTGAAAATGAAAATATTATAAAATAAAAATACTTTGAAGTATTGAAAACATGAGAGCAAATATTAATTGAAGTCGACTATAATACATTATAAAGTCACATGATCACCCTAAGTCGGTCAACTCCCGTTTTAACGAAGTGCTCGAAACCGTAGTTTCATTTCGTTATAAACGGAGTTCGTTATAAGCGGAATTCGATCTTAAAGGAGTTCATTACAAGCTGATTTTGTTGTAAGCGGAATTCATTATAACGGATTTCGTTTAACCTGAGTTCGTTATAACCGGAGTAAATAAATAGCTTAGAGGCAATATGGGGTAATAAATGACTTCACTATAAGCGGAATTTCGTTATATTCATTTCGTTGTAAACGAAATTTTAATCATGTAATAAGATAGAGGGATTTCCGGACTATTGAGTAGAACCTCGTTAATACGAACACCAACGGACAGTAAAATTGGTTCGCTTTATTCAAAGTTCGTATTAACTGGAGTAATAACCATTGAATAGCCATTGTAGGGACCTGATTTTGTGGAACTGTTTTGTTCGTTTTATTCGGAAATTCGTATTAACCGTTCTACTTTACTTCGTTATTTCAGATTGGGTATACAGGGAGTCGAGTGTATGTCAACACAATACGTAGTGAACGATCTCATTTTTTATAGTAAAGTTAAATTTTTGTAGCGAGTAAATTGTTCGTCTATTAGCAACCTTGAGTTGCTTAAAAGTGAACTTGTTTGTTTGTCTATTAGAAACTTTGAGTTGCTTAAAAGTGACTTTTTATTTGTATATTGGCATCTTTAAGTTGCTTATAGGGGAACAGATCTACACTTGGGACCAGAAAATAGGTTGCTAATAAACGAATAATATTGCTAATAAGCGATTTGTTTATATGAGAACTTAACTTTATATAAATCCCATGCTTTTGATCGAGACCTGTAAATTGGTTGCTAATAGAGCAATGTTGCTAATAAGGGAGTAGCTAATAAAGCAACTCTACTGAAGACCCGACCTGTGTAATTATAAAGTCAAATATGTATACAAGTTTGAATAATTTAGTTTTCAAATTAACGAGCCCTTCGGTCTCGGTCGCTTTGCGACAGATCGGTGCTACGCACCTCAAGTTAACGGCCGCTATGCAGCCTTACTCCTCACATTTTCTACCATGGAAATGGTAGAAAGGGACGTTATGATTTTGAATTTTCATTAATTTGTTTACCTATTTGTGTAAACAACAACAAATACTCATATTAGAATTTTGTAAATGCCAAATTCGTGTTCAGCACACTTGTTACTTATAGTACCCGTTGAAAGCTAACTTCTAGGTTGATTTTGAATTTTCATTAATTTGTTTACCTATTTTGTGTAAACAACAACAACAAATATTCATATTAGAAATTTTTAAACGCGAAAATCGTGTTCATCATCTTGTTTACCTATACTATCCGTTGAAAGCTAACTTCTAGGTTGATTTTGAATTTTCAATAATTTGTTTACCTATTTTGTGTAAACAACAACAACAAATATTCATATTAGAAATTTTTAAACGCGAAAATCGTGTTCAGCATACTTGTTTACCTATAATACCCGTTGAAAGCTAACTTCTAGGTTAATTTTGAATTTTCAATAATTTATTTACCTATTTTTGTAAACAACAACAATAAATATTCACATTAGAAATTTGTAAATGCGAAATTCGTGATCAGCATACTTGTTTACCTATTATAACATTTGTTTACCTATTATAACATTTGGAAGTTAGTTTCTATCAAAATTATAAATGCGGTTTCTTATCCCCCATCACTTTAATACAATCCGGACAAACAAACACACACACAACAATCGAGATTTAATAATATAGATGATTACAAATATGAGACATATACCAAATATCACCGGTTAATCGGGATATCACATTTTTTGATAGGAAGATAAAGTCTCTATATCAAGAATAATTTTGGTAAATATCATAATTTGGGCTCTATCACACAAGAGGATGACATTCATCCAATTATGCGATAAAGCCCAAGTTATCTTTCGAGGTTAGGGATTTACATATGCAGAATAACTGATGTAAGTAAGAAAAGACCTTTTCAAAAAGCACTGTGCGTCTGATTTAACTCGCGTCTGATCTTAACTCATTACAATAGCTATACCATGGATACTGTTATACAGTTTATTTTAACTCGTTCTTGATAATTTTAACTGTCCCTGGGTTAAAGTTTAGTAGATACACATTTAATTAGAATGTATTTAATTAAATGTTTTCTTGATTGTGTTGTTAATGTTATTAAGACAAAATTTTCATTGAAATTAATACAAAAGAGTTTGATAATATATCTCGATATTATCTTCGAATGTGTATCCCATACACATTCTTGAAAGCAAAAACAGCAGTCATGCAAAGAAGAACTTAAGTTGGAGACAAGGATAAGATTTTAAGGTAAATTTCTTATAGTATCACTGTATCAGTGGTCATGATACCATTATTGGAACATTATATTACCGATATTGACCGATAAAATAATTGAATAGGACAAATTTGAAGTGTTGTGTAAAGATGGAGTAACAGACACGCTGAAAATGTACAATGATAGTGCAGCTCATCCCGGGATCAATGCTACTATAAGATCCATCAGACAGAAATATTTTGGCCAGGCTTGAACAAAGATGTAACTCAATATGTAAGTAACTAATATAATAAACAACAAAGTCTTCATTTCTATGTAACTTATTTAGTACTTAATTATTGCAAAAATATTATTCTCTACAGTAAAAAACCTCGCCATGGGCGTAGCCAAAAAAATTTTTGGGGCCCACGAAAATCTTTTGAGGGGGGCATTATTTAGATGAGCCATTACAATAACGTGAGCGAAAGCTAAATCTTTCTTATTCAAAGTTATTGTAATAATTTGGTGGGGCCAGGCCCCCCAGGTCCCCCCATGGCTCGCCCATGATCAAGGCCCAGAGTTTGTCAGCAAGGTCAGCATATCCGTTGGTCACGTATAAGAGCTTCAAACATCAACAACAACAAAACCATGATCTATACATTTAGATCTTTCCTAACACTATCAACCTGTCTGTCACGAGAATGATTAAAAACCGTACCGTGAAAGAGGAGAGAGCCGTACTCTTCTTTCACGACACAACCCTAATTAAAATCAATTAAGTGGGTATCGCTGAAATTGTTTCTCACACGAACACCTGCATTATTTTAAAAAGCGCTCAAAGGCAATGTACATCGAACATTGAGGGGACCTCTGCCCGAGGATTATTCGGCAACGCAATCTCTATCATTATGAGCCCAGATAATTGAAACTCGACCTGCAACGGCACATCCCCAGTGGCGAATTATCAAGTTACACTTCTCAATCTAAAGTGTATTGCGGAAAAGGCAACGCAACTGAAGAGTCCAAGCCGGGACGAAACACAAAGAATATCAAGTGAGTTTTGATTAATTAATTATTTAGTTGTGAGTGTCTGTTATATTAAATTTAATGATTTTTTAGTGTGCTTCTTCTAGTAAAACGGTAAACAGTAGAGCCTCTGAACAAAGGACACTTTTGGACCGGAGTCGTTGTCCGTTATTTAGAGGTTGTCCGCTATTCGGATGGGCCGTTATGGGAGGCTCCACTGTATATACCGTATTTATTCGAATAATAGCCTAGGCGATTATTGTTTTTTAGGCCATTTTCTGACCAATAATTTTTGTGACTTTTCGAGAATATCACATGTTAATACAACTTACAGTAGAACTTCGTTAATACGAACACCAACGGCGGTAAAAATTTGTTCGTAGTATCCGGAATTCGTGTAACAGGAGTAATACCGATTGAATAGCCATTGAAGGGACCTTATTTTGTGGAAACTGCTTGTTCGTCTTAACCGGTAATTCGTATAACCGTGTTCGTACTAACGAGGTTCTACTGTATTTAGTATTGTCGGTTGATAATCGTATTGCGACGAATATTAGATAATAAATTTACTCCGGGTACCGGTAGTACATTTGTATTTGCTAATTTGGGGGGCTATTATTGGAGGTAGGCGATTATTCGAATAGGGGCTACTATTAGAGAGATACGGTATTTGTTTGTATGTTCCGAGTTGATTGAAGAAACTGGACTGTTAACAAAAATTTTTTTTGGGATCTAGGGGTAACTTTTGGCATCCGACAATAAGTTGAGGTTTCTACTGAAGGTTTCTCACACCTCGACAAGTTATGACGTCATTGTCTCATTTCGAGAAGCGTGATAAGTCGCTAATCGCACATAATTCCCACCCTCTAAGAGAAAAATACTGAAAGTTCAATAGCACATGCACATTAAAGATGCGTATACGTTGGTCATGCCAGATTGCAAATGTGCTTACTCATTTTCGAATGATGAGGTATCACTAACATTTCACATTGTTAAATTTGACTATTTTAGGCTTATTTACGCTTTATAATCAATGTTGGAAGTATATAAACCACACACCAACAGCAAAGCGGTTGGTGTGTGTGGTTGTGTTCTGCTGCGATGTGACCTAGCAAGCGAAGCGCGTTAGTACTATACACGTATATAACAAAGTTTGCAATGCGAAATCAGCGGAAAGGTAAGACAAAAATATACTACGTATATTAATGATCAATTTGCAAAAGCATATAGATAATTAATGGCAATAGGGAAGAATTACTAGTTAGCCTGTAAATACACACAGCTTAGACAGGTCACATACAATGCAATAGCTACACTATATCAATACCGCTAGAACCTAGCTGATATTACTTTTCTAAGCAGGTACTCCCATATAGCGTAACTAATGCACCGTAATTATAATACTAATACTACACTATATATACCACAGGGGAGTAGAAAGGGGGGGTTCCCGTTGCCCGGATACCCCTTTAAGAAGCCAATTATATAACTATTTTCGATTAATATTAGTGACTAATTACTTCATTTGATCCTTACTACAATACGCTACAGATATATAACGTTATATAATCAACAAGATATAATACAATTCAAAATATTCCCATAGGGGGACACCGAAATTAAAATGAATCGGTACACTACTACATCCCTACGTTAATTACACCATGGGAGGTCCATTCTTACACTTTTCTTTGGCTTATTTTTACTTTTTATGATGAAATTAAGTTAGCATACTATTATATAATTTGCTTAATAAGAAACTTAATTATATTCATAAATTGTCTAACAAACTTTACATCTTCATTTACAACAAACAAACATTCAATTATATTCTTATTTTGAAATGAATCCAAATGAATATGACGAAATCATCCACTCTCTTCGGGAAGAAAAATATCCTGAAGCATCTCAAGCTTCACGTCAGACAAAATTGAACTACAAAAGAAGATTGTCTTCCTTTTTTATTGGAGATTCCAGCAGACTTTTCAAGGTAGTATCAGTGGCGGCGCTGGGAGCTTCTTTTTGGGGGGGGGGAGGGGGGGCGGTCTTGGAGAACTGGGTTCGACACCCTAGTATTAATTGCAAATAAAATAAAAACCTTGGGATATTTTGGGATTTGGGGGGTGGGGGCGACCGCACATTCGCCCCCCCCCCGTCCGCCGCCCCTGCGTAGTATTTACTTCCTTATAATCCCCTAGAGGCCTAGACCATTAATAACTATCCCATGGTTTAATTCAATTCTTCCTTTAGAGAGTAAAAGTGGAAGGCACAGAAACAGATTTGACAGTTCCATTGCAGTCTGAGTTGGACAGCATCTATGAGAAGTTCCATGACGAAGTCGGTCATCCCGGAATAAATACGACTCTACATTCAGTTCAGCAAAGATACACATGGGCAGGCGTTTCCCAAGACGTTAAAGAATATGTGAGTTTAATTATCCGGTATACTTTCCTAAGTAGCACGTGGTCCGGTCATGGCCGGACCACTTTTAATTTATAGTGAAATTATTATAAAGAAGAGTCCAGCTTTGGCTGGACCACTTCTATATTATTGCCGGGCCACCTTTTAGAGTCATGGCACGCGACTGACTTCAGACTTTCTACCTAATTTGTACTCGTTCGTAGATTGTAAAATTTAACTACCTAACTCGTTTCAATTGAACTTTCTCATTATTATTATTCAATTGGGCTATTTTAATTTGGAATCATTTTAAAGGGTATGTAGTCAGGTCGCTTAACATCGATTTCGGGAAACGCTGGACAAAAGCACCAAATTTTTTATACGTGATCTTTATGACCTCGGCATCAAATTTTTCCGCGGCCCCACGACGAACGGATATATTTTCGATGTTATCTTGGACTTTTAAAATTGCGGCTCTCTACTAAATCGCCGGCATTAACCCCGAACGGCAACTTTCCAAAATCAACTCTGGTCTACTTTTAAAGACCAGATTCGTTGTCCACATGAAATTCCCCGTCGTTTAAGGGGTCACTTTCCCATAGTTTATCCCTAGCAACGCAATAATGCTCAGGAATGTGACAACATTCCTTTCTCAAAATTTGTCCTAAACCTATCGAGTGACCCCTTGTTCGACTCCCAACAGCTATCTGAGTCTAGTTATAAACATAGTGACACTCTAAATCGTTATTTGATGCTGTTTACGACAATTTCCTTAGTTATCATTACTCTAATAGTCCACCAGTGGGTAAAATGTAAAAGGACCCATGTGGACTATTAGAGAACATGGACCATTAAAGAATTTAGCCTTATATAACATCAAATATACATAATATACTAACATACGTTATAGTTAAAGTATAGTAGAACTCGGTTAAGACGTACCACCCTGGGAAACAAGAAAGGTACGTACTGCCTGGGTCGAAATACTGACTTGTTTGATGGTATAAATACGATGTAGGCAGGGGTTTATCTAGGTGCCTGGTCGGCACTTTTAGGTGCCGGCCAGGAATCAGATGTAGTGAAAAAGTGCTTGAATTGCGATTCAATTTAGGTGCCGGGTTGGCACTTAATTAGTTGCTGGTCGTATGGCTAGATTTTCTGGTCCAGAAATGCTTGGATAAACAACTGTTTGTGCACCGTTTAGTAATGGTAACCGGTTATCCAATAACCGGTTAATTAACCGGTTAATTCTAATTCATCACTATTCGATAACCGGTTATTTGTTCTCCGGTTAACCGGTTAATTAATTTCAAGTTTTGAATCAAGTTATGAAGCTATTTACACAAAACAGTATTCAGAATTTCAGATTTAATTCATTGTGAATCCGTTTAAGTATATTCGATTAATTATATATATATATATATATATCATATATATAACAAATTAGTAATAAATATATATTTATTACTAATTTGAGTTACTATCTCTCTCTGCACTATATTCCTGTACAGATAATCTAAGTCTATCACTTCATAAGATAATGTCGACCAACTCAACAACAAATACTATTATATATTACAACTCTAGCCAAAGAACCAAATATGCTTTCCTAGTTTAATTCAATTCACTTTGTTCTAAACTTTTTTCTCAACTTTCTTTTCTCAGATTCTTTTAGATTGTATTTTTACATTTATGGCTAAGAGATCTGAAGTGTGGAATCATTTTATTAGGAATTTAGAAGACGCAAAATGTCGAATTTGTCAGAAAACAATAAGTTGTAAAGGTGGGAGCACAACAGGCTTAAGAAATCACCTCATGGTGCATGATATCCAAACATGCAAAATTCAAAACGAAGACTCAATTCCAAAAAGACATGCTGCACAAAATTCGATTACTCTATTTTCAAAAAAGGAAACTTTAGATGAAGTGATTGCTAGGTTAGCGGCAGAGGACGGTTTCAGTTATTCAAAGATATGCCAAAGTAAATTTATTCGGTCTGCTTTGCGAGATAAAGGTTTCACGCCAATTAGGGATCACAATACAGTTTCTCATATAGTAATTAGATATGCCAAGATAGCTAAAGAAAAGATGACCTCACAATTACAGGACTTACTTCTCAATGATGAACGGCTCAGCGTAACCTTAGATGAGTACACCTCCATCCAGAATAAACGATATATGAATGTAAATGTACATAGTGCCAACAAATTTTGGAATCTTGGAATGGCGAGAATATATGGTAGGATGCCAGCTGAGAAGGTTCTAGAAGATTTAATTGAAAAATTAGAAGAGTTCAAAATTGATTTACATCAACATATTGTGAGCATCGTGTGTGACGGAGCCCCTGTCATGGTAAAAATGGGGAAACTTAGCTGTATACACCAACAAATTTGCTTAGTACATGGAGTGCATTTGGCTGTAGTTGCAGTTCTATACTCCAAGAGTCCTACTCCAATATTTATTCAGGGGATAGACGAGAGTGTTTCTGATGAAAAAGAAGATGACTCAATGGCATCTAACCTGTCAATTGATTTTGATTCTAATGACGATGATAGTGAAGATGACGAAGTAATCGAAGACGCTTTGATCCCGCCTTTCAGGATGGATATACAAACAGTAGTTACGAAAGTTCGAAATGTTGTTAGAATATTCAGAAAGTCACCACTGAAAAATGAAATACTTCAGTGCTACGTTGAAAAACTGCTAGGAAAAAAACTTAATTTGATCTTGGATTGTAAAACGCGATGGAATAGCTTAATCAAAATGATAGATAGATTTTTGACTTTGAGAAAACCATTATGCAAGGCGATGATAGATGTTAACTCTAAACTTGACTTAAAAGAACAGGAATGGCAAGCGCGCTAAAAGTTATCTCAGCTTGTTTAAAACCAATTGAAATGGGTATATCGGCCTTATGTCAGCGTGATTCTAATTTACTTGCTGCCGAAGGGATCTTTCAATTCATGTTTAATCAGCTCGAGATAATTGATTCAGAATTTGCTCTAGAACTCTTACAGCACTTAAAGCGATATTATCATGGTAGGCGGCAAACTGATATCGTTAATTTGATGAGATACCTTTTGGATCCTAGTTGCATACAAGATCTTGGCATAACTAAAAAGGAAGTTCACAAGACAATGAAACAAATTCTTATACAACTGTATTCACAATTTCACATTGTGACAGTAGTCACAGTACTGAAGCTGAAGTAAATGATTATTCCAATACTCAAGAAATTGTAAACAATAATGAAGTTGAATCACATCTTTCTCAAAGTGATCTGGTCTTTAAAAGTAGACCAGAGTTGATGGTTGCCTTTCGGGGTAATACCGGCGATTTAATTGAGACCCGCATTTTTAAAAGTCCAAGATAACATCGAAAATGTATCCGTTCGTCGTGGGCCCGCGGAAAAATTTGATGCCGGGGTCATAAAGATTACGTATAAAAAATTTGTGCTTTTGTCCAGCGTTTCCCGAAATCGATGTTAAGCGACCTGACTAATGATGCATTGTAACTAAATGTATACTAATCCACCAAAATATTTGAACAACAGGAATCTTATTCCTAGTGCAATACACTTCTCGTTTGCGTATTAAAGCCTGCTCAAACTACGCTCAAATAACTTTAAATATCTTGTTATATTTATAAATATCATGACATTTGGATTTTAAGTTATGTTTATCCAAAATCCATGAAGTGGAATCTGTGTCTATGTCACAGGAATGTATGAATACAAAATATTGTTGTTCAAATACTTTTGCCGGTTAGTGTTCTTGTGTCCAGTTGTGTGAGTTGAAGTAGTTTATGTCTATTTATTTACCTTTATCAAAGACGTATTTAAATCATACAATAGTAATGGCTTTCTTATATTATCAAGGTACAGACTTGCCATATATGTCAGATGACAGCGGGCTTGCCACCTCAACTGCAAAAGAAACTCCAACCAATACCACCTCCGTATAAAACGAGGAAATATATAGGAATGGACCTTATATGCGACCTACCTCAGAGTGAATACGGATATAAACACATTTTAGACACTGTATGGCTGGTACCTGAAAAAATATTTTGCATACGCCCCCCCCCCCCTCCCCCCCCCGATTTAAGACTTCACAAGAAGTTATTTAGAATCTGAAGGATATTTACATCTATATGGGATTACCTGATAATATACAGCACGACCAGCGGAAAGAGTTCATAAGCAGTGTGAGTAGTATAATGTAATACTGTTTGTTAGATTCTTCTGTTATCTAATTTTAGAATGGAGGACACTTCGTCGACGGACACTTCGTCGAACTGAATTTGGGTATAAAGGACTTTTTGTCTGTTATATATTAGCACCTTTAATTGTTTTGGTTTATTCAATTGTGTGTTATACTTTCACAAGTAATCGGACACTTCATTGATTGACTTCACAGCTTAACATACAATGACACTGATAATTTGTATGGTTTAAGTTATCAATTGCGTGTTATATTTTTATGGTTGCATAAAACGAAGATCTGTATAAATGTACATTTGCTAATGAATGTGAAAATTTACGAATGGCCGAATCACTTAGCATAGAAATTGTCAAAACCACTAAAACGAAAAATAAGGCGTACCTACAAGGTTTTTTATACACTCTTAATAGAGTTAGCGCGGCAGGTACCCAATACTGGCTATGTGAAAAGCGTGGACTATGTAATGCTCGAATTAATACAACCCAAGGGGGTATAGTTATTAAACGAGCTGAAGTTAGTGAAATTGTTTCCAGCCATTCACATGGACCTGATCCAGGACGTTCCCAAATGTTGAAAGCTTATCAGTCAATGAAAGAGTGTGCATCAAACTCGGGAGAGAAACCTCGATTGATTTTATCAAAATGCATTACCAAACTTGATGAAACTAGTATAATAGCGCTACCTAGACTCGATTCAGTAAATGAACGCTAAGGAGACATAAGTCACTAGTATTTAACCAAGCATCAGCTGCAGAGATTATTATACCTGACAACTACAGGATTACTCTAAAGGGTGAATTATTCTTAGTCTACGATCCTGGAATTGGAGTTAATTTTCAGTGCACCTAAATGCTTTCATTACTGCAAGAATCTCAAAATTGGTATGCAGATGCACCTTCAAAGTTGTACCTGAGCAATACTATAATTCCATGCATATATGCACTACTGACTAACAAAACTCAAGCCACCTATAAGAAACTATTCACAAAAATTATTGAAATAAATCCTGAATTAAACCCTTTTCTGATTTGGTGGATTTTGAGAAGGCCTCCATTAATCCATTTGAAGAGAAATTTCTTAGCGTAGTGTCAGGATGTTTTTTCCACCTGTCACAAAATATCTATCGCAAGATACAATCAGCTGGGCTTACTAACCAATATATTGAAGATCCAAATTTCGCTCCAAATAAAAATGTTACCCAGTTCAGCATTTGTTCCCGAAGACAAAGTTTTTCAATCTTTTACAGCACTGATGGTAGAATTTCCAACAACTGCTATAGAAATTGCAGAATACTTTGAAGATACTTATATTGGAAGAATATTGCCAAACAATACCAGAAAAATTCCACCATTTCCATAATATGGATATGGAACCAATATACTCGAGTTAATTTGCACGTCGCTCGAACCAATAATTCTGTAGAGGGTGGCATAATGGTTTTAAATCTGGCATTAGTTGTGCTCACCCAAGTTTTTCCAAGCTTTTGCATTTTTACAGTTGAGCAATCTTTGCAAGAAGCGAAGTTAGCAAAATGGGAGTCTGGTGAAGTTATATCTCATTCTAAAGATTGTATCGCCAAGAGCAAGCGCATCGTAGCAATTGTAACAGATTTTCAAAATAGGGATATTATAACTTATCTGAAAGGAATTGCTCATAGTTTAAACTTTGAATTATTTTGTTTCAATAATTGCTTTTTCCGTTGGTATTATGCTCATTTATTCATCTCAGTAATTAATTTCTTTTTCTATTATTTCTTTTTCCGTTGTTATTATGCTCATTTATTCATTTCAGTAATTATTTGCTTTTTCTATTATTACTTACTTAATCATTGATTAAATGCTTATAGTTAAATTCATGTTCTAAATAATCCGTCGACGAAATGTCCGTCTACCCTAATTTTAGGCACTAACATTAGAGTACTGTTATTTATATTTATTTATTGTACAGTGGATGCCGGTTATAAGCACATCGTCGGGAACTGCACTTAAGGTGCTTATAACCGGCATGTTCTTATAACCGACATAAATTATACAGGGTATATGGCAACCGTTTTCCAACATAGTGTGCTTATATCCGATATGTTCTTATAACCGGTGTGCTTATATCCGACATATACTGTATTTATTTATTGTATTCAACAGATATTTCAAGAATTCAACCAGAAATTGGGTATAGACAATCGTAGCACTCGTGCTTACCACCCGATGGCACGACTTAGTCGAAGTGCACAACAAGATTCTGAAACAGGTAGTAATTTGTAATATAAAACTTAAGACCCATTTACGAAATTATCCATATAGAAAACTGATTAAAATGAAGAGTCAGATAGGGGAGCATTGGTCGAAACCAGAGTGGACCATGGGTCAACATTGGTGACCCATGACCCATCTGACCCATCGCATTTGTGACCCATCGAGTGACTCATTGACCCATCAAGTAACGCTTTGACCCATCGTATTACCCATTGACCTTTTTAAATATGCAATTTTTAATATCTAAACATTATGTAACACAATCCGACTTATAATAAATGTATGATGCTGTGAATCAATTAATAACTTCCTATAGCAAAGAAATACCCTGTAATGTTTCTGAGTTAATTTTATTCGTGCTATAACTGGACGAACATCGAAATTCCAAATGGGTCATGGGTCATGGGTCACAGAGCCGTGACCCATGAGTCCCATGACCCATCTGACCCATGACCCATCTACCCATGGTCCACTCTGGTCGAAAGTGCTGAATCAAGCTGTGCTTGCAATGAACTTCAGCAAGAAAAGATCCCTTGGACAAACTCCATTCAAGGTTATGTGGGGAAGAGAGTCCTGGCATCAAGATCTCTTGTCTACCATTAACAACCTGCATACCAAAGATGAGGAAGACTTTGATTTGGAAGAATAGATTTTTTCTGAAGTCACAGATCCACTAAATGATATCGAAGGAATAAACGACATTTTTTGCCCACCTCCTGATAATCCCCTCGAAGCAGTTAGCAACATCGATGAATCTCGAACTTCTACACGTCAATCAGCAATGGACATTATCAATTTTGAACAACTCAAGCAGAAGATACAATATGATAAGAAAGTTAATTAATTAAAACACTAATCGGTTAGTTGAACCATGGCCTACTATAGTATACGGCTAGATAAGTCAAGTATTTGTCATTTTATTTCCAGGCCAGTGTTTACTTTCTAATTGCTCGTAAAATAAATTACCTATCGTCATGGAATAAACTAAACTTAGGTTTTCAAATACGCTGGAAACATCTAAAATACTTTTGAGAATGATTTCTCATCGGATTAAACCACAATGACGTAATCAAATATACATACCCATATATGGTAATTAATACTAATTATGAAGTAGAGATTTGAAGTAGAGATTGAAGTAGAGATTTTGTGAACATTAGCTAAATAAGTCTCAAGAACGGTCATTAAACTGACTGGGCAACATGTACGTCGTCAAACAGCACTTTTAATACTTAGATTAAAATCTAACTATACATTTCAAAAAATACAAAACATATGGTTTGATAACAATAGCATAATTATTTACTTACATTGACGTTGAAAAGAATTTGAGTGAAAGGAATGACATAATTTGTCACTGTAGTTAGTTTTTTTACAAGAAAAATGCATTAGGACAAAAACGGCAAAGTTAGATTCTCAAATTATCTAAAAAATTAACATTTATTTAACATCATTACCATATATGGGTATGTATATTTGACAAGCAATTAGAAAGTAAACACTGGCCTGGAAATAAAATGGCAAATACTTGACTTATCTAGCCGTATTATATAGTAGGCCATGGTTGAACTGATGAAGGTGTTTAATTCATACTTACTACACAGTCCATCTTTTTTCTAATGTTCGATTCATTCTTTCTATTATAATTATCCTCTCTGAAATTAGTGCTCCTCTAAAGAAGGATGATAAGATCATCTTTACCAACATACCCAAAACAAAGAAGCAAACGAAACATCTTGGCATTACGGTGTCGTAAGTAACAGAATGCCATGTTACAGAAGGACAAAAACATTCCAATCTATATCACAAACATTACTTCGAACTAGTCCCAAGAATACTAAGAAGAAAGTAAGCCTCGATACTAGCATAGCAAATCAACACCTCACAGGTAATTTCATTGTGATTGAGTTGTTATTTAAAAGATAAATAGTGTCAATGTTAAAATATTCCATTTTAACATGTACCAGAATCTCTTCAGATTTTCTACCGAATCTATATTTCAACACCTTAATAACTTAAAAGTAAGATTCCGTTCTCAGCTCTACAGTCTAATTCAATGAGTGTCATATTTATTGACACTCATTCTTATTTTCGCTTTACTCCTTCAATTTACGTCAATCCAGAATATTTGTAACATCCAGTAATATTTTTCTTACAATGTAGTCATTTGTAGGAAATCCTAAGGCAGAATAATACGTGGCAGACCTTCATGACTCCTCTACATGAAGAGCTGCACAACAAGTTACACAAAGCACACGACTACACTCCCAACACGATCTTATTCGAGTATTTGGATGGTGGAAAAAGAAGAGGAAATAGTAAGTAAACAATGGTTGATACGATAACTACAAATTATCATTTTATCCATTTATTGTAGAAGAGAGATATTACGGAGATTATACTCGGATGGAGACAAGATCTCTACTCCAGCTATACAGATACCCAACGTGCTAGATAGTAGATACACACACAAAGTAGTGTATTTCGTGGTAAGTTAAAATAATCTAACAAAACACTCATACAACTCAATTCAGTTAAATTAATATATTTGTTCAGTCTATACGTATCTTCGAAAGCATGCTATAACATTAGAATTATTCATATATTAATTAAATTGTAAACGAATTAATATTTTAGGGAATGCAGTATCTAAACACAATGTTATGGGAATCATTTCACGACGCAGTTCCGCTCCGTAATCGATACGAAACACCGATGGACCCAAGGATCAATGTGAGAGCTGAAAATTGGTAGCGTTCTAAATGTGATATGTTGTGGATATAATTTGAATCCGTTTGTAGACAACCATATAATAGCGTTGGGGAGTCACTTAGCGGTTTTGAACCTTGGGAAACGGAACATATCGAAGGAGATGGTAATTGTCTATTTCGATGCCAGTGAAAACAACCATATACAGCTTCGTTCTATCATCTCTCGCTTTATTGCCAGTGAAGGAACAAGGAAACTAGGATGGTATTTTCAAAACCAAACGAATGACACCTTGTAAAAACCATACCACAAAAAAACTTATGAATCGTGAATCCATTTGGGCAACAGATGTGGAAATTTATGCTGATTCTGCTATTCTTGATGCCGATGTCTACGTTGCCAATAGCGTCTACAGAACGAAAGAGTCAATAATTCTCGAGGTGCGTTGGAGTTTCCACATACCCACAGATAACCCTACATCCATCCTTTACATCCAAAACTACTTCGATCACTATATACCTGTCGTATCAATACTGACACGAATTACAAGACTTATGGACAACTTCAGATTATATCCAAGATAAATATCTTCGCCTGAAGAGAATTTCATTTTAGCGATTTCTTTGACTATTGTATAGTCGAATATAAGGACGTCCAGACCATTAAACTTCGTTATAAGCCGATTTATAGCCGACTTGGAGTTTACTGTAGTAGAGTTAAATTTCATAGTTTGAGTAATAAAGTGTAACTTAACCTAGTTTCCTTTGAGAGTTTTTTTGTACTGGGAACCGCATTATCAGGGCGCATCAATGCGATGCTCATTCTGTTATGTCGTTACACACATACGATTAATAAAAAAATGGGGGCCGATTGAATGGGTATAGATGTGCGGTTACCACTGTATGAATGGAGAGGATAGGGCGGCTGTATGAGGAAAAGGCACCCAAAAAAGGATTGGTTAATACAATCAAAACTAATCGAAAAAATAGTTCACATTTTATTTATCTTATAAATAATAAATATATATCTCTTTCTGGATATTCTCCTAGTTTAAGTATGAATTATTTGCAATAATAATAATTATAAATTGAATTTCAGTATCATATTTGCGCACTCGATAACCCTAATAATCTAATCGGAACCGTCTCTATAAGTAAACACAGAGCGAATGAATTATGTCAGTGCATCCATTGTGCAAGAATATTCACGCAGAAGTAATATAATCACATAATCTGTTGTTGTTATGGAATGTAAAATCTTAATTTTTAACTCGATTTCACAAGTGGAATCAATATAATTATCGCAAGTTTAAACAATAGTGTAAGATTTAACAAGTTTAACCAACATATTTATTACAAGTTGAAACAATGGAATTCGATTTACAGATTTACTGAGTAAACAAAGAAATTTCAACCCCCACTAGTGGCAGTAATTAAAACCAATATTGAAATTAGTCTTCTCCCATAAGACGCAGAATTTATGGTGAATCCAATGGGTAAAATAAAAATTGGGGGTTTAGTATAACATCTTTTGAGTTATAGACCAGACAAATTTTGAAAGGTGTCATAATTGTGTCCAAAATGTGCTAATCAAAAATCGTACCCCAGATGCAAATTAGACGGTGACAGCGCACTTACATACCGAGTTTCAGCCCATAAACCAAAAGCTCTGGCAAAACACCAACCTACCATTCGAAATATAAAATTCACAAAATTGTAAAATCATTTTTTAACGATGTCATCATCACCTCAAGGTGTCAAGACCCATTTATAGAGGTGTTACGTGGCATAAGGATCAATTGATAAATTTGGAAGATTGTTTCTTGTGTCATCTATGAGATTAAGGTGATATAAGTTCAAATTTTCGACAACCGATAACCCCCAAATATTATTGCGTTTTCGAACAGTACTAGTTATTCTAAGAAGGACATTGAAAATCAGAATTTCTAAAATCGAAAAATTTGAATTAGATATTGATAGTTTAAAATAGCGTAATACTGAATCCATACCAATGATACCAGTCATTCTAAATTCTAGCTATTTACTCTATTTGCCGCAAGTTCTATTATAGTGCAAGTTTAACTCTACTACATTAGTCAAGGGATTATGCCACACAGAATTTGCGCTATAGATTTGATTCTTTTTTCTATAGATTTTCAAATAATCACTCGATTTTATCAGAATTTGGGCATTTTATAATTATTAACTTTATAACTTTGTATTAAAGTTGAATATCGACACGGCTTAATCCCAAGAACAACTGACAAGGATCATTTTTTAGGGATATTTTCCTCTCTACGAATTATACTTTTTGAGATACACATAAGAATACAAAGGTCACTCAGGAAATCTTTCGGATTTTTTTTGTACAAAATGACGGCGATATTGACCTTTAGTGACGTCAAAAAGGTCAAAAAAATGTCGATCAAAATTTTCTTTCGGAATTGGATAGATAGTATATCAAAGTATAGTTGGGAGTGCTTAAACAATTATTTTGCATTATTTAATAATATAAATTAATTTGAACCTCTATCACCTAATGCTATTTAGAAAATTGTATAAATAATTATTCAAATTATTTATAATTTAACTCCAATTTCAATGTAAACTTAAATTTATTGTGTTTAATTAATGTTATATATTGTAAATAAAATTAATTTAGTCACCATATTTCAATTCCGCACACTCGATAACCCCTAATAAACAAATTGGAAGCATCTATTTAAGTCAGGGCCGGCGCCACCGGGGGTGTCCTGGGTGTCCGGACACCCACTGCCTCAAGGAAATGAAGCGGTGTGTGTACAGTGACACCCACTAAACTATACAATGGACACCCACTACTGCCACACCTCATAATACGTGGCACCGGCAATGTAAGTCAAATACAGACTGAATTAATTCTAATTAATTACGTCAGTATATTAATGGTGGAAGAGTATTATTGCATAAGTAAATATAATCACATAATATGTTGTTATGGAATGTAAATCTTAATTTTTAATTAGAAAATAGAAGCCTACTCGATTTCGCAAGTGGAATTAATATAATGATGGCAAGTTTTAACAATAGTGTAAGATTTAACAAGTTTAATCAATATATTTATTACAAGTTGAAACAATGGAATTTGATTTAACAGTTTACTGAAACTGAAGTGTGAGAAAACAAAGAAATTTAAACCCCACTAGTGGCATGAATTAAAGCCAATATAAAAAAATTTCTCCTCCCATTAGACGCAGAATTTTATGGTGGTGAATCCAATGGTGTAATAAAAATTGGGGGTTTAGTGAAAGATATTTTTAGTTATAGACCAGAAAATCTTTGAAAGGTGTTCAAAAGGTGTTCAAAATTTGTTAATCAAAAATCGTAACCCCAGGTGCAAATTAGACGGTGACAGCGCACCTATATGCCAAGTTTTAGCCCATCAACTATGAGTATTACTTGGAACCATAGACTACTTTAATAAAGGACTGTAGGCTGCCAGCTGGGGACTTGGAACTTTCGGCCATTTGTATCTCGTAATCCGCTAATGCAAGATACAGGAAATGTATTATTATCATATAGAAAGTCACATTTTGGGAGTGCATTGTTCAAATTGCCTTATCTCAAATATTTGTTCAATGTGAGTTTTGAGGTTTCACACCTTTTCCAAATATGGTAATAATCTCAAAATCTCGAGTAGAGGCAGTTAGAGAAAGACAATAAAAATGTATTTTACAGTGGATGCCGGTTATAAGCACATCGTCGGAAACTGCACTTGTGTGCTTATCGCCGGCATGTTCTTATAACCGACAAAAATTATATAGGGTATATGGCAACCGTTTCCAACATAGTGTTCTTATATCTGACAGGTTTTTATAACCGGTGTGCTTATATCCGACATATACTGTATTGTCCAAAACGAAGTCATATGTAAGGAGATATTGGCATAATGAGTATCACTAATCTATATATTAAAAGCACAATTGTTATGTGTGTGTGTGTGTGTGTTTTCCAGAATTAATAGGGAAGACCATCAGATCTAGAGATCGGAATATTTGCATGCAGGGGTAATTTTACAAGCTGACAACGATCTATTGGTTTTCTAAACGAAACAACGGGATTATAACGTCACAAAGGCACATAGTTGGGAATAAGTCTTTCAGATTTTATTCGATTCAGCCCACAATTTTAGATGATAACACAACATACAATGAGACACACGTATACCGATTTATCCGAATGTGACGTCTCGTAGGAACTAATTTGGATTCAGCTCTTACACTTTTGGTTCAATCGTCAAACAATTTGGTCACATTATAAAACAGAATGTATTGCATGTCTTTAGAAATTTTTATAATTTTATCATTTTATCTGAGCCAGGCAATAACAAAAATCTAACCTCCTATTGCTGCGTCATTGTACAAATTGAGGATTGATGATTTAATCTTTACATACATTAATTCCGAAATTGCATACGTACTTGATTAATCCAGTTTGGCTTCATTCAGTTTACTTCTATTCATGATGTATTATTACAGTGGTTTTCAACCTTTTTTGTACTACGGAACCCCTAAATGGTTTATGGCAGCACGCGGATTCCCACACTTCTAATTCCTCCACGAATATATTTATAACAAATTTAATTACATTTATTTATTAACTAGTATTGTCAGGTACAGTTTCAATGTGAGATCTGCGATTGTTTACTTTTGCATATTTCTTTAATTCGTGGTCTGATAGTCAATAAGCTGCTAAAGATTGTATTTCCGATTGACTATTCTGAGTCTCTGGATGTATTTACATCGATTTGCCAATAATCCCGCGGAACACTTGAAGTTTAGTCGCGGAACTCCGGTTAAAAACCTCTGTATTATTAGCTTACGTCAATCACATAAAGTTATCCAACTATTCACTACCTAAATCTTGTGCATAATAAATAACATAATGATGATGCAGCGAATTAATAATAATTAAACAATTTACTATGCAGGAGCTTGAATCGGGTTAGTAAATAGCATTTATTTAATTTAGTTGACATACTTGGCTCCCAAATAGCAGCATACTGAATTGAGTACGTGCAATTTACAAGTTACAGGTTTAACATATTTAATATGAGTGATATTTAAGGAAGATAAGGCCACGAAGCGGCCGTTAATTGTGTTACGTAGTGTCTAACAAGTACGAACAAAGGTCGCGAAGCGACCTTTGTCAGAGAGTGATCTGTCGCGAAGCGACCGAGACGGAAGGGCTCTTAGTTTAATAACTCGTAGTTTTACCTATACTGAACTCCCGATATGATTCAAGTTATTTTTTTCCCAGTGTATCGAGTTAAAGAGTTAATACTTTTCATATACTTAGAATGCCCAGTTGTGATCATCATTCTGTTTGTTGTACATGTTATGGGAGATGTTGTCAATCGAGAGATGTTGTCGAATTGCCAACATCTCCCGCGGGAGATGTTGGCTATTTACCATTTATGGCTTCAGTTGTTTCTAATTATGGCATAGGGTAAACTATATGGCTTCCGCAAAATATAAACCGCTATGCTTACCGATACAGCTCTAAGGCTTCCCACACTGAGTATTGGAGACAATGTAAGGGTACCTATCCCAAAAGTAGACAAAGGAAAACTAGGTCCGAATCACATTTTAGGTGTGATAACGAAAGTGTCAAACAATTCCTATCGTATAGGGACCAAAAAGGGAACTTTAGCCCAGAATTATTCAAGGGGTGAAATCGAACATAGGAAAGATTCATCCTATATCAGTGTTCAGGATATTCCTACAACAGAAATCAAAATGCATACGATTGCTAATCTTCTTTCTCAAGGTACAAAAAACAAATGTTTATGTAGAGGAAATTGTGCGACGAAACATTGTCCTTGTAAAGTGCGTGGATACCATTGTACTTCTGGATGTCATCCTAAATCTAATTCCAGCTGCAAAAATTCTGATAATAAGAATACTCTACTAGAATCACGCAAATTAAAATCTAAAGTAACTCCTCCATTTCGCAAAAAGTCTCCAAAAAAAGCCCATTCTTTCTCAATGTCATTCGATGACGTGATAAACTCGAAGTTTGCACAGAAAGACGTGGATATATGTTCTCCTAGCATTCAGGTCGGTAAATAACTGATCTTGCTCCTTCTATTTTACAACTAGAAACTCTGTGTGTTGAGTGGGGAGGTGATTAGAAAGACACACAGTTAGTAAATACATGTCCAATCGACAATTATATAACGTTAATTAGCCTGCACATCAATCCTATTAGGTCAGCATTTCGATATGTACAGACAAAGATGAGCAATGAATTAAGCGATTTCATTACGAAAATACAGCTTGGAAAATTTGATTCATTACGCTATTGGCTATCAAAAGAGATGAATATTCAAGAAAACTATTTGGCAATTGACTTCTATGGGTCGGAGTATACTATGGTCAAACATTTAACTAACATTGGAATAAGTTGCATGAAATATAAATATCAGATGAAGTGTATTGGCTGCTCTCAAGAAATCTCCAAGGTAGTTAACATCACCACATTCAATAAATTCACGAACAACTGCCAAGCTACGATCGAAAGTAAGATGACATCTCTCTTATGTAAAATATGCAAGCGACAAAATGATGTTATACAATTACAAGGGGATTTCACTCAATTAATCTCCGTTAATAATTTTAGAATTGGGCAATCTTAAGGTTCTTGAAGAAAACATTGAGAAGAAAATTCAACTGGTTCATCAAAACAAGCTCCAATATTTCAACCTCCTTGGATATACACTTCTATTTGGTAATCATTTTACCCTGAAAACATTCATTGGAACAAATTGTGACCATTACGATGGAATGAGAAACAAGAAAATAGAATTAGAAGAACACTCAAAACACCCACGAAATAGTAAAGTCAACTTTGTAGTCTATTTAGTTATTCCATGTTAGTTGACCTCTAACAGAGGTCGTTTTAGTACTTTGCGTTCCTAAATTAGTAGAATTATAAACTGTGATACTGCCCTGTAATCTCGTTTCAAGCAAGCAGCAATGTGAATTTGGAATTTTCTTACATTTCAACATGTAAACAACAAATATACACATGTTGTTGGTGACAATATCCTATTAGGAATCAGCATATTCGATTACCTCATATAGTTGGTGAAAGCAAGCAACTACGACAATTATATGGAATGTAATGTAGTTCATTGTGTCATTATTACAATTTGTCTAGAAAAACAAACAAACAAACAAACAAACAAACAAACAAATGAACAAAAGTTGTTGATACTTTTCTTAGATATTCTAAGTTGTTTATAGATGGCTATTTCTAACACCGATGCAAATTTCAAGTCTGTACTATGTACCTCTTACCAGTTCCTTAATCAATTCCGGACAAAAAATCATTGAGTTTAAAAAGACAAGATAAACATTCGTATTTTGCAGGTTAATTATCTACGTATATGAGAAATTATATACCTAATTTGAAAGTTTGCTAACTAATAATATACATGTGTATATTATAATAATAGAAACCATAATTAGAAACAACTGAAGCCATAATTAGTAATTCGCCAACATCTCCCGATTGACAACATCTCCCATAACATACACATCACATTATAACTATTAAAACGAACCCACTATCTACAAGTTATTGTGAGAAGACAGACAGAGGGGCTTAGGATGGGTGCATGCCCACTACTAGATCCGCTACTTAAGAGGATAAATTGAAGAGTGTACAAATTTATTTGGTTAAAACCTTTGATAGTATACAACTGGGGCCGGCAACCTTTTGAATGAAGTGTGCCAGTTTACCTATAATGTCAACATATTTATGACCTTCCGTGCCAAATATAATCCTAATAGTTCTGTCACTGGAAAATCTGTCCCCAGATAGTCCCCGTACCAATTTTACAGGTAAATTTGGTTCGGTGGGCCAATATTCGATGGAAAATGGTCCTGGCCTGAAATATTTCGCCCCACGATGGGACCAGTATTTCATTGAATTTTGGTCATAGGATCATTTTCCATGGTATAATGGGCACTCGGAGCAAATTCCCCCGAAATAATAGGTCCGAAGACCTAGATTCCATGGGAAATGGTCTTAGGAACAATATTCCATGGAAAAATGGTTCTAGCACCATTTTTGCAGAGAATATTTGTCCTGGTACTTTCTTCCTCTCATGACGGACCCTCCAACCCGGCTAATCCGTTCTTTTCCAGTCGTACGCGCTTAAATCTCGTTAAAACAGTTCTTCACTTTATTTTCAACTTATTACTAATTCCATCCCATGGCGGGACAAAAAATCTCAGGTTGTGACCATTTATCTATGAAAATCTTTGTCCATCCGTACCAATTTTCCAAGTGAACCAAAATTTCCGTGACAGTTCTATCTCTTATGTATTTAATGACAAGTAATAACACTTTATTGGAGTTAAAACTTATGTGTTAGGTTGGCAAAAACAGAGAAAACTGAAAATCGTCGACAAGGAAGAGTTTGAGTAAAATTACTTAGCGTGCCGTGGAGAAATACTTCGCGTGCCATAAGTGGCACGCGTGCCTAGGGTTGCCGACCCCAGGTATACAATGTATCTATACTATTAACTATTAAAACACAATAATTCTTTATTTATAAGTAGTATATAGAAATATATATATGCATGTATGTACAGATTTGATTGAAGAAACTACAATACCCACAGGGCTAATTTTTGGTATGCTGGGATATTTTGGGTCTGGCTTGAATTAAAATAAACACCAATCATGGAATAATGACGTCAATGTAACATTTTTCAAAGTGTGAAAATCCACATAATTGCTCACACTCTATGCGAGATAGAAGTGTGATCATTTAAGACTATATGTACATTAAATGTACCAATATATCTCCAACCCAAAATACAAATATACTTACTCATTGTAATATGACGTAATCATTATAATACAAAAACTTTTTTACAAAATACTTTATTCAGAAACATCAATAGTTTTCTCCTTCGCGAGGTACGAAATTCCTAGTGCAAAACACAACAGCCGCCAAGCGGTTGTTGTGTGGAGTGCGACACTTCACGAAGCGACCGAGCAAGCGTAGCGCGCTAGTATGTAACAAGTAGTAATTATAAAAGAGCCAGAATTATTATTTATCACCGATGCGAAAATTAGGAAATTATGTTAGTATGGATTATTGACTAATACATCTATTGAGATTTGTTGAACTACCTTTGATTATTAATAGTTCTGCTCTTTATAATCATATTATGTTTAGCCGTTGTATTCACGCAACTTGAAGTGTCTTAGTCCGGATACCACGTATGCCAAAGCATTTTGTAGGTATAATTGTCGGGATAATTATATAGGTGAGCCTTGTACTCCGTTTGCTACTGATTAATATGAATGGATTAGGTGGATTGAAGCAGAGCCAAATAACCAGGGAGTCTCAAAGATCGAAGAGAAATTTTTGAGCGTGAATCACATTTTGAATCTGTTTGGGTAGAAGGTGGAAAGCGGCCACATTGGACCTCCTACCGATTTAAAAGGTATAATCAAATCTTGTAAGAAGCAATATTTGACGTATCCCAGGCCAACAAAGAAGGCTACTTCCGAAGTACGTGATAAATTACAAAATAATATCTAGACCAATTTGATAACATTGTTAATTGGAGAACTCCTCTGTATCTATCCAGCTACACACAGGATGTTAAGAAGTTCAAGAGCAATTATCCTTCCAATGGAGAGATTAATTCGGGATTTTGTAAAGCTAATTATAACAACTCGCTTGAGTGCAGGTAATATAATTGGTCATGCCAAATTGTAAAAAATGCACCAAGTGAACAACCACCTCAGCCCATTGTATTGAAGTTGTTTGCCATCAAGCAAGGTATCACCACATCGAGTTTGTGCTTGTGGTTTGTCCTTGTCCACTTTTCTCAGGATCCTCTAGAAAAGTCTTCGGACAAGCCGACAGCGACACGGTGGTACATTTAGATTGATGTAGATGTAAACTCTGTAGGCAAGATACAGCGTTAGCATCAGATGCTGAAATAAAATGTCTTACCAAAAAGGTTGTGAGGAGAGGAAATGCTTATATTGTATTGAACCTATCATATTACAAGATGTAGATCTGATGCAGGAGACCTGTATCAAAGGCAAACAGCTACTTCTTGGTTCTACTGATTCTCTGAAACATAAAGTAGAATATGCAGGATGTTTAGCATATTAACACGGAGAACATGGAGAAGGAGAAGGTTTCTTACAAGAACTTTACAAAGGAGGATTGAGATTGCCCCATTAATGACCACATGTTTGTCCACATGGCCATCAATCATCAATCTCAATGGAAAAACTTCCTGACCGCAAAATAGATGTCGAGTGTCTTTAATTAAATTTCTTTCATTTGTGGATGCTCCTCTTGCTCAGACCTGGATGGCTAACCAATATTGATTAAATGACTCCTTAAATATGATCTCCTATTCAACAATAAAAATTTCTTATGTCTAGCTCTAACTGAAGTCGAAAATTTGATAATATTACCTTGTATGGAAAAGGTGTGAAAACTGAAAAAATCACATTTCACAAATATTGAGATAAGGCAATATGACCAATGGACTCGTAAAAGCGACTCATACGATAATAATACATTTCCTGTGTCTAGCATTAGCGGATTACAAGATATCAATAAGTACACAATGGACCCAAGTTCCAGGATCCGAGCAGGTAGCCTAGAATCCTTTATTAAAGTAGTCTATGCCTTATAATTTTCAGAGGATTGATTATTTACATCGACAAAGACCCTAACTATTTGTATATGTTCAGATACGAATAAATTTGTGTAAATGTGAAAACAAAAACATGGGACAAGGACACATAGTAAGTTATTACCTGCGATGATAAATATTTCTCAGTGAGAGAAGTATAATTCTGTTCAATTTCTATATTTCGATTATCCAGTGTTGTAAGCATTTCTTTAGACTGTTCAAATCGGAGTTGATATAGTTCAGCTCGCTTTTTTTCATTGAGGAGAAGGGATTCAAGATGATTAACCTTAGAATCATCTTTGATAGTTTTCGTACCAGTTTGAGAAGGCAAGGATTCTATAAATAAATAATATTGGATATTAAACAAAATTATTAAACCAATTATAAATATAGTATTATGATATTTGGAATTTAATATTTATGTAAACCACTATTTTTTTTGTCGAATGGTGATTATGGGGTAATAGGTATTTACGCATAAAAGTTGCATAGTACAGGTAGGAGATCGACTAAGTAGAATCCAAAAATATTGTTAGATTTTTCTATCTCATCTAGAAATATGTGAAAATGACATCTTAATGTATTAATCTTGAATATTTTTACCGTGCCGACTATACTATAGTATAATGGGCCAGTTTTAAATGACTACAGACGAAATCGGGTTCCCCCCCCTAAATGCATGGAAAAAGAGGCAAAAAAACCCGATACGCAAAAAAACCCGTATTTAACATTATACCTTGCTACGAGGTTATGAAGAAACAAGGAGAAGCAAGGAGGCAAAATAACCCGGAGAGGCAAAAAACCCCGATTTCGACTGTACTTTGGTATATTGTTATTATTATTTTCCTTCAGTATCTCATCCACAGAACAGAGTTTTATTAACGAAGAGCCAAGCATAACTAAGAGTGTCTCATGGGTATAGATGTGCATCTGGCGTCACGATATTTGCTAATTTTTTACACATTTTAATACGTGTTTAATGTTAGAAAAGGAATAAAATTTAAATAGTGCTGGAATATTCAAATTATATGCATTCGATAGAGAATTTAATTATACACCCTTTCAAAGTGACGAATTTTAAAATTGGGTTTAGTTTGTGCCACAATTGACTTGCAAATTCCCTTGTTTACTAACACCAGTTCAATTTAAAGTGTTAAATCTAATTCTATTGTTTCAACTTGTGATAACTATATTGATTCAACTTGTGAGATAGAGTAGGCTTCTATTTTCCAATTGAAAACCGAGATTTTACATTCCATAACAACGACAGTTTATGTGATTATATTTTCATCTGCAGGAATAACTCTTGCACTGTTAATATAATGACGAAATTAAGTATATTTAATTCCGGCCTTATTGACCTATATAGAAGCTTCCAATTTGTTTATTAGGGGTTATGGAGCGGGCGGAATTGAAATTTTATAGCCAAATTAATTTTATTTACTATTTATGACAAATAATTAAACTTAATAAATTCAAGTTGACATTAAATTAGTGTTAAATTATAAATAATTTTAATAATAATAATACTAATTTGCAAAATAGCATTATTCTCAGAGATGATACAAGATAGAAACAAATCAATAGATCCTTATGCCACGTAACACATCTACAAATGGGTCTTGCCACCGTGAGGTGATGATGACATAGTCAAAGAAATGTGTTTTTATTTTACAATTTTTTGAATTATCTAGAGCTCCCGGTTAAAATATTTCACTGCTTAAACGGGTCAAAATTTCACAGAATTTATAGGTCGGAATTACATTTTGGCTTAAAATATCGGTTAATAGATTTCTCCGCTTATTCGGGACAAAACATACTGGTCCCGAAGTGACTCTATTAAGCGGAGTCGACTGTATTTCGAATGGGTTAATTGATGTTGGATGGTAAAAATGCTGACTCATACTCAAGGGCGTAGCCAGGCCAAAATTTAGGGGGGAATGTACAACCAGCGAGCGTAGCGAGCGACTTAAAGGGGTTCTTGGGGTGAAACCCCCAGAATTTTTTTGGCTCAACATATAATTCCCCTTGACTACTAATTTGCATGCAGCAACCATTTACTAACAAAAATAAAATAGAAATGATTTAGAATCTACACATTATTAACATATTTGAAAGTTAATAGTTATTGAGTTAAAGAAATGACGAATATCCTCGGACATCTCTGATAAGAAGCTAAAGCTAATTAATTAAAAAGGATACAATAATTTAACGGAATTGACGGCGTTGAATAATACGAATAATTAACTGGCAAAAATGAAAATGGCTGAGCTAGGGGGGGTGGGGGGGCAACTGCCCCCCCCCCCCCCTCCCTTACGCCCCCCCTCCCTTACGCCCCCCCTCCCTTACGCCCCCCCTCTCTATGCCCATGCTCATACCTATTACATTCTACAGAAACTTGAATATCTCTGAAAGGAAGTGAGCTAAAACGAAACTTCCAACTCACTAAGGGTCGCTACATTCCCAAACACCTTTCTGAAATGGTATAACACCTTCATAGTGATGATAACATGGCGGAAAAAAAAAACAGAATTGCAGCTGTGCAGACAGTATTTTCATTTGGAGGCACTATCTATTAACCAAAATATAATGCTCCCAAAGGAAAATGTGTCTGCACAGCTGCAATTTTGGATTTTTTAATGAGTTAATAATAATAATCAAATATTAATAACTCTATATTTTTTGCTAATTAGTAGATAGATCATGTATCATGTGTGTAGGCTTCGGTAGTTTTGGTAGAGCCATATGACTCTACCAATAATTTAAACAGATTCAGTATTTTCTATTAGAGAATGCTTATATAGAGCTGAGCTCTAGTAGAGTTCAGATTTTTCCCAATACTAAAAGCCCAGGCTTACTTTCTAAAGGTCAATTTCAAAGCCTTGGAAAAACTGACCTTTCTCAGTGCCTGAATACACATACTGAAAAGCTGAGCTCTATATAAGTTATTTGTTTCTATTAAACATAATCAAAATTGTCCCATAAGGCCCTACCGTGACCTTCGTTATATAAGGCCAATTCACGACTCTAATTTTTTGGACAATGGATGAGGTCGAAGTCCATCATAAGTCTGAAAATAAATGGATTGTTATATAAATATTATAAATATAAATATTATGGTTCGTTAGAATCAATTTAATTTACAACCGAAATGTTTATATATTACTCATAGTATATTAACATCCTACATTATTAATATTATGGAACCATTAATATACTACTTGTTAATTATTATCTTCAGTAGCTAACTGGATTTACAATGTATTAATTAATTAAACACTAGTTAAGCTTCTATAGCAATTGCTTAACGCAATTATTTTAGACTTAAAATATTATTATACGTTTGATCTAGAAACCAAATCGCGTCTATTAATTCTGATGCCTAATAAATTTTCAGCGCCCGGCTGTAGAAGCAATTACACAGGTGAACGAAAACTGCGAAATTCAAACTCCCGAGAGGACCACCCGAACTTGTCCAAAAATGGCTAAGGGCGCTATCTAGAGGAGGCGTTGAAGATCTACAGAAAGTACATGTCTGTGCTAAACATTTTTCCGAAGTGGACATTGAGACCACCTACTCAATTGTACAAGCTGATGGAACAACTTCTACTCGAAAACGAGACATTCCTAAAATTCGTTACGATGCAGTCCCTATATTTTTGCCAAATTGTCCATCTTACCTCTCTTCCTCATCTACCAATTATTTTAATCGCCTAGATAAAGAAACCAAAGAACAGAACTTTTTTTCGATGGCTCTTCACGAAAGCCTTCAACAGAAGGAAATCGAAGATAATAAATATAACATCCTGACACTTCAAGAATTGAGAGAGAAGGTCAACTTCGTAAGATTACCTAAAAATTGGGTTTTGTGGGTGCCGAATCAAAATATGCTATATTTCATCAAACCAAGAATTTTTGATTCGCATGTAGCTATTGAATTTACGCTCTCCATCAATGAATTTTAATTACGAAAGCTTTCGCTTATACCAATGAAATCTCGCTCGATCAAAGTACGATAACCGATATTAGACAGATATAAGTTTTGTTTCTAGTATTAAAGAACAGATTATAATATTGAGGAAGAGAATAATATTGAGCATATTCCTATGATCAATCAGTCAATGACTCTACTAATCAATCCAAATTATTACCTCGCCTTCAATTCATTATTACCTAACTGGAGAATATTCTTTAAAATAAATTTGATCACTTTGGTAATGGCGTTAAGTGTCAGTTGGTCTCCCCAGCATGTTACAGATATCTTCAATCTCTCGACTACGTTTCATTCCCGCGGACGGGTGTCTCAGAAAACCATATTGCCAAGAAAAACGAGACCCTCGAGATTTTTGTAGTTTCTAATTTAGAATTTTGTGTAGATTCCGAATTTGCTATCCAAAAAAATTTCTCACACAAATTTCTCAGTAATTCTTTTTTTTTACAAAAAAAAAATTTTTTTTAATTAAAATTTTATAATTTCAAAATTACCAAGTGTTTTAGTTGCCAAAATTATTTCAAAGCCTTTTATTTGATTAATATAACATTTATACTCGTTTCAATTTTTAATGCATTGTTTCTACTAAAATATAACTATTTAATTGACCCTAAAAAAATCACTAAGTTATTCATAATACTGAGCTTTGCTATATGTATTCCCCAAATGTAACATATAGATTAGATAAGTGTCACAAATACCATCAATTAAGTAGTTATAAATATGACGGTGATGCATATAATCGTGCAATTGTTTGTAATGGGGTAGAAGATATTGAGGCTCTAGGTGTGTGGATGTTTGATTACATGCAAATGTTCACTATTCCAGAGTTGCATCTTTTATTAGGAGTTGGGCAAAAGTTGTATATTGCAATTGTGGCTGTAATGTCGGAGAATAATTATGTACACACAAATCATTGTTAAAACACAACATCTCAAGAAGTTCCCACCATGGAGGAGCACTTGAAGGTAACGCTATGCGAAAAATTGCTTTGATGGTGGATGAAATTGGTTTTCCAATCAACAACTTTGCTTATGTAAGCCTTAAAACGTTTTTCAGAAGTGGTGAGGACATTTTTGGACAATAAATCCAAGGAGATTATCAACAGACGATCTTCCAATTTAAAGAAGCATTTCTGCTGACAGGACTTAATTGTTCAACAAGGTACACATAGTGTGGCGACAAGTCATCCCATTTATTACTAAGTTTGTTCCTGTTGGTATGGGATTGGGAGCAATTTCAGAGCAAGCAGCAGAATCTGCTTATTCTCGTTTTGAGAAAGTTTGGCGCAATTTTCAATGCAATGAGTCTCTGGAAAAATATGGCGAAAATCTACTGAATGCTGTTAAGGAAATCAATTTCGTGATTTTATAACTCCTTAATTGATGGTATTTGTGACACTTATCTAATCTATATGTTACTTATGGGGAATATAATACAGCTCAGTATTATGAATATTTAGGGTCAATTAAATAGTTATATATTAGTAGAAACAATGCATGAAAAATTGAAACGAGTATAAATGTTATATTAATCAAATGAAAGGCTTTAAAATAATTTTGGCAACTAAAAGACTTAGTAATCTTGAAATTATACAATTTTAATTTTAAAAAATCCAAAATTGCAGCTGTGCCGACGCATGTTCCTTTGGTGGCACTATATTTTGGTGGTGTTATATTGATAGTGCCTCCAAAGGAATATGCTGTCTTCACAGCTGCAATTTTGGATTTTTTTCGCCATGTCATGAACGCCTCATGGTGTTTAGACTCATTTAACAAGTTGTTACGGGACTAAGGAACTATTGTTGAATTTGAAGTTTATTTCTATCTTAAACCATCTTGAATTTATTGCCATTGATTATGTATAGATAATAAATAATATAAATATTTAAGTATTTTAGCAATGTTATCCAAGGTGAGTTTAAATTCAACAAATTCCTTATTTAATTAATTTAATTTGATTCAATTCAATTCATTGTATTGTATAAGTCAATTAAATAGAAGCCAGCTCGAATTCACAAGTTAAATCAATTTAATTATCGCAAGTTGAAACAATAGTGAAAGATTTAATAAGTTAAATCTTCTTACTCTCGACCAATTAAATTACAGCCTCGGTTAGGCATTCTATATGCACACTAACAATTGATAGAAAATCCTTTTATACTAATTGGATGCTAGCTGCTAATTCATACTGGGACAACCCTCGAATTTAATTGGCTAAGCCATAATTGGATTAAATAGGTGTTAAAATTATTATATCATAAATCGTAACCCCAGGTGCAAATTAGAAGGGCACTCCGCACCTACATGCCAAGTTTCAGCTCTCTATGTATAAAGGTGTGCCCAGGGCACCGTCTACGGAGAAATAATAATAATAATAATAAAGGCAGTAAGATTAGAACTGGGCCACTATACTATAGTATAGTCGGCACAGTAAAAAAAGAATATCTCAGAAATTTGTGTGAGAAATCTTTTTTGGATAACAAATTCGGAATCTACACAAAATTCTAAATTAGAAACTACAAAAATCTCGAGGACCTCGTTTTTCTTGACAATATGGTTTTCTGAGACACCCGTGCGCGCGCCATTCAACTCTTCAACGGCTCTATTCGAACATTGGTTTAGAAAGTGAATTTGCTTGTTATCTTAAACAGTCAACTTTGGAATTTAATCCTATGGAGCGGAACGTTATTGTTCAGATGGGTGAAGTCAATGTTAAATCTGACTACACATACAAAGGTGGAAGGATAATCGGTTCGTCTATCCAATCAAATGAGCCTGCCAGAACTGTTTTCGCGATAATGGTTTCAAGCCTATATAAAAAATGGTCAACTATTGTTCGACTTCTTCCTTGTTCAAAATCATCTGCCAAAGAAATTTTACCTATCATTAAAATAGTTATTGGTGATATAGAAAACTGTAATCTCAAGGTTCAGGCCATTTGCACAGATAATTACCCGATGAATGTATCTCTCTTCAAATTATTCTCACCAACAAATACACTAGATACTGTACTCCTACATCCTCTCAATTCACAACGATGGATAGCATTACTCTTCGATTTTGTACACATCTTAAAGAGTATTCGAAACAACTGGTTAAATCAGACTGATTATAACTGTACTTTTCTGTATCCAAACTTTGAGGATTTTAACAGCACTAACAAAGCCCTTTTCGAAGACATTCGACTCCTATATCGAAGTGAACAGAACTCTGTTGCAAAACTCGCATATCGTCTTACAGCCAAATCATGTTGGCCATCAAATCTAGAGAGGCAAAACGTCAGTTTAGCTCAGCGTATTTTTTTATGAATCAAATGCTGCTGCATTAACCACCCAGAAGTCTTCGCGTACCGAATTCAAGTCCGATGCTGCTGAATTCATCACAATCATCTCCAACCTTTGGAAAATTTTAATGTCAATACCCCAAATAAAGGAACTAGATTAAAAGATGATCTCTCGCTCCCATTAGTTAATAATGATCCGATATTTTGTTACCTTGATAGAATTGTCGATTGGCTTGGACGATGGAAAAATATCCCAGAGAAAAAAGGAAAATTAGTGCCCAAACATTTCCTTGTCTACGCCATTCTTGTAGGCATTACCAAAAATTGTGAACCACCTCACACAAAACTGTGACTTTTCTTTTGTTCTTTCATCTATCCTTCAGACTGATCCCTTGGAACACCACTTTGGGTTATACAGAATGATGGCAGGTGCACAATACCATATCACTTATTGCCAAATACTAGAAACTGAGCGTCGAATCAAGCTTTCAAATATTATAAAACTTCTACCAAGAAAACTTCGATAGATCACTTTTCACTAAAATAATTTTAGGAACATTCTCATCCTTCGATTATCAGACAGAAAGTTCTATCGATTTCGAATACTATCTATCTATCGGAAATACAGAATATTGACGATATCGAGATCTCTCCAGTCTATAGTTTTCATTGCTGGCTATGATGTGCTAAATATTTGATCAAGTCCAAAAAACTGTACTGAGTGTCGCTTCTTCTTAACAGAAGATAAAGATCTACACATCGAAGAACCTCCTGACTCGAAATACAAGCTTGTAGAAATAATTGATCGTGGGTCACTGAAATGGCCTTCTGATACGATAATTGAATCTATTTTGAGTATATGGACAACCTTCAAGAAAATAGAACAAGTTCCTGAGTTGTAGGATGTTTTCTTATCGGACCTTCACTTAAAATACTTGTAGAATTGACCATCCGGTTGTTAGAAACCCAAATAAGCGAAGACTGGAGCAATACATGTCCAAATTGTGAAACTATCGGATGGTTCATTATAAGGAAATTGATTACATCTACTTATAACTGTCTTTTATCGAGTAAAACAAAAATTATGAACGCACTTCAAGCATCCCACACTGACAATGTTAGGAAATTAAAGAAAAGAAAATCGAATTAAAGGATATTGCTTAGTTAAAGTTTACGTTATTTCGTATGTATCTCTATACTTTTTCATTTGTTTTTAACACAAATGATATTTATACAAATGATTGATAGAATAAATGATCACTCGAGTAACAAAAAGTATAATTAAATAGTGTAACAGAATGGACTTCGAACACATCCATGGTCCAATTTTTAAAAGTTGTGAATTGGCCTTATATAACGAAGGTCACGGCCCTACCTATAATGACTCATAATCCATAATACCAATCCTTAACTCGAGGCTACGCCCTATGTATGACACTGCAATAGCTGCTTTATCTTACATATTTTATGGAAACAAGAACAAAGTTAATATACATAGGAGGCTAATAGAAAATAATTCAGTAACTAAATAGTAGGAATTGACTTTTATTGATAGCTTTCCATAAGTCAATTAAAATGAAGTTGCTTTATTAGCAACTGGGGTTTGTTGCAAAATAGTTGCTAAATAGGCGAAGTTGCTAAAAATTAGGGAATTTTCGTTAAAAAGAGTAAACATTTTCTTATATAGGTATTCGTCATTCTCATTCTCTTGATTAATATAGTACGTAGGTACAGTGGAAGCCGGTTATAAGCACATCGTCGGGAACTGGACTTAATGTGCTTATAACCGACATGTTCTTATAACCGACATAAATTGTACAGGGTATATGGCAACCGTTTTCCAACATAGTGTACTTATATCCGATATGTTCTTATAAGTTAAAACCGGTGTGCTTATATCCGACATCTACTGTACTAGAACTAATAATGAAATACACATTACTCCTCACCAGATGCGGCGCCAGGATTTTCAGGTAGGGAGCTCTGGGGAGGCCAGGTGGAATTTCAGGGGGCCACACTGTATAACATTGTTATTCTAGGGGGGCAGCCTCAAAAGAGGGAAAGGCCATGCCCCCCCCCCCCCCCTAACGCCGCCACTGCTCGTCACAGAATTTATTGATCGGCTACTGGTTTATAAGAGCATAGTTTTCTTGGAAATGGTGAAATAGGGCAATGGACCTTGAAAGATAAACAACAGATACCTTTCTTTAGAACATTTTGAAAATGAGATTGAGAATATAAACATTTTGAAAATGAGAATATAAATAATATAAATATACATCAATGTATTTAAATCATGAGAGCATGTATCTATTGAGGAAGTCCTACTAGGGAAAATGATCAAGTTAGATGATCAACCTAAATATGTAGTCACAAAAAGTACGTGTATGTGTTAATTATTTATTAGCGAGTAATGTAATTGATGTTCGTCTATTAGAACTTTGAGTTGCATAAAAGTAAACTTTTTTGTGTTTGTCCATTTGCAACTTTTAGCTGCTATTAGAGGAACAGATCTAAACGAATATTGCTATTAAGCGAGTTGTAATGGGGGAACTTGACTATAGAATTCCCCATACTTTTGATCGGGACTTGTAAATTGGTTGTTAATAGAGCAATGTTGCTAATAGAAGAGTCGCTAATAAAGCAACTCCGCTGTATTGTATAATGTGTCTTGTACGTAGTTTGTAGGGGCTTTATGTACCTTTGTAGTTTGGAAACGATTTTTCACTAGTACAGGGTCGATATTACACAATATACGGACTAATTTCAACTAGAGTTTGTACAGATATAATAATAATAATAATAATAATAATAATAATAATAATAATAATAATAATAATAATAATAATACATTGATCCCGTTCAAAGGGGGTCAGTTCGCAATTGTTTGCATTATAAAATCCGGAGGTTGGAATATTTGCCATAATGTAGGGAGTTATATTAAAATATTCCGAAAAAGAAATTCATAAAAAATAAACACAATGTTAGTTCGGTTTGAAAACTAGTTAAAATCTATAAAATAATGTATAAGAATACACATATTTGTTTGAATTACCAAATAATAAAGTACAGTATATCAAATTGAGTAACGTACGCTAATAATAGATATTTGTGGTTTTTCAGAAATTTAATTTTCCAATATATTCATAACTATGATACATTGTGTAAGCATGTAATATTTAGCCAGGCTAATGATAATAACATTTTTCTAATCTTTCAATATTGTAGAATCAAGAGTGTGTGAACAATTTTAGGTATTATTATACTTACAATCAGTAATTTTGTCACAAATTAAAATCCCTTGGCATGTATGCATATTGGAAGATAGGAGGTGATTAATCAAAAGGTTCAAAATATACATGTTATTGTACAAATGCGAAATTCGTGTTCAGCATACTTGTTTACATAGTATTATACCATTTGGAAGTTAGTCCCTATCTAAATTATAAATGCAGTTTGTATTCCCATGTCACGTAATACAATCCGGACAAACAAACATCAATCGAGTTTTAACAATAGTATAGATTTGGGCATCATCGTGTTCCAATCTTGAACATTTATACCGCGTTTAACCATGATAAAAGCAGGTCATTAAAACACTATATTTCGCACCCAAATAGCGATTACGTAATCATATGGTGAAATAGAACAATTCTGATGGATGCTATGTATACCTTGATACCAAGTTCCTATATAGTTATAAACTTATAGTACATTTATGACGTCTATCATTACTAGTTATGGAAATAAATATAAATAACCTATTTATCAATGGACTTTAAGTAATCCATGGTCCAGAAAAATATGCTCAGTGGTATGACCTTATATATCGAAGTTCACGCCTGGCTGAAGGCCTGGATATGCGCAACCTGAAATTTTTTATTAAATATTGTGAACCCAGGGGTACGCAGTGCACACCCAGAAGAACCTGTTGTCGGCAAATCATGGATATTTAAGAATTTACTTTTTCAATTGATGTCAAATCCAGCTATTATAAGAACATACTATCATTATGCATTAGTACTTGTATTTTCCTAAGATATTATGAAACAGGATTTGTTACTCCTTTACATGAAAAATTGTACAATAACCTGAGTAGAGAACAAATTGATACTCCCTATCAGGGTTGTATCAACTCAATTTGAGTTGGCAGAATCAACTCATTTTCTTGAATGAGTTGAATGAGTTGGTAACAGCAAAATGAAGGAGTTGAATGAGTTGGTGAAGGAAATTTGAATGAGTTGGTAGACAAAAAATGAGTTGTTTACAAACTCAAAATGAGTTGATACAACCCTGCTCCCTATACACTTGTAATCAATTTTCGAATTATAGAGCAGATAAAAATTGTAAGTACAGTATAAGATAATTCAGTAGTTATTTATATATATTGTCATTGTACACATAACTTGTACCCATTAGGTCTATACATTCGTAAAAGAAAGACATAATGGAGACTGTATTGGATTGTATACCAGATCTCTATCCTATATACTACTGTGCGACTAATACGTAGTGGGAAAGTATTGGAATCACTGCCTTTTATCACTGTGCCGACTACTATGTAGTAGGCCAGTTTTAACTAGACTGCCTTGGTTAGTTATTACACAAAGAGTTTGATTAACTAGGAGCCCAAATTTTCAGGATAAGTACGTATATTTCGTGTTATTGATGTAAAGTTTTTTGATTAACTTTATTGGACAGAGTTTTACAGCTGTTTAATTTCAAAAGAGAAACAATAAATACTGTCCGAATATTGCATTTATGCATTTGATAGAAAATATAATTCTACACCTTGACAAAGTGCACGAATTTTCACATTGGGCTAGTTTGTGCCATTATTGAGTTGTTAATTTCCTTTGTTTACTTACACTTATGTTCAATTGAAAGTGTTCAATCTAATTCCATTGGTCGACTTGTGATAATTATACCGATTAAACTTATGAGATCGAGTGGCTTCTATTTTCCTATTGAAAACTAAGATTTTACACTCCATAACAACGACAAATTATTGAGTATATTTCCTTCTGCTAGAATACTCTTGGACTATTATTATACTGACGTATGTAAATTTAATTAATTCAGTTTGTATTTAACGGTGACCTGACATGAATTATTCAGAAATTTCTTAAAATTATATTCTAATACCGTATGCGAAAAAGGATCATTTTATGCTGCTGCTTATAAAGTGTAAGCCTTAAACAAATACAGAGTTATAGACGCTTCCAATTTGTTTATAGGGGAACGAGTGTACTGAATTCAAATATTGTAGGGAAATTCATTATAACTACATAGTTATTCTAAATAATTAAACTTAATACATATAAATAGACATTGAAATTGGTGTTAAATTAAAAATAAATCTAATAATTATTTAAACTAATTAGCAAATATCATCAATCTCAAAGATGATTGATATAATATAGAAGCAAAATTCCGAAAAATCAATTGATCTTTATGCCACGTACACCTCTACAAATGGGTCTTAAAAACTAGAGGTGACAATGACATAGTATGGAAAATATTCAAACTTTTGGAATTCGCAATATGCCTATTATTCATCGGCCTTTAGAAATAAATAAACATGCAAATATAAAATGTGGTCTCCTCACCTATAATATTTTTTGTTTTGGAGGCACTATCAATCAACCAAACACCAAAATATAGTGCCTCCAAGGGACATGCCGAAGGCACAGCGGTAATTTTAAATTTCTTCTTCGTAGACGGTGCTCTGGCCACACCTTTAAAGATTTTGGACTCAAACTTGGCATGTAGGCGCGAAGTGACCGTGTAATTTGCACCTGGAGTTTGATTTATTATCAAATAATTTTAATACCTATTTAAATTAACTATGGCTCATAACATGAATTAATTAAGTGACTCTCATAATATATACATGAATGGATAGAAAATTAAATGTGTACTTTTTGGCCATAATTGGAGTGCCAATTTCCTGTATTTCCTCACACTTCAGATTAAGTAAAACTGTAAATCTAATATCTTTTCTGTTTCATTTCCGCTTGGATACCCCAACCTATATCTCCCTAAATATATCTAAAATTAGCAATTGGCCTATATGGACCAGCGAAATAATTGAGGAAATCAATGTGTCCCGCGATTAAAATCTAGTTGGGCACCCTTGCCTTAAATGATTAGGAATTATCACCATGCTACACCATGGATATGAGAAAAACCCGGCTTGAATCCATGGTCCAACAATACAAAAATGAAAGTCGAACTATTTCCTATTTTGAAAAATCGAACCATTTCCGTATTACCCTTAAAACCTTGTAGAGTTGGTGACACAACTAGAAAATCTGAAATTACAGCTGTGCCGACAGCATGTACTTTGGAGGAATTATCAATCAACCAAATACCAGAATATAGTACATCCAAAGGAACATGCTGTCGGCACAGATGTAATTTTAAATACATATAAATGGACGTGCTAGTCTTTCACGCAATACTTTAGTGGTAAGTGTTCTACACAGTAATGATGGCAAATTCCATATATTTAATCATTCATAATACAGTCAACTCCCGTTATAACCAAGTCGGATATAACGAAGTGCCTGCTTATAAAGAAGTATTCAATGGTTCGGAAACCCTTATATCTCATTACATTATTAAAACTTCGGTTACAACGAAATGGATATAACGAAATACCTCTTAAATGAAGTCATTTAAATCCCAAATAGCTTCTATGCTATTGATTTTACTCCCGATATAACGAACTCCGATTATAACGAAATCCGTTTATAATGAACTCCGATTACAACGAAATTCAACCTGTTTTGAACTTTTTAGATCAAACACCGCTTCTAACGAACTCCGGTTATAACAAACTCCGCTTATAACGAAATGAAACTACGGTCCGAGCACTCCGTTGTAACGGGAGTTGACTGTATTAGGCAATGGAGTCTCACAATACGATGCTATGGGAAGCATTCAATCAAACAAATCAAACCCGTACAGGACATTCCGGATATAAGAACATCGGTTATAGGAACATGCAAGATATAAACATTTTCCTGGAAAACGGTTGCCATATATCTCTATATAATTTATTCAGGTTATAATAATGCAGTTCCCGACAATGTTCTTATAACCGTCATCCAATGTATTAAAATGAGTATCTTGAGGACCTAAAATTTATTGTTATAGATAAGAATTGAAAGCGTAGTAAATGTGTTCTCTTGGAGAAACATTTGATTCAGCTACAAGCAACCATCATATTGGAAAGCCACTTAGTGCATACAACCAGGGCAGAGCTAAAAGATCAATGGAGATGGTAGTTGATTTTCAGGTGTACTTCTAAAAAATTAGTCATGGTGAAAACAGCCAGCCAACTACAGATTCGTTCCATATATCCCGATTGATTGTCGTTGAAGACAAAAATTGGATGGTAATTTAATAAATCATAGCAAACGACACCTTTGTCAATCGTTCCGCCTTAATGTATCCCAGTAATCATGGTTTCTTAAGCAATACTTGAGTAATCACCTCCCAAATTTACAATTTTTCCAGATACAACTATCATCATAATCACATCTGAAAACTTTGCTTAGGTTCAATATAAATAAAAGCAATGTGCCCTCGACCTCTAGGAAGAAATAAATACGTATGTGTAATATCCTACGTACTAACTGAATTAACTTTTGAAATAAGGCTTATAGCCTCGGGGAATTGGATTAAGATGCTATCTAATCTCGGGATTATTAACAATGCCCAAGAATGTGAAAGTCAACCGGAAGTTAATTCACTTTCAATTCAAATTGAAAATGAAAATGGGATTTTTCTATTTATACCTTTTAGTTTTAGTCTTATGCATCCGAGGGTTAACTTAATTAATAACAAGGGGTACATATGTTGCAGGCCAAATGATTTTCCAGTCGAAACGCATTTGGCAAGCACCATATACTTTGTATGATGATAAGACATATTATATTGAATAATTGAGAATGCGTAGCGGTTGAGTGATCATACAATTTGAGATTTTGGATACTTATTCAATAATGTAACTGTTAAGCCAATTAATTAACACAGAAAAACTATGAACCTATGAAGTATTGGATCCTGAGATTTAGAAAAAATCCTGGGATTCAATTCCTAGAAATATAGCCAGTCCCGGGATTCTAACCCTATTCACATAAAAATTAAATTTGTGATCATTACTAATTTGCAAAAGGTTAGAAAAAGTGGTAATTACTTAAGTATTGCATAATGAAACCGTATATGTGTGATTACTGGGATAAATTAAGCCGGGACGAATTTGCTATGGAATAGACAAACCCGTAGATATGATTTACAATATAAATTTATCCCGGAACTAATTTGTCAAATGAACAATTTATGACAAATTGGTTTCGGTCGGAACAATTTTGCAGCCTGAACAAATAGGTCAAAACATTATAATAGAAACACTTATCTACCTTGAATTCAGTGATGTTGAAATTATGGCTACTTCTGCTACTCTTGATGTCGATATCATCATTGCTAAAAACGATTCTAGAAATCAGTCATTAAAACCATCAAATGCATTAGGTATCTCAAGTTCGTGTTAGCAATGATTCACACTATAAATGCACATGGAAGATGCAAAAGTAAACTACAATGACTTCAAACAATTATTCCAATTAGGTCATTGAAGAAATTGTAAATCAGCACGACGGGCGAAAAATTGGATAGGGAGGCCGATAGGAAGACTCGAGAAAAAAATAAGGACGTCAAAGGAGAAAATACGAAGATAAAATTAGAGGGAAATAACTAAATGATTAGTATTATACATACTTTAATATTGAGATGTTTCGTTATGTTAATTTATTCGATAAATGAATTTTATTTCGTCTAGTACTAATTCTATCAATCATTAAAAATAAGGGAGATAAATTTGTAAGGCATTATATTAAGAAAGACATAAAATTCAATTATCATATAATGTACCGAATTATATGAAGTTATTGGAGAATATCATTCAAGAAGTTGAGATATTTGAAATGTACCAAATAAAAAGCGTCAGTTCTTCAGTCAAACCTGTCAAAATAATAACGTTGAGAATGCAATAATGGAAATTTCTAGTGCTATCAATAAATTAGAGCCCAGTAATAATTCCCTTACTGAGTACGAAACCGGGAATACAGATTATAAGTAAATCCGTATAAATTTGTTGTTACATCAGCTCAAATACTTCATTCTTGACAAATTTTCTCGTCGTTTTGCATTCTTACTCAGGTTTTTTGTTTAAAACTTCAATGAATTTCACCAGCCTCCTATCGTCTTATTCAGTCCTCTAATTGTTTAATTCTTCCACATGAACGTAACTTATTAAGAATTAGAAACAGTTTCGGCCTACAGAGTGAGTATACAAAATAATCAAAGAAATAGCAACCACTTTTGAACACAAAGAGCGACATGTCATCCTTCAAAAAGATAAAGTACATATTCATATATTCGAAATTTATTCACATTTGATAAGTAATATCTTGAAAAGAGCGCCAAGATTAACAGCTAAAGCGTGTAGGCCATCAACATTAGAAAGACAAAATGTTTGCTTAGTGTTAAAAATATTCCACGAAACAACATCCACAGGGCTTTTATCGTGGAAAACGCAGAATAACATCGTAAAATTAATCAAACGGTCGAATTTATTAATCAAATAAAACAGGTTTGGAAAACATTCAATGTCAATTTGGAAGGAAAAGATTTTCAATTGAAGGAAGATTATTTAGCTACTATTTATCCAGGTAATTTCCGTTTGCAATTATTAAGAAATGTAGTCTCTTGGTTATATAGCTGGATTCGTACATGGGAAGTTAACACCACAAACTTTACTAGCTTTCGACATACCTGTCAGACATTACCAATGCTGGTTAAACGATTTAGTGTGCACTGTGTATACCAGTATCTTCAAACTTCAAGTATCCAAAATGATGTGTTAGAACACCACTTTGGTCTGTAGAGGCAAATGTCTGGATCTCATTATCAGATATAATTAAGAAAGTGAAGGTAGACATCAGCTGACTAAAATTTCAAACTGACTAAAAATTTGTATCATCTCTGAGATTTATGATATTTAATTAACTAGTATAAATAATTATTAATATTATTTATAATATAACACCAATTTTAATGTCAACTTACAATTATTAAGTTAAATTATTTTGTCATAAATAATTAATTAATTTATTTGGCTATCAAATTTAAATTCCGCACACTCGATCCCCTAATAAACAAATTGGAAGCATCTATATAAGTCATATACTGACGGAATTAATCATAATTAATTAGGTCAGTATATTAACAGTGCAAGAGTATTTTTGCAGAAGTAAATATAATTAGGGCTGAAACGAATATACCGAATATTCGAATATTCGTTCAAATGATTGAACGAATATTCGTTCGTTTGCAAACGAATATTAGTTACGAAACGAATATTCGTTTGGACAAATATTAGATTGAAACGGATATTCGTTAACTAATTTTGGACAACAACAAGACTTTGTATAGCTTAGAGATATCGTAAATATAAATTCCCACTTAAACTAGATGATTATAAGTTAACTTGTGTATAATACACTTTGTAACTATTATTATACCATTCTAACATTATCAAAAACCTATTTTCCAATGTATTTTGTCTCTAGAAATTGGTTCAATGCTTAGTCATCCAAACGAACGAATATTCGAATATTCGTTCGCTTAGAAAAAGGTTCGTTCGTTACATTTCGAATGTAAAGCGCGTTGTTGTCATTATTGTCGCTATTGGTTATTTCTTTCTTAAATTAACAATTAACGCACTTTAAAATAGCTACAATTAGCTATAACAAAAGTAGAAATTATGACAAACATTAATACGCAACAATTGATATCTATTGAAGAAGTAAAAGGTGTATTGAGTTTGTAAAACAGTATATTAGAAGTTAGAACCTAAATTGCGAAAATAAGTAGGAATATGCTATAAGGTGTAACTAGATGACTAACAGTCCATTCCTGTCAAGCGTACAGGGATTCCTGTACACTAGTACATGGATTTTCAGGGATGTATTAAATTTGCATATTGATTACTAGTTGGGAAAAATTATTGATTGTCTGTCGAATAATACCTGAAAATGTCTACACCCTCAAAATGTAGCAGTTTGTTTTGTGTAAATTAACACTGCCTATTCAATCGTACAAAGGTTCCCTGTACAATCTGCAAAATTCAATATTTTCTCTGTTCCTAAGTGATTATGTGGGTTTATGTCAAACTTAATAAGATAAATAACATGATCGTATATCTTTACAGACATAATACAATGATTTGGTAGGTGTAATTCGTTTCAGTATAAGTGTATATTAAATTCCCAGACTAGCGAGCGCAGCGTATTATAATTTAATCGCATCAATGCATCAGAGCAATGAAATACGTAGTTACAAAAGTTTGACCAGTGAATAATCTCCCCAATGGCGACGTTTCTGTATTACACTAGTATCCAACTGTCAGTTGCACACTTTTTTTGAAGTTATATAGTTGATCTTTTGTATATTTCTGCTACATTGGTCACTTTTTCCCAACATTTAAAATATGTAATTACTTTGGACAATTAATTTATTAATAAATGCATTTTCTCCTCGATTCATGATCCACCTTGTTCATAGTGTCATAAGATTAATCTTTTGAGATACGCCTGGGCACGCACTGTCCACTATTTGAGACAGTTTGAGTGACATTTGGGAGCCCATACTCAGTGGCGGATAAGGCATGGGCGGATAGGTCGGCCGCCCGGGGCCCACGCTTAAAGGGGGCCCATACAAATTGATAAAGCAAACTCTAACTAGTAAGAAAAAATATCAAATCTCGGGGTAAATTCTAGAAATAACTAGCATACTTGAAGATTTTAAAGTCCAGGGGCTTGCTGGCCAAACAAGGCAGGCGGGAATCCCGCCCGGGCCAACCGCCCGGACCACCAGGAAAGTTGCTTACCGTGGGCCCTATGAGCCCACGAAAAAATTTCAGCCCTTTTGGCCCGAACCAGGGCCCTTTTGGAAGATAATCCCGCCTGGGCCCCTTGGACCCAGCACGCCTCTGTTAAAGTCTAAACTAATGAGCTGCTAAAGCAATCTTAGATTTTAAAAATGGCCGCCCTAGGGACATTATTGACTTCATGCAATACATTCTATTTTTATAAAATCCTAGGTGCTTCTTGGGCTATATATTGTGGTTGTACTTGAGTCCTAATTAGAGATCAACTAATAATTTTAAAACATAATATAATTACATTGACAGTGAAAGCGTGGCTATTTTTCAAAAATGTTGAAATAAATTTCAAAACCTCATTAATTCACAATTTCGCTTATACTGTATAATTTTCTTTTCTTTTCAAGAATAGTTAAATATTTTACCAATTCAGTTCAATGCATAAGTTACTGACGTACTTCACATACTAAGTACTTTCACATTTGGATAAGCACTTTCGTGGATATTTGAAAGTATTGTATGTTAAAGGGGCCCATAGTTTACTTACCGCCCGGGGCCCCAGGGTCCGTTAATCCGTCTCTGCCCATACTCCATCCGAAAATTATCGGATTACCACTGATAGGCATAAATCGACAAATATTGGATATTTGATGCGCTATATGCGCTAACTATGCCAAAACATTCCATTACCATCATCTCATCAAATAATGAGATAATGATAATGAGATTCCACCTGACGGCATCCTCATATAAACTGGGGCTGAACCATTAACCCTGGATTTAACTAGTACGCCTCAAATACCACAGTATAATTTGTAATAGCAAATCCATGATTCACTTATATATCGAGTCAAATACATGATACAAATGCAAATTAATAGAAATTGGTTTTATAGCAGCGACACAATCTATTAATATATCAAATATGATCAATGGATAAATAGATAATTATGTGTATTTGAAAGAACAGTTCTTTGGCTGTTTCAAATAGTTGAGTTTTCTGTTTCTAATACTTATATTTGGAAATCTACTCTATTCATATAGCAAAACCTTCTCCTGAACTGGGGCACTAAATGGTCCCACAACCAAAGGGCAATATAAAGAACTTAATATTTCGCTTATAAATTTGTTGTGTGTACTAGGGAGAGCTATGCTGTCCACAAATCCAATAAAAACTAATTTGGGTAAAATAAGCGATTCAGAGGAATCCTACTTTATACCTCCAGTTAATTGAGACATTATTAAGTCGCCCTAACACATTGTTGGGGCGACTTAATTGGGCGACTCATGGCCTACTATAGTATACGGCTAGATAAGTCAAGTATTTGTCATTTTATTTCCGGGGCAGTGTTTACTTTCTAATTGCTCGTAAAATAAATTACCTATCGTCATGGAATAAACTAAACTTAGGTTTTCAAATACGCTGGAAACATCTAAAATACTTTTGAGAATGATTTCTCATCGGATTAAACCACAATGACGTAATCAAATATACATACCCATAAATGGTAATTAATACTAATTATGAAGTAGAGATTTGAAGTAGAGATTGAAGTATAGATTTTGTGAACATTAGCTAAATAAGTCCCAAGAACGGTCATTAAACTGACTGGGCAACATGTACGTCGTCAAACAGCACTTTTAAGACTTAGATTAAAATCTAACTATACATTTCAAAAAAATACAAAACATATGGTTTGATAACAATAGCATAATTATTTACTTACATTGACGTTGAAAAGAATTTGAGTGAAAGGAATGACATAATTTGTTACTGTAGTTAGTTTTTTTACAAGAAAAATGCATTAGGACAAAAACGGCAAAGTTAGATTCTCAAATTATCTAAAAAATTAACATTTATTTAACATCATTACCATATATGGGTATGTATATTTGATTACGTCATTGTGGTTAAATCCGATGAGAAATCATTCTCAAAAGTATTTTAGATGTTTCCAGCGTATTTGAAAACCTAAGTTTAGTTTATTCCATGACAATAGGTGATATATTTTACGAGCAATTAGAAAGTAAACACTGGCCTGGAAATAAAATGGCAAATACTTGACTTATCTAGCCGTATTATATAGTAGGCCATGGGCGACTTAATAACACATTGTCTAAAAATTCGCATAAACGAGACGACGAGCCAGGAACCAACGTCTCCAATGTATGCACGATGCAATTTTGTTTCATATAAATAGAACACCGTTCTATTTGTATATGCGACATGTTTTTGTAGAAAAAAGATGCATCGTACATGTTAGTCCCTTCATTGCATATTTACTTCATTCAGAAATCGAGTGGCACTGTATTATAAATTACAGCTCAAAATGGGTTCAAACCACATGCGGTTTAGAGTACAGAAGAATAAAACCAAGTAAGGAATTTCTAATAATTACAATGTCACTTTATTATATACTGGCAGTATTCAAAATTACCTACTCAATTGTCCATTTCAGTATAAATTAGATGCAACACAAGTATTTATACGGATCAATAATTACAACATTCATTTTCTACTTTCACCAACATTTCAATAGAAGTACACAGTAAAATGGGTTTCAATATGATGGAACTCATAAATTGTATATCAGGGATAATAATTTTAGAAGATTATTGCAACTGTAAGTATTTTTGAGGTTGTAACCAAATATATAGATAATGAGCTCATTAAATATTTGTTTTTGCATTCCAAAATAGTGTTTCGTATAAAGAAAGCTAGAATATAGTTTTGAATTTTACATGCAGAATGGTAACACCATATTATCAATATGCATACTCATTACCACATGATTACGTAACAATAAAAATTTCAAATTGTCAAATTTGACTATTTTATGCCTATTTAAGTTTCATAATTAATGTTAGAACTTAGAAGTATAAACCATAAACCAATCGAGAAGCGATTGGTTTGTGATTGTGTTCTGCCGCTAAGCGACCTAGCATGCGAAGCGCGCTAGTATTATAAAGAATCGCTAATACAATCAATTATATTATTGTTAGTAGTAGATAGTAGTCCTTCGAAAATATTAAAATACCGATATCACCAAAGTACTCATAACGAATAGTCCGTATTTCATATAATATTAATGCGTCGTCGGTAATTTACACTCTAAAATGTATAGTATAAGTGTGCGGTTAAATTTAGAATAGATAAAATAACTAGTAATGTACCAATAGAATAAAGTTAGCGGATATAGCTATAAATATTTATATGTGTTAAAAATATTTCCTCTTAGTATTTCAATATACATAAGCCAATATACATAAGCCAATATACATATGTATATCAAATGACTTTGTTCACAAACAAATACTCTACAATTTTTGATATTTCGTTTTTTTACACCCAATCAATTTTCATCACATGGATGTGCTCAAATCGTGACTTACTGTTCGAGAGCGAGGGATTCGTATGATTTCTATGCAGAAAACAGCCGCCAACACTCTTGGAGAAACTATTCGGACAGTTCGGAATCGGTTTAATAGGTATAGAGTAATATATGTCTGTACCCATTAAAAAGACGATTAACTGTCTTTTCGCGACACAATTAGAGCAAAAGCTTATAAAAGAAACACACCAGAAATTAACAAAAAACAGAATTTGAAATTACTCTTGAACAGAAATGGACAAGTATAGATAGGGAGAGATTCATATCTAGTGATGAGTGCACTTTGGAGCTTTTGTATCCGACGATTAGGCAAAATGATCGGGTTTGGGACAGAAATCCGTTTAAAATTATCCAAGTTGAATCAGTCAGACATCCGCCAAAAATGTTGGAAGATACATCATGGCGAATGATGTATCGTTGAAACTTGAGAGCTATCATAAATATACTTAATCAAGGCCTAAATGCTCAGTAAATACATAATAGTTTATTAATGAAGTCCAGGTAGTGTATAATTATCTAACTTATAACTTATTATATCAATAATCCTGATCCCAGGTGTATATATAGATTAAATGAAATGACTGGGTGAATAAAATTTGAGCTCTATCTAATCAAACTCTGGTCAGCAGTGCTCGACAAATTAGGTGGTTTGGTGGCGTTAGCCACCAAAAATCTTTCTTAAGCCACCAAATTTCAACTTTGGTGGCTTAATTAATCCACCATTCATTGTGGAATTATTTGATGTTGTGTAGATTAAATTGTTCGTTGAATTATTGGTTATGAATATTAGTGTTGTTTTACGGCATCAGAAGTTTGTCAAGCCATCAGTGGTTTGTTAAACCGGCCGTTGATTATTCTTTAGCCACCAGAAAAAGTGAGGTGGTGGCTTAATTAGCCACCATCTAAATTTCATTTTGTCGAGCACTGCTGGTCAGTACAGAGGACAAGGACAATAAAATCATAAAAAACAATTGACACCCCAAGGAAGTCATTTCTATACTGACCCATATCCATTACGTATGTGGACAGTTTCAGGCACAGTCAAAAATAATTAAGGCACTGATATCAATACCTTCTATTATATAGTAGTCGGCACAATAATAATAATAATAACAATAACGATAACAATAATGAAGTCAGTGTAAATGTAGAACTGGGACAATAAGAATTGGTTTTGTGCATTGAATAATACTTGGTGTCCTTTGTGTTAATGTGAAATTTGCACAGTAGCTTGGGTATAGTCCAATTGCTCTAGCCTCAATAATAATTTAAATATCAAGAATTCCACCATTCAGCCAATATTGGCAGAGTCGGTATGTTTAAACCTTAAGGAATTGATCGGTATGTTTAAGGAATTGATAAAATAAAATCAATCAACATGGTATACAAAATACGGCTAATTTAGCTAATAATTGGAATGAAAGTGCCCCCGATATAATGTAAATTTTAATAGATATTAAATTAAATAAAAATTTCAAAATATATTAATGATTTTTCAGGGTGCCTTTTTCAGTTGTATTACATAATTACCATGATATAGAGCAAAAATCTTAAATAGTCTATAAATTAGTAACCATTAGGTTAGAGATTTTAAGCATGGATTTGGATTCTGCTAACCCATATAGCCTAGAAAAATATTAAAAATTGAATGTTCCACTTCTAGTACCAGTGCAAATTGTACCATGTATGCCACTGGAAAGACTAGACAAAATTGCATTCGAAGACTGGATTTTAATATTAATCTACAACAAGATCAGTATTCAAAGTTTACAGTCAATGTTTAATTCTTCATGCTTCAGTCAAAATATTTGGATAAGTAGAATTCAAATCAATGACCAAAATTATTTCAACTGGAAACTATTTTACTGGGTATTAATTTATTGAGATAATGAGCTCATTATGTTGACAATGAGTAAATTTAACCAGAAATGTGAGAATTCATAAAATGAGCTAGTGTATAATTTAATCACCAAAACAAAGGATCCTGAGATTTGCAAGAATATTATTGATTATGCTGAGAGTACTGATTCCAAAAATAGTGACTCCTAAATGGCTTGTCGAAATAATGTTGTCCACGTACTGCATAAATACTAAACACAATTATGGTTAGAACAACAATATAGTAATATTCTTTACCAATAAAAACACTCCTGTTCTCGTTATTAATAAGGTTTTCCTGAAGTTGATCAATGTGCAGTAGCAATTTCGCGTTTTCCGAATCATGGCAAATATAATCCTCTTCAGAGATGTAACAATCAATCTTACAACCGAGAGTTAAATCGAATTTTCTGCATAAAGTGGAATATTCCCTATTTAATTGAGTATGTTCATTGAGAGAGACTGATTCTTCCACTTCAGACTACAAGAATATGTACAAGTGGTAATAAAGTGTCCGCCCAAGGTTAGGTATCACTGGATTACGCAATCACGAATTCATACATTTTACAGAATGTATGAATTCGTGATTACGTAATCCAGTGATACCTAACTCTTCTATTAAATCATAATAAACAACTTAGGTAAAGCTTTTTGATAATATTGCTACTAAAAACACAAGGATGCAGTATATATTTTCGTTATATTCATTTCGTTGTAACCGAAGTTTTAATAATGCAATAATATAGAAGGAATTCCGGTCCATGAACGACTTTGTTATAAGCAGCTACTTCGTTATATCCTGCTTGGGCATGGATATAACTGGAGTTGACTGTATATATTTGCGCACAGACCTCACCTTCGCACCGCCTCTGTTTCAACAGATATAGGTAACCTTTGACCCCGAATAAAAGGTTGATAATTCCACTGAAAATTTATCACTACTCCACAAGTTAATATGACATTGTCACACTATGAGAAGCGTAAAAATTCCCTAATCGCACATAATTCGATTATTCGCTCCCCCGAAGAGATAAAAATCTGAAAATTTGATTGAACATGTACATCAAAGATGCGGACATGTTGGTCACACAAGATTATAAATATGCCAAATCAATACCACATGATGACGTAACCATTAAAAATTTATATTGTATAAATTGACATTTAAGCCATTTATGATATATTTTTCGTTAGTACTTAGTAGTATGTATTAATTAAACCACACACCAACCGCGAGGCGGTTGGAGTGTTGTTTTGTTCTCCCGCGAAGTTAAGGTGAGACTATATAGTGATCTAAGAGGTTGCCATAAGATAACATTTATGAGATTATATCTTATTTAAAAAACCATTGCATTCAGAAAAAATATTACTACACGTACAAATATATATGTTTTAGATACGATCTACCTCGTAAATTTATATTCGTTATAATTTACTTAATGATACTTCATTTTCTATTATCGCTAGAGTTGAGTTGTCCCTCCAGGATTCATTGTCCTAGAAGGTCACGACGTTGGACTAGAAGGTCATGATGTTGGTCTAAACTCCTCAAAGAGCATCTTTTTGATCATTAATTGAATTTTCACTTGGGATAAAGCTACTAAACTGAATTATTAGACACTCCATGACGTTGATAATAAGCATTCAGCGATCTACCAATAGTAGTTTTGGAATCGGAAATAACTGTAAAACGCCAATATCTAAAGGCTGATTATTTTGTAACTCTCCAGCAAGCAAATTGTTATTGCAAAGGAACACTTAAGCCAAGCTTTCATCCAGGAAAAATAATTAGGGCGCCTAGAAAAAGTTTGAGCTCGATCACACGCGGAAAAATATTCAATTTGTATAAAGTCTATGGGAGCATCAATCGATTTTTGTCCGCCTAGAAAAGTTTCTTTAAATTTTACGCGGCTAGGGGCGCGTCTCTCACGCCTGGATGAAACCCTGTTTTCAGCCTAACCGATGGGTAATGCTATCGATTCGCAGAATTGTTGAACATTTGCAGAATTATTGGGGATGAATGAATTACTTACAACATGGAAGCCGTTATAAAACGCTCGGTGTTTCAAACAAAAATTTAATGCTTCAATCATTACTAACAATGCAATTATCGATCTACATGCTGCATTGAAACAAAAAGGTTATTCGTTAATTTTAACGGATTGAGTAAAAGATAACCTTTGAAAAGGCGTTTCTCGCAATACCAATAGTTAAGTGGAGGTAGGTTCTATGTCAGTAATACAGAAGTTATTCGCTATGAATAAATGATTCCTAAAGGCGTTGCTCTAACATGATCTAGATATACAATTCGATCCAAAATACAATATTATCCGAAAAACAACAAGAACCTTTTAATGACTTTATATAATATGGTATCACTATAAAGCTTTTGTTTCTATAAACAAAACTAATTAATTCGAATCCCATCACCACTTCAATGTTTGAAAACATTTAGAAATATTACTTGGAGGCTTTGGCAAAAAAATGGTGTCAGACACTTCCCATATAATCAACATATGTAAGATTCGATTAACTAATTCCTACAACTTAGTAGCAAATCCAATTGTAAGGAGAATGTGAAGTTTGTTACCTATCCAACGGACAAGAAGTTTTCTATATTTCCCACCAAAAGTGAACTTAAGGTTTGAATTCTTTAATAGGCATGTTCTCCATACCAGTGCACCTTTTCCAACTGGTGGACTATTAGAAAGAACATACTGTACTGATTCACTTCGTAGTAGCATTTAAACTTGAAAAATTAATACACCATTTAAATCAGGGGTTCGCAAACTTTTGCAGCATACCAGCCACATTTAGGTTCGTATGAAACTATTGCTTATAGCCGTACTATACGTGTAAGAATCACTAGCGGATCCAGAAATGTTCAAAATGGGGTGTCCAAGAAACAAGGTGAGCGAATTATAAGGGATCTCGGGGCTTGCCCCCAGTATTTTTTATACACGTTAATTAATTGATTTGTGGTTAGAGTTAATAGTCAGTTATATGGCAATCCTATAGTATTAGATTATAAAATAAAAATATATCAAATTTCAAGTATTAAGCATGTTAAAATTCCTTAAATGTACCAAAAATTAAAGATTGCCCTAGTAGAACATGTTTAGGCATTGCTGCTACCGACCGCACTAAAGAAGCAAACCGCATGCGGCCTAAAAGGCGAGTTTGCGAACCCCTGATTTAAATAAATACAGATGAGGAAGAATTTTTCTTAGAAAATTGACTATGAATGACAAACTATTTGTTCTCCATTTGTATTGTTTTTTGGTACGGTACTTGGGAAGCATAGGCAACTACTCTTTTGTGGAATAACCGCCTGATTGAAATATTTACCAGGTACAGAATCATGTTAACAGTTCGTACGGGTAATCTTGGGATTTCTAATTAAAAATTATTTTAGGTTAATAATTTTAATTGCATATAAGTATGCAGGGGCGTAAACTTGGGGTGTGCGGCGGGTGCCTGGCACCCTGACGGCTGTGATGTCATGGTGCCAAATGTGTCTGGCTCTGGCATTTTCAAACCGAAATTAACCCCACAAACTTAATTTAGCAGATGGCGAGCTAAATAATTTTTTAATTAAGACACAAAAACACAAAATGAATAGTTATCCAGAAAAATATATAACTAGGGAATGAACAAAGTGTCGTGGCACCATGGGTATTTTGATGAAGTTTACGCCCATGTAAGTATGTCTAGATGAATTAATTATTGATATTATACATAATAGTATGTTTTAAAGTGACCCAACACTTACATTAACAAATAGAATTATGTTTGTAATTACTTGGAATTTACCACATCAAAATATTCATTCTGTAGTTTTGACTTACCCAAAAGCTTAATTTTTAGAGTTTAATAAAAATAATGTTAAAAACGAACTGTCAATGCCTTAAATACATTAGTAACTACGAGAAGAAAAGATAGTGAGAAACCTAGAATTTTTTACTAGGTAAAGATTGAGGAATTATAATATTAGGAAATCACCGCTAAATAGAAGAATAATAGACTAAATATCCAAAAATCAAAGAAATAGACAAAAAACGTCTATGCATACCTGTGATTTTAAAATTTTATTCAAGTCATTTTCACCATAATGGAAATAAACCAATTCCTTGAGGTGTTTCGGAAGGTAGCAACTCTTTGTATTATTGGAAATTTCCGTTTAACCCATTGCATTCCAAAATTATTGTCTATTAGAGCCATTGTAAGAATTCAATTTTTATTATCACATACATTTTCGAAAATTTAATATTGCAGTTCTGCAGTTATTCTTTGAAAACATATATAATTGGTTTTAAGAAACTTATTCAGTTAAGATGAAGCAATAAAAATTAGCACTTTATTTGATAATGATCCGTCCGAACCTAAGTTGACTAATTCATGAATCATTCAAGATTTACTCAAAATTTATGTTCATAAAATAGTGGTTTCCACTATTTTCTTGGATACAATTGTCAATTGTATTACTTTAAGAACCTGAAATGAGTCATATATTACTGCTACCGCTGGTATTAAATGATCCACAATTGAATGTGAGCACAATAAACATTCATGAATAATCAATAATTCTTGCCATTTTCAATGAATTAGTCAACCTAGATCCGAACAGCATTGTAATAGAATAGAATATTGTTTGAAGCGTAGCCAATAATATATTTATTAATTAAAAGTAACTTAGTTTAAGGTTTTTATAATTAATTAAGTTTTTATCGAAATTGTTCTTACATGCAATTGTTTGAATATAATAAAGTTGCATGCCAAATGGTGACATGCAACGTGCACCAATGTTGCATACAGTGTTGCGTTTTCTACTGAGAAAAACAGAATACTGCTGAATTTCCATGCAACAAGATTCATGCAACAAAGTTTGCATGAAATACCAAAAAACAAAATCCAACATCCAAGATGCAACAATGTTACATGCGTGTATGATGGGTTTATACTAATGTCCAAGTGTACTACACGTACGAATGAAATTTCAGAAACGTATTATCAGGAACTTCTCTTATAGGTTATTCGTAACAATTGGGCTAATCTTTAACGTTTTGAATAACCACACAAATCTCAAATTCCTAATATTCTGGAGGCGAATTATGTGGATCTCCCGAGCTTCAATGCTACAATGTCCTGTATTAGACAAACCTATTATTGGGATAATATGTACGACACAATCAAAAAATTTGTAAGTTTGTTTCAATTGGTTAGTTATTACAATGATAACTTTTAATATAACAACAATCTACTAATAGGTCAAGTCATATCACTTTAGTAAGATAATTTCTGTAAATTCCGCATCCAAACAGGGAATTCCAACCCATCAATTCTCCTGAGAGGCATTGGCAGCATATAGGCATTGATATATTTGTTGATATGCCTCAAAATGAGTGTGGATACAAGCATGTGCTCTATGTTGTTCTCTAAGTTGTTTATAACGAAAACTAGTGCAGTAGTTGCTGAGCTATTGAGTATATATCTCATATACGGTGTCCCAAAAATATACCAGTAAGAGAATTTACCTGCAAGGTTAGTAATTACAATAATACTAAAATATAACGCGATAGTAGTTATGGTCTCTACAGTTTTGATACGAGAAATTCCAACAAGACCACATGCAACAGTTGCATCATTAAATTAACTTTAGCATTAGTCTCGCAATATATTCAAATAGAGCGTTATCTAACCAAAACAGGTGTTTGGGTGTTCTACTACGTCTCATTGTTTTGAATGCTGCTAAATCATAATCTTATATTGAATTAACACGAAATTCTAATTGTTGCTATTGAAATAATAATGAAATATTCGATTTATTTTCAAATTATTTTACAAGAGTTCAGTGCGGAACAGAGAATACTATCCTCAAAGCAACTGTCTTGTGGAGGCACATATTAACATTTTGATAGTTTGAGTTTATCATTTTGTTTGAAAATGAAGCATAATAAATTAATCATATGTTAACTATTCTAATATTTGGCAAGAAAATTGTGAAAGTTTGCTAAACTTCAGATGGAGCATGGCTAACCAACTACAATTCGCAGTAATAGCTTAAAACACTAAGATTAAGAGAACCACAAAGTTTACAGCATTCGAACTTATGTTTGGTCGCAAGTGTGATGCCATTCCATTACTAAATCTGAGCAAAAAGAATACAGGATATTTACTAGCGAAGAATCTTCAGAAAATGAATTGTCCCACAGCAACTCTCTAAATAATCCTTTTGCCAATGAACTCTGAAAATACTGACATTCTTGGCGAAGAAAAGCAGATAATTCGGCAGCAAAATGAAACTGAATCGTTTAAATATTAAAATTGAGCAGAAAAGGCATAAGCGGATATATGGTAAGTAAGTGAAAACTAACAGGTATATAGTACGATAACTAATATAAATAAATATATAACTGGATACCTTAATAAATAATAGTATTTTAAGGCGGAATTTCAAGGGGGAGAGTTGTTTTTAGTAAGCAATGTCAAAAAATACACGAATCTCCCAATACTAATAAGACACAACCAAAATTTATCGGGTCATTTCCTTCCACTTCAGTAACAAAAGAAATGTGTTTACTGTAAAAATATTACAAAGAATAAAGCTGTTTATCCTATACATCTTTCCAAGAAGTATATACAACGTGAAAAACAGGTAAATTAAAAGCTTGAAAATAAAAACAAAAGTCTTCTATTCTTGCAGCCGCCCATCGACGATATTTCTATAAAAGAAGGGTGGGGCCAAGTGGGGCATGTGCCCCGTCTGAATTTGAGCGTGCCCCACCTAAAGCCCCACATTAGGTAGGGAATTAATGTTAGTGTGCCCCTCCTGAGGTAGGCTGTCCCCAACTGTGCCCCACCAGTGGCGCCGAGCTAGCGAGCCACTGATCTCAACTATCAATATTTCAACCATTTCACATCAAGAAACAAAAATTTATAAAAGAATGAACAGAGATGTGCAACCTAAGATTGATTGTAAGAGAACAAACTCCCCCTTATTCGAAAACTGAAGCGCCCCCAGACAAAACAAGTTTGATATGCAGATAATGCCACATGGGGAAGCCGGCTACAGCGAGACAAGGTATGGTGGGACGAGTTAAATAAGGCTGGCCCTGCATTTGGATACCTGCAGAACTCGAGCAAGACGTGGATTATCGTAAAGAAACGAAGAAAGCTGAAGCCGAAGCACTTTTCGACGGGACCGGGATCAACATCACCCGTCAAGGAATAAAACTACTCGGTTCCGCCGTAGGAACAGAAGATTTTGTGCGATCTTACGTGGAAATAAAATTGACGCGTTCAGCTCAGAACTCTCTAAAATAGCCAATATAGCCAAAACACAACCCCAATCAGCATACGCTGCCCTTACACATGGACTAACCGCGAAATGGCTGTTCATTAGTTGGACCACGCCCAGCGTAGCTGACTTATTCGTCCCGATGGAGCTAACCATCCAAGAGCAGCTGATACCAAAATTGACGGGGAGGGATACATGGACCACCAGGAGCGTGAGATTCTCGCACTCCCGGAGGACTCGGCCTAAATATTCCTACACTGACCTCAGATCTAGAAAATAAAAACTCGGGGGTAAAATATTTCCCATTAACTGAAAAAATTATCGCACATCTCGTATTGGCTTAGACTGTAATGTTATATTTCGTAGTCGATTTAAAAGCTTCTTTTAATTCATAAATGTATCCAAAGTATTGTTCTTTAGAGAAAAAATAAATTTTCCCAGAGATTTCTGGAATTCATGGTACTAGGATTAATAGTCTCTAGTATTAGGTGTGGGTTCATTTCATATTACTAATTCAATTCAATTCTACATTTGGAAAATGTCCAGTGGAAAAATATATTATTTATTTGCATAATATTGTATGGCTTCCAATCTAAATAAAGAGTAGCGCGCTTCGCTTGCTAGGTCACTTCGCAGCAGAACACAACCATACACCAAACGCATCGCAGTTGGAGTATGGGTATTTACCATTTTATATACTACTTCTAACATCGATATAAATCGTAAATAGGCCTAAATAGTCAAATTTAACAATGTGATAGCTTAATAATTACGTCATCATTCGATAATGAGAAAGCATATTGATAATATGGTGAGACCAACATGTCATAACTTGGCGAGGTATGAGAAATTTAGAGTGGAAACCTAATGTTGTTGTCGGGTGCCAAAGTTACCCATAGATGCCAAAATCACATTTGGAAACCGTCCAGTTTCTTCAATCAAATCGCAACATACAAACAAATATATATATATATACGAGCCCTTCGGTCTCGGTCGCTTCGCGACTTTTGTTCGTTCGTGTTATTAGGTACTACGCGATACAATTAATGGCCGCTTCGCGGCCTTTCCCTCCCCAAAGCAATAATATTAATAAGGAGTTCACCTGTGGCTAGTAAATTAAATTAGACACTATGACTTATTAACTCGTGCCCAAATTCATTTTGGGTTGTGATTAGTTACTGTAATTTGTTTGGGAAATTATGTTATGTAAGTTATTCGCATTGCTCATTAGTTATTAATTATTAGTTAATTAATAGCTCAATAATTCTTAAGGGTAGCTCGTTCAGCTATATTAAAACGTTAGCTTGTTATAGCTCAAATAAATTGAGACCTGTCTTAGTAAATTTATACGCAATTAATTTACTTCAGTAAATTGTAATGCAAAGTAATTTACCAACTCTGGATTTAATCTCTGCATAATAATCGTTTAAAGATGAGAATAAGACCGCTTCGCGGTCTTATTCTCACCATTAAACCATTATTATGCAGAGGTAAATTCATGGTTGCAAATTATTTGATTTAATAGTAATAAACATTTATAAATCTCACCATAAACAAATGATTTTGCAGGAGCTGGGTTAGTGAATTATTTAATTTAATTGATAGCAAAAATTAACATAATAAATCTCATCGTTAGGCAGAACCAAAATGCTAGATTATTTAACTTAATTCATTTCTAGTAGAAATCCTAGGTTCCATTGATAGTCTTATTATAGAAGCCAATATAGGTGTAATAAATAAACAATGCATTAGAGCTCTAAGCGCATTGTTGTTAATTAACCAAACAAATCAGATTGATATTAATATTATGCATACTTATGTCATTGACGTAAGCTAAATACATCACGAATAGAAATAAACTGATGGAAGCTAAGCTGGATTAATCAAGTATGCAATTTCGGAAATAATGTAGGTGAAGATTAAATCGTCAAACCTCAATATGTGCAATGACGCAGCAATTGGAGGTTTCATTTTTGTTATTGCCTGGCTCAGATAAAATGCGAAAATTATAAAATTTCTAGAAACATGCAATACATAATACATTCTGTTTTATAATGTGACAAAATTATTTGTCGATTGAACCAAAAGTGTAAGAGCTGAATCCGAAGTAGTTCCCACGTGACGTCACATTCCCATAAATCGGAACACGTGTGTCTCATTGTATGTTGTGTTATCATCTAAAATTGTGGGCAAATCGAATAAAAACTGAAAGAGTTATTACCAAATATGTGCGTTTCTGACGTCATAATCCCATTATTTCGTTTAGAAAACCAATAGATCGTTGTCGCAGTACAAAATTACCCCTGTATACAAATTTTCAGCTTTCTGGGACTCGAACTCTTTCCAATTAATTCTGGACAAACACACAAACACACACACAAACAACAATTCCTCTTTTAATATACGAGCCCTTCGGTCTCGGTCGATTCGCGACGGATCACTCTCTCACAAAAGTCGCTTCGCGACTTTTGTTCGTTCGTATTAGGCACTACGCGATACAATTAACGGCCGCTTCGCGGCCTTTCCCTCCCCAAAGCAATCACATTAATAATGAGCTTTAATAGCTCAATAAATTTCAGTTGCACGATAAGAAAGCTCGAATCAAAATAATACTAAAAGAAAAACAGGCAATAGAATAGACTAATGATTGATTGGTTAAATTAATTTATTTTCAATCAATCAAATTGCAGCCTCAGAAAATATTTCTATTATGCACAATCTATTTATACTAATTGATGAAATCTGCTAATCCATACTAACAAACCCTCGAATTTAATTGGCTAACATATTTTGTCACCTTCAAATGTAAATATTTCTCTTCAAAAACCAATAGATCGTTGTCGCAGTATAAAATTACCCCTGTATACAAATTTTCAGCTTTCTGGGACTCGTAGTCTTTCCAATTAATTCTGGACAAACAAACAAACAAACAAACAAACAAACACACAAACACACAAACACACAACAATTGCTCTTTTTATATATAGATAGATAGATAGATACACAAAGGTTTGTGTTTTAACTTTTAATAGTGTTAGGTAACTATACGAGATTAGCAACGGAATTATGCTGTTCATTAGGAATCAATCCCCGCTCACACGAGATTATGCTCATTCACTAATTAGTAGATTATATATATAGACTTACAACTAATTTACTAGTTACTGCTATATTTAATCGTTATTATTCATAATTGTTCGTGTACATACGTATATTTACTTATCAAACGTATAACTTGGGCACAACATAATAATAACGATTACATAACTATTCCTTGATGGCATCGCAAAATCTCCTAGCCCCGAAACTGCAAGATGACGACCGCATCTCGGACTGGAGGGTGATCTTTGAAGCTAGCACCGAACAACTCAGGTACGCCGAAAATGGTGAACGGCACGTATTGCAAATGCTCCCCGCTTTTGTCAATCGGAACACGGCTGATAGAGTCCTGGTACAAGACTTAGTCAAATCTGTAGCCACGGTCAGTGAAGCTCTCGATATACTTGCAGAGACACTCGATCCACCCTCAGACCAGTATACAGCCATGCAGCATCTTAGCCGCATCAATTGGCAGCCCGGAGAGCGTATCGAAGATTTCTTCTTCTCCACCAAGCGCAAAGCAGTTGAGGCGAACGTGGACATGAAGTTTGTCGCTCCGCTTATAGCAGCCCAATTACCCAGGGACGTAGAATCTAAAATCAAAGCAACGATCGTAGGGATTAAACCCGAACTGGATGGGCCAGATGGCAGAAAATTGCTAATAGCTATCAAGAAGGAACTCCAAGAGAAAGGCTACAGCCCCGACTGCGGCAGTAGAAAATGTGAGGCAATTGAAAAGTGGCAGTTATCGAAAAGGAACACACAGACTCCTCGCCTAACACTAGCTTTGAGGGACGGAGCGAAACGTTCGACATGGAAAGTACTGTCTACTCTACCAATTATCAACCGAGGAATAAGTACCCACAAAGACAAAGAAACATACCACAGCGGGACTGGGATAAACCACAGCTGGATTGGAATAAACCACAACGGGACTGGGAAAACCACAGCGGGATTGGAATCAACCACAGCGGGACTGGAATAAACCACAGCGAGAAGAAATAAAGTGCTACATATGCGGAGCAAACCACATCATGCGGTACTGCCCCGAGAGAAAATGTTCAATCTGCGGAAACAAGGGACACATCGTACCAAATTGTCCAAACAGGTACAGAGGGAAGAACAAACGGTTACTTCACGTCACACGCAGACCAAACGAATCCTCCATCGCCATTACCGCCAAGATTAACAACACTGCAATAACCATGCTAATAGACTCCGGCGCTGGCCCCAGTGTTATTGACCTTGGAACAATCCGAAGCCTAGGATTAGAATCGAAAATACAGAAAAGGCCCACGAGAATATACGGAGTCGGAAAAGAACCTATACATGTAGTTGGGAACATATCCCTCACTGTTGATCTGGGAGACGATCAAAGAATATCGCATCCATTTGGAGTGCTACAGGAGGCATCCACCATACGGATCCTCGGCCGCGATTTCCTAAGTAAATTTGGACCAACCGAATTCGACTGGTACGCACGAAGATCCGACTTGGGCGTGTATGGAAAGCTAGCGAGGCTGTACTCGAATGTGGAGACATATTTGGACGGTCCCACGTTGCTAGTTTAGATAATGATTTAGGTACTAACGTAACTGGACTTAACCAACAAATACCCGTTAAGATTAACCCAAGATTGCCACCAGGGGCGTCGATTTGAAAAGAAGATTGGGGGGGCGAACATCATGTTGTCTCATATTAGGTGAAAAGCGTAGTTTCGTCCTGAGATGGAATCAGTCATTACGTTAGGGTTGCCAGATTTCCAAAAGCCCGCACCCGGACAAAATTTATACTTCATGTTACTTTAACTAAACAGTGGCATATCTCTCTGAAACTGGGGGGCAAACCTAAAATTTGGGGTACGATTATGTTTCTCGAGATAATAAATCGTATTTTAAATGAAATTTGTTTGCCAATAGACGAACTTGCTATTAGTGGAACATAGTTAACATTAAATGTTCGCTTTTTGTTAAAATACACCTTGCTAATGGAAATAATGGAAATACAAAACTTATAGTGGGTGGGGTAATTTGTATTTTTGCATTGGTTGAAACAATTAAAGTTTCTAGATAGATTACCTTGTTGTACAGGCCCGGCGGCCGGCGGAAGCAAAATTAAGGTGGTACGGCAAAACTTTACAGAGGAAAAACTTGTACGGCAATTTCCACGCCTGCGAATAGGTAGCTATAATAATTCCGAAAAAAGCTATGTTGACTAATTCGTTGAATAATTCCCGTAAATTATGAATAAATCATTAGTTATTCAACAATTCATGAATTATTCATCTAGGAAAAAAGGGGTACGGCAATTTCCGTAAGCAGTCGTAACAGCTGCGCCGACCCTGTTGTAGCATGCAATTTAACAATACAACCGAGCGAGCGTTGCGAGCGGACAAAATTTTTAGACGTTCAAGCCCTAGAGAACTTATAACAATTAACATCATTGGAACAAATCATATGTTTCATAGTTGTATTTTTGGGTTTTGTCCTAACATATCACGCATTATTAATAAATAATTTCACTACACCAATAATTACTAATTTTAATGTAAGGTGCGCCAAATAATGGGGGGGGCGAAATGATATACTCGCCCCCCTGTATTGACATTTGGGGGGCATTCGCCCCCCTTGCCCCCCCAGGATCGACGCCCTTGATTGCCACTACCAGTACAACAACGAACGGAAATATGCAGCGAATTTTCAGATATCTTTGCAACAAATCTCAAGTCACCACGCCTAACTCAACTTACGAAACATAGTCGTCTCAACCGATAAAACACAAAATTCGAAGCGTCTCACCAAAGGTTCAAACTGAAATAAAGAACCAAATTGACGAAATGTTACAGAACGGAATATGCCGGAATCCGAATCCCCTTGGAACAATCCGGTTATACTCGTCACAAAGAAAGATGGAGGAATAAGATTCGTAGTAGATTACCGAACATTAAACTCCATGACCAAGAAAGACGCCTACCCATTGCCAAACCCACGAGATATAATAGACAGATTGTCAGGAGACCAAGGGTTCTCCAAACTGGATTGCTGCTGCGCGTACTGGGCTGTCGCATTGGAAGAAAAAGACATTCCCAAGACAGCTTTCTCTACACCTCGTGGACATTTCGAAATGGAAAGAATGGCATTTGGACTTTGTAATAGCCAAGCAACCTACCAGCGGCTAATTGATCAAACCCTGCGAAACATAGGGAGTACGGAGTCTTATATTGATGATATCCTCATCCACTCAAGTCGAATAGATCAACATATAAATAGCCTCAGACAGGTTTTCAAGAGACTGAGAGATGCAGGACACATTATTACCCCTGAAGGGCACAGACCCCTATCAGAAACGGTTTCACGTATTCGAACTATTAGCCCCCAAGAGACAAGAAAGGAGTCCAAAGTTTCTTAGGGCTGGTAAACCTTTATAGAGAGTATATACCAAACTTCCCTGACATTGCAGAACCTTTCTACCGCCTCACACGCCAGGACACCAACTGGAATTGGGACAAGTCAGTTTCTGAAGCTTTCTCCCTTCTCAAACGATACCTGACAGAGTCCCCACTAATGCTGGCATATCCAAACTGGGAGAAACCTTTCTATCTCCAAACCGACGGATCTAAAGTAGCAGTGGGGGGAGTCCTATCCCAAAAGGATTCTCAAGGTCGCCTTAAACCTATTGCTTACTTTTCCTCGGGTTTAAACCAGCGCAAAGGCAGTTTGCGGCCGGGGAAATCGAATGTTGGGCTATAATCGCCATGTCACGGAAATTCAACGACTATATAAAAGCAGCACGCAAAGTATATTTCGTTACCGACCATAATCCACTACATTGGCTACGGAAGCAACGTGATCCAAGGGCCCTCGCCCGATGGATACAAGAGCTAGAGAGTTTGGACTATGAAATAGTATACACAAAGGGTAACCAGAATAACGCAGCGGATTTCCTCTCCCGCATTGAGAGTGACATAGATAGTCAAGTAAACAACGAATTCGAATATTTTGAGAGATTCGTATACCACCTAACTATGCCATACCCTGAGCTAGTCGAAATGATCGAAAAAGAGCAATTAAAGGATCATGCGATAAAATACGCACGCGAGCAGGTGTCGGAAGTCGGATATGCAAGTATAGGACGTTACAACTACCAACACTTAACAATATCTGATCGTCTGCTTCTACGTAACGGGAAGATTTTGGTACCAGAAGTTATGAGAACTCTGTACTTACCATAGTGCACAATCAAGCACAACCTGGGATAAAACGCACAACGTTTATCGTGAAGGAAAACTTCACATGTGATGGTCTATCAGTTTTCGTGCGACAGTTTTGCAAGAAGTGCGAAATATGTCACAAGAACAAACACAAGACTGGATCGACAGAACTCATCACCCCAATCACCATTGCGTCATCCCCTCGTTAAGTGGTAGCGTATGATGTCGCTACCCTCCCGTGGGGTAATGGGTACCGATATTTCTTCCAGATTACAGACATGTTTTCGAAATGGATTGAACTGGTCCCTATGAGAAACCAAACATCCCACAAAATCGTTGAAGCTCTAGAATCTTCCTGAATATTAAGACACGGACTCTGAGATCTTCCTTAGTGACCAAGGGCCTAATGTTGATGGTACGAAGATAAGGGACGCTTTACGAAAGTGGGGAATTGAAATTTCTATGCTTTTGTACAGATATAATAGCCTTATAAGGGCCCTCACGGGGGCCCTTATAAGGCCAGGACGCCCCTGGGAGCAAAACATTTTCAAATACATGAAATTAACGCGATTGAGGGAAGAACATTTTTTAATACATAAAATTAATGCGAATAATTTTTGTTTTAATATTCAAGTTAACGTCATCTAAATTAACTCTGTAATACATTGGTTCTATCCACTACCAAATGTCTCTATTTGGTGTAAGTGGGTTTGTACGTGTTGGCACCCCCATGACCAACCTCGAAGTCTACGCCTCTACCTCGAGTATCTCATCTAGGAGGTTGTGATTAGAGGGGAGATTGTAGACAAATCTGTAGATGAACTCGCTTTACTTGTTCACTTGGCTGTCGATTTCGCAGTTGATTCTGGAAAGGAAATCAGCTGCTGAGTTATTAATCCCTTTCACGTAACGTATCTCATAATCCAGTTCTTCTAATTCTAGCATCCACCTAGCGAACTTGTTACGCGGATCGCGCTGCTTCCTCAGCCATTGTAATGGATTGTGATCGCTTAGAAAGATTGTCTTGCACGCTGCCTTAAGGTAGTCACGGAATTTTCGACTTTGCGCGATCAGGGCCCAGCACTCTATCTCCCCAGCGGAATATTTACACTGACTCTGGTTAAGTCCTGTTGAGAAGTATGCAAGGGGGCGAAGTCTGTTATCATTGTCCAATTGGGAAAGTACACCTCCAACAGCTACCTGAGAAGCGTCAGCCTGTAAGTAAACGGGCGATCCCATTCGGGGTATGCTAACATCATTGGAGAGCTCGTAAGAGCTTGTTTTAGGGAATCGAATGCGTTGCAGGCGGCCCTATCCCAGAAGAAAGATTCACCGTTCCGAGTCAGCTTGTATAAGGGGTAGGCTACATTGGCCATGTCGGATATGTAATCGCGATAGAAATTCACTAGTCCAAGGAACCTCTGGAGTTCAGTCCGATTCTTTGGCTGTGGATAAGTGGTTACCCGCTGAATGTTGCTCGGGAGTGGCTTGTGTCCGTCTGGGTTATTATATGTCCCACGAATTCGATTTCCTGGTATCCAAGCGGCATTTGTCAGCGCGTAGTTGGATCTTCGCCTGGCGGAGTCGGATTAGTGTATCCCGGAGATCTCCGATATGTTGAGCTAGACCAGGGGAATGAACCAAGATGTCATCCACGTATGAATGGGAGCTTTCGGAACAGTGTAGAGCGCTGTCCATCAACCTTTGGTAGGTTCCCTGGCTGTTGAACATCCCGAAAGCCATTCGTGTCGTTTCGAAATGTCCCCGAGGTGTCGAAAACGCTGTCTTTGCTTGATCTTTGGGATTAATTGCTACGACCCAATATGCGCTCGCGGAATCTAGCGAGGAATAGTAACAGTCGCTGTGTTGGCTGTCTAAATTATCGCGGGAGTTGGGCATAGGATAAGCATCCTTGCGAGTCAGGTCATTCAAAGCGCGATAATCAACGACGAATCTGGTACCTCCATCCTTCTTGGTGATTAGGATTATGGGGCTACTCCATGGAGAGTTGGTTGGACGGCAGATCGCGTTATGCAGCATTTCTGCAACTTGTTCATCAATCAGAGCTTGAGAAGCCGGGGAGACGCGCCGCTGTTTGGGTTTTACGGGCAGTCTGCCACTAGTATCGATTGAGTGAGTAGCGTTTGGCGTGATGTTAAGCGACTTGGAATTGGCCGCGAAAACTTCCGAGAATTCGTCAACTAAGGCGGCTAGTTGCAATTGCTCGTTATCGGGTAGGTCTGGGTTGATGGAGAGTATTGGAGACTTTTATCCGTCCCAGTGTACTTACAGTACTGAAAATACGGTCTTTCGCTTTAAAGTCATCTTCGCTCTCGAGAGCGGCGACTGCTGAGCGGATCAAAGGGTCTCCACCCTCCAGAATAGCTTGTGTGTTTTTCCAGACGGATCCAAATCGTATGCGCTGTGTATTCCAATCAATTCTGTGGGGCCGAATTTCCTCAGTAGATCTCTGCCTAATATGCGACCCCCCCCCTCGGGGCCCCCGAGCCCACCTCGTGTCAAACCCGGGAGGCGAGGGGGAGCTCTTGAGGGGGGCCAGGGGGCCCTTGAGGGGGGGGCAGAGGGATGGACGGCTCTGGCAAAGGACCTGACGAGCAGGCTGACCAAATGTCCTATTTTTAGAAGGACAGTCCTTCTCAGGCAAACTGCTTTATTACACTATGTCCTTTTGTATCTTTTTAAAAATTCTTTATAGTCTGTTCTGTCTAATAATCCACTCCTCTTCTTGTCTAAATAACTTTGTTGTTCAAGCATACTTAGAATTATTAAAGTATACTAGCCCATGCCCTTGTACAAATGTCTATTTCTCAAATGTTCTACTAATCTAATACTGGATTTCTCAACCTGCGATCTTTAATTTTAAACGTGTCCTTCTTTGGGGGATGGTAGGTCACCTAGGACCACTGTCACAGTAAAGTCGATAATTTGCTAACCATAGGAAAGTCAATATATTGCAAACCTTGGAAAGTCGATGAATTGCAAAACTTTGGAAAGTCGATGAATTGCACACCTTAGAAAAAGTCGCTGTTGCAAACCTTTAGAAAGTCGAGGAATTGCAAACACTATGAGTCGATCAATCGACGCTTCTCCCTTTTAAAGTATATCTCGTTACCCTGCTGGAAGGGCACCTAACTTTGACAATTAACCCAAAACTCCTTGGAAAATTTGAAGGAATTTTAAAAATACCGTATTTCCCCGAATAAGCGCCCGGCGGTAATTGTTTTCGTGGGCCAAAATTATCCTGAAATTTTTGTGAAAAATCCGGAATATAATATTTAGGTCGGTTCTAATAGTTTCCACCAACAGTATACCAACCGAAGTTGCCAAAATCAATGGAATTACATTACAATGATTCACTAATGTGTTTAAATTTTATCATACCAATGTAATTTTTATTGACCCTGCGAATATTCAAGCCCCGGCGCTTATTCGGGGAAATACGTAAACAAATTGTCAAATTACCCATTTTGTGAACTATTTAGTTCAAAACTTGCGTATGTTGATTTGTTAATATTCATATCCAAGGCAATGCCACTCACTCAAATCTCTGGACCAGGGATTAGTTAATATAGTCAACTAAAGATATACAAAGCAATTATTCTAAGAAATAAGTATTTCAGGGGGCTTCTAATTGTGTAATTGTTTTTTATAAAGGTAGTCATGTACAAGACGCATATTTTTGAGGTAGCACTATGTCGAAATTACGTCACCGTTTTGTCTAATAGGCCAAATATGCTAAAACTTTGAACGCATGTAAAATGTTCAATTTCGCTTTTTCAAACAAATTGCTTTGTTTAACCCATATAGGAGTAATTTTACATAAAATGTATGTGCCATTAAGTGAATTTTCAGGGTTCTCGAAATGTGACAATGACTTCATAATTGGCGAGATGTGTTAAATTTAGAGTGGAAACCTCAACTTGTTGGCGGGTGCCAAAAGTTACCTATTATGCCAAAAATCACATTCGGAAACCGTACAGTTTCTTCAATCAACTCGGAACATACAATTGATACAAACATATATATTTACATACACACCTAAAGGTTTGTGTTTTAATAGTATAGATGTATCGTCAAATTAAAGAATTAATAGTCGATTTGGTGATCTAATTGCATATGGAATAGATGTTTCCAATTAGTACCTTTGTTTTTATAATATCATCAGATATTCAGGAAATCCGTCAAATCTAAGTATAAAAACTTTAGTCTTTATAAATTAGCTAATATTTAAAATTTACCAAAACATATACATACTAAAATACTCATTATTGTTAATTGTCCATTCGAGTTAATAGGTTAGGATTTTTATTTAAGCGACAGTAAACCAGACAAATTGTTTGGTACAACAGTAATAATCTCAAATAGATATATAGGACACAACATGTTGTAGTGCAGTACATATTGGATATAGTGATAATGGTGGGGACATCTGATTTGTGGCCAAATTATCACTATATTCAATATATCACTATACCCATTATATCACTATATCCACTGTATCACCGCATCTAATATATGACTGTATACATTGTCAATACTTATATTCTGAAAAGAATAATCAAATTCCATATCAAATTCAAGTGGTAACGATATTTATACTGTAAAATATGAAATTATGGGGTCCAAGGAAGGTCAAAACTCCAATATTCTTGTGTAATCTGTACACAAATTATCACTATATCCAATAATGATATCACTATAACCAATAAAATTTGTATGGGATTTGCTCGGGACGCACCTAAAGCTGCAAAATTATCACTATATCCAATATCACTATATCTATTATGTATTGTATATAGTGATGTACTGACAAAGTTATATTTATCCATATGAGTTGTCTACGTGAATACACCATACATATATTATTGGCTATATAATTAATTTAAACTCCATATACTTATTACAGTATTCTATACATCCAGTGAAACATGGAATGTGTTTAATACTTTACTACTTAAATAATAGTACAGTGCAGTTCGTTTATTGGCAACTAGGGTTTTGTTGCCAAAATAGTTGCTTTAGGCGAAATTTTCTTTTAAAAAATGAATCATGATTTACGTCGTAATTCGTAATTCTCATTCTCTTAATTAATATAGTAAGTATAGTGCAACCTATATAAATGGGGTCTCTATAAATGGGAACCTCTATAAGCGGGGAATCTTAATCAATATTCGTTCATTTCCATACAAATGATCCTCTATAAGCGGGGAAGTTGGGAATGGGGATCTTAATTTTAAAGGAATTAGTATCCCCATACAAAGAACCTCTATAAATGGGGAGATGGACAAATTCTAACATAATACTTACTAGCGCGCTTCACTTGATAGGTCGCATAGCGGCAGAACACAACCACACACCAACCGCTTCGCGGTTGATGTGTGGTTTATACACTTCTAACATTGATTATGAAGCGTAAATAGGCCTAAAATAGTAGAATTTAACAATATGAAATTTTTATGATTACGTCATCATGCGATAATGAGTTAGCATATTAGCGATCTGGTGTGACCAGCATGTCCGCATCATTAATGTACATGTTCTATTAAATCTTCAGATTTCTATCTCTTAAAGGGCGCGAATTATGTGCGATTAAGTGAATTTCAGGGTTCTCGAAATGTGACAATGACGTCATAACTTGTCGAGATGTGAGAAATTTTGAGTGGAAACCTCAACTTGTTGGCGGGTACCAAAAGTTACCCCTAAATGCCAAAAATCACATTTGGAAACCGTCCAGTTTCTGCAATCAACTCAGCACATACAAACTAATATATACACACACCCACATATACACCCAGCCTTGTGTTTTAATAGTATACTTATAAATTATGCTGCATTTGTAATAAATACACTCTAAAGATCTACAGAATAAATATTTTTGATGGCTTTACTCTAATGTTTTAAAGAAATCATCGGCGGTGGATCAGAATCTAACTAAATTGTCAAAATATATAAATACTGACTAGATATTACATTAATGGATGTGTTACAAGTATATATTTCATAATACATATAACCATATGTAGCGTCTATCCATTGAAAATTATATCTGGGGAAAGGGGGGGCAATTCAAATTTTGCCCGTCCCAAGCCCCCCCACTTATAGAGGTAGCACTGTACTAGAAATGATAATGGAAATACAAATTATCATCCTCCTCACGGTATTTCTTGATCAGCTACTGGTTTCATAAGAGCATACAGTTTTCCTGTAAAATGGTGAAAGGGGGTAATGGATCGGGAAAGGTATATTTCAGAGACCCAACTTTGGATAGTAAACATTTTGAAAATATAAGGGTGGGGTTGGTTAACCGATCTGAGGCTACGGTTACAATTCGATTTCTCGCCACGGTTAACCGGGTAACCGACATCCTACTTAATACAATAAATCCTTTATCTAAATTTGATTATACTACAACGCAGAATAAGACTCAGCTGTATAAAGTATAACCGCATAAGTATATTAACTGATACATTTTGTGCTTTAGGTAAATATAAATCAATGTTGTGTAAGAAATTTTATTAAGTGATGAGAAATGGATTGAGGACTAACATATTCTGATAAATACTGTATACATTAATTTCCCAATATCTCTGCTGATATTCAACAGACCGGCTAACTGGTCAATAAATCTCTAACCGTTAACCGATGTCAGCAACGGATAACCGGTTAACCGAATCCAGCCTTGCATTTTGAAAATGAGAGTATAAATAATATAAAATACTTTAAAGTATTGAAATCATGAGAGAATTTATTTTTTGAGGAACTCCTATTTGGAAAAACCTTCAACTCACATTACCAACCTAAATATGCCGACACAATAAGAATGCTACGTGCTAATATGTATAGTAAATAATTTATATTATTTGTGCGAGTATTGTAATTGTTGTTCGTTTATTATTAACTTTGAGTTGCTTGAAAGTGAACTTTTTTGTGTTTGTCTATTTGAAACTTTGAGCTGCTTATAGGGGAACAGATCGAAACAAATATTGCTATTGACCGAGTTGCGAATAGGGGAACTTTACTTTATATAATTCCACGTGCTTTAGATCGGGACATGGAAATTGGTTGGTAATAGAGTAAAGTTGCTAATAGGGGAGTTGCTAATAAAGCAACTCCACTGTATTCTATATTTACTAGTACATTGGCAGGGAATTAAAGGTTCACGAACGAACTTATTGATCTTGAATTGAACGAACTGAAAGCAGGACTTTTATGGCATTTACACTGAACGAACGAACCGAACAACGAACGAAACAACTGAACGAACGAACTGAAAGAACTAAACTGAATAACAATAAATTAGAAATATTGACCATTAATCCATACGTAGATAAAAATATAAATATATCAGAAGTCATACCTAATAACTACCAACAACTATTAGATTGAGCGAACTGAACGAACGAACTGAACGCTGGTGGTGTTGAAGTTAGGAGGTGAACGTGAACGAACTGAACGTGCGTTAATTTGAAATGAACTGAATTGGGTTTATTCAGTCCGTTCGTGAAACTTTCAATCCCTGTACATTGGTTAACATGGATCGTCAACGCAATATGGGTGGGTATACGATCCATATTAAGATCCAGGTTAATCTGAAAGTGAAACTGGAAATAGCACTGGCCATATCCTACTATATACAGGCTATTTCACTGATTTGTACCAGGGATAAGATAAAGGCTGGTTTATTTTTCTAACGGGGGAGCTGCATTTGTCCGAATTTGTAAGTTGTCATTTGTCCGAAAAGCGCTAACTGGCGTTTGTCCGAATCGTAATTTGGAATATAGTCATTTGTCCGAATCGTTATTTGGAATATTGTCATTTGTCCCAATCGTTATTTGGAATATTGTCATTTGGCCGAATCGTTATTTGGAATATTGTCATTTGTCCGAATTGTTATTTGGAATATTGTCATTTGTCCGAATCGTATTTTTGGAATATTGTCATTTGTCCGAATCGTAATTTTGGATTATTGTCAGTTGTCCGAATCGTATTTTTGGAATATTGTAATTTGTCCGAATCGTTATTTGGAATATCAATATATTTATCCAGGATATGAGAATAACAAACTTTTATATTAAAGTATATCGATATATCTGAATATCTAACTTAGATTAGATTAAACGAGATTTCACTATATTCAAGTAATAGTAGTTTTAATGCATGAAAATTATATTGCTAAGAGAAGTAGAAAATAATATTACGTTGTTAATATAAGTAATCAATTAATCTGTGAATATTTCGAAACGTGTCTATGTTGGATCGGCAAATTGGACATCCTCGCTCGAGTAAAATGACTTGCAGACTACAATCGCTGCAAAAGTTCGCATGCCTGCAGGGCATGAAGATCCAAGTTGTTGTGCGAGGCGACAGGCATACTACACATAAACGCTCAGAAGCGTTTATGTGTAGTATGCCTTTGAATGTGTTGAATTGGAATGGTGCCAATCGTATGACTAATCGCTTGCAAGAACTCCCATGGTGTAACCCTCCAAGACTAAGTTTATGTTTAAGAAACGCCCCTTGTTCTTCATTTCTTACACTAGTTATCTTCCGGCTCCGACTAATTTCTCTTCCCGATCGTATTCTTCCGATGTCATTGTCCACATCCAAGATAACTTCATTTATGTAGGACATTAAAGTCCATATTCTTGGATGACTAGTCCTTATTCGGTATTTCAGTTTCGAATGATAGCTCTCGGCACGATTATTTGTAGTATTACTCAACTCATAGATTGATAATTCCTCAGAGGGTGATTGAATCAACCATGGCCTACTATATAATACGGCTAGATAAGTCAAGTATTTGCCATTTTATTTCCAGGCCAGTGTTTACATACTAATTGCTCGTAAAATAAATCACCTATTGTCATGGAATAAACTAAACTTAGGTTTTCAAATACGCTGGAATTATCAAAATACTTTTGAGAATGATTTTTCATCGGATTTAACCACAATGACGTAATCAAATATACATACCCATATATGGTAATGATGTTAAATAAATGTTAATTTTTTAGATAATTTGAGAATCTAACTTTGCCGTTTTTATCCTAATGCATTTTTCTTGTAAAAAAACTAACTACAGTAACAAATTATGTCATTCCTTTCACTCAAATTCTTTTCAACGTCAATGTAAGTAAATAATTATGCTATTGTTATCAAACCATATGTTTTGTATTTTTTTGAAATGTATAGTTATATTTTAATCTAGTCTAAAAGTGCTGTTTGACGACGTACATGTTGCCCAGTCAGTTTAATGACCGTTCTTGTGACTTATTTAGCTAATGTTCACAAAATCTCTACTTCAAATCTCTACTTCATAATTAGTATTAATTACCATATATGGGTAGGTATATTTGATTACGTCATTGTGGTTAAATCCGATGAGAAATCATTCTCAAAAGTATTTTAGATGTTTCCAGCGTATTTGAAAACCTAAGTTTAATTTATTCCATGACAATATGTAATTTATTTTACGAGCAATTAGAAAGTAAACACTGGCCTGGAAATAAAATGACAAATACTTGACTTATCTAGCCGTATAATATAGTAGGCCATGAATCAACCAATGCTTTCTGACATAATTCTTTAAGTTTGTCAAAAGTACTGCTTCTGAATTTTCTAGAGTTGGAGTAGGGATTAATGTGAATGTTGGGTATAAGAGAGATGCAGGCAAAAAGGGTATGGCCATCAGTTGTAGAATAAATCTTGTTATTTCAGGATTATTTTTGAATTCATTACTAAGACCTAGTTTTTGGGTTTTCGCACAAATACGTTGGCTATAATGAAACCAACATCCGTAATTGCTGATATGAGGAAATACTTCTTTGAAAGCGTTCCTAGCTGCCGGTTCCCAATCAGACATGGAGGCTACGGGTTTAAATTGAGGGATGTCAATAATAATCTTTTCTAAAACTGCTTTGTATAATCCTTGCGTCTTGCCCGACAATGAACAGTGGACAGCAGGAAGTGTATGCCTACCAACAGCTATGAATATCGTCCATAATTGATAGAATTGGACTGGAACCGTATAAAAAGTCCCATCGAACTGTATATTTGTAACCTCTGAAAGTGTGTTCCTCATCTCATCCGAGAAAAAAAACACTCCAATCTGGTCCCCGCTTCTAACAGAAAATTTGAATTGTGCGCCGAGTCTAGTAGTAGATAACATATCTACAAATTCACTACCCGTCAATGGTATTTTGGGATGTGTTTTTCTCCTATCACTATACAACGACGATTCGCACTCCGCAAAAGAAATTTCACGTGCACATAAATCGTTCCTAGTAACGTCATCGAATACCTCCCTTAGACCTGTTGTTTTCACCTGCTTGGCAACCGTTTTGCATTTGGTTTTGAGCTTATAAATATCAGCTTTGTAGGCATCAACATCATGATTATGTTCCTTCATTGGGATTATCAAATTTCTAGCACGATTTATTTTACCAGTTCCCTTACAACCACTCCTAAAGATTGCGGACTTTAAGTAAATATATTTCTCAGTAATTTTTGACTGAACATACTTGTGTCAGTCAGTCGATGTCAGAATATTTCCTATACAGCGTTTATACTATTCAGAATTGAATTCCATAATGTCCTATATATTGCGAAATGATTTCGAAGTTAATTATGGGAATTCTTTTATACTAATAAGATGAATGGATATTTCTAGTAATCGATTCTCGAAAATCAAAATATTATTAAATTGCAGTTGTGTGCACTGATTCATAACGTGTGATAAATAGACAATGTTTGTTTTCCTATACTAGTATCATGTTATAAATATATTTTATATTTATCAATAATCACATTTCGGACAAATGACAATAATACAAAAATACGATTCGGACAAATGACAATAATACAAAAATACGATTCGGACAAATGACAAAATTCCAAATAACAATTCGGACAAATGACAATATTCCAAAATACGATTCGGACAAATGACAATATTCCAAATAACGATTCGGACAAATGACAATATTCCAAATAACGATTCGAACAAATGACAATATTCCAAATAACGATTCGGACAAATGACAATATTCCAAAAATACGATTCGGACAAATGACAATATTCCAAATAACAATTCGGACAAATGACAATATTCCAAAATACGATTTGGACAAATTACAATATTGGAAATAACGATTCGGACAAATGACAATATTCTAAATAACGATTCGGACAAATGACAATATTCCAAATAACGATTCGGACAAATGACAATATTCCAAATAACGATTCGGACAAATGACAATATTCCAAATAACGATTCGGACAAATGACAATATTCCAAATTACGATTCGGACAAATGACAATATTCCAAAATACGATTCGGACAAATGACAATATTGGAAATAACGATTCGGACAAATGACAATATTCTAAATAACGATTCGGACAAATGACAATATTCCAAATTACGATTCGGACAAATGACAATATTCCAAATTACGATTCGGACAAACGCCAGTTAGCGATTTTCGGACAAATGACAGCTTATAAATTCGGACAAATGCATGCGCCTCTTTCTAACTGTAACCAATTACCTGATTAATACTAGAATCGTTATATCAACTACACATATCAAAGTATTATATATGGTTCATTGTTGTCTCCCAACATAAATTCAAGCTCAAGTATATTATTACATGCAAACTAGATAATAGAATTATGAAACTAAGCAAATGCTTAGAGGAATTTCTTAGGAGTTCTCGGCAGGTAGTAGGAGCATTATGGTTTTTTGCATTGTTGTTGTTGTTAAGTAACAATTGGCTACTGTTGTTAAAATATAAAGTAATAAATTGATTTTCCTTCTGTACTAAGCAATCTATACACTAATCAACGAAGTCTTCGCACTTCTCACTATCGAGTTTTAGGAGAGGGAGTTGCTTGAATCCGATTGAAAACATAATTGTAAAGACTTTCCAAGGTGTAAACACCACATTTAGCACGTAATTGGAAGGGCCATTTTAAGCAGTCAAGATCAAAAAGGCCAATCAAGGCATTAGATAAATCCGGGTCTTCAATTTCCATTAAATTCCATATATTTAGTGAGTACTGAACAACAATCGGGTACAAATATGAGATTTTAGACAATTTCCTTAATATGAAAGGCAGCATATCCTCCGATAAAAGCTAGAGGTTTGTCTTGTGAAATAATTCATGAAAAAAAACTTCAAAAGAGTGCCCACATACACAAATGTGTGAAATCAAAATTCTCAGGATGACTGCGATAAAGATCATCTTCATGGGTTTCGAAGCTGCTGATAAATTCCATAAACGAATCTCTATCTTTATGGACATAATCTTTCCTATTATACAACTGGAGAATATTAGACGGTTTAAGTGCCCTCCAATTTTCCAGGACTTGACTAAGCAATACATTGTAGTTTTACATCTGTTTGTATAATCCAAAATGGTGTTCAACAAGATCATTTGTATAAATGATCTTGTTGATTGTAACAATACTTAGGTATTTCCACATTCGCCGGTCAATATTTTAAAAGTTTAGGCAGTGCAATACTTGAATGGTGAAAACTCGTGAAGGTTTGAACTGTTAATTTCCTCATGAACTGGCAAGCTTCCCCAGGCTATAACCAACGAACTAGAGTAGACATTCAATTAAATCTGGCATCATTATGTATATGTGGCAAGAATCTCAATCCTTGAGACAATTCCCTTCCAAGAGTTGATTAATCAATCAATGTCCATATTTATCGGTTTTCAAACATACAGCGGATTGAGAGATTCGCAAGGGTTCCACAATTATAACACTTTAACTTGAAGAAACTTGTCAATAGTAATAATCTTTTGGACTGAAATCACTACAGTATTTGATGTCAGATTGACAATATAAATGTGGCATCAAGGTGCCAAAAATCCATCCTTGGGGATCTTAATGTGAGATAATTTAGTGATTATGTCATCTATTTTAGGTATTTTCTCTGTTTTTATTCGTACAAGTCAACACTGTTTCATTGCCTATAATATACAATAACATACATGTTAAAATACAAAAACTTTTACATTTAGCACAACTTGACATACTCGGATCTGTAAATCATGCTCCTTTTTGTCTCTATTAAGCCGCTGATACTTGATAGTGTGATCAATAAGACGATCAGGGCCACCAGGAAGGTATTTAGGTGCTGCGCCTTTCTTCAATGTAGCTTTTATTGTTCGCATCTTCGTTTGGCCATCATGTTAAGATAAGTTTGTGTGTCAATGATATCATCAGGATCAAAGTGTTTAGCACAAACGAAAATGTTTTTCAGTGTGTGAAGATCTAGCATATAATTACATAATTACGTATGATAAATTAAAGAGCATCCTTATATGTAGACGGTCTACAGATAAGTTATTTCTTAATTAAAGTATGTAAGTGATGTTAAGCTTAAAAGGAAAACTGGTAAAGTAATTAATTAAGCTTGTCCAACTAGTAAATATATACTCACCATCTCTATGCAGAAAACGTTTTCATTTATCATTTATGTCTTGCGGCCCAGAAGGAATGTGAAATACTGCAACACCACTATGATCACAATAGCTAGTATACATAGCACATCTGGGAGCAGAACAAGAGTTGAGCATGAGTCCAGGATATAAATAAACAAGGAGCTAGCATTATAAAGGCAAAGTATGATTGAATTAAAGAGAAATTGTAATTAGAATAGCTAATATTTACATAGACGAATTTCGTTAACTATATTTCTAAACCAGATTAGCATTTAGTATTAATCAAAATATTTATATTTACATTATGGGTATATAAGAATATCCCCTTTATCTTATCCCTGGTCCAGGCGCATTTGGCTCAGTGAAATGGCCTGTATATAGGAGGCTATGCACTGGCATATTCATTGTATTACTATTTACTATAGAACTAAATTTATATCGAAGAAAATTATACAAATTTTTCAATTTACAACTGTCAACATATCCATTAAAATTCTCGCCATGAGAAAATAAAAACAGAATCTAAATTAAATAAAAAATCAACCTGCAGTAGAGCAATTTTGTATGAAGCAGCATCTTTAAACCTATTGAGATAACTAATCCTTTCCGTAATTGTAGATTCCATGCTTTTCATTTCTGCTCTTAATGTAAAAATTTCATTCTTTAGTCCAGTTTCGTTCAATTTCTGGATATAATATTTTCTATGTAGTGTCTGTTCAGTATTTCGGAGGATTGAAAATTTACTCAGTAGATCGACAAATTGAGTTTTTAGTTCATTAGGATCTTCTGAGAGAGAACTTTTCAACTGAAAAATTTCTTCAACTAAAATTTGATATTTTTCATTTTGAAGACTAGATCTCTCTTCAACTTTTATCCAATGTTTCTTCTCTGTGTTCCAAACTTCATGTTTATTTAAATGATCACGATAAATAAATCCCTAAGAATTAAAATCAACTTTAGAGATAAAGATTAAGTACTTGTGTAACATTCCCAAAAAGGCAGAATGAAGGTGAAAATGTAAAATGATTGAATATTTTCTTATGATAATATTTTATTCAAATTTGGAAATACATGTATGTAGGAAGGTAGCAAACATTAGTACATTAAAAAGGGGGGTAAACATTCGAATAAATTAGAACGAAGCAGTAAGCGCTTGGTTCATTATTAGACGATTCATAAAAACCATGAAAAATTATTAAATACAGATCTTTTGAAAACAATTTTGCTAATCAATTGGAAATTCAAACAAAATATTAAATGTAATTTCAATAATGCAATGAGCAAAACCAGTAATTTCAACATTTACATAACAGTTGCACATTAGTAAATACTTGCGTTCCATTCTTTGAGAGTAGCATTAACAAATCATACCTCACAAATAATAGATTAAAACCATAATCAACATAAATATAACCAAATCATGCTTTATTATCATACGTGAATTCTGCATCGCGAATAAATGAATGATGCATATTAATCCTAAAAAACTAAAATTAGAGCTGTACTGAAAGCATGTTCATGTGCGCGCTTCCAAATGAAATACTCTGGGCACAGCTGTAATTTTTAAAAATTTCGTCATGTCATTGGAAGTAATGTTAATGCACGTTTAATACATTAGATTGGCAATATTATGCAAAGTTAAACTCATTAAGTAAAAATAAATTCATTCATTAAATTTATTGAAAATTAAATCAATTGTATAGAAATATTAAAATTCAATACAAGTCAGCCATGAATCGACCGAGTTCAGAATTTTGGCCGAGCCAAGGCCGAAGTCGAGTTTGAATATTTTTGGCCGAGCTGAGGCCGAGGCCGAGTTTCCGGACGAGTTCCTATTTTAGTGAAATATTGAGTTTGCTATCAAAATATTTCCCTGGATGATATTGTATGTTATTGTATTTTAGTACACCCTCGCTAATCCGAACAGAGGTGTTCCGATTCAAAAAAATTCTGTTCCGATTAGTGAAGTGATGCATTTCCTATGGGCATCTATAAATGAAAATCTCGATAATCCGAACCAAAATTGTACAAACCTTGTTAATCCGCACTAAACATCTATTGTACTCCTTACTGAGCTTATTTTTGATATTTCCATTACAATATACCAATATTTACGATTTTTTCCCACTATTATTAGAAAAATACTTTAGTATCCCCTGTTCGGATTAGCGAGGGTGTACTGTATTATATTTCAAATTTGTGCGATAGCAAACTTGCAGCAAGCGAAATATTTAGGACAGATATTAGCAGTGCTCAATATATTTTAATCGAGATATCTTATAGTATGTAGACCGTCTAGAAATACCCAGATTTTTATATATATATATATATATATATATACATTAGTATTACCCACAAAAAGTAGGGCAAGTGGTCTACAGAATTCATAGACGGTCTTAAACTTTGGCTTATTTGTATGGGCTTTTATAGACCGTTTATTTCTAGACGGTCTACATATAAGGATGCTCATTTTAATCATACTATTTAGTGCCTTTAATCACAATTATTAACAATAAAGTAACTTCATCTATATATAAAGTTTGAGAACTGTGTTGTTATCCCATGGTTTAAGTGAGTATTTTGGGATTAAATACTCGGCCAAAATCGCCCTGGATCGGCCGAGGCCGAGCAAAAGGCCGAGTTCGAAAAAGTGGCCGAGTTTGGCCGAGGCCGAGTACTCGGTCGATTCATGAAGTCAGCTCGAATTCACAAGTTGAATCAATATAACTATCGAAAGTTGAAACAATAGAGTAAGATTTAACAAGTTTAATTAATATAATTAAATTTTACGGAAAAGGTTTTACTGGATCTGAAGTGCGAGGAAATACAGGAGATTTGCACCCCAATTATTCCAGAAACTAAGGAAAAATTCGTTACTAGCCAAAAATGTATGAATTTAACTCTCTATCCATACATGTACATTTTTAAAGGTCATTCATGTAATGAGCCATAGTTAGTTTACATAGGTGTTAAAATCTTTTGATAAGAAATCGTAATCCCAGGTGCAAATTAATCAGGAACTCGCACCTACATGCCAACTTTCAACCCTCAATATATAATGGTGTGCTGGAAAAAGTTTTAAAATAATACAAATAAAAATCCAAAATTGCAGCTGTGCCGACAGCATTTACCTTGGAGGCACTAGTTTTTGGTGGCTACTGGTAGGGTAATTGATAGTCCCTACAAGGAAAATGCTGTCGGCACAGCTGCAATTTTGGATTTATTCGCCATGTCATCATCACTCTGGAGATGTTAAACATTTCAGAAAGGTGATCTTCGGAGGACGACCTTTGGAGTGGAGGGGATTTCCTTTTAGCTCACTTCATTTCAGAGATATTGAATTTTAGTAAGAATATAATAGGTAATGAGTCAGCATTTTTTTGTGTGTGTTGGGCGTTCACTCAACACGAACCAACCCATTCGAAATATATAATTAATTAAATTGTAAACTACAATTTTTGGACAATGTCATAATCACCTCAAGATGCCAAGCCCCATTAATATAGGTGTACGTGGGATAAAGATCAATTGATCAATTGGAAGTTTGTTTCTATCATATAAAATCTCTGAGATTTATGATATTAGCTATATAGTATAAAAACTTATTAAAATTATTAATAATTAACATCAATTTCAATGTCAATTAAAATATATTATGGTGGTTAGACCCATTTATCAAGTTGTTACGGGACAAAAGAACGATTTATGAGTTTGAAGTTTATTTATATCTTAAACCATCTTGAGTTTAATTCCATTAATTCATTATCTATTGATAATAAATTATTTAATAGTTAATTATTTTAGCAATGTCATCCACGGTGAGTTGAGTTAATTCAACAAATTCCTTATTTAATTTAATTCGCTTTAATCCATCGTATTGTAATACTAAAATTAAATTGAAGCGAGCACGAATTCACTAGTAGAATCAATTTAATTATAGCAAGTATTTATGCCATTTCATGAATATTGGACAAAATGGATTAAATCGCAAGAATGTTATAGTATATAACTATAACTATATATTTAAAGTCGTTTCAGAGTAGGTTACGCTACAAAAGCTACAAGAAGCTTATTGTGTCTGGAATAAAATTCCTGTTGTTAAAATACTTTTGGTGGCTCAGAGTATATTTAGGGAAACAGCTGAAGTAATATTGGACCTTAAAACTAGAGGTAAAGCTTAATTTTCGTGATCGAACGGTTCTTAACAGTTAGAAAACCACTAGGCAAAGCAATGATCGTTATTAACATGACTTTTGAAAATTGTGAAAATATTTCATTCAGTTAAAATCAATTGAAATATTGGATATTGGCTTTGTGTACAAGTCAATCTACTCTACTTTTGGCTGAAGAAATTGTCAAAATTATGCTCAAACAGCTTCAAAATGATAGATCTAATGTTGTTCTGAAGTATAGAAAAGCCTTGAACAACGGTTTTATGTAATGAATTCTTTATTATATCCAGATTGTTTGCTCGATAATAAACCATAATATGTATTACTGAACTAAATATGATAATAATGTATTGTCAATTTGTCATCTAATGCAATGAGATGCATAAACCAACGTTAGTAATTTTTCTAGAATAATTCTTATTACCCTCTATTATTTTGATATTTATACGAAGAACGGTAATATATATCACGGGTGCCCAACTCGTTTCAATCGCCGGCCAAGTTGGGTTCATGAAATGGCAGTCCAAGTGTGCTGAAAAATGATTCCAAGGATATTATACAAAAATCTAAATAACATAATTGATATTTGATGCAGAAGTGGTCAAGGATTACTCACGAATAAACCGTATAAAGTAAAGGGTATAAAAGTTGTTAGTGCAGATTGGAGTGAGCGGGATTCAATTATCACACGGGCCGTATTTTGGTCACCCTGGACTATACTCCAGAGATTTTTTCGCTAGTATTTAATTAATATTTAATATTTCAGTAGGTAGCAAAATTATTTCCAACAAATGTCTAGCGCTGGTTGTAAAGGGAATTATAACTCTATAAAGTAATCACTAAGTAACAGTTTTCTAAGTCCTCCTGAACTCAAAAATATGGTGCGAGCTATAAATATGGTTGATAATGTCAAAATACATTATCTGAAGCACATTTTCTCAATAAAAATCAATCTTCAAATTTAAGTCCTTCTATTTTAAGGCAAATCTCCTTAAAGATATACTTGGCAGACATATCCTATTACTTTTTACAATTTTACGATTATTCTGCGAAAATACCAATTATTAAGGCAATTAATTCTTTTTATAATTTCTTGATAAATTAAGCTGGCTTATTTTAAGTTAGAATAGAAAACAAGATCCCGAGATAGTTAATGATTAACTCGTGCTGGTCTAAAGTTCTATATAAATTTCGAAACGATACCTTGTCAAAACTTCACGTGGTTAATTAAAATAAATGTCTAGCTCCAAGCCTGGAGTTTTAAACTAACGTAGCGGATCACTATGTTGGAAAAATCAGATTATCAACGACAAGCTTACTGATTATCGAATGATGATGTATTATTGAAATCAATTTGATAAATCTGACTTTTTTTAAGAGATTACTTAATGCAATAATTAACGTCAGAAGAATGAATCCACAGTGTGATTCACCGAAGAGTGGTTGTGTGGATTCCACACAACCACTCTTCGGTTGTCGTGTGGTTGTCTATTGACGCGAAGCACCTGAGCAAGCCAAACGCCCTGGTGTTAGCTAAAATAAACTAAAAACAGTATACTAATGAAAATACATGATTAGAACTTTGGAAGGAAGATTCATAGTATAAATAGTATAGGTTGCTATAGTTCAGGTAACTACACAGTTGATGATTTGACAAAATCAGTGGGTACCTAATTCTCATACCTTAATTCAGAGGAAGATGCTGGTGCCTAAAAGACAGTGCAGTAGGCTTAGTATCAACTTCTAATTTAATTGTACTTCAATACCATTAGATATTAGTATCACTTCTAGTTATTCAATATAGATAAACTCAGTAGCATTCGATAGCAAGATTCGGTGTTTTTCCTAGTTAATATTTATTTTCTAAATAAATCGGTTTTAAGTACATGGTTTTCACCATCTAATGTAGGATTGATTTACCATCAAAAATAACAATCTAAAAAATCTGATAATTTGAAAATTTGATATTATCCACTTTTGATGGATGGAGCATTATGTACTTCGAATTACATCCTAAAATTCACAAAAAAAACAAGCATTTATCCTTGAAGTTTGGAAAATGAGTGAAATTAAAAAAATTTAAGCCAAAGGACTACATATTGTATTTTTCAGATTTGTGCAAATTCCCAGTTACGAGCACCATTCGGAAGTCAGTGCCCGGGAAAGGAGGCTTAGTGTAAGTCGATTAGAAAACCTATTCTTTAATATCAGATTTAACTTTCCACAGGCATGTTTTAAGATAAGTAAAATTATCAAAGCACAAATCGTCAATACTAGATTTAGTGAACTGTTAATTATAAATATGTTGAAGACTATTACTACTATCAGTCACCTGTATTATTTCTTTTTTGAAATTACTTATAAAGAGCTCAGCTCTATAGTTCAGCCGCTTACAACATTAATCATGCATTTTTATATAGAATTTTCAGACTTTGTAGGTTTGTTCTTTCATGCAAATAGTGTATTTTTGGATATAGTGCCTATTCCAATTCCAATGTGTCGGCCACAATTGACCACTTAAGGGACACATTTTGAAGGTGTTAGAACTCATCTAACTTCCTCAAATCAAGTCCAATCCAATTTTTATGCCGATATTCGTAATCAACACTAAATTTGGCGTCATTTAAGTGGTCACCTGAGACAATTTTCCTTGACGACGCAGGAATGTCATAGGAATTTAACAACATTCCATTCTCAAATTTTATTCTAACACTATCTAGTGACCCCTTGTTCGACTCCACTCAGCTTCCTGAAGCTAGTTAGACACATGCGGACCCTCTTAAAAGTCATTTGGTGCAATTGTACTGTTCTGACATATTTGTTCCGGCAGCAAAATGGTTCCGGCCGGTACCAATTTCTCATAAATTGTTCATTTAACAAATTAGTTCCGGGCTAAATTTAGAGTGTTAATCATTTCTATGGGTTTGACTATTCCATAGCAAATTCGTTCCGGATTAATTTATACCAGTAATCACACTTAGACGGTTCCTTATGCAACACTTAAGTAACACTTCAAACCAAGTTTATAAAATAGAAGGCAAATACAAATATATTTTTTATCTAATAGAGGTTAGAATCCCGGGAATTCTTTCTAAATCCCAGGTTTCAATACTTCATTTGTTAATAGTTTCTGTTATACGATATATACGTATATACCCCTTCGTTGCCCCAGGTATGTGAATGTCAAACTGAAAATAAATTCAATTTCAATTGAATTGAAATGGGATTTTTCTATTTGTACCTTTTACCCCAGGCAACGAAGGATTTAATTGACCTAACAACAGTTAGAATATTGAATAAGTATTCAAAATCTCAATTGTAAGATCACTCAACCGCTACGCGCTCTCGTATATTCATCAAAATATGGGTCATTATTAGTTGTTTCAACTTAACAACAAACAGTGGCGGCGCCAGGGGGGGGGCATGCCCCCCCCCCCCCCCTCTTTTGAGGCTGGCCCCCCCTAGAATAACAATGTTGTACACAGTGATGTGCTCCGTTACTAAATCTTCCGTTTACTCCGCTACAGTTACTTTATACCTCCCGTTACCGTTACTCCGTTACCGTTACTTTATTTCTTCCGTTACCGTTACTCCGTTACTTTTGTTAAGTTTACCCGTTTACCTTTGACAGTACAGTAACCTTAATGTAACGGTAACTGATTTAAAATAACGTCGTAATGGCAGTGGAATAAGTTTAACGTAGTAACGGTTACTGTGTTACGGTAATGTAATGGTAAGAGTAACAGATTAAAGATAACGGTAACTAGTTAAAAGTAACGGAATTCCGTTATCGTTACTCCGCGACGCCCGTTACCTTTACTTGTCGACACCCGTTACCATTAGTTTTTCCCTTACCGTTACCGTTACTCCGTTACTAGTAACGGAGCACATTACTGGTTGTACAGTGTGCCCCCCCCCTGAAATCCCCACTGGCCACCCTACCTGAAAATCCTGGCGCCGCCTCTGACAATAAACCTGCCAGAAAACAAGTTCTATTCAGCAAATGTATTAACCAGTTTATCTGTCGAAGGCTAGTCTTTAGGTCAAGTATAATACTTGACAACTTTTTTCCTATTTACCACAAGAGAATGCTTATATAGAGCTGAGCTTTGTAGAGTTCAGATTTTTTCCCATACTAAAAGCCCAGGCTTACTTTCTAAAGGTCATATTTCAAAGCTTGGGAAAACTGACCTTTCTCAGTGCCTGAATACACATACTGAAAAACTGAACTCTACCAGAGCTGAGCTTTATATAAGTAATTTCTTACCACAAAGTGTCAAAGACAACAATAAATATCATTTCAGAAATATTCCGATTCTAAATTGGAAATCATCATCCTTGTTTATCTATTAAACCCGTTGGAAGCTGGCCTCTATGTGCATTTCGAATTTATCAACTTTTTGCTATTTTGTAACAGCAACAATAAATACAGGTGAACTCGCGATATAACGAACTCGGATATAACGAAATACCCGCTTATTAACTGAGCACTAAATGCATTAATACATTAAAATGTTGCAGTAATACGCTAAACAAGAATTATAGAATCTCAAAAATAAAATAGGATTATTGCTCTATATAAAATTATAAATATTAGAAAGGTATATTGGACCATGCTGGACCAAAAACCTTTTGCTATGAAAAATTCCTTGGATATACTGATAGTAAAATAATAACATTTAACAGCGACGAAAGATTACTATTATTTTCGACTCTCTATATAGGGTGTTTATACTATTGTGAAGTGCGCTAAGTAGAGGTGCAATGTTGCACAGAGTTTACCAGTTGATTGGCCAATTTTCTTGAGATAAAGGGATGGAAGTTCCAGAACTCAGTGATGTGAAATGAATTAAAGATTTTCCTTCCTGGTGGAATAGTTAATAATCTTAACATGGTTTAATTCGAAATTACAAGGAATGATTATGTTCCTCAATGTCCTCTATTACCACATTTATGCATTTGAGTTAATATACAACTATGGGAGCTTAGATTGAAAGAGAGTGTTAATTGTATTCAGGGCCGCCAAGAAGGGGGTGCAGGGGGTACAGTTGCTCGGGGCCCGTGGGTCTAGGGGTTCCCGTGAAAATTCCTAAACAAAGTTATTAGTTTAAGAATGTAAGCATAATGTTACAGCCAAATGCTGCCTTCAGATAATATAATTTAATGAAATATAGATAACTGAAACTTGAATTACAAAGAGATGAGGAAATCGTGTAAAATGAACATTTGGGTTAGGGAAAGATTCCAGAGGGGCCTATTAATGGAAAATTGTCCCCTAAAAAATTGGTCCTAAGACCATTTTCCATGGAATATTGAGTCCCGGACCAATCTTTTCGGGGATATTTGGTCCGCGGGACCAATATTCCATGGAATATTTTGTTCCAGGATCAATTTTCAGTGACAGGCTTATTCATAAAGTTTTTGGGTCCCAATATGGCGAAAAATTGCCTAGGATTCTATTCTAGTAAATACGGAAACTAGATAAACACAAACCTCAGAAGGACCAATTTTCCACAGAAGGACCAAATTTTATGAAAACTTTGGTCCTCCAGACCAATATTTCGTGACAGGTAATCATTATTGTTTGCCATGGGGCCCCGAAACCTCTCGGCGCCCCTGATTGTATTAATTTCCCTACACTTCCCTTACACCAATTTAGTAAAGTGTTATGATGAAATAAACCATGCAATCGAGGAACGTCGAGCAGAAGAAAAATCCAAAATTGCAGCCTGTGCCGACGCATGTTCCTTTGGTGGCACTATATTTTGATGGTGATTTATTGATAGTGCCTTCAAAGGAACATGCTGTCGGCACAGGCTGCAATTTCGGATTTTTTCGCCAAGTCATAAACGCTTCAAGGTGTCAAGAACCATTTGTTAATTGGTCCGAGTCACAAGGAACGGTAGATAAATTTGAAGTTTGTTTCGATCATAAACCATCTTGAGTTTAATGCCATTCATTCATTATGTATTGATAATAAATTATATTATTAGTTATTTATTTTAGCAATGTTATCCACGGTGAGTTGAGTAAAGTCAACAAATTCCATATATTATTTTATTATATTTTATCCATTGTATAGTAATATGTACTACAATTAAATAGAAGCCAGCTGGAATTTATAAGTAAATCAATATACGTATTTATCGCAAGTTGAAACAATAGAGTAAGATTTAACAAGTTAAATCAATATAATTATTACAAGTTAGAAACAATGGAATTAGATTTCACAGTTTTACTGAAATTGAAGTGTGAGTAAAAAAGAAATTTCAACCCCCATTTATTGTAGAAATTAAACCCATTATTAAAAAATTTCTTCTCCCATCAGACGCAGAATTTTTAGTAAACATTTTTTGAGTTATGGACCAGACAAATTTTGAAAGGTGTTAAAAATGTGTCCAAAATTTGTTAATCAAAAATCATAACCCTAGGTGCAAATTAGACGGTCCATACGCACCTACATGCCAAGTTTTAGCCCATCAACTATAAAGCTCTGGCCAGGGTACCGACTACGGAGTAAAGATATAAATAACAATAATAATAAAGGCAGTAAGATTATACTTGGGCCACTATACAATAGTATAGTCGGCACAGCAATAATAAAGGCAGTGATTTCAATACTGGGCCACTATACTATACTATAGTCGGCACAGTAAAAACTCGACAAGAAGCCAGTGATCTCGCCTCCTATATGAATCATCTCGAGACCGACACACTTGCTGTTGAACCACATCCTGCATCATTTTAATGTAATCAATCAGCTGCTGTAATGGGACAACTAGGCTCTAATAGCGATCTTGCAATTTGCGAGGTGATAGCGAATTCATCCATAAGCTTCGGACAAGGTTTGATAAGTTTAAGGCTGGAGGGAACTTAGTGAATGAGGCCGTTACATCCAAGAGCTTAGACGCATGCGCCAGCGTAATCGCAGCTACGATGTTCCAGGGTCAGCTCCTGATTTGCCATAGAATCCGACCGACAAGTGCATAGGCAACTTCCTGGTTATATTAGATAATGTTGATGCTAAATTACTGAAACGACTGGGATCATACACAGGCATTGTTGCAAGGTTTGTATATTTTAGAAATCTTAAGAATCTTCCAGATGATAAAATAGTCTCCAGCGCGGAGCAGCTTCGTGATGCATGCCCTGCAAATCTTGAGACCTCTCAGATACGAGGACCTCTCTAAACCGGTACCCTAATTAGTGTAAAGCCAAGCTAATCTACATCATTAAACCAATCATAGAGATAAGATAAAATTAAACAACAAATACTCGTATATAGTATCCTAAAGTATCCAAAACCAGTTTAAAACTTTTAGTTTTGTTTTTTTGATCGAATCAAGAAAATATAGATTAGACACTTGGGGGTCCACCAGACTAATCTTGACTTTGCACCTCCCAGATATTTTGTGCTGGATCCATACCCGCTACAGGCTTAAAGAGGTTCCAGGGTTTGTTCGCAGGAGGATGAGCATGATTCTAAGAAGTTTTTCAGTGATATATTATCTTCCACAGGCTTTTTCGAAAATAATTTAGTATGCTGGACAACTTTAATCTCCGTTCTGTTCAAGTATGTATCTGGCAATAGATAATGTGTCATTGTGCACCTGACATCATCCGGTTCAAGCCAAAGTGATGCTCAAGGGGATCATTTTGTAGGAACGAAAAAAAGAACGTACAAATAGCTACAACTTCCAGTGAGATGGTTTATAATAGACGAAACGAGAGTGCAATGCAAGAGGGACGAAAACTGATAAAGGTTTGAGGACTTAATTTACCTCTCTTGTTTGACATGGCTCACCAACACTCAGCCCAATCAACTACACGTTGAAGGAATTAAATCTGGTATCATTGTTGGTTAATGGAATGGAAATTTATCCCTTATTGGGAGTATTGATATTGAATATCTTCCAAACATTACATATAATGGAAATAAAGTCTGCAGTCTGTGAATTTGTAGAAATTTGGTATCGATATTGGTGGTCAACATTCAATGCAGCGGCTGTTGATTCATCAAATACCCTTAATAGGCTAGACTAACATTTTGTCTTTCAAATGTAGAAGACCAACAAGCTTTAGAAGTTAACATTAGAGCTAATTTAGCAACAGAGTGTTGCTAACATTTGTACAATTGTCGAATCTCTCCAAAAACTGCCTTGTTCGTACATGGATCTTCTCAAAATCTGGATAACTGAATGTCTTATCACAATCTATTTCATTTAGCCAGTTATTATGGATCGTATGGTTATATGGACGAAGTCAAAAAGCAAAAACAATGGCCGATTTAAGTCCATAGGGTGAGGAACCATAGGCCTAGAATTCGGGGGGCGCCCCCCCCTAGATTTTTAAACTGGGGGAGCGGTCCATACTATGCCCCCCCCCCCCAACTATTTGGTTCTTTTCTCTCCAATGTGTAGTAAATATTAACACGAATCCTCAGTATTTGAAGGAAACTAAAATAATAATAAAAAGTAATTGATGCCAACCCATTAAAAATAACCCAATTAAGTTGAAACCTTGAACGAAGGTGTTTTGGTAAAAACCTAACTGGCTCTTTGTGAATTGTATATTATCCGAACATTTTTAACCGGTCCCAACGAGTTCGGATAATCGAGATTCTACTGCATAAACACTAGGTATCTCAGTTTATTTTTTAGTGGCTTCTTCTAGTAAAACGTTATAGTAGGGTCCTACTATAGTTTTATACTATAAGTGCACACTATTGAACTTACCTCTGTCGGACTTCCGGCTGGCCGGCCGGCCGTACGCGATGGCCTGACTAAACCATTTGTGATAGAGATTTAAAATTTGGACAGGAGATATAGAATTTCTTCGAGATGATCACCTCGAAGCCCGATTTCTCAATTTCGCTTTTGTTCGTCAGTTATATCGAAATCGAAATTTGTATTCTGGTCCAGTGAATCTTTAATAATTCGAATTAGTTATTGAAAATATAGAGGTGGTATTCTCCTAAGGATGTTCTTTCTACATATCAATTAAAATGATTAGTTCGCTAATCAATTCTACGAGGTATTAACGGGTTTTTTATGTAAATCAGCCATCTTCTCCATATTGTAATTACTCTATAGTATACTGAATACTATGGAACATATTACATAAGCCTACTATCTGCTATATAATGACTGTTAATGATTGGTTTGTAAGTGAATATGTGTTTCATACAAGTGCAATGAAAACACTTGGAAGTTGGAACATTTTACAAGTTGATGATGATGTCAATTCTATTATTCAAAATAGTAACGTAAATACACACGTATTCCTAATTTATATTTGTAATAATTAATCTTTAAATACCGTAATTTAAACATTTGAATTCTTCACAATTCAAACATTAATTAAAATATATTACAATAAGATGAAATGTAATTTGAATATTGAAATTCTAGTTAAATTAAACATTGGGGAAGTGCAATCAGAAGGAGCACACTCCCATCCCGTCTCTGAGGGGCTTTTTAGTATGAAATTAATGGAAATGGTTATTAGAAATATCTTATCTCGCCCCCCAGATTTTTTCGATTTTAAGATAAATTATACGCCCATGTGAGGAACAATAGGCTCTAGGATTCGTTTAGGAGAAATAACTTGGAAATATTTACGTTCATCTGGTTATTATGAGTACACAAAACGTGAACAAGAGTCCACATGCTTCTACATCTTGAATAACCTCTTTGATAATAGGAAAGAGTTCAACAGCAGATGAGCTGGCATAGGGAAGTAAACGAACAATATTGGACCATCTTTTTGACAAACTTGACACCATTAAGGCAAAAACGGTTTTTGCAGGATCAGTAGTATTCAAAGAATATCCTATTATCTTACCCCCTTTGTATGTAAAGTTAATTTTACATGAATTTAATTCATCTGGATTACAACATTTCGCTCCCGTCTGTTCAACTGAGTGGCTGATTGTTTAAGATAGTTTGTAAACTCAGCATCCAGACCAAAATTTGAATACAAACGTTTAAGTGTTGAAGGATGCGTCAGGGGATAGGAAATCTAGGGACTGAAGATATCTGTAGCAAACTGGAGATATAAGCTGACATTTGAGCGACAGGACAAGAGTTGAAGACGTAATAATACACCCTGCTGGTCACCAGAAACTTCTCTAATTGAAGGGGAGAGTATGTCAATAGCTTTATGTAAGCTAAAGGTAGATTCTCTGATATGGTGTTAGAATGTCCAGGAGAATTAATTGGAATATAATGATGTTCAACTTGTTTGAGTAGAATGTTAAGTTGACGAATATCATTAATCTGAGGTAAGGAAAGAAAAAGTAGTACACCTTCATAGAAACCAATAGTATGTAGTGTTTCGGTAATGGTTAACGAGCAACGAATCGAAAACAAACAGTTACTTGTTATAGAAGGTATAATTAAATTGAAGGAACTATCATCAGAAGACCAAATTATCTAATGATTAGGTATATCTAAGTGCTTTGTTTTGAATAATAAATCTCGTAGCGTCGTGAATTGAAAAAGCTCTTTGTCTTGATTGTATTGTATTATACTCTCATCTATTGCAGTATCAATCAATTGCTGTTCTCTCAAAGATCGATCAAATCTGAGATGTTTGGTGTCAGATGACAAAGACAAATGAGATGGGCAACTGGGTAGGAATCTTTGTACCGCTTCTTTGTGTAATTTAGGCTTAGCAGATACTTGTAATATGATCAACCAGGTTGAAGGATTGAAAAATTAGTTTGAATTTCTTCGTCGAGGAAATGTTTAGATTAAGAACATACAAACACATTCTCAAGTCTCTGATATCTTCTCTACAGAGCGCTCGGAGCCAACGATTGATGATCTCAGGTGGACCACTTGGAAACTTAAATACTGGAGTATACGGTTCTCCTGCATAATTACTCCGACATCCTGGGACGAACACTTGTTGGGCATGGCTTCTAATGGAAGTCAAAAATGTTAAAAATACACAAGGAAGAAATGGAGAGGGAGGTTTTCCAAATGTAAATACAGTAGATATCGGATATAAGCACACCGGTTATAAGAACATATCGGACATAAGCACACTATGTTGGAAAACGGTTGCCATATACCCTATATAAATTTATGTCGGTTATAAGAACATGCCGCTTATAAGCACATTAAGTGCAATTCCCGACGAAGTGCTTATAACCGGCATCCACTGACCGTAGATTAAACTAGAAAGAAAGATCTATGAAAAGGAAACAGTCAATTTAGAAAATAAAAACGAAGGTTAGTTGGCAAAAAAGACATAATAAAGACGCTCTGTAATTATTTTGAATGTCAAAAGCTTGATCCAAAAAATATATAAATAATATGGGTAGACAAGAAAATGAACTTTCTTTAAGCCTGAAGCAACTTTCAGTCCAAATTTTGAATAAATGGCATGCCTTAATATAACATAGGTCATGTTAATTGGTTAACTATAACTACAAAATTTATTGTAAAATAATCAATGGAATTAACCGACATCCATGGTCCAAAATTTAACGCTAATGAACTGGCCTTATTATAACGTAGGTCACGTATTATGTTTACTAAAAATATTTAATGCGAAATAATAATACTGTACAACCTTGCAAATCCTAACAGAGGCTTTCCGATTCAGAAAGTTCTTCTTCATCATGTATTATAAACTTGCTCCTCATGGGACCGCAACTGGGTTTGTTTCAACTAACCCTGGACAAATTGAGTAAATTCAATGTACAGGAAGGAGTCTTGTGAACTGATACAAGATGAAGTGTGGGATATCCACAAAGACTACAATAAATGACATAGCTGGAGCGATTCTTTTAATAAATATCGACCAATATATTCGTGGGAGTGTATGCGACGAAAATCTTTTGATCGCAACCCTATAACAGGACAATGTACTGTATATACGCCTATCACATATTGAATAATTTGATAGTTGCTAATTGCCATCGTTAGAATGTATATCCCGTTGTGATTATGATTTTTTGGGAATAATGATAGTGGTATGTTTCTATAACATGAGCTAAATATTGTGCGAATTATCGTTTTTCTAACACTGGATATTCTAACTATCGTTTTGCTCCAAATAATTTTCACTGTACATTAATTCGTTATAATTATTATTACTGTGCCGACTATACTATAGTATAGTGGCCCAGTTCTAATCTTACTGCCTTTAAAATTATTATTATTCTATATTTTTTCTCCGTAGACGGTGCCCTGACCAGAGCTTTATAGTTGATGAGCTGAAACTTGATATGTAGGTGCGGTGGGACCGTATAATTTGCACCTGGAATTACAATATTTGATTACCACATTTTGGACACATTTTTGACACATTTCAAAATTTCACTGGTCCATGGCTCAAAAAATGTTTTACTAAAACCCAAAATTCTATTTCACCATTGGATTCATCTTAAAATTCTGCGTCTGATGGGAAAAGAAATTTTTGAATAATGGATTTATTTCTGCAATAAATGGGGGTTGAAATTTCTTTGTTTACTCACACTTCAATTTCAGTAAAGCTGTTAAATCTAATTCTATTGTTTCAACTTGTAATAATTATGTTATGGGAGATGTTGTCAATCGAGAGAGTGTTGTCGAATCGCCAACTCTCCCGCGGGAGATGTTGGCGATTTACCATTTATGGCTTCAGTTGTTTCTAATTATGGTATAGGGGGAATACAGACATAATGTTACACGACAAAACGTTACACGACATAACGTTAAAGACAGAATGTTACTTGGACAAAATGTTACACGACAGAATGGTACTTATTTGATTTGGCTAGTTATTTAAACTTCATATATATGGACTCTGTTTACCAAAAACAAGGAATCTAAACTAGAACAACAATCTAGGTACTATGTAGAATGGTGTGGACGGTTTACACCTCAGGTGATTAATGCAATCTCATCTAGTAGAATTCAGGTACTAGAATGGTGTAGTGAGTTTACACCTTTTGGTGATTTAGTACTGTAATAATAGGAAAACTTCATGTATAAATAGTACATCTTTTTCAAAACCGGAAACTTTATTATTAAATACACACAACATGGCGACTGCTCCTCATCAGACGTTTAGGGTGATCATATCTCAGAAAGGAGGACAGAAGATGATTGAAGGTGGATATATGTATGGTATGCAAAGGAGAGTAAATGATGTCACGCATTGGCAATGTGAACAGAGGCGGGTTTGCAAGGCGAGAGTACATACTAAAGGATGGATATAGTGAGACGCACTAACGAACATCTCCATGCCCAGACGGAGTCGGTGAGGTGCTACGAGACCAAGGTCGGAATGAAGAGGCAAGCACTACGATCCCAGGACAGCTCCCATCACATAGTTGGTGAGTGTCTCCTTACGGTATCAGAAGGCACCGCTGCTAAGCTGCCCAAGCTAGACAGCCTGAAGCGCACCATTCAGAGGCAACGCGTGCAGGCATTGGCAGCTCCTGCACAGCCTGCTACCTTGGAACAGCTCACACTCCCACCAGAGTACAAGAAAACAGCCAAAGGCGAACAGTTCCTCTTGTACGACTCTGGACCGGAGGTACAGCGAATCCTTATTTTCGGGATACATCAAAACCTGGAGATGTTGCAGTTATCCCAGATCTGGTTGGCTGATGGAACATTCAAGACAGCACCCACCCTATTCACACAGGTGTATGTGGTGCATGCATTACGTGGTGGGGCTGATCCCATGAAGGATGGCCACTTGTTACCTAGTCTTTTCGTGCTCCTGCCTAATAAAACAGAGGTAACCTACACAAGGATGTGGCAGCAAATCCAGCTCCTTTGTCCTGCTGCTCATCCCATCGAGATGATAATGGACTTTGAAAAAGCGTCACTCAACAGTTTTGCACACTTCTGGCCCGATACACTGCTAAAGTGTTGTTTCTTCCACCTAACGCAAAATGTATGGCGCAAGGTGCAGGCTGAGGGGATGCAAGCTGAGTTCAATCTGCATGGAGATCTGGCTAGAAGCATCCGACTGCTACCAGCTCTCGCATTTGCTCCACCATCCCATGTACGACATCTCTTCAATGAGGTAGCTGGGCAGCTGCCGATGCCACAAGCAGCCGGTCTGCTGACATACTTCGAGGACACCTACATCGGACGCCTGCTCCCGAGCGGAATTTACCAGGAGGCTCTATTTCCTATCGGCCTGTGGAATTAGCACATTATGACACCATTCGGACTACCTCGAACCACTAATGCTGTCGAGGCATGGCATCGCTCCTTTAATTCAACCGTTGGATGTCATCATCCGAACATGTGGAAATTCATCACAGCCCTGAAGCGGGAGCAGGGACTAGTCGAAGGACGACATGCCAAGTTCGTCGCAGGAGCTCAGCCGTCCAAGAGGAGGAGGTGCCAAGCCAACGAACAAGCATTAAAAACGTTGATTGTGAGCTATTATTTTCGTCCTAGATTGGAGTTCTTAAGCGGAGTAACGCACCATTTTAGTTTAGGAACTGCTTAAGGAGTCAAGATGTGATATAGTATAGTAAATCATCAACCAATTATTTATTTGTATGTGTCCTTTGAAGTATTTATTATAATTAATGTTATACCGTTATATTAAAGTAACCATTTAATGATTATGAAGTCTAAAAAACTAGCCAATCAAATAAGTACCATTCTGTCGTGTAACATTTTGTCTATGTAACATTTTGTCGTGTAACATTTTGTCCAAGTAACATTCTGTCTGTAACGTTATGTCGTGTAACGTTTTGTCGTGTAACATTATGTCGGTATTCCGGTATAGGGTAAACTATATGGCTTCCGCAAAATATAAACCGCTATGCTTACCGATACAGCTTTAAGGCTTCCCACACTGAGTATTGGAGACAATGTAAGGGTACCTATCCCAAAAGTAGACAAAGGAAAACTAGGTCCGAATCACATTTAGGTGTGATAACGAAAGTGTCAAACAATTCCTATCGTATAGGGACCAAAAAGGGAACTTTAGCCCGGAATTATTCAAGGGGTGAAATCGAACATAGGAAAGATTCATCCTATATCAGTGTTCAGGATATTCCTACAACAGAAATCAAAATGCATACGATTGCTAATCTTCTTTCTCAAGGTACAAAAAACAAATGTTTATGTAGAGGAAATTGTGCGACGAAACATTGTCCTTGTAAAGTGCGTGGATACCATTGTACTTCTGGATGTCATCCTAAATCTAATTCCAGCTGCAAAAATTCTGATAATAAGAATACTCTACTAGAATCACGCAAATTAAAATCTAAAGTAACTCCTCCATTTCGCAAAAAGTCTCCAAAAAAAGCCCATTCTTTCTCAATGTCATTCGATGACGTGATAAACTCGAAGTTTGCACAGAAAGACGTGGATATATGTTCTCCTAGCATTCAGGTCGGTGAAATAACTGATCTTGCTCCTTCTATTTTACAAATAGAAACTCTGTGTGTTGAGTGGGGAGGTTATTAGAAAGACACACAGTTAGTAAATACATGTCCAATCGACAATTATATAACGTTAATTAGCCTGCACATCAATCCTATTAGGTCAGCATTTCGATATGTACAGACAAAGATGAGCAATGAATTAAGCGATTTCATTACGAAAATACAGCTTGGAAAATTTGATTCATTACGCTATTGGCTATCAAAAGAGATGAATATTCAAGAAAACTATTTGGCAATTGACTTCTATGGGTCGGAGTATACTATGGTCAAACATTTAACTAAAATTGGAATAAGTTGCATGAAATATAAATATCAGATGAAGTGTATTGGCTGCTCTCAAGAAATCTCCAAGGTAGTTAACATCACCACATTCAATAAATTCACGAACAACTGCCAAGCTACGATCGAAAGTAAGATGACATCTCTCTTATGTAAAATATGCAAGCGACAAAATGATGTTATACAATTACAAGGGGATTTCACTCAATTAATCTCCGTTAATAATTTTAGAATTGGGCAATCTTAAGGTTCTTGAAGAAAACATTGAGAAGAAAATTCAACTGGTTCATCAAAACAAGCTCCAATATTTCAACCTCCTTGGATATACACTTCTATTTGGTAATCATTTTACCCTGAAAACATTCATTGGAACAAATTGTGACCATTACGATGGAATGAGAAACAAGAAAATAGAATTAGAAGAACACTCAAAACACCCACGAAATAGTAAAGTCAACTTTGTAGTCTATTTAGTTATTCCATGTTAGTTGACCTCTAACAGAGGTCGTTTTAGTACTTTGCGTTCCTAAATTAGTAGAATTATAAACTGTGATACTGCCCTGTAATCTCGTTTCAAGCAAGCAGCAATGTGAATTTGGAATTTTCTTACATTTCAACATGTAAACAACAAATATACACATGTTGTTGGTGACAATATCCTATTAGGAATCAGCATATTCGATTACCTCATATAGTTGGTGAAAGCAAGCAACTACGACAATTATATGGAATGTAATGTAGTTCATTGTGTCATTATTACAATTTGTCTAGAAAAACAAACAAACAAACAAACAAACAAACAAACAAATGAACAAAAGTTGTTGATACTTTTCTTAGATATTCTAAGTTGTTTATAGATGGCTATTTCCAACACCGATGCAAATTTCAAGTCTGTACTATTTACCTCTTACCAGTTCCTTAATCAATTCCGGACAAAAAAATCATTGAGTTTAAATATACAAGATAAACATTCGTATTTTGCAGGTTAATTATCTACGTATATGAGAAATTATATACCTAATTTGAAAGTTTGCTAACAAATAATATACGTGTGTATATTATAATAATAGAAACCATAATTAGAAACAACTGAAGCCATAATTAGTAATTCGCCAACATCTCCCGATTGACAACATCTCCCATAACAATTATTTTGATTTAACTTGCTAAATCTTACTCTATTGATTCAACTTGCAATAAATATATTGATTAACATAAAAATTCCAGCTGGCTTCTATTTAATTGTAGTATTACTATACAAATTTATACAATGGATTAAATAAAGTAATATAATATATGGAATTCGTTGACTCAACTCAACCAACCGTGGATAACATTGCTAAATTAATTAAACATTATGTTATAATTTATTATCCATACATATGGCATCAAACTCAAGATGGTTTATGATAGAAACAAACTTCAAATTTATCTACCGTTCCTTGTGACACGGACAAATTAACAAATGGTTCTTGACACCTTGAGGCATTGATGACTTGGTGAAAAAGAAATCCAAAATTGCAGCCTGTGCCGACAGCATGTTCCTTTGGAGGCACTATCAATAAACAACCAACAAAATATAGTGCCACCAAAGGAACATGCGTAGGCACAGGCTGCAATTTTGGATTTTTTATTATTATTATTCTTCTCCCGTAGCCACTCCTCAGAACAGAGTTAAATTAATTAAGAGCCCAAAAGTTCAGGACGGGTGTCTCATGGGTTATTTTATATTGTATTTTCAAACTCGGATTATTCCAATAATTTGTGGTGTAATAATTTCAAATTGACTAGTATTCCCAATGCTTTTTTCAAAGTATCGTTTTTAGTCAGGTCCTCTAAGTCATGTGCATGAAAAATGAGGCGATGGATAATATGTCAGATATTCCTGAGGAATTCTCAGATGTTAATGATTTAGAGGATTTTGATACAAGTGAGGATCATGTTATAGATATCGATGTGATAATTCATAATTTGGTTTAGAGGCAATGGAAAATGACAGTGACAATGATAAAGATTAGCAATATCCTGTTTAATTAAGAGTCTCTACAATTAGCGCACAGTGGGCAAACAAGTGGAAATAGAGCATTTTTCGAGGGCCTCAGATTGACTCGATATTATTGAAATCGTTTTCAGCATACATGAAAACCTAAAAATCCAATTTATTGTGCTGAGAAAAATTCGAGATCAAGAGTTATGTGTAATGAGATCATCATGTTACAACAATTGTAAAAAAAGCAATTTTTGTGGATTCAGAATTGCAGTATCAAAGTCGTACAAAATTCAACAAATTATATTATGTTAATGAAATATTAAGTTAGCTTTATCATTGTCATTGGCATTGTATGAAATCAATGTAACATGAATGCATTTTAACTTCTTATATAGTCTAAAATTATAATACATTCCTACCAGAATTTTATGATTCGGACGCATTCACTAATTTCCAATATTGTTCAAGAACTTTTGAGAGCAATCATGACTCATGAGCAATTGGTTTTTACATTTTAAATGAAAGGTTATGATGATACCTTCAAATTAAAAAGTGTTCTAGATGCGCGAAAGGGCGCGACTGGGGTCATCTAATGACTTTTAAACATAATATATTAGGATTTTAACTATTTTTGAAAAATTATATCAGGTTCAAGAATCATAATCAATGATCATGGTTGAACAATAAATTTTTGTTAACAAACCTAAAATATAATTTATGACTAATTTATCATTAATCGTCTAGAACTGCGTTTAGGAGACTACATATATAATTTTTGAGATTGCCATTCAGTTTGCAGCTACCGAATAACCTATATGTCAATAATACTTCATTATATTATATCTAGCATAGTTTTTCCTATTTCCACTTACACCCCTGAAAATGCCCACTGTGTAGCGAATGTCTGAATGGCATAAGAAATATTTCCAGAAGCATAATTGCGATTACCCGGGAAGTGTCCAATGTTGTGAGCAAAGTTCAGCAGGATCTAATGTCAATTCCCCAACAACAAAGTAAATGACAAGTGTGTTTGAAAATAATCTTCAATCGGGCGAAGAATATATTTCGTAGGTTAATGGCCCAATTACGAATTTTTAGTCATTCTTTTTCACAAAATATGATTAACAAGCGCGCTACGCTTGCTAGATCGCTTTGCGACGTGTATCACCCACACAACAACCGCTTCGCGATTGTAGTGTGCTCCCCTGGACATTTCGTGCCTCGCGAAGGAGAAAACTATATATTTTTCAGAATAAAAGTATTTGTAGATTTTGTATAGTCATGATGACGTCATAATTGGCAATGATTCAGTATATTGTGATTTGGGTGGGAGATATATTGGTACTAATGATATACATATTGTATTATTTTTCACGTTTCTATATCTCATGGAGTGTGTATTATAAGTAATTATGGAAATTTTTACACTTTAAAAAAAGTCAAAATTATGTCATAATTCCATGGTAGGTGGGAATTTTCGTTCAAGACTCGAACTTGTCCGAGCCAGAACCAACATAAACCTGCATGCCAAAAATCAGCCCAGTGGGTATTGTAGTTTCTTCAACCGATTCTGTAAATACAAACAAATATATATATACTTACATATATATATACATAAACAAATATTAATAGTGTTTTAAAAGTATAAATATCAATCTTATAAATAATATCGGTTTTTCTAACAATCGGAATTATTCCAACTTTTGAATTTAACAATTTGCGTATTATAACTATTCTTACCTGAAAAAAATGGTTGGGGAAAAAAGGTTTATACAGTATTGCTCGTTAATTGGTCAGTGAATTTTTAAGAATTCAAATTGAAATGATACAAATTCATTAGTTGATCACTATTACAGTGGATACTGGTTATAATAGCATCGTAGCGAACTGCATGATGCTCTTATAACCATGTTCTATAACCGACATAAATTAAATAGGTAACACGGAAATCGTTTTCCAGTAGAAGTTCTTAATCTGGATTCTAGTGTATTAATGAATTAGTCAATTGCTAAAGGTAAAGGGGGTAGAGTAGTAACGTTAAGTTAACCAAATAAATATATTTACATATATTTAACCTGTTGATAAAGAATTGTAGATAACTGTCTTTCATAATTAACCATTTCTGACAACATCATATTAATTCTGTTTTCAAGAGAACCCTTAGCAGCGAATATTTGTAGTAAAGGATCATAGAGAATGCTGTTGAGATCTTGTGAAAACATCTCCATTCTTGGAGGAAGAACACCTAAGGAAAATTTAATTCCTTGGTTAACTTCGCCAAAATATACTCCTTTTTCAGTCTTTTCTCCACACAACTAAAGATGAATTATTTACATTATAATGTGAAGTGTAAAATATTGATAATAATATTAATATTAATATACAGAACAAATATCAATGATGAAGTAACAAAGATATTTCATTTAGTTCAATTGATAATTAAAACAATTCAGCCAGCGCCAGAGATGATGATGTTACAAGGACCACATAGAGTAGTTATCAGTAATTTAAGTATTAGAGTTTTATTCAATGTAGATCAATGTAGATAGATATTATATAATTTAGAAGTAATAGTCTAGACTAGAATAGGATATAGACCATATAGTCCAATTGCTGTCATAATGGTTTTATTCTATAGTTTCGTAATTCTCAAGTTATTAGGTCAAAGTACCAGGCACTTTGTCAACAACGAGAGTTTAATGTACAGTAGCGCGCTTCGTGTAAAAAAACAACCATACACCAACCGTAAAGCGGTTGGTGTGTGGTTTAATTAATACTTCTAAATATAATTATAGCTCAAAATGCATAAAATAGTAAACTTAACAGTGTGAAATTTTAATGATTATGTCATCATTCGACAATGAGTTAACATATTGATAATATGATGTAACCAACATGTCCACATTATTAATGTACATGTTCAATTAAAATTTTAGAATGAGATCTCGTTAACGGTTCGAATTATGTGCGACTAAGTGAATTTACGGCTTCTCAAAATGTGACAATGACGTGAAAATATCGCGAGCGGTAAGAAATTTAGAGTGAAAATCTCAATATGTATTCTAGGGAGTCTAGTTTTGGAACTTATAATCAAAGATGGGGGGGGCACTTGGGGGGTCTGGGGGAGCACTTGGGGGGGTCTGGGGAGGTCTGGGGGTGCCACTAGGAGGTTTGCCAAATATTTCCAGATTTGTTTCTTCAGAAACAAAATCTGGATATATTGAGTAAACAAACGTGATTGTCACCCTCTATCATCCCTTGTTCGATCAAAAGGACCACTTTCATACAAAAATTAAATCCACCGAAAGGTCCAGGAGGTCGCTCCCAGTGACCCCCAGCCCCCCAATCAGCAATATGGGGGGGGGGAGGGGCGATCAACAATAAGGGGGGGGGGGGGGGCGGCCCACCCCAAAACCCCAAACTTGGCGCCTATTGGCTCCACCTCTGTTAATCAGGCCCTGGCTATTATTATTGTTTTGAAGATCTATATGACAATAGAAGGTGATTCTAACATGATGCACCAGTTTTTGGCAGGACCTTCAAGAATGATATTAATCCAACTCGCTAATACATACATAGAGGATACACAATGTGTCAGCAGGAGAAATACGTGCGGCTCCTGTAATCAACAAGGATGGACAATACTCCGTTAAATGACATCAATTGCAGCAAACTGTATTCTAGCCAATAAAGTCTGGAATGTTAACTCAAGACTCAGAGAACTTGCAAATTCAAATAGTGAAAATCGAAAAATTAAAAAAACTCAAAACTATTCAAGTCCATATAGCTTGTGATACAAGCTTAATGGATAGCATATTTTCCGTAGAAATATGAACGTTAACTTGTAAATTGCATACATTTGTGTTTTGATAAGTATTATTCATTAATAATGAACTCATAAATCATGAAAAACCATTTCTTGGACAGTTACTATAAAACTTATACTCGAACAGCATTTACATAAATGAATGAACGCTATTTGACACTTCTAAGATATCCATGGTCCATTTATTTAATTAAGAGGCATGCTTTTTATTTCGTAGTTCAGGATTGAAGTTATTCTAAATATATATGATGAAATTGAACGGTCTCAGAATCCGATTTTGGCTTATAGGGTTAACTTTTGGCCCCGATTACAAATTCAGGTTTCAATCAAAAGTTAACGATCCTCGTCAAGTTATGATGTCATTGTCACATTTTAGAACGTGAAAATTCACTTAATCGCATATAATTCGGATCCTTCTACGAGATAAAATCTGAAAATTAATAGAATATGTACAATGATGATGCGGACATGTTGGTCACACCAGATTATTTAATATATATACTCATTATCGAATGAAAACGTATTCATTAAAATTTCACAATGTTAAATTTGACTATACTAAGCTATTTACGCTATTTATTAAGTGGTAATGAGAAATGGATTTAGGACTACATATTCTGATAAAATTCAAAAAAATGTAATACTTTATACATTAATTTCCCAATAACTCTGTTGATATTCAACAGACCGGCTAACTGGTTGATAAAATCTCTAACCGTTAACCGATGTCAACAACGGTTAACCGGTTAACTGAATCCAGCCTTGTCAGAATAAAAAGGAACCTAAAGCACGAAATGTATCAGTTTATATACTTATGCAGTTATACTTTATACACCTGAGTCTTATTCTGTAGTATACGTAATCAGCGGAGGCGCCAGGGCGCCGCCGCTGGGGGGACACCAGATGGGCAAACCTGAACCCAGGGGGGGCACACCTTTTTAGAAAAAAACAGAGGGAATTCATAGTTGCCGTCGAGACTCGAGAATCCACATATTTTCCCAGTAAAGTATAGAAAACTAATCCCAAATTGCCCAAAACTCCAAGAATCGCAAGCCGTTCGCATCCAAAACTGGTCTAATAACACTGTTGCATTTAACACTTAACATTGATTGGGCATTCATGTTTGAAGACTCTGATGAATCTTGTTGTTCATGTTCAATAATGTTCATATTTCGCTAAAATATCTGAGAATATTTGTTTTCCGAAGAATCTTTCAAAAGTGTGCCCCCCCTGGCGCCGCCACTGTACGTAATCAAATTTTTATAAAGGATTTATTGTATTGAGTAGGATGGGCGGTTAACCGGTTAACCGAAGCGAGAAATCGGATGTATCCGTAGCCTCAGATCGGTTAGCCAACCCCACCCTTGTTAATTTCTGACTAATCCTAATGATTATGATAAATATATTCAGATAATAAATAATCCCATACATAATCCCATACTCTGAATTTATTTATCATAATCATTAGGATTAGTCAGAATAAAAAGGAATAGATTTGAAAGAAACTTATCAAGATTTTTTAATAAACAACATAATGACAGATATCTGATAGGTAAGAATCAGCTAAACTACAAGTCAGGGTCGGGGCATTCCTCTTGTGGAGAGTTCCAAAATAATAATATAGGCTAAGGGGAACGCCTTTGGTAAATCAATGTGATCTACTGAGTCCCTAAATATGAATTCCCATTTCCCATTCGCCAAAAATAAATTTCATATGGATAAAGATAACTAATCTCGAGATTTTAACAATATTACCATATATGGAAAGGTGTGAACATCGCATAACTTGCACTCCACAAATATTTTCGATATCCCCATATGACCGTTGGACTCCCAAATATGACTTCCTATACGACAATAATACATTTCCTGTGTCTAGCATTAGCGGATTACGGGATATCAATAAGTAACAATACTGTTTTAGGCCTGTTGCATGATATTTTGAGACGCGTGAGATTCTGAGACATTGTATTAGCAAACCATGGATGTGCTATTAGAATTTATTCAGTGATATTTTGAGACACTACTATAAAAGTAATTTTTGGCTTATTTTACTTTTCATTATGAATTTAAGAATATACTACTATGATTTTGACATCATAATATACATAAACCCAATACTATTATCAAATTAATTAACTAATAAGAAAATTAATATATACATTAATTGTCTTATTCATTTATAACAAACAAACAATCAAATCCTTTCTTATTTTGAAATGAATCCAAATGAATATGACGAAATCATTCACTTTATTCGCGAAGAAAAATATCCTGAAGCATCTCAAGCTTCACGTCAGACAAAATGGAACTACAAAAGAAGATCGTCTTCCTATTTTATTGGAGATACCAACAGACTTTTCAAGGTAATATTGACTTCCTTATTCCCCTAGACCATTTTTAAATATCCCATGGTTTAATTGGATTCTCCCTTTAGAGAGTAAAACTGGAAGGCACAGAGACAGATTTGGCAGTTCCATTGTAGTCTGAGTTGGACAGCATCTATGAGAAGTTCCATGACGAAGTCGGTCATCCCGGAATAAACACGACCCTACATTCAGTTCAGCAAATATACAGATGGGCAGGCGTTTCCCAAGACGTTAAAGAATATGTTAGTTTAATTATTCGGCATACTTTCCTAGGTATCACGTGGTTCGGTCATGGCCGGACCACTTGCCATTTACAGTGACATTATTATAAAGGATTGTCCATCTTTGTCCGGACCACTTCTGTATTTGTTCATACTTTATAAAAATTTCCTACCTATATTTTTATTATTCAAATGGGCTATTTAATTGAGAATCATTTTAAATGTTATGATGCATTCTAACTAAATGTATACTAACCCACGAAAACTATTTGAAGAACTGAATTTTTATTTCTGAATTACAATATACTTCTCGTTTTCGTAATAAATTCTGCTAGATTAAACTACTCTCAAATGACTTAATCTTGTAATATAATTATAAATATCATAACATTATGATTTTAAGTCATGTTTATCCAATAATTATCCATGAAGTGGCATCTGTGTCTACTCTATGTCACGTGCTACTTGTGGGACAAGTGGCACATAAGGAAATGTGGCTGTATCTCAGTGGAAAATAATACCTCCATATATTAGAAAGTACAGTGCGCATGCGCAGTAAGTACACTGCGCATGCGCACTGTACCTACTGTGCATGCGCAGTGTACTTACTGCGCATGCGCACTGTACTTTCTAATATATGCCAAATTCATAATGATTAGAAACTATTCACTTAGCTTTGTAACATAGTAATACTGTTGCATGATATTGAGATACGATAGTAATGTCTTTCTTATATTATCAAGGTAAAGACGTGCCATATGATATATGTCAGATGACAGCGGCCTTGCCACCTCAACCGCAAAAGAAACTCCAGCCAATACCACCTCCTTCTAAAACGTGGAGACATATAGGAATGGACCTTAAAAGCGACCTCCCTGAGAGTGAAGACGGCTATAAACACATTCTAGTCACTGTATGCTACCTGAGCAAATATGTTGCAGTACGCCATCTCAAGTCCAAGACATCACAAGAAGTTATTCAGAATCTGAAGGACATCTATCTCGATATGGGATTACCTGATATTATCCAGCACGACCAGGGCAAGGAGTTCACAAGCAATGTGAGTAGTATAATGTAACACTGTTTGTTAGATTAGTGTAAATTATCATAATTATCTAATTTTACATACTAACATTATAGTATGTATTGTTATTTGTATTTATTTATTGTATTTTTATTTATTGTATTTAACAGATATTTAAGGAATTCAACCAGAAATTGGGTATCGACAATCGTAGCACTCGTGCTTACCACCCCATGGCTAACGGCTTAGTCGAAGCGCACAACAAGATTCTGAAACAGTTAGTATTTTGTAATATAATTTTAAGACCCATTTACGAATTATCCATTTAGAAACTGATTAAAATGGAGAGCCAGATAGGGGATCATTGGTCCAGACTGCTGAAACAGGCTGTGCTTGCAATGAACTCCTGTAAGAAAAGATCCCTCGGACAAACTCCCTTCAAGGTTATGTGGGGAAGAGAGTCCCGGCATCAAGATCTCTTGTCCACCATTAACGACCTGCATACCAACGATGAGGAAGACTTTGATTTGGAAGAATCGATTTTCTCTGAACTCACAGATCCACTAGATGATACCGAAGGAATAAACGACATATTTTTCCCACCTCCTGATAATCCCCTCGAAGCAGTTAGCAACATTGATGAATCTCGAATTTCTACACAGCAGTCAGCTATGGACTGCATCAATTTGAACAACTCAAGCAGAAGATACAATATGATAAGAAATAAATAAATAATATATATATATCACTAATCGGTTAGTTGAACTGCTGACGATATTTAATCATACATAACACGCAGTCTATCTTGTTACTAATGTTCGATTCATTCTTTCGATTATAATTATTTTCATAATTATTCTCTCTGTAATTAGTGCATCTCTAAAGAAGGATGATAAGATAATCTATACCAACATGCCCGAACTAAAACACATGCCCAAAACAAAGAAGCAAACGAAACATCTTGGGCCTTACACGGTGTCGAAAGCAACAGAAAGCCATGTTACAATTTCTAAAACAGAATTAGGAACGAAGAAGGACAAAAAGATTCCAATCCATATCACAAGACCTTACTTCGAAAGATCCTCTAGTCCCAATATTTTTACTAAGAAAGCTAGCATCGGAATCAACACCTCACAGGTAAATTCATTGTGATTGAGTTGTTATTTAAAAGATAAAATAGTGTTTTAATCGTAAAATATTCCTTTTAGATGTACCAGAATCTTTTCGGATTTTCTACGGAATCTATATTTCAACACCTTAATAACTTAAAAGTAAGGTTCCGTTTTCACTTATACTGTATAATTCATTGAGTGTTATTTTTATTGACACTCATTGTTATTTTAGCTTTACACCTTCAATTGACGTCAATCCAGAATATTTGTAACATTCCGTAATAATATTATTACAATGTGTCATTTGTAGGAAATCCTAAAGCAGAATATAAGTGGGCAGACCTTCATGACTCCTCTACATGAAGAGCTGCACAACTTGTTATAGAAAGCGCACAACTACACTCCCAAAACAATGTTATTCGAGTATTTGGATGGTGGAAAAGAAGAGGAAGTTGTAAGTTAACAATGATTCATACGATAACTACAAATTATAATTTTATCCATTTATTGTAGAAGAGAGATATTATGGAGATTATACTTGGATGGACAACAGATATCTACCCCAGCTATACAGATACCCAACTTGCTAGATACATACACTAAGTACTGTATTTCGTGTTAAGTTAAAATAATCTAACAATACTCTCATACAACTCAAATTCAGTTAAATTAATATATTTGTTCAGTCTATACGTACCTTCGAAAGCAGGCTATAACATTAGAATTATTCTTTTATTAATTAAATTGTAAACAAATTAATATTTTAGGGAATGCAGTATCTAAACACAATGCTAAGGGAATCATTTCACGACGCGTCCCGCTCCGTAATCCATACGACACACCGATGGACCCAAGTATCAATGTGAGACCTGAAAATTGGCAGCTAAGTAAATGTGATATATATGTTGGGGATATCATTTGAATCCGTTTGCAGACAACCATATAATAGCGTTGGGAAGTTACTTAGCGGTTTTGAACCTTACGAAGCGGAACATATCGAAGGAGATCTGATGCCTATCCAAATTAGTTACTGGGAGTGAAAACAGCCACCTACAGCTTCGTTCTATCATTATCGCCAGTGAAGGAACAAGGAAACTAGGATGGTATTTTAAAACCAAACAAATTACACCGTGTGAATACTTTACTAGACATGTACTTATGAATCGTGAATCCGTTTGGAGAACAGATGTGGAAATTTATGCTGCTTCTGCTATTCTTGATGCCGATGTCAACATTGCCAATAACTTCTAGTCTTCTACAGAACGAAAGACTCAGTAATTCGCGAGGTGCGTTGGAGTTTGCACAGAGCCACATATAACCCTACAGCCATCCATTATATCCAAAACTTCTTCGACCACTATCAACTTGTCGTATCAATGCTGAACACGAATTACAAGACTTATGGAACAACTTCAGATTATGTCCAAAATAAATATCTTAGCCAAAAATATAATTTCATTATATCGATTTATTTGACTATAGTATACTCAAATATACGGATGTCCGGACCATTGAACTTCGTTATAAGCCGATTTATAGCCGACTTGGAGTTCACTGTAATACTGGTTAATTTCATAGTTTGAGTAATTTAGTGTAACTTAACCTATTTTCCTTTGAGAGTTTTTTTTGTACACTGGGAACCACATTATCAGGGCGCATCAATTCGATGCTCATTTTGTTATGTCGTTACACACATACGAACGAAGGGTAATTAAATAAAAAATTGGGGCCGATTGAATGGATATAGATGTGCGGTTTCCACTGTATGAATGGAAAGGATAGGGCGGCTGTGTAGGTAAAGGAGGAGGCCCCCAAAATAATAATTGGTTAATACAATAAAAACTGATTGAAAAAATAGTATACCTTTTACTTATCTTTAAATATATGCATATCTCTTTCTAGACATTCGCCTAGTACATTTAGAAAGAAGTTAATCGTTGTGATTATTTCTATACCCAATATAATTGGTAGGATAGTATCATAGTAACCATAAGTCGTAAGAAATCAAGGATTAGATTATTGAAATTCAGGAGAAATTAAAAGGTTTAAACATTTTTTAAATCGTTTTATTTCACAACAACAAATTTTGTATAAAATATTTTGTTTATATTATTTTGTTAATCGTAATCAGATAAGCTAGTGTTGGCTATTGGCGTAAATGACACTGTGTATTATAATTTCGTATGTTGGTTATACAAAGTTAATACGTACCTACTGATAAGTAATAGCTAACAAATTTAACTAATTTAAATGTTACGTGTACTAATTTATTTGCTCTGGTTTCATTTTTGGGTAGTGGGAAGGGGAGAGGAGGAGATGAGGTGGAGTGGAGAAGGGGAGATATTGACATTAAGGAGGATGCTACTGGGGAGGAGGAGGGGTGCTATTGGGGTTTTTATAATATTTTTTGTATTTAAATTCTTAGTTAGTTTAAGTATTTATTAGTGTGTTTTATTTAAATAATTTAGTATATTTATTCTGTTTGTTTGTAATACGTAGTAGTTTTTGTATTAAAATAAAGTTGAGTCCCTGTAATTGTTAGTATTATAACCATATGCTGAATTGGGAAATTATTAGATTAGGAAAAACTAGTAAAATTAGATATACATTGGGAACAGTGTATTATACAGACATTTGTAAATAATACGCTCTGATCCAATTTTCATACGCAAAATCACAAATTAATGTTACGGTATAGGAGAAGTTTCCAATTTTTCGCGCTCCTAATTAATTTTTTCCTAAATCATCTCAAAAAGGAGCGTCTCGCGATCCTGGATAATTTCCTGATTGGAAATCGGGTTACTGGGATAACTTGCTATAATTATCAGTAATTAAAAGTTAATTAAAAGGGATAAATATTGCAGATAGAATACAAAATATAGTGAGGCGTTCAAAACAGGTAATCAAGCCAGAAATTGTTATATACCAGTGTCTCAAAACAATATATAGCTATCACATCTATGTCTCTATGGTTTATCTATACTATCGTCTCAAAATTGTAAGAATCTTAAATTCATAATAATAAGTTATATTAATTAATAAGTAGAAAATTACTTTTATAGTAGTGTCTCAAATCTCACGCGTCTCAAAATATCACTGTATAATTTATAATAGCACATCCATGGTTTGCTAATACAATGTCTCAAAATCTCACGCGTCTCATTGTTAAATTAAATTCATAATAAAAAGTAAAAATAAGCCAAAAATTACTTTTATAGTAGTGTCTCAAATATCACTGTATAAATTCTAATAGCACATCCATGGTCTGCTAATACAATGTCTCAAATCTCACGCGTCTCATTCTTGAATTAAATTCATAATACAAAGTAAAATAAGCCAAAATTTCCTTTTATAGCGTCTCAAAATATCACTGTATAATTTGTAATAGCACATCCATGGTGTATAGCGTGTATCACATAGGCGTCTCAGAATCTCACGCGTCTCAAAATATCATGCAACAGGCCTACGCTAATTTTACCGTAAAATGAAGTTTACAGTCCATATATTAAAGAAGTCCCTGACAGTACATAGGCGTAGGTTCCGGTAGGGCTGCTAGGGCCATGGCCCTACCAAGAATTGTCTTTTCTCCATAGAAGCTAACACAAATATTCCAAAATGGCCCAACCAATCCTAACATCCAGCCTATAAGGGCCCTACCAATCTCCAAAACGAGTCTAAGCCCCTGCAGTATATACAATCTCAGAAGTGGCGTAAATTAACACTACTCACGATAAATTTGTATGATAGGTATATATATATATAAGTATATACGTGTATATAAATTTAATCTTACCTCAATGCACTTGGTGTTTGTAACATCTCCAAACAATTGCCCGATGTTTTGTTGTTTTCTGATGTAATTTAATTCACCAGTTAATGTTGACAATTGTTCGTGTAGTTGAGAAACTTGTGTTCGTAGGTATTTTATGGTATTATTATAATTATATTGCGTACACTTTGTCGTTTCCAATAAAGCAATGAGTTTCTGAACAGATAAAATTGTATGTTTGAAAATTGAAGATTTATGGCAATATAAATGACTTTGTAAAGAATTTAGTTGAGAAGATAAATCGTCAATAACTTGTTCAATGTTATCATCCGTACTATAGGAAAAGCTAACAAGTTACAGTAGAACCTCGTTAGTAAGAACACGGAACGGACACTATTTCTGTTCACATCAAAACTTTACAATACAAAATATATTGGTTTTAATACAAATACCGGATAAGATTCTTACTATCGAGGTTCTACTCGAAAGTAGATGTTTCATGAAGTGATATTAATTGAATCGAGGGCGCAGTTCATTATAAAAATTAAAAACTATCATAAATTATAAACTAACAATTTAAACCGACTATATTATAATAAATAATTATACTACTGTACGTAGTATATACGGACATTTCGCTGGAAACAGAGGAATGTGCAGCATTCCATACATAATTAGGAAATATATATTTAATTAAGTATTTGTAAGAAAATATAGCAATTCTTAATGTTTATAACGTGTTAAACTATGCTAAAAGTTGGCCTTTACTGAATAGTGGAATCTGTGGGATATGACTGAAAGGTGGAATCGAGTGGAATTTTATTGAATTGTTAGCTATTAAAGTAATAAGGTAAGCATTTATGGCATTAAGTTTATTTTAAGAAGATTAATTTAATATTGTTTGACTTACATGAAATACATTAATATATTTAGACTTGAAGAGGTTGAATACATACTAATTGTATTAACTGCAACAAGGTTGATAAGGTTGTATCATAGTAGTAATCAAACCAAAGTTGTTCAGTTTGAGAGCGAACCAACTGTACCTTCTTCTATTGCCTTTACCTTATGCAACCCCAACCAATCGTTTGCACTCTCTCCCAGATAACAATCCTGAAAATGTTATAGAATTTTATAACACTGAATAAATGACTAAATAATATATTACAGTTGAATCAAATAAAGAGTTATCAACGTTTTCTAGTTTCTTCAACCAACTCGGAACATAAAACAAATATATATACATTATACATACACTCCCCTACCAAAAGAACTAAACTAATTCTAATATTTATTAGTAAAGCCAGGTAAAGTAAATTAATTGTTAATAATCCAGATTTTTTCAGAAAATGCGGACGGCGGATGGGATTTTATTTTATTTTCCATTAATCTGCAAATAACAGCATCCTATGCCAAACAATAAATATTTAATTTAATTATAAAATCACTTGACAGTGCCCAAATAATTAAAGTAATGCCCTAAATACAAGACATTTATAGCTAATATTTGTACGATTATGTTCATAAGATAATAATAAAATATATCCGGACAGAGGGTAAAATTGGGAGGGACAGAATGATAAACAAGCAGGGCCGGATTACCGCATAGGCCAAGTAGGCCATGGCCTAGGGCCTCGCGCTTTTGGGGGGCCCCGCGCTTGTAGCGGCTCCGAGGGCGTATAGGTGAATTTTTTGAAAAATTAAAAATGAGGCTTCATGTATTGGGCAGATGGACTCATCGTGTCAAGCACGTATGCTAATATTTATATTGGGTCCGTTATTATCGGATATAGTGTTACTCATTTTAATTTATAAATTGATATTGATGCATGCAAATTTCTACTATTTATAAGGCAACCAAATTAAATATACGTTTTTATAACATTGATATGATTGTACTTAATACATCCTTTAATTATTCATCGTTCACTCCCGCTAAGTTGTTTAAATTATTAAATGATAGTTTTCGTTTAGAAACTCTGACTGGTTTGACATTTCGTCAATTATTAATGTGATCTGAATGTTTGATAATTATGTCTCGAAATGGCAACGTATATTATGTATAGTACGTAATCTATATTATTAAATCTCGATTGCATACCTGCCAACCTATTTGAGTGATATCTCTGTCAGGGCCCTCTGTACATTGGCCAAAATCCCTGTACACCTTTCCCTATGTACATTGGCCAAAATCCCTGTACACCTCCCAAATTATATACTGTACAGGGAATCCCTATACGCTTGAATGAATATATAAGCCAGTTGTGCTTATATGTATCAATGCATGGCTGCCATGGCAGAATATACTATCATCACTGTAGACATTTTTAGGCATTATTTGACGCATAATTAGTAAATTAAAAATCCCTGAACAAATGGAATAAATCCCTGTACGCCTGTACAGAACAACCAATATCGTAGAACTCCCTGTACGGTTGGCAGGTATGCGATTGTTGTGTTTTTGTTTGTTTGTGTGTGTGTTTGTACGGATTGTATTAAAGTGATGGGGGAATAGAAACAGCATTTATATATGAGATATAAAGTAACTTCTAAATGTTATAATGGGTAAACAAATGTTATAATAGGTAAACAAGTATGCTGAACACGAATTTTGCGTTTAAAGATTTCTAATATGAATATTGTTGTTGTTTACACAAAATAGGTAAACAAATTAATCAAAATCCAAAATCATAACGTTCCTTTCTACCATTTCCATGGTAGAAAGTGTGAGGAGTAAGGCCGCACAGCGGCCGTTAACTTGAGGTGCGTAGCACCATTCTGTCGCAAAGCGACCGAGATCGAAGGGCTCGTATAAGTTAACTAGTTAGACATGCAGTCATCGGAGATCATTGGTGACTTAGCAAGAATAAAAGCTTGAAATAGTTGATTTGATGGATATGTAATGATTTATGTATCTAAGAAAATATTACATAATAAATGTATTTTCATTAATAAGTATTTAGTCTTAGGGGGGCCCCCAAAATGTATGGCCTAGGGCCCCGCACAGTCTTAATCCGCCCCTGTAAACAAGTTATTTATTTTATATGACCCATCTATTACTAAATACAGAGCTTAGTCACTTTCAGAAGTGATATACAGAGTTTATAGAGTCAAGTGGACTAAATACATATCTGAACGGGTGGACCATGGGTAAAATTCCCAAAGGTGGGATGTATAAATTGGGTGTGGCTTTGTACACTTGTATCAATACCATTTACACCATTTACAGTTTAATTGCAAACTTTCAGATATTTTACCGTTTGTATGAACCGTCAACCGTGTCTAACCAGTTTTTTCAGCTTCTTAAGAATTCCAAATTATTTTCCTAAAGGTAACGGCGATCCCCTGGATTTGCTAAATACCTGGAAATGGAAATTCTATAGTTCCTCTTCTTGAACTATTTAGAGAATTATATTCTTCTAGAATAACAATATTTTTACATACAATGCATATTTATTAACGGAAATATAAGCAAATATAATTCCCTTAATCCCTGGATAATTTGTAAGTATGACAAGTTCATCGTAGCTCCATTGTTTTCAGATAAATTCTGACGGATGGAAATACTGTCCCTGAAAAATTGGTTGCGCCGATTTTCGTGCTGATATTCGTATCAACATATAATTTGGCGTCGTAGAGTGGTCGAGACAAATTTCTTTGAAGTTCACTGAATCAGGAATGTTATAGGAATTTAACAACATTCCATTCTAAAATGATTTGTTCTTATCCAACCTAGTGATCCCTTGTTCTTCTCCATTCAGCTTCATGAATCTAGTTATATACATGCGGACCCTCTAAACAGTCATTTGGAGCAATTGTAAGAGCTAGTCAACTTGTGCACACAATGTCCTTATGTTTATCTCCAAGTTGTATTTGTTATGATATACTCGAGTGTATATGTATTCTACGTGTATGTTATACTGATTACTTTAAATAAGACCAATACAAAGCGAAGGTCGAAAGTTTAACTCGATTTCTGGAATTCGCTTTAAAGGAAATGATTTTCATTGAAAAGGCAACGAATGGGGCTGAAAAGGACAGAATCTGTTCCCATATCCAGAGTTTCGTACACTCTAAAGTCCACAGTACAAAATTCTTAGTTGTTTCTCACGTCTTTAATAGGATATGTAATACGTATAATACGTAATGTAATCTATATTATTAAGAAAGCTTGGTCCGTCCGTCTGTCCGTCCGCCCCTGTAACTCTTTGCTACATTATCCGATCCTGACGAAATACCGTATTTCCCCGAATAAGCGCCCCGGCGCTCATTGTTTTCGTGGGTCAAAATTATCCTGAAGTTTTTGTGAAAAATCCAGAATATAATATTTAGGTCGGTTCTAATGATTTCCACCAACAGTATACCTACAGAAGTTGCCAAAAATCAATGGAATTACATTGCAGTGATCTACCAATGTGTTTAAATTTTATCATACATTTGTAATTTTTATTGACCCGGCGCTTTTTCGGGGAAATACGGTAAATCTCAATCGAAAGCTCTTCCAAGGGAGACCTCGGGAAATATACTGGGTTCCAAAAAAAGGTGTTAGTTCCAGAATTACACAGTATTTTGTGTTTATGTACTAATGTGCTTATATAAGCCCTATTGGCTACTGCTAACTGGGATATGAATCCTATTGGTTAATGACAGCTGAATTGTCATTGATCCTATTGCTTATTGACAGCTGGATTGTCATTGATCCTATTGGTTATTGACAGCTGGATTGTCATTGAACCTAATGGTTACTACCAGCTGGATTGTCATTGAACCTAATGGTTACTACCAGCTGGACTTATATTAGTCCTATTGGTTACTACCAACAGGGTGGCCTATAAATACAACAATAAATCATGACATCATACAACATAAATCATTCATCATTTTTACACGTCTTGAATCAGAAAGGTCACAATCTCCACCCGCACACCGTCGCCGGATTGATTATTCATGTCTACCTCGCCCCAGAAATCAATCTGAGAAAAAGCGGCAAAATTCTGAGAGTAGGCAGCAGCGCAGGTTGTTAACGAAGCAAAATACAACAGTCGATTCCCGAGAACAAAACGCTCTACAACACCTTATTGCACGAGATGCGCAGGACGAAGTAACTACACTCGCTATCCGAGAACAAGACGCTCGGCTACACCGTAATGTACGAGAGACACAGGACGAAGAATCTACACTCGCTATCCGAGAACAAAACGCTCTGCAACACCGTAATGCGGGAGACGAGCAGGACGTAAAGAAAACGAGTGCAGTTAGAGTGGCTAATGCATCGCAGCACAGAGTGGAGATGGAAGCTCGACTTGCACGCATGATAGTCCAGGAGTCTGTCAGTGAGAATGCTCCCGAGCAAGATGAATCCGACGAACAGCGGGAATAGCGTGTGGCTCTGATAGTATTATATACGTCCATGCAAGTAGCTGAGCTTATACCAGATCAGCTCAACGCCCGTCAGCGCGCGAAACAGAGGCTGCGAAGTGAGGAGGCTGTAGCACACGCTGGGCGCACCCATCAACGCTACCAGCGTCACCTTAGATGCGCACGTCAGGCTGATCTCGACAACTTCGTGGAAAACCTTGTGCAAATTCATCACTCCTGCGGCGAGTTTCAGAAACGCTGTAGTCACTGTGGAGCCTTTATTTGGATAGGAGAGCTGATCAGCAATAGCAGTATCTCTCGCCCACAGTTCGGGGAAGCCTGCTGCTGTCAGGCTCAATCCAAATTCCTCTGATCCCCGAGCCTCTCCACGGGGGACAACAGAGCAAGTGATTCCCGGAGCTGGGTTGCAATCATATCGAGTTCATGGTACTGTTTCCCGGCTCATCGGCCCATTCCATCCGAACGAGGGCAATGCTCCGGGGGCATACCAGAGCTATTTTACGACCCGGAGCTCTCCACACAGCACCAGATGCATGCCATGCCTAGAAATGCTGCCTGCGATGTCAGCGCGTCTCATCCGCCAGCTAAGCTAACTCCGGCAGAGCAACCCTTATCTACAATCTTTCCTGGCTGTACATGAGATGATCGATCAGGAGCTCATTAATCCCCAAGAGGTCCATATGGCTATCCACGCAGACAAGCACCCGTCGGTAGCACATCGTGGTATGTATAACGGGCCAAATCCCAACTCTGAGCTGGCGATCATCATGCCCGGCCTGGGAGAAGAGCCGACTTCAAGGTAGGTTGGACTGCAGCACCGCAATCCGAACCAAGAAAACCTTGGGCTGCGAGTGCTGAACGAAACTCACCGTAGTTAAGACCCTCTTCAGTATGTTCTCATCGCCCCCCATGGCACTGACGGTTGTCATTTGGGGATCCCATCTATTCGTCCTGGCCGGTACAGGCAAGCTGTGAGCGCGTTGGAATTCTACCGCTTCCGCATTCAGAAGCGAGACGAGTTCAATCCTCTCCTGTATGACGGACGGCTGTTCCAGCAGTACCTCACTGACATGTGGGCAAAGATTGAGTCCTCGCGAATCGAATGGCACTCCAGCAACCAGGATAAGCTTCGTGCGGACCTGTATCGTGGCTTGATGGATGCAGTATCAGCGGATGATGGTGACAAGGCAGGAAGGCGTGTCATTCTCCCTTCTTCGTTCACTGGCGGACATCGCCACATGATGGGCCTGTTTCAAGACGCGATGGCAATTGTTCGTAGGTTCGGGAAGCCCCATCTGTTCGTGACCTTCACATGTAATCCGATGTTGCCGGAAATCCAGAAATCGCTGGAGCCGGGACAATTGGCTGTGGATCGTGACGATATCGTCTCCAGGTTGTTCAAACTCAAGAAGGTTGCTCTGATGGATGACATTCGTAACGGCGCCTTCGGGCCTCTGGCAGCTCAGTTTACATAATTAAGTTCCAGAAGCGTGGCCTACCTCATGCTCACAAGCTGTTCATACTGGCTGACGAAAAAGACGCTCGGGTTGAGATTATAGACAGGCTGATCGCGGCCGAGATTCCCGATCGCAATACTCAAAAGGAGCTCTACGGCACGGTTACCCGCTGCATGAAACACGGTCTATGCAAGCCGGATGATGCCTGTATGCGGGACGGGAAGTGCACCAAGGGGTTTCCAAAGGAGTTCTGCGCCGAAACAGTGATCGGGAAGGATTGTTATCCTCATTATCGTCTACGTAGGCCAGGCATCGACGGGGCCGCACCGCTACTCATCGCGACCGATCAGATGGTGCTCAGTCGGGTGCCACGGTGGAAGTGACTAACCAATGGGTGGTTCCGTATAAGTTATCCCTTACCTGTGCTTACGGTATGATGCGCACATTAACGTCGAGTACTGCAGTAGCATCAAGGCAGTGAAGTACCTCTACAAATACGTGTTCAAAGGGCACGACATGGCTACCATAACGTTGGGCCACGACCAACAAGAGAGGGTACAGTTCGACATCAACGGGTCTATTCAAGGAAGCGATCGCCTGGCTGCTATAAATGAGCCGAACGAGTATCTTAACTCTCGGTACATTGGCTCGATTGAGGCTGCCTGGCGAATCCTATGCCTGAAAATGCATGACCGATATCCCGTTGTTTTACGCCTCACCGTGCATCTCCCTGGAGGTCAGTTGGTATACTTCCAGGAAGGTGAAGCTTTGCAGACTGCGCAAGCAGGGGAGCCTCACACTCAATTAATGGCATTCTTTGATGCAAACACCGATGCACACCTGATCACGTCATTGCCCGAGTTACGCTTTACCAGGACTTCCCAGAGATGTTCACCTGGGATAAGAAATTCAAAAAGTGGAGTCTGAGGCGTGGGGACGCAAGTACAACGTGTATCCGAGCGAAGGAGAGCGCTTCTACTTGCGTATACTTCTCACGCACGTGCGTTGCGCCAAAACTTTCATCGAGCTTCGGACTGTTTATGGTCATGCCCAGTGTGAGACCTTCAAGGAAGCCTGTCGTCTGCGCGGGCTGCTTGATGATGACAGCGAGTGGGACACGTGCCTTCAAGAGGCTGATACTCACACCAGTGTGCAGCTTATAAGACAGTTGTTCATATCGATACTCCTATTCTGCGAGCCAACTGATGTACCTACTATCCTCGAGGCTCATTCGGATGCGATGACAGAGGACTTTGTGCAACGATTCCGAACGAGACAACCTGATCTGCCTGTTGATCGAGTGCTGCAAGGAGCCAGACAGTGTCTTCTACACGACCTACAGCGCCAACTGAACGCCAACAATAGCAGTTTGTCTGCATTTCACTTGCTTGATCCTGAAGCTTCGCGGCCGCCTCTCCCTTTGGATGGTGACGATGACGAATTCACAAAAGAAGTCCTGGAGCGGCTACGTGATGAGTAACCGCCAGGAAAGAGCCCCTTACGCCCAACCAGCGTCTTGCATACGATATACTGAAGGGAAAGATCGAACGAACGAAGGCGGTATTGTGTTTATCGACGCCCCCGGTGGGACTGGCAAGACATACCTGCTCAACCTATTGCTCATATACTCCACGCTCAAAGGAAAATTGACACTGGCTACTGCGAGCTCTGGAATTGCAGCAACTCTATTGAAAAGCGGCACTACAGCTCACAGCGATTTAAAGCTTCCTATTCCCGAAAATGGAATCTCAATGTGCGGCTTTAAGCGGATTGATGCAGCCGGGAGGCGAATTCGGGAGGCATCTATCTTGGTGTGAGATGAAGCCTCCATGCAGCATCGCTGGAATTTGGAGGCCTTAGACCGCTCTGTGCGAGATGCAATGAAGGAGTCGGGTCAACCCATGCCCCTGCAGCCGAGCCGTTCGGAGGGAAGCTGCTCATTCTCAGCGGTGACTTCCGTCAGCTTCTGCCTGTGGTGAAGCGTGCATTGCGAGCCCAGATCGACAACGCTTGCATTACGAAGTCTGAGCGAATGTGGTCGCATGGCACAGATTATTCGCTTGACCACTAACATTAGGTGCGAGCGCCTGCTCCGCAGCGACGATCCGGAATCTGCTTCCCAGATCCAAGAGTACGCTGACTGGCTGCTTCGGCTCGGTGAGGGACGGATCCCTGTAGCTGCAGCCTTTGGCCCAAATTCCAACATTGTGGCTTTCCCGCGCGAGCTCATCCTGCAGGCCGAGATTAAGGGACAGAGCGAGGCCGACATGCTGATCGACCACGTGTACGCGGGGATCGAGGAAACAGCCAACCACACTAACCCTGAATGGTATGCTGAACGTGGTATTCTCGGAGGGACCTACAAAGTGATAGATGACATGAACCTCAAGGTACTCAGTCGGCTGCCCGGCGAGGAGGTGATCCTGCTAAGCGCAGACTCTGTGGCTGAATCAGAGCAGCAGATGGCGATCTCGACAGAATTTCTCAACACCCTCACTCCATCCGGGATCCCACCTCACGACCTGCGGTTGAAGGTGAACGCTCCTATCATGCTCCTGCGGAACATGAGCCCCAAAAACGGTCATTGTAATGGCACACGCTACATCTTCACTGCCATCCATGGCACTCGACTGATCGAAGCGAGAATAATCAGCGGTGACCATGTAGCAAACAGCATCCTCATTCCTCGCATTCCAATGCAGCCCTCTGACAATGACTTTCCATTCACTCTGAAAAGGCGCCTGTTCCCTGTGCGGCGATGTTTTTGCATGATGGTCAATAAAAGTCAGGGGCAGAGTTTCAAGCTCGCGGGCGTATATTTTCCAAAGCCCCTCTTCACACATGGACAGTTGTATGTAGCCGCATCACGCGTTGGTGACCCGAGGGCCATCCTGAGGGCCATCTCGGAACACTAATTGATGGGCTAAATAGTGATCCGTATCGAGTTCAAGTAGAAAAGGTGCAAGTTAAATTCAATATACTAGTTCAAAATATGTACTATATAAAATACATTAAACCGTGTTTCTATCCAAAAGTTTAAATACTTCAAGAATCTGCGAGTTTGGTTATCATTATTGTGAAGCAGCTTGAAGATTTGATCCACCGAGTCTGCAGACGTCCACGTCTGAGAACGCCTAAACCACTTCCTTACAAAATGGTTCTCGTTTTTAGAGACAATTCCGAGCATTTGCTTAAAAATTTCTCCGTTTACATAGTGAACATGAAATTCAATGATTCGCATAGATAACGTAAGAATGGAGTCAATCACTAATTTAATGGCTACTCCTCCATATAACTTCTGAAAATCATTCATGGTATTTCAGCTGTAGAACCAAATTTAGAAGTTTGTGATATAACCGAGGAATTGGTGTCTTGGGATCAAAACTATCATGTTAATTTGGATCAATATCACCAACATTCCGAATTAGGTCTATCATGTTGCAGTACAGAAGGACCGAGATTTTGATAACATCGCCAAGAAAATGGTGAGTAATTCGGTAGGAGAGTTGGTTAAGTAATAAAATACGAAAAATTGAATGATATTCGGAGAATGCTTAACGAACTGAACTTGAGTAGTAATGCCGTTTTGGTTTTAAATCTAATAATTTTTTTAAATTAAAAGCTAACTAAGACCGAACCTGAAAATTGAAGGTGGCGCTTATGGATTAAATATTCAACAGAGACAATCGAAAAAGATTAATATGCCGACTCCAGGATGTGTATCATCAGTCCCCACAAGGTACGAATTACATAGTCACTGATCCCGAAATACACATGAGACTCCACAATTACTCAGTCCGTACATTGTTCCTACCTTAAGAAGAAGTATCAACCCATAGATAAATCTAAGTCGAAGGGGTGTCGCATCTATATGAGTAGTTTTTAATAATTGATGACCATAGAGAAATTGTACAAGAAATACAAAAATTAGGTTTGTTATAATCTAGTATTGAGTACACTTTGATACATGTCACTTGATCAAGTACATTAGGAATAGAGTAATCGAAACCTAGCAAGATTTCTGAATTCTGATATTCAATCCTTCAATTCAATACAAATCAAAAAACTAGATATGTATTTCCAGATGGATTTGTTAGTGGTTTTATCTCAAGGGTTTCCAATTCACAGGGATCAGGCCGGAATCCGGACACCCAACGGTTTCTGTCCGGCCCACCAACCATGTAAACAAAAGTTCTTGAATAATAGAAAAACATTTATATTACATAAATTATAGAAAAGCTTTGCCAGATAATTGGTATTAATAATATTTATAAGTTGCTCAGTTTCACTTTAGAGTTTGCCTAAACACACTGCGGAACCTTAATACAATTTCAGGCAAGTTGCCATCTTAAACTGTTATCTATACTATTAGATCACAGGGATGGAGATATATATAATTCTTTGTTTGTTCCGAGTTGATTTGTACTGCCAAACAGTACGTGGACTGAAAAATTCGCTTACTGTATGGCAGTACACATTGCTGTGAAGAGTATTTTTTAAGAATCAAAACAAATCCAAAAACAAATTTCCAGACGAAGATCTAACCGAAATACTGCGTATCCCTACATCAAGTGTATCATCAAACATAGATTACTTCTGCAAACAAAATAATTCCAAACATAAAATAAAGTTCAAAAGAAAATTGATCTAACGGATATAGTTAGACTTTCATTTGATGAAATTGCTAATAAAGATTCAGTCCGAAATTATTCATCGGAATCATTATATAAAATAAAGTCGGGATGCGTGTGGCCCCCCCCCTATTAGAAAAGGTTGGAAACCTGTTAATCTGCTCACATCTGCAAAGTGTTTCCCACCAATAATTCAATTAACCAATCAATAAAGAAAAGGATAATTGTCAACATAGCCACATTTATATTCACATGCAGTGGCTGCGCAACGGTGGACCAAGTTGGGCTAATGCCAGGTGGGGCCTGCTTTTCGCTTTCTATAAGATATGATTTTAGTTTTACTCAATATTAATGACAATTTCAATAATAGTAGTAAAGAATGGATCGATTATATACTAAAACTTCAGAAGGCCCCTCAACAATCAGTATCTGGCGATTACAGAATTTCCAGAGTTGCTAAGCGTGTCAAAGTAGAGCCCTTCCCTACGGCTGACATTATCAGGGTTGATGGTGTCAGTGACATATCTCACAACCTCTCTGAGCCAGATTCTCAACCAGTTCTAAAAGAGAACCCTAAGGCTCGACTCAGACCTTCGAAAAAATCCCAAATTGAAGCTGTGCTGACAGCATGCTCCTTTGGAGCCACTATATTTTGGTGGCTACTGGTTGGTTAATTGATATCGTAAGTTGTAAAGGTTTTTGAAAGGTGTGCCAAAATTTTCTAATCAAAATCGTAACCCCAGGTGCAAATTAGACTGCCACTCCACACTCTCATGACTAGTTGCAGCCTATCATCTATAAAGCTCTGGCCAGGTCACCGTCTACGGAAGAAATTTATAAAATAACAATAATAATTGCAGTATGATTAGAACTGGGCCACTATACTATAGTTTAGTCGGCAAGGTTATATCAGTTCTAGCCATATCTATACTGATATCATAGCCACCATCAAAATTGAGTATTTGCTCGAGTGATTGAGTATAGTTCCATATTGCGTAATTCTAAATTCCAATATCTGCTGAATTATGTGAGGACATTTTTTGCATTCTTTGATTAGAAACACTTACAACTTGTATTTAAATGTGTTTAGAAAATCATATCTGGCTACAGAGATTCATATATACACTGACCGACCAAAAGTATTTGGACAACAGGAATTTTGTTCCAGACACTCTATGCTATTATAGCGTATTGCGGGTGTTTAAACTACGCTGAAAATTGTCTGAAATCACTTTAAATATCTTGCTATAGATATAAATTTCACAAAATTGGGATTTTAGTTATTTTCAGCCAATACCTATCAAGTGGATAAGTGTCTCTGTCACGTGCCAGTTGTGGTGCAAGTGTCACAAATGGGAATGTGTCTGTTTATCAGTTGAAAATAATCGTGAAGATTAGAAATTAAGTTCCCAGAGTAAATCGTTCATGAGATATTCAAATATGAAATCAGAATTTGCATAATCTAATTACCTCATAATGATCAGAAATTTTATTTTTTAATTAGCTAATTAAATAGTTAATGAGTTTAACACTTCTATAAAAATGAATACCAATATCTTTGCTATTTTATTATACTTTACATAATTTTTTTTTTAGTTAACATAACTTTTTTGTCAATATCCATGTTAATCATCTACAAATGCTATTATGATTCGCACCCTCTACGAGATAAACAATTAAAACTTAATAAAACATGTACATGAATGATGCGGACAATTTGTTAAATTAGATTATCAATATGCTTACTCACTATCGAATGATGACGTAACATTTAAATGTTAAATTTACTATTTTATGCCTATATACGATATATAATTTATGTTAGAAGTATAAAACCGCTTTGCGGTTGGTGTGCAATTTTTCTTGCTGTGAAGCTACCTACCAAGCGTAGCGCGCTAGTGTAATAATAATAATAATAATAATAATAATAATAATAATAATATTAATTATAATAATAATAATAATAATAATAATAATAATAATAATAATCATAATAATAATAATAATAATCATAATCATAATAATAATAATCAAAATCATAAATAATTTAGTTTGTTATCTCAACAAGTCAACACGGTTAGCATTCATTACATGTTAATGAATCCCTCTCGCCATACTTCGATATCAAGATACCTAACATTCCAACACCTAACGAACAAGTACAAGATAGTTTAATATAATCTTAATACAGAAAACACGAGAAGTCCTTAGTTTAACGATATCCCTTGAATCTCCTACTATATATAGTATACTAATTGAGAAAGTAACTAACTAATCTAAGAGAGAATACCAGTAGTTCGGCTACTTCAATACATTTTCACCTCCTCCCTCAAACCAAGCACATTGTACTGCTTGTCCCGCTCAGTGAAATACACATAACTACCTGTTAACCAAAAAGTACGTATCTTCTATCCGTCGACCTCCTCACTGGATCGGTAGGAAATATCATAGGCGTAGATCGCACGGGTGCAGCGGGTGCACTGCACCCGCCACAGAATGAAATCTTGAACCCAGCGGGTGCACGGGTGCACACGGCACCCGCTGGGTTCAAGATGATTCATACACTACTAGAGAAGTTCTTAACAAATAGTATCATGAAATCAAACATCTAATCAAATGAATATAACAATGAGATAAAAAGAGACAGGCTATCAGAAAGATGGAAGTAAATAGGAGATATAAAAAGGAGCGTAGAAGATGAAATTGCATTCCAAAATTGGGTAAACATACTCTCAAACAATTATGTGTTTTTTTGGAAAATGTTTTATACTAGGTAAATGAGATTTTAAGAAATGTTTTATACTAGGTAAATGAGATTTTAAGAAATGTTTTATACTAGGTAAAATGAGGTTATAATGATGTGCACCCTCCACGGAACGATTTTTTTGGGAAAGTTCTACGCCGATGGGAAATATCATTTGTCTTCTCTTGATCTGTACCTAGTTCAGATATATTATCATCCAATAATTAATTTCCATCTGAATGTCCCTCGATTCCTTAGCAAATTGGCATATATCACGATGCTTGAGATGCACAACTTTACTAATTCCACTTGACTTTTTTTTAAGTTAACATTCACTCTCAATCTTGCTTTTAACATGCAAGGGCCATCGAAAATAAGTCATAACGCATCTTTTCGAGGCTTATTTTCTAATAAAACCCAATCACCTTCATTTATATCACTATTGCATGACGTCAGGCAATACCAATGCTTCATTTTGTTTTGAAAATCGAATGTGTTTCATGTACATCGAGTTATTCACCTTGTTGAGTCGCTAGTTCAACATAATCTTGACTTCAATATAGTATTAATAAATATGTTGAAGAGGTAGCCATCTATCTAACGGAAACCGTAACTGCGTTCCAAACAATACTGTGTGCGGACTCATCCTCGTACTAGTGTTAAGGAATGAATTTAAGGTAAATTTAATTTCCTTAATAAACTTGGCCAGTAAGCAACATAAAACGGTCTTGATGACTGGATAGAACTCTCGGATAGCGCGTCTCCCACTGGTGATAGGCAGAAGAATGACTTATTTAAATCAATAAACGTGTACACATATCCCGTATCATTCGACAATCAACTGTATTCTCTTGATCGAACATATTTGGGAGACCCTGACGAATGAACCAAGCATTTTCTAGAGCTTCAATGGTAGATTCGGATTCTTTATCCTTCTTGAGCCAGGCTTCTACTTGCTTTGAAAAGAGATCCACTGCCACGAAAACATAGCGATATCCCTTAGTATACCACGGAAGTACCGCTAAATCGCGCGCGATTACTGCTCTGTGCGGATAAAGAGGATTTAATTGGTATACGGATTCCATCCTTTTATAAGAACGTTTATTTTTCAAACATATCGGACAGGAATTACACATTTTCTTGACATCTTTCCACATGAATGGCCAGCAATACCTATGAATAATCTCCCTGAACGTGCGGTAAACACATTAGTTGCTCCTTTTGCGCGCCGTGTTGAGTATCGATCCACTCATCGATTCAGGAACACACAATTGATGACCTCGGTATAGTGAATCCCTTTCTACTCGTTGGCTCAACTGATTCTTTAATAAACCTTCTGTTACAATGTTTTTAGCAACCAACTGTCTCTTAGCATTTACTAACACCAAATGTTCTGATTGTTTTAATTCCATATCCTCACTCGAATCAACTAAGTGCATTGGATAGAAGAAAAGTTAATCTTCTTCGTCGTTAATATACATATCCATTTCTCTTGGATAGACACTGAGATGGCCTGCAACGATATTTTCTTTCCACGACGGTACTGGATTTGATAATTTATAGAATCGAGTACAATTAACCAACGGGAAAACTTCCTAGAGGTTGAGGTTAACGCCTCAGCAACTGTAAAGCAGTGTGATCCGATATGAACTCACATATAAGCAGCCTGTACATATTTCCTCTACTTGCGTGTGGAAGCAACGATTACCCATGCCTCTAGTTTAGTTGCAGAGTAATTCTTCTGAAATCGACTTAATCTGCTAGAAAAGAAAGCGAGGGGTCTCCGTTCTCCCGCCTCATCCTCTTGAGATTAAGTTGTGCCCACCCTTTTTTGAGGCATCACATTCCAGATAAAACCGTTTATTCCATTGAGGAAAGGATAAACATATACTCCGAATCTAATCCTATACACAACTCATCAAAAAACTTCTCCTGTTCCTCACACCATACCCACGGAACGTTGTTCAGCGTCAAAGTATAGAAAATAGAAGATATGTCATCAAAATTCTTGATAAATCTCGATAATAGTCTCACGAATCCTTGAAAAGATTTGAGTTCGCGTAGTGATGAATGTGTAGTCTATTCCCTAATTCGTTGAATTAACGAAGGCATTGGACGATGTCCTTTGGCTGAGACAATATGTCACAAATTCTAGCTCAGTTGCGGCAAAGATATCCCTCCTAAGCTGCATTTTAGCCTGTCTATATAATTCCAGTGTCTGACGTAAATGACTTAGATGTTCCTTGAATTATTGGAATATACTATGTATGTATTGTCCACGTATGGATCGCTTGAAGGTGCGTCACGAAGTACTGAATCAATCGCTCTCTGATAAGTGGCGGGGAATTATTTAAGCTAAATGGCATAACCAGAATTCGTACTGTCCATGCGGGAATAAAAACGCCGTTTTAGGAATATCATCGTCCCTAATAGGGATAGACCAATAGAAGCTCCATCCAATTTCGAGAAAATAGTATTGCCATTGGTGCCATTTCGCCTACTAATAATACAATAGTGCGATTTCGCCTACTCAATGGAATGCATTGTTTGACACATTAATTATTTAGCTTGACAAAACATTATTAGGTTAATTAACAAAATAAATAATACTTGGACATTAGATCAATTAAACGTGCTGAGATAGCCCGAACATATCCCTTAGTGTAATAATGTTTGACGTAATCTGTGTTTCAAAATCTCTGTTTTGTTGTCTTTCTCCATGTAATTATTGGCCATTTTGGGCGTCTGGGATCTAGTTGAGCGATGGAAACCTCAGTATTCGCCTGCTCCTGTTAGAATATCTCAACTAATTAATAAATTTGGGGTGGGATATTTTGCGATCCGTTTAAGTTTGTTATGCCAACTTTCAATGTGAGTGTTGGTTCTTGGACCGTTGGAGTTGATTTCGTATATATTCCATAAACCGAGGTAAAATAACCTTCCAGCCAAGTTTACTCAAAGAAGGCTATGAATTAATCAACCCTATGTAGATTTGAGACTGTTGCTTTTACCACTTGCTAGGCTAAGCGTAAATTTGGAAGAGGTACAAAGGAAAGTGCTACTGTCTGACGCAGGCGCGTAGGAACGATATTATTAAACTGAGGTGGGGCTTTAGCAATCACTTCCCCCAACGATCGTACGCATATGATCTGACTTATGAAGCAGAGAATTAAAGCATCTTCCCGAAAGCAATATGAAGAGTAAGTTTTGAAATTTTTCGATTCACTGCTAGAGTGTAATGAAAAAACACCCATTTAGGTGCGAAGACGTAAATCTAAGCTTAATTGACAGTATAATTGCTAGGTCAAAATCTGTTAGAATTTCATCTGGGAGAAAATCTGGGAGAATTTCAGCATCCATGGTTTCGAGATTTTGCTTGATAGGAAGAAAAAATCGCAAATATATTCCACGGGATTTTCCAGGTAGTAGACAGTACGAAAATGGGAATTGTTTCCCATATTTCATGCAGTGCAAGGTAAATACAGTCCATTAAGCTCAATATATTCACCTCGGGACCAGGTCACTTTGACCCAATTAAGCGGATTAATCTATTAACCGAAAATATTTTAAGCCAAAATGTAATTCCGCACTATAAATCCTGTGAAATCTTGACCCGATTAAGCAGTTAAATATATTGACCGGTGGCTCTATTAAGCGGAGTCGACAGTAACTGATAAAACCGTCTAGGATAGGTCTGATATGTTCCAACAATGTAAATATTATCTGATTCTCCCTCAAAGTGAACTTAATCTCTAGACTTTGGGAGTGGTGGAAATCGTTTATTCTTATTCTATGGAGGGAAGACTTCATGGAATAGAGAGTAGGTAATTTTGCAGCTACCTGGTCCAGATATTCACTAGCTGAGATTTCAACTAATTGTTTCTGATTTACTGCCAGTATTGGATCGATCGTTACCTTTATTTTGTCTTTATCAATTCTACTGCGTTGTAAGCTGTCATTTCAGCTCCATCACGTGGATGGGTATGTTAATCTGCTAATACAATCTCGATTTTGATCGCAGTTAAACATCTACTCAACTGTGGATCTTTGCACTTCTCCAAAAGAGACTGTAATTTCGACCTCGTCTATTGATAACATACCTATAGCCTTCAAATATTAGCGAACGAGCCCCTCTGGTTGTTGTTACAAATTCCATATTGAGTTCAAATATAATGGGAATAATCAATTGAGTACTATTTATAGGATACATTTAATTATAATCACTTCTGCGTTCTTTACACTTGAGAACCTCAACAAGGAAACAATGCATTTCATTGAGCAGGCAAACTACCCAAATTATTGCTGACATAGAAATGTGTGTCAAACAAGCATTCCATTGAGTAGGCGAAATGGCACTATTATATCCATAGTAGGCGAAATGGGATTAGGAAAATTGGATTATGCGAAATGGCATTAATCCTGCCATCAACCTATCTAGCATATCTCTTATATCTTGGACAGGATAAGCATCTTTTCGGGTAACAAAATTAAACCCACTTAATCTCCGCAAAACTCAGAGATTTATCCTCTTTCTCTACAAGAATGACTTTGCTGGTCTAACAGGATGGTCTAACAATACAATTGGTCAACATCTGATCCAGGTGAATCTTTACATCTTTCTCTGCATTTGGAGACATAACATTCCTCGAACTTTGATTGCTACCGCCGATCCAGTATCAATTGCATGTTCTTATATCGGGGCAATTGACGGGGCTTTCGAATTCACCAAAAACACATCTCTAAAGGAGTCGAGGAGCTCGTTTAAAGCACGTTGTTTTTCTTGTCGCATACCAAGTAGTAAATTCCAATCCACATTTCCTGATGCAGTCTCAGGTTCTGCCGAAAATGAACATAGAGTTGGTCTTGATAACACCTTTCCGCCACCAACTTTTGCTTGCATGGTAAGACAATGGATATCTAGACGTATTTACCCTATGTTTCTGCCAATGCAAATGTTGTAACTTCAATCTTTTCAAGAAATCCTGACCGAGAATTACGTGGTATTCAGGACTCACAATGATGCAAAACCATTGAGTAATAGTTCGTTCATCGCACATGTCAACTTGGATTTCCGTTGTTCCACACGCAAAACCGTGAATAAAATCTTTTCACTCAAAAGTGGGATTCAATGGGTCTTGACATATATATATGGCCTGACATAACCTATAAAATATGGACCAAGGTGAAGGAGAAGAAGCAATATTTCAAAATAATAATAATAATCAACCACAATTAGTAGAAATATTCTTGAAATATATGCAACTTTTGATCAGATTTTAATCCAAACACTTATATTGACGTACTATCTAGATCATCCTTTAAAAAATTTCGCTTTGGTATTTGATTCAAAATTTGATTCTACACTCATGGCGAACTCTTGTTCTTTCCTTGGATGCAAGAGCAACTACAACCCGGATGGCCATGTTCCTGTTTGCAAGATGCCTCATAGTCCACCAACCCTGAATTATGCCTGGACATGCGCTCTTGGTCGCGAGGATACTGGTGACCTGAAAGTGGTCTATGTATGTATCAACCATTTTCCGAAATTAGACATATACATCACTTTAAAAGTCCCAAAATGAGATTGTACTTTTACTGAAGTAACGCGGGCGAAGCCAAAGCTGAAGGAAGTCGCTGTACCAAGTTTAATACCCGGAAGCCCGGCATAATACTCAACCAAACCTACCAAACGGAATCGCTTGTCATACGATGTAAATGAACCAAACACAAAACTCAGCTTGAGATCCGAGAGTCAAGAGAAAGAGATGTTTGTGGTCAACTCTCTACAGGACTTGAAAGATAAGTTAATCTGTAATTGTGAGAAATAGATAACAATAAAATACAAAGCAATAAACCAAAAAGAGAATGTCTCTATCTCTCATGCATTATATTTTTGGGTTTCAAATTTGGCTAATACAAATCTCCCATTGGGGATTTCCAAAAGTAGTGATCGTTAATATGCCAAATTTTGGAAATGTGGCCATCGATGTTTGTTATCAGAATCAATATTTTAAGATTAGAACGTGCGGAGTTGGTAGTCGGTTTACATATTTGAATTATGACTTCGATTTTATTTTCAAACATTTTATCACATATCGCATAAAAAGATGACCTTTTTTCGATTTTATGGGTTCAAAAGATTGCAATTTTTATTTATTTAGGTAAATCAAAATTCAAAACCGGCCACCAACCACCCATAACGATGATTTATGGGACATATCACACAGAATATGTCTTTAGCAAATAATGATCTTGAAATCCACACAACTATCAGGTGGAGTCTGAAGAAATCCCCCTATGGACTTTTGTAATAGCATAATACTGCACAGTGGGCCACTGTGGTGGCCAGGGTGGTTCAAATTTCCAGGGTGGTTTCCAGGATGGTTCAAATTTCCAACTTTCTCTAGTTCTCTTCCGGCTTGGGTAATTTTGGCTGTAGTTGAGGTATTTTTGATAGAATTCACAAAAAATAAGTTTTGTTTACTCATTTACATCATGCAACAAATTGATTGTTGTAATGACCATGTACTAGGGGTCTTTGTCCGGTAAATTTAACTTACTGTGCGTTTATTGTGTTATGCTTCAATTATACCCTTATTCGTTAAAGTCGAGCATTATTCATTATTCCAAGATAAAAAATCAGTTTTTTGTATTAATTATCCCAGATTCACTTTTTCAAAAAAAAATTACGGAATTCGACGTCATATCTTTGTAAAATTATCATCTTTTGGTGAAAGTTTTGGGGAAAAAAAGTCATGGGAGTCAATCAGTATATCATACAGAGTATTCCTGGTAAAAAATAATTTCATAATCTTCTCAATTATTTGACCCGTAAATCAAGGGGGTAACACCTTAACCTTTATTTATTTACCTATTAGTTGGTTGGTGTGGTTCCGTAATGCGAGTAACAAAACATTTGTTCTCGCTAAATTAGCTGAAAAAAATATGTCAGTAGATTTGTACCTTGAAATCAATGCTTATTTATCCACCTGAGCCTATTTGAATGGACAGAGCATATCCGTTCCCATTACTGCAATTAGTGACATCCGATAAATTAAATCTGTTTTGCAGGAACTTGATCTAAACTACAATTCTAGTTCTAAAAATACTAAGGAGTCGATTCATTTACATCGAGCCAAAGCATGTTAAGGAGTTCATCAATGATTTACTACTTAATAATAAACATAATAATGATACCTAAGAATTAGCGCGTTTGCAATTCATACTGGGTCAATTAGAAAATACATTTATTCCGAAGAACAGACGAAGGTTAGTAGGTACAACATCATAACACAAATCATGGCGAATAAAACTAATTTGATTTCTCCTGCTTGTTATAACTTATAAGTATCTTCAGATAATAAACTGTACAGTATCTCTCTTCTCATGTTCATACATTAGAGAAAGTGCATGATTCATTTAGTCTTGAAAACGATTTGTGTACATATCTTCGCCATCCCACTTCCTGGTTTAGTCAAGAGGATTGAAATGTCATAGTTCAAAGGATGAAATTCATGTTAGATCTGAAATTTCCTATAAGGGTGGAAAATATATCGTCCAAACTTGACTCCTGATCATCCAACGAGAACTGTATTCGCGATTATGGTCTCTAGTTACATACAAAATGGTCTTATATCTCTCGTTTATTACCATGGGCATCCATCTCTGCTGAAAAGATATTTCCAATCATTAAATCTTGCATTATAGATATCGAGCATTGCGTTCTAAAGGTGCAAGTTCCACTTTCCACTGATAATTATCCTTTAAATGTGAATGTGTTTAAATTGTTTTCCTCTAATGGAAAGTTGGAGACCAATGTATCTCACCTATTTGATAGCAATAGAATACTCTTTTTGACATTTGATTTTGTACACATATTTTAAAAAAGAGTTTAGCCAAGTTAGCTCCTCATTTGACTATGAAGTCAGCTTTTCCGTCTAGCATAGAGAGTCAAAATGTCAAACTGGTTTTGAAAGTCGTAAACGAATTACTATATCTGAACTAACTATCCAGAACGAATTGCGTTATCCAGAATATATGAAATGATACTCTGAGTTGGTTGATACCCTTCTTACTGTTTGGAAATTATTCAACGTTAATACGCCATTTAAAGGAATACGTTTTAACGATAATATCTCTAGACGTTTGACTTTGAATGAAGATCGATTTCTACTTTTGACTCGTGTAATTTTTTGGTTAGATGATTGGCAAACTTTAGTAGAGAAAAATGGAAACTGAGACATACACCATTTTAAGACATGCTTGTATTGCCTTACCACAAATTACAAACCATTTGACTCAATTTTGTGGCTTTACATATGTGTTGTACTCCTTTCTACAGACGGATCCCTTGGAACACCATTTCGGTCTATACCGTATTATGTCGGGTTCAATTATCACATCTCCTATCTTCATATCCTTGAAACCGAGCGTCAACTTAAACTTTCAAGCATATTAAACATACGTACTGACCAACAAGACACTTCCTTCCATCAATTAAGTCATTTGTCAAGTTATTTTCATCTCAGTATTCAACTAGTGATGGTGAATTCAATTTGGAGCCATTTCTTGATGAGGTTCATGACCTATCAACAATTGATTGTGGTTCACAGTTGCTTCAACCATTAGCCTTTATTGATCGCTATTGTGTCCAATGTCCATCAGTACATGAAACAAACAAAACCGTGTCATGTCTGTCTATACATGCTAAAAGTTGATAAAGAATTTATCCATGATTTATATCTAGACTCTCAGTATAAACTTCTGCAGCTAACGGACCGTGGCTGACTTAAATATCCATTTGAGCCAGTTTTGAATTAATACTTGTTTTATGGAAGACCTTTAGTGCCATCGAAAACAATAAAGTGCTGTTGGCGAAGCTTGTAAGTGGACCATGTAGAAAATACTATTTGGAAGTCTACTAGTATTAGCTTTGATGTGTTTAGTTGGAACATCCTATCGAAGCTAGACTTTACCGCAGCGAATTGCTTTCTTGCAAACAAAGTTAAGAATTATAACTCGCTGGTTCTATCAAAAAGCATAGAAAAGTGTAAATTAATGAAATTCTCTTAATTATGTGTCTGCTTATTTGTATTTACCATGATTTGTAATTCTATTATGTTATTTCTATTATGTAGTTAAGTGTGTCGTGTGTCACTGCTAGAGCCAGAGAGAGAAAGAGGAGAGAGGAAAGAAAGCAATATTTGTATATTATTTATTGTAGTATTAATATTAGAAATTGTCTGTTTGTGTTTATTATTACTATTAAATTAGGAAAATCCAATCACCGTTCTCATTACAGCTAAAACTAATTACGGGCTAGCACGACTGAGTTATGTTTACTACCTAGAGAGTCTAAGAGACGTATAAAGAACTTAGTTTTTAAATATACTGAACATTAAAAAATCAAAATTTCCCATCTTCTTGTACATCCCTGCTACATCTACTGTCAGGCCATATATAGAGTAGGCTATGGCAATGACAAAATTGAGGTCCATTACTGATGGTTGTGCTCCAGAGTTAAGCATCGCAAGCGATCAAGCTTGACACGTGTAAATACACTCTCATATTTACTTTGATTACCACAGGACCTTCCTTCCGACGCGAAAACTATATTAACGTAGGTAACAATCCTGAGCCGAATGTCTACGTTCCCATAGTTTTGGAAATACACTTTACGACAGTTGTATGATAAATGTCCTAGACTACCGAAAATCCAACACTCTCGATTCCTTTACGAGGTGAGTCTACATTTGACCTACCCAAATATATTCGTTGACTACCTGGTCGACAATAGTTCTTTGAAGTCTTGCTCATTTCGTAAATGTTACTTATAATAAATATTCGACTTTGCTAACTTCCTGTTCTTTTCTCCCCTGGTCTAACTCTGCGAATACTCTTCCACAAACCTCTTCACTCTTTGAATATGAGTCATTGGCATTATCGCTAGATTCGTGGAATAGTTTAACTTTGCCAAAGTTTCGGTTACCCAAATCAAGTGGTATACGCTTGAAATTCAGTATTTTCCGAAAAAGGATGAGAAAGTCCCGTTCTTGCCAAATACCCACCTCTTGGTGTTCTGGTTCAGATATCCATGATTGGAACGGCCCTCTTATTGCCGACGGTGATGATTAGCTAAGATTATACAGGCCATGTGGACAGAGACGGATTAAGGGTATATTGGGCCCTGGCGGACATCAACCACGGGCCTTTAGGAATTTCTTTGAGGACACCCCTGAATATAATCCTACAGGGTCGTTACAATTGTATCTACAATCTTCACTACCTTTTGCTATCCAACGATTTCGTAAGTCTTCTGATATATCGTCCCACAACCCAATGTTATTCACAAGTTGTATTTATTTGATAGTTAAAAGCGTGTTGCTCTTCTACAACCTCTGGAACTTGATACTCTGACTCGATAAAACTGGAGTCCCATACTGCAAGTAATTTGTTTTAACTAGATACAAATGAATCGCCAAGAGGTACAAAGGAAAATGTTGAAGTAGAAAGCTCATAGTCTTCGGCTGACAATTCTTTGGATTGTGATTGTGTCTAGTTTAGGAAGTTTAGACGTTTCTTGTTTAGTTGCTCTTCGCGAAGGTGACTTTCTTTTCTTTTAGTTGCCCCCGACTTTTGAATAGGATGCATTACTGTGAAGTGGAGAATATATTTAGAATCGAAAAATTCAATGTAAAAGCAGATCAGGACTAGGCTTGTTACTTTTAAGGTGTGCTGTCTATTAATTTTATCAATGTTATTTTTTCACTGTTCAAACTTAATTAAACTATCATTATCATGTTATTGCTTCACTACTCAAACATTATAATGCAACACATTTCTCAATACAAATATTACAGCATTGTATTGGGCCCCCTTTAGGCTCGGGCCCCGGGCGACCGCCACACCCGCCCCCCCCCCTTAATCCACCACTGCATGTGGAGAGCGACCTTAGCTTTCATAGCCGCTGACTTCAATTGCTAAAAATCATCTACCTGTAGCCTTGGTTGCCAATCAGAGCGACACTATATCAGCATTTCCTGTTGCGGATCTAAAGGTGGATCGACATTTTCAATCAAAATTGGAAAGCTTCTTATATGACCCAGACTCCTCCACAACTTTCCAGAACTGTTGTCTCTCTGCTGGCCGACGACTTAGAAAGGATGGAAGCATTTAATTAACTTGCATTCCTCCTTCTTTTCCATAAGTGGAGTAACCGCTGCCAAAATAGAGGCTGCCACTCTATAATAAACTCGTATTCATGTAATAGTGGAATAGCTAGCGCCCAAAGTCATTCTAGACTTGAGATCTCCCGTTGATGCCGTTGCCATAATACACGTCACAATAAGAAAGATAAACTAGACAATTATGTGATGATAAAAACCAAAATAGTAAACAGTTTAATATTATCTTACTACCGGAAAATACGAGGTGTTTAGTTTAACGATATGACTTGTTTCTTCAACTATATACTAGTTGAGTAACTAAGTAACTACATAAGAGAGAATAGCAGTTCGGTTACTTCACTACACCACAACTCAGACAACACCTCAATTATATTTATAGAAACCTACTAGAATTAGAAAACCAAGCTTCATCGTACACATTACCCAACATACGAAGTCTCTCCATATCTAATAACAGAAATTTCCTAATCACCTACAATGACCCCTTCAACAGTGGATAATAATAATAAACTAACCAAGGAATTCATTTCAATACTATCCCGTTACATAGTAGTCGGAACAGTAAATTAAATGACGTTAATAGTATATAGTTAAATGATGCATTATGATAATTATGGACACATTAATAAATCAATACTGTAGATAACTTAATATACAAATACACAAATACACAAATTTATGAGAATCATAAACAACGATCGAGTTTTGAGAATATGTCGATGTACGCATTATACATGGTATATTTAAATTTAAATACCTATTTTCAACTTTTCTGTTTTCTTCAAGATCATTTAATAAAGGAATGAAATTATCATCTCTATGTGACAACAACCATACTTTACTCTTTTGATCGACAACATCACTTTCGAAAGTACTAACCATCTTTGCAAACATGTCCCTTTCTAAAGTTAAATCATGAATTTTTAATTCCCTTACATCTCTAAGAGGAACCAAATCCACGTACTCAATACCACTATTAAACTTCATGGCGGAATTTTCCTCTAAAATATGAGAAAATTGAGAATCAAGCTCATTCACCTGATAAGTAAGCCTAGCAATATCCTCATCACGAAGAAATATCTGCTTTTTACAATTCTTAATCTCTGTCAAAGCATCATGAAGACCAAAATCACCTAAGGTAGAAATTAACATAAAAGTGTGGAAAAAGTCAAAATAATAAACAAAAAAGGGTATAAAGTTGATCAATATGTTCGGCGGTTAGCAGACTTGTCCTGGCCAAGGCAAAAACCCTTATATGGTGCTTAGAGCAATGTAATCCTCTATAATCTCAAGTCACGTGACATATGTCTCCATGAGAGTCCGACCTATATATATGCGTTTTAGAATGTCTAATTGATCTTCAGTGAATATTAGAGTTAAAAATTCATCTTGCAACAGAGAAAGATATTTAGTGGGCAGCATTGCAATACAAATGTTCAATTTTGATACAAGGATGAAAATTGGCACGGAGATATATAAATAATAAATATATATTGTAAATTTAAAAAGATATGGATATGCAGGGTTCAAGAAATTTTATTCTTTGAATGATGGCGGCCAAAAGTAATAGGAAAAGTTGGACAAAAGTTTTTTTCTTTAATAGGCGTTTCTAATAAGGGAATTTTCTTTAAAAAACAGTTAACATGATTTACCCAGTTATTCGTCATTTTCATTATTTTAATATAACGAGTACTATAAATTATGATGGAAATACAAACCATCATTTCTGTATCAGACACTGGTTTCATAAGAGCATAAAGAATTTCCTGGAAGTTAGTGAAAGAGGGCAATGGACTGGGAAAGGTATATAATAGACCCCACTTTTGATAGTAAACATTTTGAGAATGAAACAAAAATAATATAAATACTTTTTGTTTGTTTGTCTATTAAAAACTTTGAGTTGCGTAAAAGTGAACTTTTACATATGTCTATTCGCAACTTTAAGTTGGTTATAGGGGAACAGATCCATGGGCGAAAAGTTTCACAAGTCTGAGGTTAAAGTTGGGGGGGGCGCGGAGCGAGTATAGCGAGCGACCCTTTGGGGGTGTGGGGAGATCTGCGTCTCTTTGGGGAATGTCATTTTTTGAATGAATTATACGTATATTTACTATCCTAAATTCTATTGAACATTTTATTTTTGATCCAGAATGCACGGTATCAACCGCACCATTAATGTTGTCCCCCTTCAACTTTTTACGGGGGGGCATGCGCCCCCCTGATTGCGAAACTCAACAGATCTACACTTGGATCCATAAATAGGTTGCTAACAAACGAATATATATATATTGCTATAAAGCTCTTGATCGGGACCTGTAAATTGGTTGCTAATAGAGCAGTGTAGCTAATAAAGCTACTCCACTGTACATTTAATGACTTTCAGCACTTGGTATTTTGAATACTGTTAGAAAAATATTTCCTTACTTACATATCACTGTCAAAATTAAATAAACACTTTTTGTGTCTTCTATTTAGCTATTTTTCCCTAATATATTGCACGTTTAGGATAACATGTCGTCTAGTCAAAAATTCAACTTAGATGATCCAGAGCATTTGAGGTCATCAGAATCCGTGTCAAACTCAAATCAACTGGAACATGTGTGTCATCTGCCAAGAGGACAATGCAGAGCAGTCAATATGTCCCTCACACTCGAAAAGTTCAGAGTGGATACACTTCACTCGGTGAAAACCTAATGGAATTCAGCGAACTGGGTCAACTTACACATACAGTCGACTCTGCTTAATAGAGCCACCTCGGGACCAGGTTGTTTTGACCCGATTAAGTGGAGAAACCGATTTACCGAAAATATTGTAAGCCAAACAGTAATTCTGTCCTATAAATCCGGTGAAATTTTGGCACAATTAAGCAGAGAAACCGATTAACCGGTGGCTCTATTAAGCGGAGTTGAGTATACTGAAAATAGATAGACTTGTTGAAGGGGTCGGCATTGAAGTCACCATGGTCATTCATAATGCCCAGTATCACAAGAAATGCCAACTTAAGTTCAACAACACTATGCTGAGAATCAAGCATTCCTCCAGCACTCTCTGATGATGGTAGCCTCTTAGGACTAAGAGTGACCTACTTCAATGCCTATAAAGCCAATATGAAGTCCATTTTGATGCTCCTGATACGACCTGTACACTCCCCTACCAAAAGTATTCCTACTCCAAAAAATTCCCATAGAAAATAGCAATATAGTGAGTTAGAAAAATAAACATTGCATTCGTAATATATGGAATATTGCAATTTTGATGCCAAATTAATATTCTACGTATTCGAAATATCCATTGCAGTTACCTCACCTCTATTAGCTAGTGATTAGGTTAGAAACTACCATCCTTTGCCACTATTTGCCACTTGTTCCCACATTCTACCATGTTGGCAATTGGAAGAACGGTACATGGTTCCACTTGTTGATAATTTTCAAACTAATCAATATGTTATTGAGATGAAAGCTTCTACAAACGTTAATTCGGATGAGTTGAATACGATTCTGCAATCAAAATGACCACATCTCATATAATTTGAATGCATTAGCACATAATATTATACTTATACATATAGTACTATTTCCATTGGAAATTTTTGGGTGACGAATACTTTTGGTAGGGGAGTGTATAGTGATTGATGATGCTGCCATTGTTCACATATTGAAGCCTGGTGCTCCAAATAAATTTGATGAGTATGCTAGTCAGATATTAATCCAATACCTGGTCACAAACTGAAGCAAGTGTCACGCCTGTTTCTAGCGTGGGACACCTACAAGCAGGACTCACTGAAAGGAATGGCAAGAAGAAAACGAGTACAAGGAGAGCACAGACGTGTTCTAGCTGAAGCTGCAATATCAGTAAACTGGCCAAGTTTCCTCTGTGTGGACTGAACTATAAGAGGGTTTGCATAGGTTCCTGTCTGAAGCTGCCCTCCAGTGGTTCAACAAGGAGAGGAAACAGCTAATTATTACCGATGAAGAGAGAGTCCTTATTAAGTTGCCAATTTACGATCTGGTATCACTCGCGCCATGCCACCATGAGGAAGCCAAATGTTTCATGCTACTGCATGTGCCACATGATGTGCATAATGGGCACCGTAAATCATGCTTCGGACAGTTGACAGATACGTTGTAGTGCTAATTAGACATATCAAATTCAATAAAATTAAAAAACTGGACCTTATTTTTATTATTATTCGGTAGCATGTGTAGCTGTATATATAGTAGGTCATGGCCTCATGGGTATATATAGTAGGCCCGGCCATGACGATCCTTCACGCTCTGACTGGGTGCGACAATGTCTAGCTTTGCTGGGCATGCAAAGAATGTCTGGGCCATCTGGGCTGCATTTCCTGAATTAATAACTGCTACTGAAGATTTCTCCAGGACCAACTACTGTACAAGAATCTGTCATGCATACCATCAAAACATTTGTCATCCTCTCATGCAATCGAACAAGAACCTGCTCTGATATACATATAGCTATACAGAAGATGTCTCCAAAGAAAAATAACGTGCAGTTAATTACATCAACAGGGCAGCTCATATGTAAGTCTAGAACAACATGTTAAGAGGGCAACCTATCAAGGAGGTCATGTGTGGGGCAGACACTTTTACCAAATACAGATCCCTATTGTCCCATTAAATGGGGATGGACCAAGACAGGTGATAAATTTTACGAACCATATTGAATTAACATACCCGAGCCATCAAAGGCTTGTCACGAGCTTGTTTCATGCAAGTGTATACTGGAATGTTGAAAACGTTGCACTTGCAGAACGGCTGAACTTCAATGTACAGCCTTATGTGTGTGTGAGGGATCTGTTCTTCTACCAGTGATAGCTAGCATGTAATTATCTATTGGCCAATTTGCAGAGTATATGCGATATTTATGCATATAAATTAAATAGCACTAGTCTTAAATGAAATTTCAACAAGATTGTTTTTTTTTGTATTTTCGGGTGTCATCTTGATGCACATATGCGTATATAAAAAGCAATTGAAGTTCAATCAATTTTTAATGCTAACATTTGTAATCAGCATATAATTTCCAATTATTATAGGGGTCAAATCCGAGGCGGCGCCAGGATTTTCAGGTAGGGGAGCTCTAGGGGGCCAGGGGTATTTCAGGGGGGCCACACTGTATAACATTGTTATTCTAGGGGGGAGGGGCAGCCTCAAAAGAGGGGGGGCGATCCCCCCTGGCGCCGCCACTGGGTCAGATTTACTATGTTTGGGAGGATAAAAATCCTTTAAACGCTGGAATGTTACATATTTCCAGGGATGGATCCACCGGGGGTTCAGGGGGGTTGCACCCCCCAAAAGAAATGGCTCAGGGGGAGTGCGAACCCCTCCCCCCCGAAGAATATGATAATATAATCCAAATTATATCTAGGGACTGGCATAATTTCCGAGATTGGTTGAGAGAAATATATGAGAGTTCGCTTCCCTATCTTTTCTGTGAATACTTTTGGGAACGTTGTATATCAAATATCAGGGGAAAAACAACTAATAGTTAACTGTTGATTCATTGTGATTGTTGGTTAATTGAAAGTTTAATTAATTCTTTATTAATTTATAGTTATGTATCAATTTAGAATAGATTTCTTTGACGTGTATTTAATATATTTCAACTTTCTTGAAAATTGCTTTCTCAAATGCAGTTCTTAAAAAAAGAACGTCCAAATACTGGCACATTTGACCCGCGGGCGTTTCCTACGGCGTCCACAATTCTAAGGCCCAACCCTGGGCATTGCACCCCCCAGATATTTTGTGCTGGATCCATCCCTGCACATTCCATTATTAAAATTGGTTTCTACACTATCGATTGATCCCTATTTCTTCACCTCAAAATAATCTGAAGACAACTGTGAGTGTAAAACACTCTACCACATCATTTAACAAGTATTCGCGAGAGAAGGCTATTGTCCGACTTTTCCGATAATTTTTGGACGACATCGTTATAATAATAAAAAATTCGTGATGATTCCATATCCATATCTTTCACAATATATTTATCTATGAGGGCCGGCGGAAGCAGTTATAAGGGTTCAGGCCGTGGTAGACTGATTTAAGTAGTGACGTGTGAGTGACAGGCTATTGGCCTAAGCACTTGATAAAAAATGGTCAGGCCAGTTATATATCTAGATTTACGTATAATCCCGTAATATATATGTTATCATGCTACAGTATTAATTCCAACGTTATTGCTAGCAAATTTCGACAGTTATACTCAAGAAATATTTTATCTAAGTTGAAAAGTGACCTTTTCATGATGACTTAACCATTCCTAGACTTTAAAATGGTCGCTATAGCAAAGGTAAAGGTCAGATTCACATGAGATTTTAGGGTACTATCGAAAAACACTCTAATCAAAATTCCATATTGATTATAGTGGGGAAAACCAATGCAAGTTCAAATTTTGAATCAGGATACTTTAACTGCATTATAGAGACTAATTTAGCTACATATATACTTGTTAGAAGTATTTACAAACATCATATGATAAGTTATTTTTGAAATTTCCTCACCACAAAATGGAACCATCAATTTATTTGGATTAGATAATAGTTTTCTATAGCTTGTACGCTTTCAATTTGTAAGCAATTTTATCCGAGTGTTTCTAATATATTCAAGCATGAAATGACAACTCAATTTATCTAAATACCAAATATTTTTTTTCGCTACTTCTGGGTACGAAGCTACTGTGAACTATCCTCCGAACGATAACTACAATAACAGCAAACGTTATTTTGACCAATAAAGTGCATAATGCCAATTCCGCTAATCGAGAATATCAAAAAATATCCACTCTCGCAAACTCAATAAGTTTAAAGAATAATTAATTAACAACTTAATTTTACAAACATTCTGTATTTCTCCTCAGTCTTATTATCCTTGTTGTGTTTGTTATATACAACTGCAATAATCAAAGCTTTGTTTTATATTGTTGATAATAATGTCCAATTCGGACTGGAATTATTATCCTATAACTTAAATACCATTATTGTATACGTACAATAAAATGAGTGACTAATTCCAATACTATGGAATTTTTAACATGTCTATGGTCCCTTTTCATTTCAGCACTCCGTCCTTATTATTTCGTAGTCCACGGGTTGAACTATTTTATGCAGCAACCTGAGGATCAACGAGGGATATTCGGTTGATCGAAGAGTTTGGATCTTCGAGGTTGCACAGTATACAGTTACTGATATATTTAATAATATCATCTTGGATATGTTATTCTTCTTTAATGTTGCCGTAGAAAATATTACCTAAGTTAATAGCTCTAATTAGAATTTCAAACAATGCACAAACTAAAAGTGTTTTGAGCCAGTTGCTATATAGCTAGTGTGAAACATTTTCTGAGTTTCCTACTTTAGCTAGAGCTTCGCTCAGTTGCGTCATATTTGTACACGCATGATACTTTGAGACGCTACTATTAGTGAAGCATGGATGTGCCATTAAAAATTATACAATAATATTCTAGGACGCTATAAAAGCAATTTTTGGCATATTTTCTAAATATTTTATGAATTTAAGAATACGTAATATTTGAGGTCATAGTATAGGTAAACGAGAGATGTACTTTACAAAACATCCAGAGGATAATACACAATATCTAAGAAACTGAATATATGTAATAATGGTCTAATAAAATTTATATCCTATCGATTTACTTCAAACAAACTAAAAGTAGAAGGCACATAAACAGATTTGGAAGTTTCATTGTAGTCTAAGTTGGGCAGCATCTATTATGATAAGATCAATGACGAAGTCGGAATTCCCGGAATTAATACTACTCTACATTCAGTTCATCAAAGATACACATGAGCTTTCATTTCCCAAGACGTTAGAGAATATGTGAGTTTAATTATACGGTATACTTTCATAGGTAGCACGCTTTCCGGTAATGTACAGTCCACTTTTCATTTTCTGTGATATTATAATAAAGGAGAGTCCAGTTTTGGCCGGCCACCTCTATATTTTGGCCCGGACACCTTTTAGAAACATGCCACTCGACTGAATTTGACTTTATACTACCTAAATTGATACTCGCTCGTTGTTCTCAAATTTACCTACATATCTGGTTTCAATTGAACTTTCTACTACAGTGGAACCTCTATAAGTGGGGGAGCATGGGACAGGGGAAATTTCAATTGCCCCCCATTCCCCGGTTATAAAATTCAATTGGAAAAACATTATATATGCTATATTATACAAAATATTCATATAACACAACATTAATGCACGTTCTAGTTATTATTTGTATATTATGACAATTTAGTTAACTGCTGATCTACACTAGGTGATTTCTTCTAAAAACATCAGAGTAGATCAATCGAAAATATTTTTTCTGTAGAATTTTAGAGTCGAATTATTGGAAATATTGTATTATTTTATAAGAATCATGTTAGGATTTGCCCATTCCCCCCATTTATGGAGGTTGTTTTGAATGGAGATAAAAACTCCTTGAAATTTATGGTCCCCCATTCCCCACTTCCCCGCTTATAGAGGTTCATTTGTATAGGTATATACGAATATGGTAAAAAATTCCCCACTTATGGAGGTTCCCCATTTATAGAGACCCCACTTATAGAGGTTGCACTGTATTACTAAGTGCGCTATTTTAATTTCCGTTCATTTTAAAGGGTATGATACAGTGTATTATACAGCCATTTGTAATAAGATCCTAATCCTGGTCTGATACAATTTCATATGCCTAAATCACAAATTAATGTTACGGTATAGGAGAGGATTCCAAATTTTCGCGGACCTAATCATATTTTTTATTCCAGACACAATGTTCTTCATGTAGTGTATTCACGCTATTTAAACTACTCTGAAAATGACTTTAAATATCTTGTTATACTTAGAAATAGCATATCATTGTGAGTTTAAGTCATTTTTATCCAATAAGCAATAATTGGCATAAGTGTCTATGCTACGTGCCACTTGTGGTACAAGTGGCACAAAAGGAAATGTGGCTGTATCTCAGTGGAAAATAATCTTAATGAAAATAAATTACGCATCTAGAGTAATTCGACCATGTATTATTCAAATCTAAAATCAGAATTAATATATTCCAAATGTTTCAAAATGTTCAGAAATAATATATTTAATTATATTATCAAATACCTTATTATAGGAAATTAACGCGCCATGTAATTAACGGGAAGGAAATTAGCGCTCCATGAAATTAACGCGAATTGGAGCAGAACACTTTCAAATTAAGGCGAATAAATTTTATAAAAAAAATTCGGGAATATTAATCTCCTGATTGAATACTATTATTGTGCCCAAGTAGGCTTCCAATCTAGTTGATAGACATGTTATATCCTTTCAAACTAGTTGCACATCTGAAAATATGTAGCTCGGAAGTTTGTCCATCCATTGTATAATTTTGCTAAATAGCAGGAAATTAAGGTCATGGAAATTAACGCTCCTGAAATTAACGCGATTTGGAGTAATTCGCGTTAATTTCCTATAATAAGGTAGTTAATGAGTTTAACACCTCCATAAATCTATAATTAAAAATAATGTTATTTTAACTTTTCTAACATATCTTTTTATGTCAATATCCATGTTAAAGTATCTACAAATGATATTATGCTGCTAGAAGCTTGAATGTATGAATACAAATTAATGTTGTTTAAATACTTTTGGCCGCTTAGTGTATATTTATTTATCCAATATATTAACTTAGTAATAAAGTCGTATTATATAATACAATAGTAATGAATTTTAAGTGTGCTTCTTCTAGTAAAACGTTATAGTAGGGTCCTACTATAGTTTTATACTATAAGTGCACACTATTGAACTTACCTCTGTCGGACTTCCGGCTGGCCGGCCGGCCGTACGCGATGGCCTGACTAAACCATTTGTGATAGAGATTTAAAATTTGGACAGGAGATATAGAATTTCTTCGAGATGATCACCTCGAAGCCCGATTTCTCAATTTCGCTTTTGTTCGTCAGTTATATCGAAATTTGTATTCTGGTCCAGTGACTCTTTAATAATTCGAATTAATTATTGAAAATATAGTAGTTGTATTCTCCTAAGGATGTTCTTTCTATTTATCAATTACAATAATTAGGTCGCTAATCTATTCTACGTTTTATAAACGTTTTTTTATGTAAATAAGCCATCTTCTCCATATTGTAATTACTCTATAGTATACTTGAATACAATAGACTATATTGCATAAACCTACTATCTGCTAGATAATGACTGTTATTAATTGGTTTGTAAGTGAATATGTGTTTCATACAAGTGCAATGAAAACACTTGGAAGTTGGAACATTTTACAAGTTGATGATGATGTCAATAATAAATTCTATTATTCAAATAGTAATGTAAATACTACACATACGTATTCCTAATTCTAATTGTAATAATTAAACTTTAATTAATTTAAACATTTTAAGTCTTCACAATTCAAACATTAATTAAATTATATTACACTAAGATAAAATGTAATTTTTTGAATATTGAAATTCTAGTTATTAAAATTAAACATTGGGGAAGTGCAATCAGAAGGAGCACACTCCCATCCCGTCTGTGAGGGTTTTTTTTATTATAAAGGTAAAGACTTGCCATATATGTTATAAGACAGCGGCCTTATCACCCCAACCGCAAAGGAAACTTCAACTATAGCCTACTCTATCATAAGGCCTAACATAAAAACACCAAATTGGACTAGGGATGCGGTCGAAGATGGATTTGTTATTAAACCATTATTTTGAAAGTCTAAACTTTAAGTTATAAATCAACCAGAATCTATAGTAATATATTTTGTACTTCATGTTTCAGATGGTCTTTGTCCGTTAAATGGAGTAAATTATGTTTTTAATGTTCTCTATTGACCTTTGTATTTCAACAATATCACTAGTTACTATTCAAAAGCCCAATCCTTGTTCGGCCCCAGGTTCCACTTTGGGCCAATTGCCCACTGGTGGACTATAGAGAGAACAGTGTGTACCCAGATATTGGAACTTAAGGCTCATCTTATGTCTCCTACTTGCTATGGATACTTTCAAAATACATCTTGTATATATCTCCCTCACTCTAATACAAGGGTGCTCAAACGGTGGCCCGCGAGACCATTCCTGTGGCCCGCGGATAATTCGCTTATTTTCAATTATAGTTAGGTAGATTTTACTGCAATGTTATTCTACTATGAACAGTACATAGTATACCCCAAATCTAGGTTTAGTACTATTGTCCACTTGCTATAAACAAGCTGAGTTCAAAAGAGACATCAAATGATTCGAATCCATTGAAAAGATTTTAATTTAATTTAAAGTCAATAACTTGAATTTCCAAGTAGAATCCATTGTTAATGCAATATGAGGTCAAATAGTATAGCCAGGGACGTCGCCACGGGGGGGGCATAGGGGGGCAATGCCCCCCCTGGTAGAAATCCTCGCCCCGGGGCAATGCCCCCCCTGGTAAAATATATTGAACTATTTTATTCCTCAGATTCATTGATGCTATTGAATTCAATTTTATGAGTTCACACTTTCCAATCCATTTGAGTCATATCCCTGTATGAGGCTCCAATTTTCCCCTGTACATTGGTCAAGATCCCTAGACACCTCAAATTTTTTTCTCGCTCGCTTCGCTCGCTCATCTAAATGTAAATCTACACTTATATTGAAAGGAATTACACTAACCAAAGCATTTTCATACTTTGCAGGACATTAAACTAGAAAGCTTCATCTTTATCGCCTTGTTTTTGGTAACGTCAACTGCTAGATCTAACATCAATATAATGTTTGCCCCCCCTGGAAATTTCTGTGCACCCCCTAGGTGAAAAATCCTGGCAACGTCCCTGAGTATAGCTTGAAAATTGATTAAACTAAAGCCAGAGGCGATCTATGATTTGTGGCCCGTAAGGTGGAGCCTAATTTTTAAAGTGGCCCGTAGATTTAAAAGTTTGAGCACCCCTGCTCTAATACATTGGAGAAAGATTATTCTTCATTGGGACTTGAACAATATATAACATATCTTGCGAAGGTAACTTTAGGCTTTAGTATGAAACAAAAAATCATTGTTCAAATGGACAAAAATAATGTAAAAGCCGCGCTAGCCGACATCTCGTACAAGGCTAGAAAAATATATGGTACTAGCTTGAACCATGAAGATCCTACCAAACCGTGTTCACAATGATGATTTCCATTCTGTATTAAAAGTGGTATTGTATCGTCCGTTTGCTACCTTGTTCCTCAATCTCGGCTGAAAAGATATTCCCGCTCATTAAATCCTGCATTATTGATATAGAGAATTGTGGATTAAAACTACATGTTTTCTGCATTGACAATTATCCCTTAAATGTAAGTCAATTCAAATTGTTCTCTCCAATTGGTACACTACAAACACAGTTCGCATCCTTTTGAAAATAATCGAAAACTTTTTCTTACTTGTGATTTTGTCACATATTGAAAATGAAGCGAAATAATTGGCTGAATCAAAAAGATTATAACTAATTATTTGTTTATCCTAATTTGATGAAATTAATTTAGATGCTACTATAGATTTCCAAGTTAATATTGCTTCTAATGAGTTTATTTTTGTGCTCTATCGTTCCGAGAAAGGAAGTGTTGCTAAATTAGCTCCTCAGTAATCAACAAAACTTGCTATCCATCAAATATTGAGCGACAGAATCTCAAACTTGTTCTCAAAATATACATGAATACAGTAGAGCCTCTGAACAACGGACACCTTGGGACGGGAACCGTTGTCCGCTATTTAGAGGTTGGTTTTCTATTAGACATATGCTAAATAAATAAATCCGTGCCACGAGGGTTGTCCGCTATTTGGAGTGTCCGTTATGGGAGGGTCTACTGTATATGCAAAATATTTAACGTGATTATTCCCTATTAAGATATTCGTTTGAATGAATTTTTATTTATTTTATAACACAAAATTTTGAGCGTTTTTCCTTTTATCCCGAATAGTGAATGAAATGTTTAGAAGTTTGGGAAAGTTTACCTAATAAAAATGTCAAATTAACAAGCAAAGATTTATTAGTTTTAGACATGCTCGCACTGCATGTCCTGCGATTTGCAACTATTTAGTTGAAAATTATGGATTCTCATATTTGTTAAACATCATTTTTTGTAGACGGACCCATTAGAGCATCATTTTGGCCTTGACAGGACAAAGTCTGGTTCAAATTATCACATTTATTATCTACAAATTCTTGAAACCGAACGCCGTTTAAGGGTAGCTAATATTTTAAAATTATTTTCTGACCAAGCAGATACTAACCAACTTTACATCCATACTTGTATTCAGTTTTTCCTAAATAACTCTTGAAACTACTGATGATCCAATTTTTTAAGATCCTTTTCTTGATGAAATTGAAGATCTATCAGTTATTGAATTTGACTCACACGTTCTTCAAACTTTGTCTTTTATTGCAGGCGATTTTATTCACCAATATTTGAAACGCAAGGAAGTAAGTTATGTACTCAATTATTAAAGACTTCCCTTGAAGAATTGGCACACACAGTTCGAGTTCATATCTCTATGCGATCACGGCAAGCTCAAGTATCCTACTGAACCTGCTCTTGGTGTTAAAATGACAGTTTGGCAACTATTTATTTCAATTGAAGAAAATATCCAATTAATGGACATGCTCGTCAATGGAGCATCTACAAATATTATGACCGAACTTGTCATCATTTAATTAGAGAATGGAGGTTACTCTGAGATGTGGAATGAAAATGGTCGTTATGCAATACTTCTGGATGGTTTATTGTTCGTAGATTGATTTGTGAAATTGCGAATTGTCTCTTGAACAATAAAGTACTCAATTACAATTCATTCGTGGGATCTAGTAAGAGCGAAAAGCGAAAGTAAAAATTTTAACATTTAGACATCAATATCTTAAAAGTATTCCTTTTTATTAGCATTTCATTTGTGAAGCTGTAATGATCTACCTGAAGTCCATCAAACGGGCAGAACTGACTTTGATCAACTCTTATACATTATTTATTTTTGTCTTTATATTTTGTGACTATTTATTTGCTTATTTGTATATAAAAATTGTAATACTATAAACTAATCCAGTTTATAAAATTGGATCACATTCAGTAAAAGTTAATTAATAATGATCTATTTCATCTAGAATTCAAATAGAATTAGTATTCACGCCGAGAATACTGGAATTATATTTAATTTATTAAAACTTACAATTAAAATGTACTTTAGCAATCCAACTTCGACCGCATCCCTAGTCCAATTTTGATATTTTGATGGGAGAGCTTATGATAGACGGCTGAGTCGAAGCGCACAATAAGATTCTGAAACAGTCAGTGATCGTAATATGAAATTTAAGACCAATTTAAAAATTATCCATATAAAAAACTGAATAAAATGGAGTCAGACAGGGGATCATTGGTCCAAACTGCTAAAACAGGCTGTTCTTGCAATGAACTCCTGCAAAAAAAGATCCATTGGACAACTCCATTCTAGATTATGTGGGAAAGAGAGTCTCGGCATCAAGATCTCTTGTCCACCATTAACAACCTGCATATCAATAATGATGAAGAAGACTTTGATTTGGAAATATCGATTTTCTCTGAAGTCATATATCGACTAGATGGTATCGAAGGAAAAAACGACAATTTTTCCCAACTCCTGATAATCCCCTCGAAGCAGTTAGCAACATCGATGAAACTCGAAATTCTATACAACACTATTTTATTTTATATACATACGTATAACAACTCAATCATAATGAATTTACCAGTGAGGTGTTGATTCTTATGCTAGTATTGAGACTAGTTGATCTTTCGAAGGTCTTGTGATATGGATCGCAATGTTTTTGTCCTTGGCTCATAAGTCAGTTCTATAAATTGTAACATGACGTGTTAATGTTAAAATATTACATTTTTAGATGTGCCAGAATTACTTCGGATTTTCTACAGAAACTATATTTGAAGACCTTAATAACTTAATGGTAAGGTTCCGTTCTCACCTCTACTGTCTAATTAAATGATGTCTTTATTGACACTCATTATTATTTAGCATTACACCCTAAATTGACGTCAATGCAGAATATGTAACATCCAGAAATAATATTATTTAATTGTTTTCCTTTGTAAGAGAACCATAAGCAGAATTTACGTGGGAAGACCTTCATGGCTCCTTTACATGAAGAGTTGCACAACAAGTTGCACAAAGCACACGACTATCTCCCAGCACCAAGGGCGAAGCCAGCACAGCCCCCTTGGGGGGGCGAAAGGAGGCCGGACCAATGCACTGGAGGGGAAAAATCCAATAGTTGTAAACATTCCAAAAAATTCACATTCAAACCAAAATCGATATTTTTAATGACAACTTAGTTAAATAACCTGTCCTATAATAGTATACGGTGGGCATCTCAGCAAAACGGCTAATTAAGGACTCCCTGTCGAGGGCGTATAGCATTTCCGAATTAACATTAAGTAATCCTATATCAGACAAGCGAGTTCCCGAACCCCCCACAAGGGGGGATCAAAAGAACGGGGGGAGGCCTCCCCGCGCCCCCTCGCACAGCCACTGCCCAACATCCTGTTGTTCGACTTTTTGGATAGTGGAAGAGAAGAGAAGGTCGTAAGTTGACAATGAATCATACAAATAATACAAATTATCATGTTATTTTAGTAGAAGACAGTAGAAGAAAGATATTATGGAGATTATATTCGGCAGGATACAAATCTCTACCCTAGCTATACAGATTCTCAACGTGCTAGATACACACACAAAGCACTATTTTCGTGGTAAGTTTAAAAAATCTAAGAATACATATATTTAACTCCAATCCAGGCTTGTAAAAGATCCCGCATTGTCAGGTCAGGTCAGGTCAGGTCTTATATACAATATTTACGTTCAGGTCAGGTCAGGTCATGGTGGAAAAGAAATCATACAGGTCAGGTTAGGTCAGGTCTTTCACATTATCAGGTCAACTTCAGGTCATTTCAGTAAATAGTGGGGTTTATACAAAATAGAGCATCAATTAATTAATTGGTGTGACGTTGATCAGCATTTCCCCCGACTTTTTGCGATGCGCTCATAATTTGCTTGTAGATACGCTTTAAGGGCGAGGTATCAATACTTAAGCGCGTAATTTTAAGCAAAAATATACTCCATTCTGAAATCAAAGCGCGTTAAATGGCATGGCGCGTTTAACGCGCTTTGTGGAATAAGTGGCGTTGATATATCTGAAAAATTAAATCCAACCGAGTTGACCCTTTGATAGACTTAGTCACTCACTAGGTCAGGTCAAAAAGGTTCAGGTCAGGTCAGGTCAAAAAAAGTTCAGGTCAGGTCAGGTCAAGGAGGTTCAGAAAATGAGTTCAGGTCACTCAAAGGTCAGGTCAGGTCAGGTCATGACCATGACCTCACCTTTTGACAAGCCTGCTCCATTCAGCATAAAATTTGTATGTTTGCACAGTTTGTAAGTACATTAGAAATATTCATATAAAAAATTGTAGTATGTTGTAGTCTGTACTAGCTCTTCAAATTTGACAATATGAGTGAATTAGTTTTAATAAAGAAACATATCATACTTAAGTAGCTAACGACGGAAGTATCACTATATCTGTACAAACTCTAATTGAAATTAGTCAATATATTGTGTAATAGGGACAATGTACTTGTAAAAATCGTTTAAAGCTACAAAGGCATATAAAGACCCTACAAACTGCGTACAAGACACATTATACAATAATTTACTTAAGGAAAGCTATCAATAAATGTCAATTCAACTATTTAGTTACTGAATTATTTTGTATTAGCCTCCTAGGTCCTCCTAAATTAACTTTGTTCTTTTTTCCATAAAAAATGCTAACGTAAGGTAAATCAGCTAATGCAGTGTCATGCATAGGGCGTAGCCTCGAGTTAAACATTGGTATGATGGGTTATGAGTAATCATAGGTAGGGAGTTTTGGGATAATAGGATTATGTTTAAGAGAAAATACAGATTCTGTGTAAATTATTGGTAGATCCACGGATCAAATAAATATGGGTATGTATAATTGATTACGTCATTGTGGTTTAATCCGATGAGAAATCATTCTCAAAAGTATTTTAGATGTTTCCAGCGTATTTGAAAACCTAAGTTTAGTCTATTCCATGACGATAGGTAATTTATTTTACGAGCAATTAGAAAGTAAACACTGGCCTGGAAATAAAATGACAAATACTTGACTTATCTAGCCGTATACTATAGTAGGCCATGGCTGATGTTATAAGCTAAAGATAAATTACTGAGCAATTATATGGGGTAATAATTATCATCGTTAAAGAGAGTTTCATTATATCGATTTCCTCGACTATAGTATAGTGAATACAAGGAACTCCGTACCATTGAACATTGTATTTAGCCGATTTGCAGCCGACTTAGAGATAGCTTATATGTAATAGTGTTGAATTTCATAGTTTGAGTAATAAAGTTTAATTTAACCTATTTCCTTTGGAGTTTTTTGTACACTGGGAACCACATTATCAGGGCGAATCAATGCGACCCTCATTATGTTACGTCGAGTACACACAAACGAAGGAAAGCTAATTAAATTTGAAAATGTGTGCCGATTGAGTGGATATATATATGCGGTTACAAGCAGGGTTGTAAATAAATCATTTTTTTTTTCTCAAATCAAATCAAATCAAATCATTTTAGATTTAAAATTATTTCAAATCAAATCATTTCAAATCATTTGAGATTTCAAATCATTTCAAATCAAATCAAATCAAATATTTGAAATTTCAAATAATTTCAAATCAAATCAAATCAAATATTTGAAATATTTGAAACTTTCAAATCATTTCTGAATCACTGTCAAAACGTATAGAAATTTTGAAAATGATCTTATATATTTGAAATTGAATTGAAAATGAAGTGAAATTATACTAAAGCGATTTGGAAACGATTTGAAAATGATTTACCGAATATTATTTGAAAATGATCTGAAAATGATTGGAAAAATGATTCGAAAATGATTTGAAAATGATTTGAAATAATTTCAAATCAAATCAAATCAAATCATTTGAGAATTCAAATATTTTCAAATCAAATCAAATCAAATCATTTGAGGATTCAAATAATTTCAAATCAAATCAAATCAAATCATTTGAGAATTCAAATTCTCTTAAATCAAATCAAATCAAATCAAATATTTGAAATATTTGATTTGATTTACAACACTGGTTACAAGTGTATAAATGGAGAGGATAGGGGGGAAAGGAGGAGGCCACAAAGTAATTGGGTAATTTTAAACTGAATTAAAATATAATTTACCTTTTATTTAGCCTATAAATATATATTTATTTCTTGACATTCTCCTAGTTTAAGTATGATATAATTAGAAACAAGTCAATCATTTTGATCATTTCTATAACCAATTAAATAGGTAGGATAGTTTCCATAGGTCGTGAGAAATCAAGGATAATAGTATTGAAATTATATCTTATATATTAAATCACAAAGAATTTTTTGGAATTGATTGAGGAACCGCTAAGAGCTGCAAGCTTGAAATTTGGCAGGGGGATGGGGAATAATATATCTAGGAACATGTTTTAATATCTAATTCAAATATACACATCTTCCCTCTTGTAAGATAACTATCTTGTTAAATTGTGTAATAATTAGAAATACATAACCAAGTCCCAATACATAATTAGCAAGCTATTTATACATCCAAAATATCCCGCTCTACTTCTAATCTATCTTAGTAACAATCTCGATTAAGATTAACTAGTTGAGTGATACAATTTACTTTGATTACATTACACTCTCAAAACGTGCAAACCTTAGCCAATTAAATTCGACCGTTTTCCAGTAAGGATTAGCAGCTAGCATTAAGCAGTAAGGATAGCAGCTAGCATTCAGGATTAGCAGCTAGTATAAAAGGATTTTAATGTCTGTATAAATTGTTAAGATGCATCATAGAATGCTCATCTGAGACTGTGATATAATTGGTCGAGAGGCAAACAGGGGGGGGAGGCGCGGGGGGGCGTGCGCCCAGGCATTTATCTAGGTGCCTGGCCGGCACTTTAAAGTGCCGGCCAGGCATCAGTTGTGGTCAAAAAGTGCGTGATTTTCGAATCGATCTAGGTGCCGGGTTGGCACTTAATTAAGTGCCGGATGTATTGCCAGATTTTCTGGTCCAGAAATGCTTGGAAAACAACTGTTTGTGCACCGTAGCAGTTTTATCTCCTTAAAATAATGCCCCATCATTGAATTATACTGATTATGTATTATGGCTAATACCTCTAGGGTGCCGGAATATTTGTACCTCCATAATAAAGTGCAGCGACGAAAATCCTAGATAAACCCCCGCGTGCTCCCCCCAACGTAAAAGCTGAAGGGGGGGCAACATTAATAGTGCAGGTGTTACCATGCCCTCTGGATACAAAATAAAATGTTCAATATAATTTAGGATAGTAAAATATAGGATAATTCATTCAAAAATGTCATTTGTTGCAATCAATTTTTTTCTGGGGGGCAAGCCCCCAAGAGCCAAAAAGAGTCGCTCGCTACACTCGCTCCGCGGACCCCCAACTTTAACCTCAGACTTGTAAACTTTGCACCTATGGTTACACTCCACAGTATTTAAATACAACGCACAGTGGCACGAAACATCCTAAACCTGGAACTAGGCATTTAGATTGCAGATAACATTATAAACTATATTATTGACCTATGAGAAATGACCCCAAAGAACATTTGGTGTAATCAGAATTATTCTATCGTTTCAGGTGTAAAATTTATTACGTCATTGTCACATTTACAGAACCCTGAGAATTCACTTAATCTCACATAATTCGCGCCCTCTAAGAGTATAAAAATATGAAATTTTAATAGAACATGTACATTAATGATGCGGACACGTTGGTCACACCAGATTGCCAATATGCTTACTCATTGTCGCATGATGACGTATCATTAAAATTTCACATTGTTAAAATTTACTATTTAGGCCTATTTGCGCTTTATAATCAATGGTAGAAGTATGTAAAGCACACACAACCGCGAAGCGGTTGGTATGTGGGTGTGTTCTGCCGCTAAGCGATCAAGCAAGCGAAGCACGCTAGTATAAATTAAAGTACTTCAAAATCCATAATTTAATCCTATTTATTATGATTAAATTACTAATATTAAAGTTTTAAATTAAATTTTGACAAGCGAAATTTGGGCAATTTATGTCTGGTAATGAAATTGAAATGATCGTAAAATTTTTCAGACCACTTCAGACCACAAGGTGATAATAGTCTTATCAATGGAGAAACTAAAATACTAAAAATAAAACTTGTGTGTAAAGTTGACAGAGCGCGACAGATGAAGTTCTTAAGGTTGGAAGTTGTGATAATGCAGAAAATATTTTTCCAAAAATAGCGATAGTTACAATGAGAATATAGGTTAGATACTGAGCCATTCTATAATATCTGCAACATTCCTGCAAATGTTACTAATTATACAGCCTTTAAATCCTTCAATAACATGCTGTCTTTACATTTCACACTATAATCTTATCAAATAATAATTGTGGTTTTTCAATAATAATTCCAATTGAAATTAGTTGTCGTTAAGACGAGTTTGAAGTCCTATTATCCCAAGAAGCTGTATTGTTTTGAGAAAATTTAACTGCAACCTTAGATATTAGACAATGCTCCATCAGAATGACTACGTTTGGATATTTTATAAGATAGTAAAATATTTCCTAGTTCCAGGGGGTGTGCCACTGTGCAACGGGTATAACATTTGAAAAGGTATTTGCTTTAAATAGAAGCGAGGGCCGTAGCTTCGAGTGTAAGTTGTAAGAACGCGAGTAGGGGGGAAGAGCAGCTTGTATATTATTAAAACTCGATTGATGTGTGTTTGTCTGTTTGTCTGTTTGTATGTCTAGATTGTATCAAAGTGGTGGGGGAATAGAAACCGCAATTAACATTGAGATAGAAACTAATTTCAAATGTTATTATAGGTAAACAAGTATACTGATTTCGAATTTCGCATTTACAAATTTCTAATATGACTCTTTGTTGTAGTAGTTGGTGTTTACGCAATAGGTAAACAATTAACGAAAATTCAAAATCAAACTAAAGTTAGCTTTCAACGGGTATTATAGGTAATAAGTATGCTGAACACAAATTTCGCATTTATAAATTTCTAATTTGAAAATTTGTTTTTGTTGTTTACACAAATAGGTAAACGAATTATTGGAAATTCAAAATCAACCAATAAGTTAACTTTCAACGGGTATTATTGGTACACAAGTTAAAAATAAGGAAAATGGTAGAAAGGGACGTGTATAGCATCCTCCATGGTGGAAAGGGTGAGAGTTAAGACAGCATAGAGGCCGCTAACTTGAGATGCGTAGCAATGGCCCGTCACAAAGCGAAACCGATTGGCTCGTAACCAATTAAATTGGTAGGATGGCCAATGGTAACCATAGGTCGTAATAAATCAAGGATATTGAAATTCAGGGGAAATAAAAAGGTTTAAACATTCTAGAAATCGTTTTATTTCATAACAAATTTTGTCAAAAATATTTTGTTTATATTATTTTGTTAATCGTAATCAGATAAGGTAGTGCTGGCAATAGACTTAAATGATACTGTGTATCAAAATTTCGTATGTTGGCAATACAAAGTTAACAACTATAAGTGATAGGAAACAAACTTACCTAACTTAATTCATTAAAATGTTACGCCTGATATATATGCTTTGGTGTTTACTGAAATGGTCATTGTGGAACCAAGGGAAGGAACGAGCAAAGTGGGATGAGGAGAGGAGGGCGTGGGATGTGGGATGTGGCGAGGTGGTGTAAGGAAGGGGAGGTTTTAACAGTAAGAAGAACGTTACGGGGAGGAGTAGGATGTTTAGGAGAGGAAGGGCAGGAGGAGGGGAATAGTTTGGGGATTTTAGTGTACTAATTTATTTGTTAAGTTTTAAATTTAGTACATTAATTTATTAATTTGTTTAGTATAGTTAATTATTTAATTAATTTAGTATATTTATTCTTTTTTTTTTTTTTCAATTAAAGTTGTTTCTCTGCAATTGTTAGCATTATAACCATATAATGGATTGAGAAATTATTAGATTAGGAAAAATTAGTCAAATCTGTTAAAAATTTGAAATTGCGTTACTGGTATAACTTTCTATAATTATCAGTGATTAGTTAAAAGGGATAAATATGAAGATAGAATATAAAATATAGTGAAATACGTTCAAAACAGGTAATCAAGTTAAAAATTGTTATAAACCAGCCTCAAAACAATATATAATAGCCACCTTGAATCTATCATTCACTTATATTATCGTATCAAAATGGTATGATTCATAAATTCATAATAAAAGTGAAAATAAGTAGAAAATACTTTCATATTAGCGTCTTACTCTACTATAGCGTCTCAGAATATCACTGCATAATTTATAATAGCACATCCATGGTTTGCTAACAGTAGTGTCTCAAAATTTCATGTTTCTCAAAATATAAGCAACAGCTCTCAATTAGTGGTGAGCGTCGTGTTCAATTTTTCTTTAAGACTAATTAGCACGAACACGTCACATGGGACACGAACACGATACAAACACGAATTGCGCCACACCAATATGTCACGACACGAACACGAAACACGAAACACGAACGTCAACACGAACACGAAACACGAACGTCAACACGAAACACGAACACGAAACACGAACATCAACACGACATACAAATTGGAAAAATTAAATGAATAAATATAATGAATTAAGATCATAACATACGAATAATATACAATAACTTGTTCAACACAAGCAGGGGTTTGTCTAGGTACCTGGCCGGCACTTCAAGGTGCCGGCCAGGCATCAGTTGTCGTCAAAAAGTGCGTGATTTTCGATTCGATTTAGGTGCTGGGTTGGAACTTAATTAGGTGCCGGGTGTATGGCCAGATTTTCTGGTCCAGAAATGTTTGGATAAACAACTGTTTGTGCACCGTAGCATTTACCTCCTTAAAATAAAGCCGCATCATTGAATTAGACTGATCAAAATTGGTGCTCGCTCAATAGAAACCTCAATTGATGAGAACAAATCTTGATCAATTCTGGTAAAGGATTACAAGATATCTAAATAGGGTCTATTGTTTTATTGATTTTCATGAAATTGAAGTTTACAATATATTATGCCTTGTAGTTCACGGACCGTGCCAAAGGGTTCACAAAGAATTAAGGCTCATACTATGGGTGTGGGAAATCTCAAGGGTCCGCATGCAGTGGAGGAATTGTTATAACAGGTTTAAAATTGAAATTCTTGCAAATTGTTACTAGATTACTACTTTATATTAATTGGAAACTCCGCTAATTGTGACAATAGGCCTAAACAAATGTGTCCCAATTAAGAGGAGTATACAGTATGGACATTGCTCATATTATATACATATTATTGCTCTGAGATCATTGGCTAGATGGCCAAACATTGTTTAGCCTGTTGAAACCCGACTGCTACTCTTCCTTGCAGCACTTTATCTACCTGCATATTAACAGCTTCATGGTCGCATCCATACTCAAATTGATAAACAATAGAGCTATATTTTTTATATTTTGTTTCTTCATAATATTATTTTCAAATAGTTAGGAAGATATGCCGGATTAAAAGTAAAAAAGGATTAGTATATTCTATAATAATTATAAACTACAACCGAATACATTTAGACTATGTTCTAATGAATAGACTCAAATATTCTTATTCCTACAAAATAATTTAGTATGCATTTGAAGGACTACATTGTAGGTTATATTCATCACACCTCGTAACAAATGAGGTACTATAATATATCGTTCATAACTGTTGAGCTCATGAACACAAGGATAAACATAGAGTATTACGATGCATAACCAAACACATTAAATAACTGTGGTATACGCGAACATATTATGTTGTCCAATACAATGCAAGTTAACACGTCCATTTAGATACCAGTTTAAAGGTGGTAAAGTACAACCTTGATAATCCGAACTGTTGGGACTAGTTAAACATGTTTGGATAATCTAGTTTCGAATAATTTAAGGGTGATCCATAGCCTACTTTACATAAGGCCTAACAGTAAACTACGAGTTTGGTACCATGGATGCGGTCGAAGATGGGGAATTTTAGCTAACCACAATAGTCTGTCATGATTTAAATATTTACAATAAACAATAATATTTGAATATGAGTTGGATTATATGATATCCAACATTAAATTTTAATTATTTGTTTCTCATACTAATTTTCTAATCACTTTTTAAACATACCCACTCCCATAGTAATTATTTAAGATTCCTTTTGTTATGTAGTATTAGCTACTACATCAATCAGAATGCTGAATACATGCTCTGCTCCCGATTGTGCCTCAACAGCCGGATGAACTAGAGAGTTTTGGATTCGAGCTCTGCATAGGGATGATGTAGATAATTTAAAAACTGTTTTGGATGCGTAAAACATATTAGAGAGTAGTATATTGAGTAGACCCACAAAGTTCCCAATGGAGATGGGACTTACCACGAGCTTCCACACAAAAATCAGAAGTTAAAAGATTGGACAGTACCAGTTTACCTACCAGGTTGTCCATCATACTGCTCTCCACAGTCTTCTACAAAACGCAGACGTCTCTCCTTCGATTCGAAAGAAGATGAACTACTCCAGCAGGTTGTAGCACTTAGCTTGACATCACAGACTAAAGAGAAGGAGAAGTTTTGATACACGGTTTTCAGGATTTGAAAGTGAAGTTAACTTTTATTTCTCTACCTAATTGGTAATTATAGTTTCCGAATGAGCAGAGTCAAATTTTTATGCGTCCTCACTTGCTGAATTCAAATATTTTGGTCGATGTTTACTTGATTGCTAAATCCAATTTGTCCATAAAAGCATTTTATAACGGTGATGTTATCCCTGTCTCTACATGCTCTATAAGTGATACTCGACTGCTTGAGGCAATTTTGAGTGAAAATTATGAATTTTCTCACCAGCCTAGCTCCTCTAAATCCTCTAATACCGAATGTACATACGCTACCCTTATTTCTATGGCAATGGATCATATACAACAAGCAATTGAAAAAGTTCCTACTTCTGATGAATTTCTCTATTGTCCAGAGCTTTCTGGACTTCAATCCATTCTTTGTCAGCTAGAAAATAGCCTCATTCCTAAAACAGGAGCAGATATAATTTGATCACTCAAATTTTGGCACTTAAAACACATATGACCTTGTTTATCTCTTCCACACTTCCCACAGTGGCACGAAATGGTCAAATCCTGGAAGTAGCTATTTAGTTGTAAGGTAGAGCATTAAACTATATTATTTACCTATGGGAAATCGCATTCATAGAATCCAATGGTAAATTATATTATTTCTATTACTTCAGATGTGAAAGTTATGATGTGATTGTCATATTTTTTTAAGTAGTAAATCCACCGAATTTCTAACAACTCACATTTCATATCAATTAGAAACCTGAAAATTAATAGACATTATGTACATTAATAGTGCCTACATATTCCCCACCCAAAATAACTAATTTGCTTATTCATTATAAAAATACTACGTCATCATGATAATACAAAATCTTGAAAATTCACTTAATCGCATATAATTCGCACTCTCAAAGAGATAAACACTGAAAATTTAATAGAACATGTACATTAATGATGCGGACATGTTGGTCACACCAGATTTCCAAAATGCTCACTCATTATTGCATGATGACGTATTCACAAAAATTATGAAACTCGTATATAATAGGTTCAAAAAGAAGTAGTTAGAATCAACATGTTGCATATATTTTAAGAATTAAGAGTGATGATACACATTGTTCATTTGTGGTTAGGAATATTTCTTTCTAAACAATTAGTTAGTCACACTAGACGAATTCCAATTGTGGCTAAATGAAGTGAGGTATTAGAGCTATTTTTACATTTTTGAAGTAATAGGATATTTCGCTTTGAGTTTAACATTAAATTGTAACGATTTTTGACAAAAGAATAATGGCCTACTTCCAGGCTTTTCTAAGGTATGGAAGCTTCCATACCTTAGAAAAGGTTTATCACTCTTTTGGACTTGAAAATGAATTCTTCTCTTTTTCTTAAATAAGCGACTAAATATTTTTCTACTAAACAAAAGCATGTCATTATCCAAATGGATGAAATAAATACACATCAAATCGGACATATCTTATAAAGGAGGAAAACTAATAGTTGGTTCTAATCTAAATCCTGATGATCCAACCAAAACAGTATTTGCTATCATGGTATCTAGTCTTCATAAAAATGGTACTGTCTGTATTGTCCGTTTATTGCCATGCGCATCTATTTCTGCTGAAAAGATATTTTCTGTTATACAATCTTGTATTGAAGATATTGAAATTTGTGGACTACTGGTTCAGGTGTTTCAATTGATAACTATCCTCTAAATGTGAATCCTTTAAATTGTTTTCCCCTGTTGGTAAGCTAGATTCTCGAGTACCTCATCCTTATGATATCAACAGGCCACTTTTTCTAACGTTTATTTTGTCCACATTCTCAAAACGATTCGAAATAATTGGCTCAATCAAATATCTGACAGCAAAACTTTAGCTTATCCTGATTTAGACAATTTTCACACAGATTACTGTTCCTTTCCTTTGAGATTATGTTCAGCTTCTTTTCGGGATGTCAGAGTCCTTTACAATTCAGAGAAACAAAACCTGCTCAACGCCTAACTTTGAAATCTTGTTACCCTTCTATTCTAGAGCGCCAAAATGTCAAACTTGTCTTAAAAGTTATTCATGAATCAACAGTAGCTGCTTTAGCTGTTCAAAATGACTTACGTTGTCTAGAATTACAAACAGATATGTCGGATTTTATACAAAATTCTTCTCTCGCTCTGGAAAATGTTTAATGAAAAGATTCCATATAACCATGTCCGTTTAAAGTTTAAACGATGCATTCTCTAGCCCATTTGTGGGTAATTACGAACACTTTTCTTTTAGTTGAGTTGTCAATTGGTTAGAAGCCTAGAGATCACATCTGGAAAGTTAGGAGAATTAAGTCTCCAAACTTTTAGAAGCTTTAGGCATGATTGTTTTGCGCTACCCCAAATAACTAGCCATCTGTTCGAAAATTGTGGATTTTCTTATCTCCTAACATCTTTCTTACAGACAGACCCACTAGAGCACCATTTCGGTCTGTATCGTTTAATCTAATGTTACTTGTATAATGTGTATTATTGTATCTTGTTTAAGAAAATGTATAATACATTAATGTATGTTTTCTACTTAACTATTATATAGATGTGTACTTTTGTACTATTACATAGATGTATACTAAATTTATTAATTATTGTCCAGTCCGATCTTTAGTGATATTAGCTAATTCATTCAAGCAAGGGGTATACGACAGTATTTTTATTTACAATGTACACAAAATACTTAAATAAAATATTAGCCACTTAGTTTATCAATAATTCAGCTTGCAATCGACTTAATTAAGAATTTACAAATCCATCTTCGACCGCATCCATGGTCCAAAATTATCAAGTTACTAGGGGGAATTATGTATAGTAGGCTATGGCTGAATGTATGGAATAACTTTCGGGGCAGCCAGGGGCCGTATTCACTAAGAACTTAAGTCTTAAGTTCAAACTTAATCCTTAGTTCAAACTTAGTTAAGTTCGAACTTAAGTCGTATTCACTAAGAGTTAAGTTAGAACTTAGGTATGAACTTTTTACTCATAATTTTATTTCACTCAATTTCTATTATCTTGGAGTTTGGAATCGGCCTCAAATAATAATATAGTTAAATATACCTATTATTACATAAATATTTGTTGCCTACAATGTTTTGTGAATCTCTTATTTATAAAGAATACATATAAAATAACTTAGATTATACTCTAAATAATCAAAGTCAAAGTGCTTGTACGCGGTGAAAGGAATGTAAACATATTTTTATTAATCACCACGCACATAAAAATTTACATAAACGTTGTTAGATTATATATGATTAATTACTAGTGTATAGACATAAGTATAAGATCAAATAATCAATACAAATTACCGTAAATACATCACATACTAACTATATTACTTTTCATAATTTATATTCAAATGGCGGGTTTGATTCCACTAATCATTTCTGAACAACAAGAACAACAAGAATATCTAACTCGGGAGCGAGTTTTCAGGGATCGTAGTGATCCATTGGATTTCTATGATGATCTCGAATTAGTACAACGTTTTCGCTTCTCAAGGTCAGCAATTTTGAAGATTACTGAATTGATACAAAATCATCTCAACTGTACTGATAGATCCCATGCTGCACATCCACACGTACAAGTATGCGTCGCTCTACAATTTTTTGCTTCGGGTACGTTTCAAATTATTTGTGGAGATGGAGTTCACGTGAGTCAACCATCAGCGTGTAGGTACACAAGAGCTGTTGCACTTGGGCTGCAATAAGTGTATTCAACTTTTATTAGTACCAAATCAAGCTGAGAAAGCAACGATTAAGTCTCAGTTTTATGAGTTGGCCCATTTGCCTGGAGTTCTTGGACTTGTGGATGGAACACATATTCGCATCCAGAAGCATTTTCAGGATGAAGCTGATTATGTAAACAGACACTTCTAATATTCAATAAATGTTCAAGCTATCTGTAGACCTGGTGGGAGATTCTCCGACGTGTTAGCAAGATTTCCAGGATCAGTGCACGATTCTAGAATTTGGAAACGTTCACAAGTCGGAATATTTGTAGAAAATAACTATTTTGTTGGAGAACACATACTAGGGGATAGTGGTTACATGTTGCGGCAGTGTCTGTTGACACCATATAGACAACCTGCTTCAATAGCCCAACAAAACTATAATTATGTACACAAAAAACACGTGTACTGATTGAACAAAAGCGCAGATTTCATTGTCTACATGGGGATACCCGAATGGCTCCTGACAAGGTTTGCACCATTTATAATGCTTCATGTGCTGTGCTACATAATATGGCTATAGTTTGGAAGCAACCAATGCTGGACGATTCGTCTATTGACCAACTTATGGATGAACCTATTGTAATTGAAGAATTGGGACATTTGGCTGCTAAGCATTACAGAGATCAATTTGCTATTCATAATTTTGATTGAATTTATATATGTAAATGAAGATAATTAGTTGAAGTATATTTAATTAATTCAAAAAGACATACTGTATACTACTTGTGTAGACAAGTGCTTCCTAAGAACATTTATAGGTAAGTCTACGTACGTCAGTCTGTCTACATTAAACAGTAAAGTTCTCTATACATGAAACAGTTAAGTTCTCAATACACATACAAAGTAGCTATGATGCCAAAATAACAAATGCATATAATTCCATTGAAGATTAATTTTCATGGGGGAATTAGATCAATGTTCTTTCTCCCATTTGTATAAATTGCTGTTGAACAAAACCAATTCTAAACGGAATGAAAAAATCCAGGAAGATAAATTGGACTAAGGAAGAAGAGTGCACGCTCATTGGTGAAATTGAATCTGCTGGCGACTTATTGAGAGGTTCAGGAAAATCGATGACCTCAATAAGAAGAAGTACTGTGGAAAACCATTACAGGCAAAGTAAACGCTGTATATGGAAATAATAGAGGTGTAGAAGACATATAAAAGAAATGGAATAATCTGAAATTAGCTGCCAAGTCAAAGGTTAATGCTAGCTTAGGGAATCTAGAATGACCGGAGGGGGCTCAAACTTCTCGACGACGACGTGTTCATTTTAGCTGCAGATAGGAGTATAACTATTTCTGATAGAATTAGAGAGATTTTGAGACCACCCAAGCTTTTAGCGGATTCTCAGGTGCTGGCGATAATTTCGTAACACCAGCAACAGCAGCGAGCAGCGAACAAATTCTTCAGATAAGTTCTGTTGACGATATGTCAATTTTGGATGCTCCCGAAGAACCCAACGTTAACGTTAATTGAAATGAGTAGAAAAGTAGGAAGCGAAGACGTAATCCAGCAGATGATCAACGTCCTTTTGAGTTCCAGCAGCAGCCGGAAATGAGGCAGCTGGCTTACTCCCTTTACAGCAAGAACTGCTGTTACAACAGATGGCTGTATTCGCAGCACAACTTCAGCTAATTGAAGAGAAGTGGGAGTACTACAGGCTGAAACGTCAGAAGCTGTTAGAAAAATCATAAACTAGATAATGTGCAGAAATCTAACAAAGTTTCTTGAATTATGCCTACCAAAATAGAGAGTAACATGAAAGTATTCTATATTATTATTACGAATCCCAACAAAATCTTAATTTAGTTAATACTAAATTACTTAACCCTCGGCTGGCTTGGGGTAAAAGGTATAAATAGAAAAACCCCACTTTCACTTTCACTTTCAATTGAAATTCAATTAACTTTCAGTTTCAATTTTACATTCCTAGCCAGACGAGGGTTAATTAAGCAACCTCCCTAGCTTGCTTAAAGTTCTTACTTAAGTTCGAACATAAGTTCGAACTTAACTTCTTAATAAATACGGCCCCTGGTATGCTCATATGATCGAAAAGTTTGGTTAATTGAAGTTCGGATAATCGAGGTTGCATAGTACCTCTCAAACCATATATTGCAAAATGGGAAACATGAGTGAGTAACTTATGACTTTCTGGCTAAATGTTCGTGTTCTTCTAGGAGAATGGATTGCTCTAGATCTTTAGATATTTAATATTTAATAATGTATTACAGTCGAAATCGGGTTTTTTTGCCTCCTTGCTTCTCCTTGTTTCTTCATAACCTCATATAACTGTATATTGTTAAATACGGGGTTTTTTGCGTGTCGGATTTTTTTGCCTCTTCTTCCATGCATTTAGGGGGGCAAAAAAACCCGATTTCGACTGTAGCTATAATTTAAAGCAATAAATAGTCTCTCGTACTCTAAATTTTCTTATTCTAGTCAACTATGTGAAATTGGATATATAAATATCACAATTAGAGATCAATTAACATAGGATGTCGTCAATACATTTGATTGATTGGCTAGTTGGGTTGACAATATGTGATGGTAGCTATCGACGCAAACTTGTGAGTTGGGAATTTAGATTTCAGACACTGATTTCGATTTATTTTCGATACAACAGCGAAGACGGGTCGGAATTTTGGAAAATATCATGATTTGCTAAAATTCCAACGGCGTTATCATATTGTATTGAAAGCAAATCGAACGCTTCTTGCAGCATTCCGCCAACAATTAAGCAGATAAAACATTACCGGCCGTAAGTATATAAAAAAAAATACATTTCATATGTATATAGTTAAGTAATCTCGAGATTTTAACAATATTACCATATATGGAAGAGTGTGAAAATCGCATAACTTACATTCCACAAATATTTTCGATAAACCAATATGACCGTTGGACTCCCAAAATATGACTTCCTATACGACAATAATACATTTCCTGTGTCTAGCATTAGCGGATTACGGGATATCAATAAGTAACAATACTGTTTTAGGCCTACGCTAATTTTACCGTAAAACGAAGTTTACAGTCCCTATATTAAAGAAGTCTCTGGTTGTAGTAATAATATTCTAATAAATATTAACACTACGTTATAAATCTTTCATAACAAATTTACAGTAATGCCAAGCAATATCACCGAGCCTAACTGGCAGCCGGAGGTAACTCTCATTGTCTCCGTGCTTGTGCTCTCTGTCATATTATTGCTTCAGCGAGATCATATCTACTACTAAATTCTCACACCAGTACAGACACAATCCGCCAATGCATCCACACCATTCTTCACCCCACCCAACCCCGGAGGAATCCTGTGACGTCAACCCCGCCCATACAGATGGAAGAAGAAACCAAGTCCCGTCATCGTTACTGATGTATCCGAGCGTAAGCTTAATCGTGTTAATTCCTTTTCGTATAGTAAACCTTATAACTTGGCCTGTAAACTTAGTATATCATCTGACATCTTACAACCATCCTTGATTTGAATTCTAAGAGCGTGATGAAGAAATCAGGTGAAATCCACTTGTCGATATAGTCGGTGTCACTGATCTCTGATTATTCTACACGGTCACTACGTCCATCAACACACCGATTGATACTCCTGTGAGTAGAGGGACAGAGTGGAAGAGAAAGTCGCCAACCTTTGAGAAAATATTCAGTAAACAGAGTGTTATTTGCAGTGGAATGGTGTTAAGTCTCTATGGGTCTTGTACGTATACGAACCGCAAATTCTCACATGTTCTGATAGTTATTGTTTATGTTGAGCCCAATGCATGCAATTGTGACACCATCAATCATCTTGTCACCAGCGTGGATGATACCCTTAGAAACAACCTCACGGAGGCGTTATGCCATATCCTGAGATTTTAACCAACTTAACTTAACGACACCCACATGAGAAATAACCAACTAAGGCAGGTAGTCCAAATTCCAACCCACGGTTGGGTAGTTCTGGATAGGATATTCATAATATGGGTACCTTGTATTGTGAGCCAGGTGTACTCGCACCAACGTCTCATTCCGACCATAACAACGTACTTTTTGAACCAGCTTCCTCCTTTCGAGTCGGGAAAATGGTCACCCTTTTCATGAGGGAGAATAGCCTGCGTGTAGAGATCCGGATGGATTACGGATTAGGGATTTTGGAATGGATTTGGAAAAATTATCTAATATATTTAAAAATCCGTAAATTACTCATTTTTTGATTGGAAATAATTCTCAAATATATCCAAAAATCCATATGGCAATATTGATTTTCGGATTGAGAATGTTCTTTGTACCTTCCACATATAAATACAATACCAACAAAAAGATTTATAAACCAAACATTAGGATTTAAAAATCTGTAGGTATATGCAAATCCTTTGGATTTGGAAATTCGTAGGCATTTAATATGGATTTACAAATCAGCTATGGCTTATGGACTGGTCACTGGATATTGAATTTTAATTATGGATGAAATGGATTATGGACTGGATTTGGATAAGGATCCAGATCCTTTCGGACCCTCTGCCAGCGCGATAAGGTCATATTCCCTTTGTAACTTCGAGTGGACACCAAAATATCTTGAAACAACATGCCAGTCTCTTGTAGACAATAACTCTCTACCAAACAGGTTATGCGCCATACCACTGAAAAGCCTAGGCTTATTGATAACTCCATTATCTAATCAATCGGCGGCAGTGCATTTATGTAAGGCAATACCACACTCTTCCGAATCTACCAACAGAGTACCATCAGAGGATCCAGTTACTCATTAACCGTGACCCTCGTCGCTGATGGAAGGTTACCAAAGCCATTACGGGATTATTAATTAATTAATTAAGAAAACCACCGAATTTTCCAATATGGAAAATTCACTGTGCGATGAAAAGATGAGTTCACTCGTTGAAGATTTCAATTCGTTTTTCGAATCAGTTTGTAGTGGACTGGAGCATCTGGACATGGGTACTTTGCACAGCAACCGCAAAATCCCTATAATGTATATATTATATAATTAACACCGAAACAGTTGTCAATCTGCTAAATGCCATCAGAGTCAACAAGTCTATAGCTCTTGATGATATATCTGATCGGATTTTCAGAGACCATGCCATTAATTTTGCACCTCCCATCTGTCAATATTTAATGCGACAATCAGAGAGGGGTATATTCCAGCACTTTTGGAAATGTGCCACAGTTATGTTAGCTCCGCTAGTAAGATAGAAGATCTGAGATCTATCTCACTCACTGCAGTGCTAACTAAGCTATAAAGAGCATTGTAGGCGCGTTGATATTAGATATCATAGTATATAAGTTAGACGTCCGTAAATATGGAGGTATGAAGGGCCTGTCCACCACTCATGGTTTGGTTGCATGGTTCATAACTGGCTAACAACTACAGATGAAAGGATGGCCTATCACGTAGTCATAGTGGACAGGAGTACCGGTAGGCTTTTGAACATGTTGACAACTCAGTGCTGGTTAACAAATGGAAGATGTTTGGATTACCCGGACTCATGATTAGATGGATAGGGGCTTTTCGTTCAGACAGGTCCCAAAGGGTGGGACTAGTCACGAGGTCTCTGATTGGTTCATCTAAAGCAGTGGTTCCCAACCTGGGGTCCACAGGATGTATTACGGTCAATGGGAGGGGGTCCACAGAATGACTATAGGGGGTCCACGGTTGAAAAAGGTTGGGAATCGCTGATCTAAAGGATTCCATACCGCATGGAACATTACTTGGGTCGCTCCCCCACGTTATCATGATAAATGATCTGAAGTTCAGATCATCAGTCGATAACGTAGTGGAGCTAAAACGGGTTAAAACCAGACTAAAACTCTATGAAACCTTGACGTATTCAGTGGAAGAATATAATTAATATTGTATTGAGCCAATGCAACAATATGTGTTTAAAGTTTATTAAACATTCGTATGGGTCATGGATTAATTAAATTAATACACTTACATTCAGGTTGAACAAGGCCTATTAAATATTGTATTCTGTTACAGGGAGTTAAGAGGAAGTCAGGAGCTAGAATGGTAAACTATAAACCATGTTAGTATCATGCATATTAGATTGTTCAACGAATGTATTTGTTGATTATATTAGACAATAACTTGATACCCGGTAATGACATTAGCAGTAAAAGTAATATCCATATAGTGTACTTTTGTACAGTTTTGTCCAAATTTTAGGTTTAGGACAGGGCGGTTTAAACCTGGTTTTAACAATTTGGCCAAAACCCACCAACCCTGCTCCATTCTGAAATCAAAGCGCGTCAAATGTCATGGCGCGTTTAACGCGCTTTGTAGGAAGAGTGGTGTTGATATATCTGAAAAATAAAGCCAACCTAGTTGACCCTTTGATAGACTAGGTCCAGGTCAGGTCAAAAAGTTCAGGTTAGATCAAGTCAGGTCAGGTCAAAAAAGGTTCAGGTCAGGTCAGGTCATGACCTGACATTTTGACAAGCCAGATTTCGCCCAAGTGAGTTTCGTTCAAATAAGTATGATAACTGGGGAAATACTATACTCATACAAATGGATAGTGCACTTAGTGAATATTTATAATTCATAGATTTAGTGTATGTTGCTAAGGAATTAATTACGTAGTTTGAATATATAAAATAAGAAATTTTGTTCTGTTTATTTTGATATGTCAACGAGTCTGCCCCACCAGCAAAAATCTCGTTCAAAAGCGCATGGCCTATGGTAAAGTGCTTGGAATAAATGGAAAAGGTTTGTGAACACAATTTCCCAAACTTCATATAATGCTCGATCCATAAGCCTCTTGAGGCAAATTACTTCGTTCATAATAAATAGCTAAACTATACTTACAATTATAATCACGAAGGATACACTTGTATAAAGATTAAACGATAATTAAAATTATCAGTAATACGCACCAGATTCGAGCTTTTTTAGTTGTGTTAATGTTTTGGCATATAATTCATCTTTGTTTGAAGCAGAATATTCTGCTCGGAGACGTAATTCCTTCTCAGATTCGATCTGATCCGCTACATCTTGTTTAAGTAAACCACGCTCATCTTGAGAAGAAAATTTCTAAAATAAAATCCCAAATGAATTAATAAGGCTGTGCGTGACCTACGTTATAATAAGGCCTGTTCATTAGTGTTAAATTCCGGACCATGGATGTCGGTTAAGTCCATTGATTCTTTTTACAATAGATGTCATAGTTAAGAGATAATTTGATAATGAGATTGTTAGCACTTAATTCTTTATTAGTAATACACTCATAATCTCAAAAATTATTGAAGTTAGGCCTAGAAAATGTATTATCAATGAATAGGAAGTTACCAATTGCGGATAAATCAGTTCTAGCATAGTTACATAAAATAGATAGTTTTTTGGCTCATTTTAAGAAATATGCATTTCCCTGGCAACCGAGGAATGTGTCAACATTCCAATTATAATTTCGATATATTTCATTCACTAGTTATGGACATCCTGATGTTCCAATTTTGAACATTTATAACGTGTTTAACTATGTTAAAAGCAAGCTATAAAATCACGATAATTCCCACGAAAAATATCGATTACGTGATCAAATGGTGATATATCACAATTCTAAAGTGTGTTATGTATGCCTTGGTATCATGTTCCTAACTTCCAAGTTAATTATAATGCAATTCTCAGGTCTGTCAATACTAGCTATTGAGATAAAGATAGGTCAGCTACTAATCAATGGCCTTTAAGTAATCCATGGTTCGGAGTAGTAGTAAGGCCTTATATAACGAAGGTCACGGTTGAACATTTCCAAATTTCTAATAATTTGTTCGTTTGTCGTAGAAACGCACTAAGCTTTCCGCAGGTATGTGAGTTGATTGCATTGCCAAATGGATAGGGTGGTAAATTCTTTAGCATCGACTACTCTGATGATTATCGAAAATAAATGCCCGATGAGAGAAATGGGATTCATTCAAAACTTAAGGCAATTGAGAATGCCATCACTCATAATATTCGATGTTAGTTCAACGATAGGTATGGCTTTTAATACATATGGAATCGACTTCGTAATAGAAACGACAATGAAACAGAGTATGTATTTTCTTGTACATAAACAAATCCTTGTTACACACGATTATGTCCTTACCATTACATTGTACCTGCTGCTGAAGGTGCATTTCGTAAAGGAGTAATACAACGTCATTCCCTATAAGGCATTTTTCTTTAAGCTTGGATAGAGATTTCGACTTGTGATCACGCAATAAACGTTTACTGAGAAGAGTAATTAATAAATTGATCGAGAAACGTATAAGCTGCATCAGGGGTTTATCTAGGTGCCTGGCCGGTACTTTAAAGTTCCGGCCAGGCATCAGTTGTGGTCAAAAAGCAGGGGTGGATCTAGGGGGGGGGGGGGGAGTGCGCACCCCCCCCCCCAAATTTTAGTGGCTAGACCCACCCCTGTCAAAAAGTGCGTGATTTTCGAATCGATCTAGGTGCCGGGTTGGCACTTAATTAGATGCCGGGTGTATTGCCAGATTTTCTGGTCCAGAAATGCTTGGAAAACAACTGTTTGTGCACCGTAGCAGTTTTATCTCCTTAAAATAATGCCCATCATTGAATTATACTGATTATGTATTATGGCTAATACCTCTAGGATGCCGGAATATTTGTACCTCTATAATAAAGTGCCAGCGACGAAAATCCTAGATAAACCCCTGAGCTGCATATCAAGAGATGTGATCTTAGAACCCTCATAACTGGAGATTTAGTCAGGAAGTGGAATAGGAGAACCCTCGTAACTAAGTTTACGTGCAAATCAATGCATTTTTACTTGGGCAATACAAGATTGAATATCAACGCGATATATCGGGAAGTTAGTTTCAGTTAGAGAATGCATGAAAGATTTAGAATCGTCCAAAGAATGGATATAATTTACCACAGCTGTGAGATTTGTACAGTAAATTTACTCTTGAAAGCTTGCAATTGATCAGCTTTAAATATGCGAACTTTTGAAAGTTTTCGAAAAGGTTTCGGCAATACAGCTTGAAATTTGGGAATACAAACAGGCTGAATAGTTGGTAATGGATTGAGGGAGTAGATTAGTCTGGTCTTTTAGGGTTTTTAAAAATATAAGCTGATCAAAATGATCAATGCAATAAGAGATGAGTTAGTTACAATAAAGGATTTGCGATTAAGAAATCAATTCACTTTAGACGAAAACTTGAATTGCGAGGAAACTGGAATACTGGTCTAACTGATCCATTAATATATCCGGTGTGACAAACAACGACAGAACATCTGTTTACCAGATTCAAACAAGAAGTATATACGTTTCAGAGTTGCCAATGACTAATATTTAAATAATAATATAAAAATAGATATTTATAAAGTATGATATGGAAATGTCAGAATTAATAGGTTATAGATAAAGCAAAGTTGCATTGTTGAATTCTAACATGATAAAAGGAAAAACATAGTAGGAGTTTGAAAAATATGTCCAAAATTATAGACACGACATACGATGTATCTGAAATAAAGAAAATTGATACTATGGTTGCTATTTAAAGTTGTCTTCTATTTTTATGCAATTGTCGGGTACTTGCCCATCCGTGTAATAAGTAGTCTATGATATTTATTAATCCGTTGTGACGATGATAAGTTTAAAAATTGCAGCTTGGCCGCCTACTAACGGCGGGGGCTATCTGTAACTCGCCTGATGGACATGGAGACCGCCTTCTTCTTGCCAAGCCTGTGACTAGAATTGCAGATCAAGAGAAGACAGCGTCTGCCAAGAGGAGCGTGTGCGTGGCAGAGATCTATCGGCCACACCATGCTTAATACGACTGGGAGGATAAACTACTTTGCTCAATATCGGAGTTCAGGAGCAGGCATTTTGACCTTGCCCTCATGGTCGTAGGCGACTTCAACGTAGAAATTATGAGCCAGGACTCTGACAAACTACGGAAAAACATGCGACTAGGCGGCTTGCTGTGAAAGGAGACTGTCCGACTCGCTATGACTCACTTCATGGATCAGCTACTACCGTTGACCATGTCGGAGTGGAGGAAGAGAGGTGGCTGAAATGCTCAAGGTGGACAGGATTGTGATGGATTGCGATCACCTGGGGCTGGCCCTCGGTGTCAGTGTTAAGCCAGTTGACAGAAAGAGACCAGCGAGTGGGTCCGTATTTGGAAGTAATTCGAACTGGGGGTCTTAATTGAAGAATTGAAGTGTGGGAACTAGAGTGTGGCCACCGCAGGAGGTGCTACATCTACTGGAGACAAGCAAGGAGCTGTGGATAACATATGCGGGGTTTTTACACTTAGTTTCTTCAGTGTGCTTGACAACCATGCACCCGTGCGAATCTTCGCAGCGTATGAGCAGAAGCGACACCGGCGGGACAATAAGCATGGATTGATCGCAAGCTAATCGATTTGATTCGGCACAAAGAACGACTCCGCCAGGAGGCTTGCCGCTCCCACAAGAGTGCTTCTGTACAAGTCAAGTACGAGGCATTAGGAAGAAAGTCAGCGAGGAGATCAAGAGAAGACGCCGCGAATTCGTGAAGGGAATAATGGAAGCGGCTGATAACGACGAAAAGAAACTGTGGAGCGCCTTGGATAAGAGCACTGGGTTTAAAGAACTCGAACAGGAGGACACCAACGAGATTACAGCGAAGCCGTTCGCCGAAATGCTGAAATCTCGCACGTGCTCTGCTTCTCCACTACGGGGCCAGTGCGCCGGAAAATGAGACCAGCAGAGGATCCTCCTTCAAGATCAAACAGTTATCAGTGGAGCCCGTAGGATTGTTCTGCAGAATATCGACCCCAAAAGGCAACCGAAATCGATCTCATTCCTCCACGAGCTTCGCGGGATGCAGCATCGGTGGTGGCTGCTCCTCTAACAAACTCTGTTAATCCATCCATCCAGCTGCACTGTTTCCCACGGCTGTGGAGAAGGGCTCGAGTATTCCTATATACAATAAAAGGGATGCAAGAGTGACACTGCTATGTATCGCCCGGTTAGCATCCTCTTTTCAACTCGAGTCACCGAGCCAATTGACTGGTGACAAAATTCGGTGACTCAAGTCATCGAGTCTGACTCGAAGACTCATGGTGACACGCGAGTCATTGAGTTAATTAGTGAAAAGCCCTGAAAAATTGTTGTTAAAGCATAAATTCCTGTTTGCTGTTAACATCCGAGCTGTTTGCACCCCTGGTTTTAACCTCCTAAAACAATAGTAGCAAAGGAAATTTTGGTAAATTTCGAGGCAATTCCTAGAATGTAACGTAATACTATTCAATTTACAAAGGAATTCATACAATATAAATAATTAGCGCGCTTCGCTTGCTAGGTCGCTTCGCAACAGAAGTCAACCACACACAACCGTTTCGCGGTTGGTATGTGGTTTGTATACTGCTGGCCTAAACTAATCAAATTTAGCAATGTGAAATTTATTGATTACATCATCATGCGATAATGAGTAAGCATATTGGTAATCTGGTGTGAGACTCAGTAGTGTCGAGAATGGGTGGTAGGCGGGGTAATTACCCCAGGGCCGGAGGCCGGAGCAAGATAAATTATGTCTGTGAATGTATGCATGGGCTTTATTGGCTGTATTAAGTAGACACGTCAAGGAGAAAATAAAGATATCGCAGGGCAGAGTAATACGTTGGTTATTTAATCCTTCCTAGAACCCGGTACTGACTTACTTTATATCAGTTATAAAAAAATTCCGATCCGATCCAAACGACAACCACGCGTAAATAGGCTAACAACCTTTTGGTTTCTTCGACTGTTTAGAACAATAAATCACAACCTGTGATGTCCTCTTTTATCAATATAAATCTGGTGCGAAAAAAGGCGAGATATGCTACAACGTGTGATTTAAGAAACGAAAGGCTCTCGTTCCTTGTTTGATGTTGGCGTATTAGACAGCGAATTAGGATCAGAATCAGAGCTTGAACAAGAGTCACTAGACATCCTGCACAAACTGTAGTATTAAGCGACGAAGGCAAGCAATGGAGGTAGAACTAACCGACTCTGCTGTTTACCATGCCGCGGATGATGTTATAAAATACGAGGCTGATGTTAGCGTTGACGACGACAGCAATATGCATCAGAAACCATTTACCGAAGATGAGATCTCAAGAAGAATGACCACTTGTGAAGATCATGATACAATGATACGACCGATCGTACGAGTCAGTTTTGACGTCGGGACCTTGACTGGATCACCAACAGCAAATGAATGGAAAAAAATTGTCATGGCTGGTCATGTTCCTCATCCAAATCAATTTCCATGTGATGTTGCTTGCAATAAATTCCCAACCTCAGTTCGAAATGTCAAGAAACAAAATAGTGAAACAAGTAGTCAAAATTGGATCGTTTTCAGCCCTACAAAGGTACTACTCCTTCATGGTTGATGCCAGCCCAGATTCTAGCCACATAGAACAAACGACATTCATCCTGAGGTACCTGATAAGAGAGAATGAGAGTTACATGGTCCAAGAATGATTTCTGGCCTTTGTTGATTGCTGGCAGAAGACGGGGATCGAGATTGCCAACTTAATCCTTGAAACGCTTAAAGGATATGGAATAACAATCTATGATTTTTCGCGTAAAAGCTACGACAATGCAGCAAATATGTCTGGCAAATACAATGGTGCTCAAAAGCATATAAATACCGTCAATCCTTTATGCTTATATTCTCCTTGTGGCTGCCATTAATTAAACTGCTATGAGCGTATTCTGCTGAAAGCTGCACCGAAGCTGTCACATATTTTGGCATGGTACAAACAATCTACAACATTTCCTATAATAGTCCTCAACGATGGCACATACTACAACTTCACATTACATGCACACTTCATGGCTTGTCCAGAACAAGATGGATAGATGGTGTCGCTAATGTGCGGCCATTCACTGCTCATCTATCTGGCCTAAAGTGGCACTACAACAGCTCCTATCTCTGAATCTCACTCCGAAGACAACCACCGATGTAAATGGAGCCATAAAGTACGTGTCATCGTTAGCTGCGTTGTAATGTCTTCAATATGGTTATAAGTCCTAGTGGCAATTGACCAAAGATCAAATCCTCCAAGCAAGAAAAGCAAAAATTGAAGTTGAAGTGTCCAACTTAAAGACGTAAAAGAGCTGCGTGAGAAATGGCCTTTGATTTTAAGTGAATGTACATTGGTGGCCAGTACTGCGAACATTCCAGCCGAATTTCCAACCAAGCGCAAAAGAAAGCGAAGAGCTCTTTAAATGAACCACAAGATGAGGAAATGGCGGAATCAACTGCAGATACCAGAGTCCTGAGAGCGAAGAGGAACTTGCATTCAAGCAGAATGTATTTTACGTGATTGTGGATTCTGTTATACCAGGCCTAACAAAAAGCTACGATTCCGCAAAAAGAATCAACGATCTCTATAGCTTTCTTTGGCAGTATTTGAAGTTATTGGAAGAGCAAATTCTAATCAGGCCTGTGAAGTCTTTGGAAAGAGTATCCTGATGATATTTCCCAAAACGAGTTGGGAGAAGAGGTGATTCATCTTAAAGCCATCCATATTGCTAATTTTGGAATTGAATCTTTGGGTCCTCTAAAGCTTTTGGACACTATAAGAAAATATAAGTTAGGCGAAATATTTTGCAATGTCTGTACTGTATTGATGATGTTATGCACATTGCCTGTTACCGTTGCTTCCGCCAAACGTTCGTATAGTAAGCTGAAAACTTTCTGAGAAACTTTCTGAGAAGCACTATTAGTCAAGGAAAGAAGACTGAACTATCTCAAAATGTTGAGCATCGAGGCTGAACTTGCAAAGCGTAATGACTTTCAAGACTTAATCAATGATTTTGCCATGAAGAAGGAACGCAAAGCTTCTGTTAATTACACTGACCATAAATTTTTATATTTTTACTGTTCTTAACTACAATAAGTCTTGAAGTATTAGCTTTGTAGCATTAGTTTTCATTTATACTACTTAACATCATAAACTATATAGCTATAGGCTATTTGAAAATTCATAAAATATAGGAGTAAATAGGATTTAATTTATTTATAAATTTTTGTTTGTTTGTGTATTTGTCCAGATTGTAGTAAAGTGATGGAGGATAAGAAACCGCATGTATAATTTTGATAGAAACTAACTTCCAAATGTTATAATAGGTAAACAAGTATGCTGATCACGAATTTCGCATTTACAAATTTATAATGTGAATACTTATAGTTGCAAATTATTGAAAGCCGAAATGAACCTAGAAGTTTGCTTTAGTAGTATAGTAGTCACTACAACAGTAGTCTGGTCGTTGGAAGGTTGAACCTAGAAAAAACTCATACAAAGCGTTTTTTAGTTTCACTAGAAGCGCAATTTTTCGTAGAATAACATATCCAAAATCCGGAAAATCCGTTATGGGGAAAAGAATTATGCGAATGGCAGTGTCGGCCAATTAATAGTAAATCACCGACATTTCCGTAAATAACTTTCTCAAATCAAATTTAATCAATGACCATATTTGTCCTCAGCGTAAAATTCCGGCAATTTGATATATCACATGACCATATTTAGATGAATTTTTCCTGAGCAACGCTGGAATGCATCAAAAATGTGTTGGGAATGTGCCAACATTCCATTCTCAAATTGTGTGCCTATCCAATCAAGTGAGCCCTCGTTCAACTCCACTGGTATAATATACACATAACAACCCTCTAAATGTGATTTGGCGAGATTATTTCTGAAAATCTAGGTATATCTGGAATAATCTCTTCAAATTACACAAATATGGTCATAGAGTACAAATATGGAGTACAAATATGGTCATTATAAGTTGATTAGATCTGATTTGAGAAAGTTAGTTACGGAAATTTCGGTGATTTACTATTAATTGGACGACACTACCACTGCGTAATTTTTTTCCCCATAACGGATTTGGATATGTTATTCAACGAAAAATTGCGCTTCTAGTGATACTCTTTGTAGGAATTATTATAGGTATGACCCATTTCGGGTTTTCAACGACCAGATGATAGGTAAACATTTATACTGAACACGAATTTCGCATTTAAAAGTTTATAATATGAATATTTGTTGTTGTTGTTCACACAAAATAGGTAAAGAAATTAAGTAAAATTCAAAATCGACCTAGAAGTTAGCTTTCAACGGTATTATAGGTAAACAAGTGTGCTCAACACGAATAACGCATTTATAAATTTAGAATATTAATATCCGTTGTTGTTGTTTTAGGTGCAGCATAGCAATAAAATTGTTCAATTTTTGATACAAGCATGAAAATTGGCACAGACATAGATAAATATATTATAAAAAGATATGGATATGGAGGCATCACGAAATTTTAATGATTTCAAGATGGCGGCAAAAGATTGTCGGAAAGTGTCGGACAAAAGCCCGCTCTCGCGATTACTTCTTAAATGACCTCTTAGAGTGTTTATATGCGCATAGTTATTCTCAAATGACTGTGCGATGAGGAAATAGGGGACACTCGATAGGATAGAAACAATATTTGAGAATGGAATGTGTTACATTCCAGCGTTGTCAAGGAATGTCCTCCCTCCAAAACATGATCATGTGACCCCTATAATGACTGGAAATCTTATGCTGATTACGAATATCAGCATTAAACATTGATTAAACTTCAATTGGCCAAGTTAATTTGCTTTTGCATATATACCGTATTTCCCCGAATAAGCGCCCCGGCGCTTATTGTTTTCGTGAACCAAAATTTTCCTGAAAAATCCAGAATATATTATTTAGGTGGGTTCTAATGGTTTCCACCAACAGTATACCTACTGAAGTGCCAAAATCGATGGAATTACAATACAGCGATCTACTAATGTGTTTAAATTTTATCATACCGATGTAATTTTTATTGACCCGGCGCTTATTCAAGCCCCCGGCGCTTATTCGGGGAAATACGGTATATGTAATACCGTACATGTATCTCAATATAATGTAGTCAGTTAGTACGTAACTTGGATAATATGAGCTAACAAAATTTTATCGTCCGTTGGTGCTCGTATTAACGAGGTTCTACTGTATATAGGCATGCATGTAAAGATCTTAACCATGTATTAATATAAATCAAAACTGTGATAACAGATTTTTTTTAAAGTTGAGACCTTAGTGTAACTCAACACTGCAGCGGCTGCGGCCGACCTCATCGTGGTGTAACTCCAAAACATTTTGGTTAAAAATTTACACCTAGATCGGCATAAAAAAAAACCCTGGTGCATTCTATTTCCTGAAAATAGTGGTTCTTATACTACAAGAAAAATATTGTAAAGTCTGCGCCGATTGAGGACTATATCCTCCATGTGAATGGTTCGATACGCCCTTGCCATTCGAGTAACCCAATGATCATCGATTATTAATAGTTGTAGTTATGAACTCTTCTAAGTCGTTATTTATTAAATAGGAGCCTTCGGTCTCGGTCGCTTTCAAATGGACCCAGGTGGACTAGTAGATAACATGTGTACTATTAAAGAATTTAGCCTTTAGTACATCAATCGTAACACATACAAAGTAATAACATAGTATTAACTATTAAGTATTAGTACATGCAAATATAATAGAGGTTATATAGCAGACTGTCATGAGTATGAACTGTACGTTGGTTCCACGGATCTATCATATTTCTACCAGTCCAACTGTAGTTATAGGGTCCCCGTATGAAGTTAACCTAAATAATATCGATGCTATCGAAACAATCTCGCAAATACAATTTCTAAATTGATTAATTATTTATTCATAAAATTATAATCATCTATAAATTGCATAGTAATCAAATTTGTGCGTGCCTGTACTGAGAGTCACTAGAGTGGCACTTAACTTGTGGTTCATTAATTATAAAAGATATATGAACAAAATATTGATTGGAAATATGGGTGTGTGAAAATTCAGAAGACTTCATAAGTTAACATTGGAAGCCGTGTGTGTTGTTTCAGTAGAATCAGTACGTCTATCGATTCCTAGCTATGGATAATCCATATGTAAACAATATTTTTCAAAGGTGTAACTGCTCTGGAAATTGCTACTTGCTATGAATGGTAAATAAGCTACTGTGCATTCAATCAGACACAAAGAATTGAGAGATGACAGATGATTATTAATTGAGATATGTAATGGTGTTTTAACGGAATCTCACCTAATGCCGTTGACTAGAAACTATATTACATCGTTCGGCCACAACGGATGGAAGGCTGGAAATTGCTGTAAGGGGATTTTTGCTAGGAAGATTCGATAAAACATTATTGATTTACGGCAATTTAACCCATGCACTCAATCGAATCGGTAGCAACGCTTACATCAATAGTTATGTGCTAATGAGTTAGCATATTGGTGATCCGGTGTGACCAACCTATCCGCATCATTAATGTCCATATTCTATTAAAGTTTCAGATTTTTATCTCTTAGAGGGCGCGAATTATGTGCAATTAAGTGAATTTTCTGGGTTCTCGAAATGTGACAATGACGTCATAACTTGTCGAGGTGTAAGAAATTTTGATTGGAAACCTCAACATGTTGTCGGGTACCAAAAGTTACCCCTATATGCCAAAAATTACATTTGGAAACTGGAAACATAATGCTTTTTCTATTATAAATTGGAGCCTCTCAGCCTCCAGTTTTTTTTTTCAACAATTTGCGAGTTTCCCGTCAGGGAATTCTAGAAGTCCGTGGTCGAGGGCTAAGTAGAGTTGCAACACTCTCTATTAAAAGGTCGCATCTATGTTGAGCGAGAAAAGAGGAATTCCACATTGCAATACCATAGGCTTCATCGGTTGCCGTCTTGGTTTTGCTTTACTAAGATCCTCCATCAAGTCAATCAGAGGCGTGAGATTAACAATTTCCCTCCCGCACTGCAACAGAGGAGCCGATTAAGCTACAGCTGGCTAAAGTGAATGGGAATAAAACCAATGCACTCAAGTTTACTATATGAATAACGAACATTGAATGTCACTTTGTACAAAATTGTAAATTAAATTAATTAATAATGTTAAAAAATATCATTTTTTATTACTGTTGGATTAAAAAAATATCTGACATATACGATGAGATCATGAAAATACAATTTAGATTAATTATATACAGCAACTAAATTAACCTGTATAAATAATGAATCAGAGATAATAACAAAGTAGGAAAACTAATTTTAACAGTAGTGAATTATTTAATATTGTTCACATTAATAAAACAAAAATTCTCCAAACCAGGACAAATTTTTTCCATCTCGGACATCTGCAGTATTAATATTTTTACATACCATGCTTACAGTCAAGTTCCATAATATCGAAATCTGAAAAATATCTCAGTAGATTTGTACTCTGAAATCAATGCATATTGTTATTGACAGAGCATTACCGTTCCTATTGCTGAATTAATGACATCCAACAAATTTATTCTGTTTAGCGGGAACTTACTTTAAAATACAACTCTTGTTAAAAAAATACTAAGAAGTCAATTCAGTTATCTCGAGCCAAAGAGCATATTAAGGAAGTCATCAATGATTTACTACTAAAAAATGAACATAATATATTAATAATGATAACTCAGAATTAGCGTGTTTGAAATTCATACTCAGTCAATTAGAAAATATATGTATTCCCAAGACAGACGAAGGTACAACATCACAACACAAATCATGGCGATTAAAGCTCATTGATTTCTCCTGCTTGTTATAAGTATCTTCAGAATTTAAATTGTATCTCTCTTGATCATGTTCATACATTAGAGAAACTGTATGCTTCATTTGGTCTTGGAAACGATTTTGCTACATATGATTCTTGTCAATGCACTTCCTGCTTTAATCCAGAGGAAAGAAATGTCATAGTTCAAATGGATTAAAATGAGTTAGATCTGATATTTCCTATAAGGGTGGAAAATCTTTAGACAAACTTAAGTCCTGATGATCCAACGAGAACTGTATTCTCGATTATGGTCACTAGTCTACATAGAAAATGGTCATGAATCTCTCGTATATTACCCTGTGCATCCAACTCTGATGAAAAGATAATCCCAAACATTAAATCTTGCATAATAGATATCGAGGATTGCGGTCGAAGGTCCAAGTCATTTCAACTGAAAAATATCCTTTAAATATGAATAAGTTTATATTATTTTATTATAATGGAAAGTTAGAGAACCATTTGATGGCAATATAAAACTTTTTCTGACATTTAATTTTGTACACATAATTAAATTTATAACGTAATATGTAACTGGTTAAATCAAAAGGATTTTGAAAAAAAGATTGCATTTTCCAAATTTTGTAAATTTTAAAGTTGATTATGGACATTTTATGGTGATTATCCCCTTAAGTTCAGTTGCTCATCCTTTGGAAATGTAAGTCAATTATATAATTCAGAAATAAAAAGTTTAACCAAGTTAGCCCCTCATTTGACTATGAAATCCTGTTTTTCCTTCTAGCATAGAGCGTCAAAGTGTAAAACTGGTTTTGAAAGTCGTCAACGAAATAACAATATCTGCGGTAACTAACTAAGCGAATTGCGGTATCAGAATATAGAAATAATACTCCTGAGTTGGTTGATACCCTTCTTACTGTTTGGAAATTATTCAAAGTAAACACACCATTTAAAGGAATACGTTTGAACGATAATATCTCTAGACGTTTGACTTTGAATGACGAACGATTTCTATTTTTGACTCGTCTAGTTTTTTGTTTAGATGCTTGGCAAACTTCACCAGAAAAAATTGGCAAACTGAGCAAACAAACATACACCAGTTTTAGCCATGCTTGTATTGCCTTACCACAAATTACCAACCATTTGACTCAGTCTTGTGGCTTTACATACACTACCCGGACAAAAGTATTCGACCACCCAACATTTTCCCATTGAAAATAGTCAATATGAGGTTGAACAATGGAAGATAGTGTATTCAAATTACATGAGATATTGCTATTTCGATTACAAATTCGTATTCTGTCATTCGAATTATCAATTGTAGAAGCTTTCAATTCATTCCCTTTTTGATTTGGTTAAAAATTATCATCCTGTGCCACTGTGTGCCACTTTTCCAAATTGCCACTATGGGAGAGACGGGAACAGGTCGCACATGTTGCCATTTGATGATAATTTTCACCCGAACTAATATGTAATCAATTTGAAAGCATCTACAATGGGTAATTCGAATGCGTTGAATACGAATCTGAAATCAAAAGAGCAATATGTCATAAATTTTTATTACATTTATAAATATTACTAGTCCAACTATAGTACTATTTTCTATGGGAAAATGTTGGGTGGTCGAATACTTTTGTCCGGGTACTGTATGTGTTGTCCTCCTTTCTACAGACGGATCCCTTGGAACACCATTTCGGGTCTATACCGTATTATGTCGGGTTCAATTATCACATCTCCTATCTTCATATCCTTGAAACCGAGCGTCAACTTAAACTTTCAAGCATATTAAACATACGTACTGACCAACAAGACACTTCCTTCCATCAATTAAGTCATTTGTCAAGTCATTTTCATCTCAGTATTCAACTAGTGATGGTGAATTCAATTTGGAGCCATTTCTTGATGAGGTTCATGACCTATCAACAATTGATTGTGGTTCACAGTTGCTTCAATCATTAGCCTTTATTGACGGCTATTGTGTCCATCAGTACCTGAAACAAACAAAACGTGTGATATCTGCCTACATATGTTAACAGTTGATAAATAATTTTTCCTTGATTTAGACCTGGACTCTCACTATAAACTTATGCGGCTAACTGACCGTGGCGGATTAAATGAACATCTGAGGCTGTTTTGAATTCCATACTTGATTTGTGGTAGACCTAAAGTGCCATCGAAAACAATAAAGAGCTGTTGGCGAAGCTTGTAAGTGAACCTTATAGTAAATGCTAGTTGAACTCACGTTGATGTATTTGGAAGATAGTGTTAATCGTGATCCACGTATTTGGAAGTCTACTTGTATTAGCTGTGATGTGTTTAGTTGGAACATCTTATCAAAGCTCGTCCTTACCGCAGCGAATTACTTTCTAGGAAATAAAGTTAAGAATTATAACTCGCTGGTTATTTCAAAAGCATAGAAAAGCGTAGAATAAAGAAATTCTCTAATTATGTATTTACCAAGGTTGCAACCGAATACTGATATATTTGGTTGAACCGAATATTATTCACGAATAGTTGATATTCGGTTGCCAACATGATTTCATTATTCTGTATTCGGTTGCCCGAGCGAATATCATTATTCGGTATTCGGTTGCCCAAACGAATATCAGTATTCGGTATTCGATCTCCCGAGCGAATATAATCAGTATTCACAATAGTTTTCCCACCCGAATATTCTAATTACGTGTATTCGTATTCGGTTAGGGCAACCAAAGATTATCGGTATTCGTATTCGTTCTACCAACCGAATATCATCAGTATTCGTATTTGTTGACGTAACCAAATATTATCATTATCAGTATTCGGTTGAAGCAACCGAATATCAGTATCAGTATTCGGTAGGGCAATTATTCATGAATACTGATATTCGGTTCGAGCGGTTTCAACCTTGGTATTTACTTATTGTATTTACCGCGTATACTCTGTATATTCTCATTTCTATTATGTAGTTTAGTGTGTCGTGTGTCACTGCTAGAGCGAGAGAGAGAAAATAAATCAAATATTTGAGTATTATTTACTAAGTAGTATTAATATTAGAAATTGTACTGTTTGTGTATATTATTAGTATTAAATAATTAAAATGCAATCACCGTTCTCAATTAAAGCTAATCTTATATATTAAATCACAATGATTTTCTTTTTTTGATTTGTTTGTTTGTTCAGAATTGATTGAAGAACTGGTAAGAGCTACAGACTTGAAATTTGGCAGGGAAATAGGGAATACTGTATCTAGAAACAAGTTCTAATATCTAAGAAAATATTCATATCTTCCCTCCCATAAGGTGACAAAATTTGTAGACTATTAAATTTTAGGGTTTTCCAGTATGGATTAGCAGCTGCAGTTGTCCCGATAAAATGGTCCCCCGAATAAGCGGAGTATTCTGAATAAATATACAGCCTTGTGTTTTAATAGCATAGATAAATAAGATGTTATGGAAAAGTTTTAGAAAAGCTAAAAGTATTATCAGAGGCAATATTTGGTTTTCATGGGCATGGGATACCTACTACATTGCAAATATTTGCAAATTATAACAAAACTAACCGAAGATAGAGAAAAGATTATCTCGTCGCTCTTCATTGTCGATACTTTTTCAATATCCTGTAGAGCGTTATACAACTGCAGTTCCAAAAGATGTATCTTTTCATCTTTTTCACGTAAAGAAACATGAAAATTTTCTGGTGGGTTAAGTCCACTTAAAACAGTGAGATTATTAAGTTCTAATTGGAGAGTTTCAACTCGCTGTAAAGCTGAACTAAGCAAACTTTCTTTTTCAATAAGTAATAAATTCCATTCTTCAACCTAAAATTTAAAAAAAGATTAAAAATTTAATTAAACGTCGAACAGAGCTAAGCAAAAGTAAAGGTATTATGGAGTAAAACAACTAAAGTTACTAAACCTTACCGAAATATATAGAAACCAAATTGGTAGAAACAGATTACAAAAAATAATGATGGTTTGCTATTTTGTACATTGTGGCTCTTCTGCCGCGGTCATATTTGTACTTTAACGTTACTCCCATTTAATGAAAGAATATAATTATTATAAGATCAACCATATTTAAATGGAAAATTAAAGATGAAATAAGTATATAATATGCTAGGAAAGATTAGTGATTATTAGTAGAGTTCAATAAGTAAATATTGAAACTAATAGATTGAATTTTTCTTCATATCATTTATCAATTTATTGGAGACGAGTATTTCGAAGATTCAGACAATTTTCTAATCGCAATTAGACATGTACAATAACATTATGCGAAATCTAGGAATCGGTGGTAGATTTGCCTAAAAATCCAGTAAAGTAAAAAAATATCTTATAAACATAGTACAATAGGGGCGTATACAAGATCCCCGCAGAAATTTGAACAGTTTCTAACATTTTGGGCTCATACGTTGAACAATATAGGGCAAAGAGTGTTAGCCGGAGATACCGCAAGCCACAAGAAGCAGTATATGGCTTGTCTGCAGCTGGTCAACAAACTCAGAGGACCTATAATTTACATATCGTATTTTTTTACCCTTTTTGACAACATTTCAGTCTGCAAATGAGCTGAAAGAGCCTAGTGTTAGGACTCTGCCACCCTTGGCCTACTACGTATATTATAGGACTTGATAAGTTTACTCTTTCATTTCCAGGCCATTTTTACTTTCTGATTTAATCTCGTTCTGTCATGAAATAAATCATACTTATGTAGGTTTTCAAATAGGCTGGAAACAGCTAGAACACTTTAGAGGATTAATACTCACAGGATTTAACAGCAATGAAGTAGTCAAATACTCATTAGTTATACCCATATAAGGTAATTGTTAAACTACATTATAAAATAAATCAAAAATGAGGAATTAAGTACAGTAATATATATTAATTGTCCCAAAATTTACAAGCTGCATAACTACTTTTCGGACATTTGTTAAATGTAAACGCGGAAACCCGAACTTGAGGGCTTCTCTTGATTTGATTGAATGTTCAGTACAAGAATACTATGTATCCCACTCATCTGTTGCAAAATTCAATAATTATTGCTATAAAATCAAGATTTATGTGTTCAATTATTAATGAATATTATTTATCATAAACACAAATAGTGCATGCAATTGACAAGTTAACATACATATTTCCAACGGCAAATAATCTATCAATTAAGCTTGCAGCATAGCCTAATAATACTTGAATAATAACGAATATTTGTTAATTAAGAGTTTTTTTAATGGCGATTTTCACTATTTGATTTTCGAAGGACTCTGGCTATTCAAATAACTTTCCTGGCGTTATTGGCTAGAATGCAGTTTGCTGCAATTGATCTTATTTTAAGGAGTATAGCACATCCTTGTTAATTACAGTATCCCTCGTATTTCTCCAGTTGACACATTGTGTATCTCTATGTATGTAATAGAAAGTTGAATTAATATCATTCTTAAGGTCCTGCCAAAACTGTTGCATCAAGTTAGAACATCCTTCTATTGTTATATTGATCTCCAAAACAATAATAAAAGCATCTGTCACAATATGTCATGGCCATTTGAGGGCACCTCGGTCAATAAGCTGAATTAATTTGTAGGTATCCTTTTTATCTACAATTTTTAGCTCATTATCCTGTGTCAGCAAGGGCAGAGTTTGTTTAAAACACGCATGAACTGCATAACCTACTATATAAGCAATTGATGGAAGCAATGAAGTTTCCAGTGAGAGAGTTGGAAAAGACTTCATTAATAGGATATATGTGTCCAAAGTTGATGAATCTAATGGTTCATTAAGTGGCAAGGAAAAATGATTCGATTATATCTCTTAGATTCACGTAAACCGAATCAGTTTTTTGAGAATCGCTTCAGCATGCTTGATAAATTAATACGCTGTTCGCTTTCAAGTATTTGCGTCAAGGTGATATGATACTGTGCACCTGACATCATACGGTGCAACCCAAAGTGATGTTCAATCGGGTCATTCTGCAATCGTGATGTAAGTACATAATCGAAACGACAGTTATGAGTGAGATGATTTACGATTTCGATCACCGCTAGACGTGAATAGGAAAAGCGAGTAAATGTCTGAGGATTAATTTTCCATGTTTACCTTCACGAGATTTCCAACTTGTAAGTCAGTTGATAATGAGCCTGAGGAAATCTAAACAATCAACATTATAGTGAAGAAGTCTTGAAAGCACATCATTAAGTGGTATGTGTCTATGTTTTGAATTATATTGATTGAAGTCCTGTGGGATTCTAAGTTTGTTCGCATAGAGTTGTAAATTGATAGAGCTGAAAGTGTTGATGTAATTCAAAACCAGGTTGAGATTTTGTCTTTCTATCATAGTGGGCCAAGAAGCCTTGCTGTTAAGCGATGTGTCTGTTTGAGGAACGAAGTTCGTTCATTTTTGTAAATAATCGAAAATCTTGGATTTAGCAACATTTTACTTGTGTTAGTCATCAAAGTTAGGAAAATTAACGCATTTGGGTTGACAAATGCACGCTCGTAATCTTTTAAAATGAGCCAATTGTTCCAATGAATTAATTATGTGTCGAAGTCGAAGATTAAAATGAGTTTTCTTTCTGGATCATTTGCGTGAATCACGAAAGTCTTGCTATCTGTGGAATATAATTTGAAAAACTAAATTAAGTGGATAGTTGTCAGTGCAAATGATTTTAGAGAATGTTAATCAACTAATCATTGTTACAGGAAATTATCTAATTATTCTAATATAAATTTAATGAAATTTTGAAACTGATTGATTATTGGTTCCAGAAATTGTCTAATCGAAAGAGTAAAAACACCAAAGTTAACAGAACAATTTTATCTTAAGAAGTAATGTCTAAATATTAATTAATTAATTAATTAACTAATTCATCATTGGTACCATCTACCAGAAGGAGAAAGCGGAATAGGCCGAAATTTCAAAAAGCAGAATAAAGCCGAAAAATGATCACGACTGGAATAAGGCCGAAAAATTAGGACATAAAATATTTGAAACCGTATATATTATAATTTAACTGTTTTGATATAAAATTAGGTACTTTTACGTCTAAGAGTATTACGTAATTTAATTTTCATGGTTGATTGTTAACAAAATTTGTATTTACGAATAAATATTAATGAGAAAAACATGTTCAACTGTCCCTCAGGACACTAGAAACCTGGCTGACACTTCAGTAGAGATAATCTCAGTGCAGCTACTTTGTATATGGCGGCAAGGCAGAATTAGAGCATCAACTTTATTTATCAAACATACTCACAAAGTTTTCAATCACTGCAAGTAGGGTATATTTGTGGCGTAACAGCGAAAATATCATAAATTCCTGCTAAATCACCCATCTCATAATCAGTAATGGATTGGATGTAGTAGTACTTCAAATTTATTCAAACCAGTTGTATATTGGTAACTTATTTCCTTTAAATATTTCAAAGGAATGATTTCACAATCTTAAAATCTTCTTTGAAGATCTGCACTTTTTTTGGATAACTATTGGTCTTGGATTCGCCGGATAGCAATATTCTTTTCTTTCCTCTCCACATCTTTTTCGTTTGTATCACTATTTAGTTTAAATTCTTGATAAACAATCGAGTCTTTAAGAGGATTCTCAATAATTCATAACTTTCCATTTTTGCTGTTTTATACAATAGAAGTAGAGTATTAACGAAATAATATATTATTCAGAATTTATTGTATTGTTTAGGAATCATAACAGAGGTATCAAATAACAAGGAACCCAGGTGGATTATTGGAGATTATGGACTAAAAATATATATAATTATTTTGGATTTTAAGAAAATGTCAATTATTAAAATAATATTCAAATATTAGAAATAGTATTCTACTGCTATCAAATGAGTGAGACACAGTAGACTTTACCGTTCCATGAGAAGAAAACTCGATAGCGCATAGTGACACAGTAGGTAGTCTTAGCAAGAATTTCGTATCAATAAATTATTCTTAAAGTAGTTTTATCGTATTCAGCATATTCGAGAACATAGAAATGTTCAAATACATGTCACTACATAGTGATACTTGGAAAATTTGGAATTCATAGTCAATTAGCCACAATAGAGGAATTTTGAAATTATAGTTTCATTAAACTGAGTTTGGATTCCAGAATAGTTACACGTAATGCTCTGAGCTTTAGAAGTATATAAATACACAATCTGATGGAATGTAGTTATTTAGTCATTTCCATAATTGATTGCGTATATCAAAATTTCTAAACTACCCTAAATTCGCGCTAGAAATTTATTTGAGCATCTTATGAACAACCACAACAATTTTTTCCAACTGTTGCCAGTTGAAAGCGATATACAATTCTAAAAGAAATAATGTTTCCATTATAATCTAATTACTCCATCACATCATACTCGCATTGATACTGGCAAATACATGTTAGTTGTCATTATTCGTCAAATCGAATTGTGTGCTTTAATTCACAAACTAGAACTGAATGACTACAAATATAGCAACAAGGATGATTCAATTCAAATATTCAAATAAAACTGCATCCAATGCTATTTTCGGATGTACATCAAGTAAATAGAAACATGCTGTCAATTCAAACTCTATAATTCAATAACTGAAAAGATCATAATTATAATATTTAGTGTCTTAATTATAATATTTAATAATAAAACAAATTAATATCTCTAAAAAGATTGATTTTAATTGAAAATAAATGGAATTAATGATGGAAAGGCGTATTTTAGGAAATAATGAACTTTTTTGTGCAGAATTAAAGATTATATTGGTCCATGGCCTACTTAATATACGGCTATATATGTCGCCGAGAAGGCCATAAAACAAAGAGGCCAGTTTCTAATTTTCAAAATGGAGAATTGATCTTTATTCGAATAATTAGCAATGATAGAGCTGAAAAGTGTATTATAACTATATAGGAATATGGTATCCAGGTATACATAGCACCCTCCAGAATTGTGATATGTCATCATCTGATGACGTTATGGTTATTTTGGTTGCGAATTATCTTGTTTTTCTAGCATACTTTTAACATAGTTAAACGCGTTATAAATGTTCAAAATTGGAACATGGTTATACCCAGAAGTAGTAGAATAAATATATCGATATTATAAATGGAATGTTGACACATTCCTCGGTTGCCATGGAAATGTATATTTCCTAAAATGTGCCATAACTCAAAAACTATGAATGTTATGTAAACTAGACTGGTACTGATCTGTCCGGAATAGGTAACTTCCTATTCATCGATAATACATTTTATATGCCTAACTTCAATAATCTTTGAGATAGTGAGATAATTAACACTTAATTCATTATTAGGTAATGACTCACTATCTCAAAAATTATTGAAGTCAGACATATAAAATGTATTATCGATGAATAGGAAGTTACCTATTCCGGACAGATCAGTACCAGTCTAGTTTACATAACATTCATAGTTTTTGAGTTATGGCACATTTTAGGAAATATACATTTCCATGGCAACCGAGGAATGTGTCAACATTCCATTTATAATATCGATATATTTTGTTCTACTACTTCTGGGTATAACCATGTTTCAATTTTGAACATTTATAACGCGTTTAACTATGTTAAAAGTATGCTAGAAAAACAAGATATTTCGCAACCAAAATAACCATAACGTCATCAGATGATGACATATCACAATTCTGGAGGGTGCTATGTATACCTGGATACCATATTCCTATATAGTTATAATACACTTTTCAGCTCTATCATTGCTAATTATTCGAATAAAGATCAATTCTCCATTTTGAAAATTAGAAACTGGCCTCTTTGTTTTATGGCCTTCTCGGCGACATATATAGCCGTATATTAAGTAGGCCATGATTGGTCGAAGTTGCGAAAACCGTATTGGGGTCCTCCAATCTGCCTATAATTTGTAAAGTAAACCAATGTTACTATTTTCTGTAGGCATGAATCCCAATGATCGACTTGGCGATGGCATCTTTGATAAAGTTTATTCAACTTAGATATAAAATAAATTTTAAAACTGTTTTTCTTCCTCCCAGTTTAAATTACTGAGGAGGAGATTTATATAACAATTAAATTAAGTAGTGTGATATATTACTTTATTTAAGGAATGTAGGCTGCCAGCTCGGGTCCTGGAACTGGGGTCCATTGTGTACTTATTGATATCTCAAAATTCGCTAATGCATAGCCTACTAAACTCAGGCCTGACAAGCGAATGTGAAATGTTGACTAAGGATGGAAACGAAGTCATTGACTAAGTTTCTCAAATTTCGTGGCATAGTTTCTAGTTGTCTGCTGTCAACTATAATCATTGTGGTGGTGAAAAAAATACTTTGGTCACCCATAATATTTATACACATCTTAAATATATTACAAAACATTTCTTTTTTAGTTCATTCTTTGCTACGTACACTTGAAAATTGTAATAATTATATCCATTTATACTAGGACTGTTTAAGAAAACATTTATGAATTTTTGCGTCTATATAATATCCATTTCTTTTATTATTAGCTTCTTGACCATGCCGAACAAATGTTCTGCACCCAATTGTAATAGCAATTATTACCCACAGAGTCCTTATATTCCTGTATTCAAGCTTCCTAACGAACCGCCTGAATTGCGGCAGAAATGGATAAACGCGCTTCATCGAGAAGACATCACCTCCCTCAAACATATATTCGTCTGCCTTAAACATTTTCGCGAAGAAGACGTAGAGCAAACGTATAAATTACAAAATGAAGATGGTTCAATAACCGAAATTCCAAGAGGCCAGCCCAAGTTACGGAAAGGTGCTATTCCTTGCTATCTACCAGACTGTCCTTCATACTACTCAGCTCCATCGTCTCGCGATCATCGATTTTCTTTCGAGTCAAAGCAGGAAGACCAATTTACAATGGCACTACAGCTTAGTCGTGAGTCACGAATGGCAGAAGAAGCTAAATACCATATTAAAACTCTTGAAGAGTTGGTAGAAAAGTTGCCATTACAAACTCTTCCTTCTAACTGGTTATATTGGTTGTCAGCTGATGGTGAAGTTCATTTTGTCACACTTTCAAAATCACATCATAACATTTCAGTTTAGTCCTCTTTGACTATCAACTCTACACTAGATGTGAAAGCATTTCGAAAAGAGGAGAATATTACTCTTTCACTGACTCAGATAAATGATATCCGACAAATCGGAAGTTTTTCTCACTGAGATTGGGGACACATCTACACTTCCTTCACCATCTGACTCTATCCAGCAACATATTGAGAACGCACGATATCAAATTTCTAAAGCAATATCAAAACTTGAAGTATCAATTTCAGCTTCATCAGACTCACAGGACTCAATAGATTATTCTTCTAGACTAGCTCGACTTCAGTTTATTACTTGCCAACTTGGAAACTCCATTGTATCTAAGACCCGAAGAAGATACAACATTATAACTCAAGTTTTGGCATTGAAATCACATCTCATTTCTCCTAGCTGTTACAATTATCTGCAATCTCTAGATTGCCTTGCTCTTCCTCATTATCATACACTTGAAAAGCTGTATTAATCGTTTGGATTAGATAGCGAATACATCACTTAACTAAATCAAGCAGCAGTTAACTTTTCTCCTCAAGAAAAAAATGTTATTGTCCAAATGGATGAAATACACGTAACTTCTGATGTTTCCTAAAAGGGCGGAGAAATAATTGGCTCTTGTCTCAACCCTGACGATCCTATCAAGACTGTGTTTGTCATAATGGCTTTTAGTTTGAACAAAAAATGGTCCACCGTGGTACGTTTAGTGCCTCTTTCGACAACTAGAGCAAAATATATTCATCCTATTATTGTACAGGTAATAGATGCCATCGAAAAATGTGGACTTTTAGTTCAAGCATTAAGCACTGACAACTATCCACTTAATGTAAATGTTTTCAAATTATTCTCTTCTGATCAGAAAACTTTGCAACCTCTTGTCTCTCATCCTACCTCTGAAAAAAGATCTCTTATCCTTATGTTTGATTTCGTTCATATCTTAAAGACTATTCGTAAAATTGGTTAAATCTAAAGAATGAAAATCAAGTATTTATCTATCCTAGTTTTGAAGATTTTTATCCTACTTCCTCAAAATTTCCTCTCACAATACAAAAAGCCTTTTTCAATGATATTCGCTTAATATACAAGTTGGAACAGAATAATATAGCAAAGATGGCTCCTCGTTTAACAACCAAAGCATGTTGGCCATCCAAGTTGGAACGACAGAACGTTAAATTAGCCCTCCTAGTTTTCCACGAATCGACTAGTGCCGCCCCAAGATATTCAACGAGTCTCGACCCGATCAATTCAAATGCCAAACTTCAGATTTTATAGGCATTGTTGTTAAAATGTGGAAAATTTTCAATATCAATCGGCCTAACAAAGATGTACGTTTCAAAGACGAATACTCAAAACAACTAGTCCTCAATGATCCAAGATTTGATCTGTGTCACCAAATTGTTAACTGGCTTGATGCGTGGAGATCTCTACCAGGTAAAGAAGGAAAGTTAAGCCCACAAACGTTTACCAGCTTCAAACACACATGTCTTGCCATTCCCGACTTAGTTAATCAATTAACCTCCCAGTGCGGATTCGCCTACGTTCTAACTTATTTCTTACAGACTGATCCCCTTGAACATCATTTTGGACTGTATAGGATGATGTCTGGTTCGAATTATCATGTGTCATATTCTCAGATCCTCGATACTGAACGTCGACTAAAGATTTCCAGTGTACTTAAATTATTTTCACAACAGTCCTCTTCCAAAGAAAGTAATTTACACAATTTTATTAAATATTTCTCTTATATTGAGTTGGATCATGATAATAACCAAGTTGACTTGGAACCTTTTCTATCAAAGCTTCAATATATTTCTAATATCGTACTTGATAAACATACTTTACAGTCTTTAGCTTTTATTGCTGGTTACTGTGTTCACCAATATATCAAGAGATCTCAAAATTGTCGCTCTTGTCGTGATTTCCTGACTGTCGACAAAGAACTACTGTTTGATCCTGAAGAAACTACGATATATAAACTTATTGATATAATAAAATCGAGGATCATTGAAATGGCCGTCAGATACTGCCTTCAATTCAATCGTCCTCGTGTGGCGAATCATCATGACCCTAAAACAGTGCGTAGATGTCTGGAGTTTGTTTGTAGGCTTCAAGCCAAGGAAAACCTTAATTTAAATATCTATTCGATTCCTTGAGAATGACTCTAGTGAATATTGGCGCAACAGATGTTTAATGACCAGAAGGTTGGGATATTGCACGTAAATTGCTTCTTGTAGGTTCGAATTGTCTTATCTCTAATATGGTCAAAAATTATAATTCCTTTGTTGCCTCAAGAGGAGAAGATAGTCGAAAATTAAAGAAACTAAAATTAAATAGTGTCGTATTTCATACAGTATTTGTAGGTATGATATGTATTATTCAAACATGTTAACATCTATTTCATCTAATTTTTAGGCAATGTGCATTAAATACATTACCAAAATCATAATAAATTTACATTATCCGATGTATTAAGTTTATATTAAGTTTATAAAAATATCAGAGAGTGTTCAATACTAACACACATGTATTTTGATGATAAGTAATTATATGACTTCTTTTGCATCCATGGAGTTTTATTGTCGGGCCTGAGTTTAGTAGGCTATGGCTAATTTTATTAACAGGAAAAGTATTATTCAAATTTTGGGAGTCCATTGGTAATAATTGCATCATCATAAATATTTGTGGTATGTGAGTTTTGCGGTATTAACACCTTTATCATACATATATGGAAATAATCTCAAATTCCCAATTGTATTATTGTCGAATTGGAAGTTGCATGTAACCACACAACTTTAAGTGTCTTAAGACCATAGACTCCAAAGATAAGAACTGGAACGTCGCGATCTCGGGGTTTTTAACTTGAGTCTGAGAGGCTCCAATTATAAAATTTTAAAAGCATTAGGTTTCCGGTTTCCAAATGTGATTTTTGGCATGTAGGGGCAGGGGCGTGCTGGCCATACATTGCAGGCGGGAATCCCGCCCGGGCCCCCGCCCGGACCATCCGGAAAGTTGCTTACCGTGGGCCCATAGGGCGCACAAAAAAATTCGAGTAGTAGTAAGGCCTTAATCCCGCCTGGGCCCCTTGGACACAGCACGCCTCTGTGTAGGGGTAACTTATGGCACCCGTCAACAATTTGAGGTTTTTTACTCGAAAATTTCTCACACCTCGACAAGTTATGACGTCATTGTCACATTTCGAGAACCCTGAAAAGTCACTTAATCGCACATAATTCGCGCACTCTAAGAGATAAAAATCTGAAAATTTAATAGAACATGCACATTAATGATGCGGACACTTTGGTCACACCAGATTGCCAATATGCTTATTCATTATCACATGATGAAGTAATCACTAAAATTTCACATTGTTAAATTTGACTATTTAGGCCTATTTACGCTTTATAATCAATGTTAGAAGTGTATAAACCATACACCAACCGCGAAGCGGTTGGTGTGTGGTTGGGTTCTGCCGCAAATCGACCTAGCAAGCGAGGCACCCTAGTCTATATAGATATACTGTAGCATCAATCTATATAGATACTAGCGTGCTTCGCGGCAGAACCCAATCACACACCAACCGCTTCGAGGTTGGTGTATGGTTTATACACTTCTAACATTGATTATAAAGCGGAAAGGGCCTAAATAGTCAAATTTAACAATGTGAAATTTTAGTGATTACGTCATCATGTGATAATGAGTAAGCATATTGGAAATCTGGTGTAACCAAAGTGTCCGCATCATTAATGTGCATGTTCTATTAAATTTTCAGATTTTTACTGTGCCGACTATACTTTAGTATAGTGGCCCAGTATTGGAATCACTGCCTTTATTATTATTATTACTGTGCCGACTATACTATAGTATAGTGGCCCAGTATTGGAATCACTGCCTTTATTTTTTTTTCTCCGTAGCAAGTGCCCTGGCCACACCTGTATACATTGAGGGCTGAAACTTGGCATGTAGTTGCGAAGTGACCGTCTAATTTGCACCTGGGGTTACGATTTTTTATCAAATAATTTTAACACCTACTTAAACTAATTATGGCTATTACATGAAATCATACCTTGTGAATTTGATAAAATTTACATATTGGATAGCTAATTTAATTCTACACCTTTTGGAAAATAAAAAATAAAAAACTTTACGTTAATTTATGCCACAAATCGGGGTTTAAATTTCTTTGTTTACTCATACTTCAGTTTCAGTAAAACTGTTAAATCTAATTCCATTGTTTCAACTTGTAATAAATATATTGATTAAACTTGTTAAATCTTACACTATTGTTTAAACTTGGGATAATCATATTGATTCCACTTGTGAAATCGAGTTGGCTTCTATTTAATAATTGAAAAACTAAGATTTTACATTCCATAACAAAAACAGATTATGTGATTATATTTACTTCTGCGTGAATATTCTGCACAATGGATACACTGACATAATTAATCGCTCTGTCTTCAACTTATAGAGACTGTTCCAATTAGATTATTGGGGTTATCGAGTGTGCGGAATTGAAATTTGATAGCCAAATTAATTAATTTATTATTTATGGCAAAATAATTTAAGTTAATTATTGTAAGTTGACATTGAAATTGGTGTTATATTAAAATAATATTAATAAATATTTATACTAATTAATTAAATATCATAAATCTCAGAGATCATAGAAGATAGAAACAAACTTTCAATTTATCAATTGGCCCTTATGGCACATGCCACCTATACAAGTGGATCTTGACACCTTGAGGTGATGATGACATCGTCAAAAAAATGTGTTTTACAATTTTGTGAATTATATATATCGAATGGGTTGGTTGGTGTTGGGTGATCACCCAACACGCATCTAAAAAATGCTGACTCATCACTTATTATATTCTACTGAAACTTGAATATCTTTGAAATGAAGTGAGCTAAAACGAAACTTCCAACTCATTAAGAGTCGTTGCCTTTTGAAACACCTTTCTGAAATAATTTAACACCTTCATTGTGATGATGACATGGCGGAAAAAATCCAAAATTGCATCTGTCCCGAATGCATGTTCCTTTGGAGGCACTATCAATTAACCAACCACCAAAATATAGTGCCACCAAAGGAACATGCGTCGGCACAGCTGCAATTTTGGATTATATTATTTTTATTTCTCCGTAGCAGGTGCCCTGGCCACACCTGTATACATTGAGGGCTGAAACTTGGCATGTAGTTGCGGAGGGACCGTCTAATTTGCACCTGGGGTTACGAATTTTTATTAAGAAATTTTCGACACATCTTTAACACCTTTCAAAATTTGTCTGGTCCATAACTCAAAATATGTTTTGATAAACCCCAAAATTTTATTTCATATTTAGATTCATCTTAAAATTCTGCGTCTGATGGGAGAAGAAAATTTGTTAAAATTGGTTTAATTTCTGCCATAAATGGGAGTTGAAATTCCTTTGTTTACTCAACACTTCAATTTCAATAAAACTGTGAAATCTAATTCCATTGTGTCAACTTGTAATAATTATATTGATTTAACTTGTTAAATCCTACTCTAGTGATTCAACTTGCGATAATTATATTGATTTAACTTAAAATTCCAGCTGGCTTCTATTTAATTATAGTATTACTATACAATGGATTAAATAAAATAATATAATATAAGGAATTTGTTGACTCAACTCAACCAACCTTGGATAACATTGCTAAAATAAATTACTACTAATATATTATATTATCAATACAAAATGAATGAATGGCATTATCTCTAGATGGTTTATGATAGAAACAAACTTCAAATTCAACAATCGTTCCTTGTGACTCCGACCACTTAACAAATGGTTCTTCACACCTTGGGCGTTGATGACTTGGCGAAAAAAATCCAAAATTGCAACCTGCGCCGACAGCATGTTCCTTTGGAGGCACTATCAATAAACCACCAACAAAATATAGTGCCACCAAAGGAGCATGCGTCGGCACAGGCTGCAATTTTGGATTTTTATCTCTTAGAGTGCGCGAATTATGTGCGATTAAGTGACTTTTCAGGGTTCTCGAAATGTGACAATGACGTCATAACTTGTCGAGGTGTGAGAAATTTTCGAGTAAAAACCTCAAATTGTTGACGGGTGCCAAAAGTTACCCTTACATGCCAAAAATCACATTTGGAAACCGGAAACCTAATGCTTTTTCAATTTTTATAATTGGAGCCTCTCAGACTCAAGTTAAAAACCCCGAGATCGAGACGTTCCAGTCCTTATCATAAGCAGTCTATGCTTAAGACTGACATCAGGATACGAAGTATGCCAAAACAATGTGCAGGCTATAATTGTATAGGTGAGTAATTGTTTATACTCCGTTTTCATACTGAATAAAATGAACGGAAAAGGTGGATTGAGGCAATGCCAAATAATCCAGCGAGTCGCAAAGATTGAAGAAAAATCTTTGTGCGTTATTAACTTTCTACACATCTCAAAGTCGGTTTATTCTTGATACAAACTTTGTGTAAATTGATAATATAGAACTTATATCGAAAAGTCTTCTTGATTTGGCTAAATTACTTAGAGTTCAAATATAGTAAATATAGACGAAATAATGCGAGTGTATCAACTGAGTAGTGACACCAGAACTTAGGTTTATCTCATAATTTAGCAGAATATCTGACAAACAAAATGCAAAAAATATGAAGATTGCTGGCAATTGTTAGAACGTCATAATTCCCTGGGCTTCAGCAACAATACAGAAATCCCAAACATCGTATCTTCTTGGTTCTGTTTCTTTCAACTGCGATGTCGCACTAGACTTTGAAAGAAGAAACAACTAAAATTATCGGCTTGATCGACCTGGAATCATGATTTCAACCCGTCAGTTGACACTTTTCAATTAATTTTATAGGTATGGTATTGTTGTTGTAAAACTTGTTATAGAGAAAAAAAAAACAGCAAAATTATCGCTAATATTTCCTGGAAAAGGAAGTATTAAAAAGTACACAGCGCATTGCGCCATAGGTACACAGCGCATGCGCCATAGGTACACAGCGCATGCGCCATAAGTACACAGCGCATGCGCCATAAGTACACAGCTTCCTGCGCCATAGGTACACAGCGCATGCGCTAACTTTATGCGTATAATTATCACACATAATTTTGTCTGTCCAACCCAATGTGTGATTAGAAATCCTCAAAAGATCGAGTGTTGTATGTACACAATCAATAGTCTATAAATACACAGAACCAAGCATTAGGTTTACATAACTATGGCTGAAAACTTATCAACTTCAACTTTTGAAATACATTCCGCTAAAAAGCGGACTTCTCCAAATCTACAGTTGGATGCCCCCCAAGGACTCCATTTCGAAAGAATTAAAATTTCCAAACAAACAGCAACAGTAGATACATTAACTGAACAACAATTTCAAATTTTACCAGGTATGTTATATCTATTGGATAGAAGGACTCGTTAATCCGTTAATTAATAGCCATGTCAAACGTTGCGGATTTTGACAGCCCATCTTATTGTATTATTTTCGGGAATTTTGGATTACCTAACGATCCCGTTTATTCGTTAGGTAATTCAATTAGTTGCGCTGTAATTGTTTAAATTAACTACAGTAAATGCCAGTTCTCAGAAAGAACAACTGAAATACCTAATACGAACTTTAATATGCTGAGCTACGGAATTATTTTCTTACCTACGGCTGTACCAGTTATAACATATCAGATATAATAACATATTTCCCCCCCACCGATGTTCTTATAAATATATCTACTCTACTAGATATACTCCTATCAATTTTCCTTTTTGCGTATATAGTGCATAAATTTTATAGTATGTAATTGTTTTGAAGGAAAATCTAATGATAATGAATATCCTGAAGCCTTTTCGAAAGAACTCACAGTAGAGATCCCAATAATTGACCAGTATGTGCATGCATTAGCAGTGAAGTCGAAAGTATGGAGTTTGCAGGATTATGCTCTTGTACTGATGTCAGATTATGAGTCAATTGAAGGTAATCTATATATTTGTTTACTACTAGTAGGAAGTTTGTATTTCCTCCTTATTTAATAAGTAAAGAATTTAAACTGCCAATAAATTAACAGTTTTCATGAAACAAATATATCAGAAGCGCACAAAATTATGCGTCTAATAACAGTTCCATTTTTATCTTGTTTTAAAGTTTCTTTGTGAACAATTATTTTTATTATACTTACATGGAATCAACCAAATAGTATTGCAATTATATCGTTAAAAGAATATGTTGTCCCACTGTAGTTACGTGAAAAACATCAAATTTTCCACTCCTTCCACTTAAAATCGAGAAGAGTGTTGATTAATATAGTTTAATACATACATGTACGAGCTTTATTCATACTACAAACAAGCTTTAAATGCCAGACAGGGGGTAATTATATAACCTAACTAATAACCTACTACCTTTCACATAAAAGTAAATTTATTTCAACTTCAAGTATTGCCAAGTAAATTTTAATTATTAAACTTCTGAATGATTTCCTGTTTATGATTTGTTTTTTAAATAAAGCCAAAGAGGATGATAACAGCTTTGTTCAAGTGTGGACTATGATGCCTCCAGAACACAGCTGTAATTTTAGATTTATTTCATTTACTATTCGTAGGAAAAGTCGTGCTAAAGAAGAACAAAATAGTAGTTGATACTAAATTGGGGATTTGTTTAATTTGTAATCATAATAATTGTTTAGATCTACAAGCATATGAGCAGTGTTGCGAAATTCTACAACTGATTTTTGCTTACAAGCTCCACTACAGTTATCACAATACCATTTTTGTTCCCTTTTGTAGAAACAATGGTGCCCATTTTTACTAATAAATAATGTCTTGTCTCCTAGCGTGAAATAAGGGCTGTGTTGATAATACTTTGATTCCTCAACTACTAAACATTGGAGCTATACTATCTGAATTCACAGATCAATCACCAATATCAATCAAAAGTATTGATTACTCAACAACATCTACAAGGCCAATTCAGTTTATTCTCAGTAATACATCAGCTAATATTTATAGCGAGCAACTTGCTCGAGGAATTTCTCTACCAACTCAACTAATTCCGGAAGTTACTCTTTGTCAGCATGGGTTTAAAATTAATGAGAATAATCTAACTCTAGCAAAAAAAGGGGTTATAATTTACACTGAAATGAAATATTTGAATTTAAAGATCATAGAGGTAAGATTCTCTTAATTGTTTTGATTAAAATTTATATATTCATTATTGAATATTTTATTTTGGATTTAGTTTACAGATCCACTTGTGAAGGAGATAAATATTTCTTGTTAAATATCAATAATCGTTATTATATTCACTACGGGGTATTATTTGAATATAGCGAATTTATGACAATGTCAAGAAATACTCTCCATGGATATATGAGGTAAGTAATTACATATACCTTCATCTTATTTATTATTATTATTCTAAATTCAAATAGACTTATACATAGCCTATCATTTATGTATATATTTAGAGCAAAGAACAATAAATTTCAGAGATTGGGGAGAGAACTTAGGTTCAGTTATCATATTTTACAGCATGGCTGGAATGCCTATCTAAGATTGCTTGATGTAGATTATGTATCCAGTTTCACTTGCCCAGAATGCAAAGACAATCCAAAAGTTTTGGTGTTGGATGGAATAACAATGGGAACAGTCAAAGAAGTTCCTGAAACGTTGGAGGAATATGATGAAAATCAAAATACTCGTTAATTCCCTTTACTAAACGAGTTTTTATTCCTGATTTAAAAACTCGCAAAACCCTCACACTTTATTGTACTAATGGACTGTTAGCAAAGGAATTTCACAACATGATCAATTCTTTTGAGTTGGAAGAATTCGCTGAGTATATAGTATTTTCAAACTGCATAATAGAAGGACTAAATTTGATAAACCCTAATTATCCAAACGCCAAGATGATCGTTGAGCTCCTAACACGCTCAGAGCCCATAACGGGCCTATTTCAATTTTCCCTTCTTAACGGCATTGAGTTTGCAGCCATTAAAAACCTTTCAAATGGTATATCAATCAATCGAAATTTGTTACAAGGTATAAATGAAAAAAATTCTACATTAAAAACGCTCTTTAATTCATTTGGAAATACAGAAAATCAAACTCATGGTGAATTCACTCTTCATCATATTGTAGTTAGGCTGCTTAGGCTAGTTTTGTTGGAAGTTTCGAATCTTAACAGTAATGTCGAAACTAGAAAATTGGTGAAGGCATTTACAAACAATGATCTCTTGAAATACTTCCCTGCTATTACAACGCGTTACAAGTAAGGAAATTATATCTGTTTCAATTAAATATTGTATACTTTAAAGTTTAAACTCATATTATTAATAGATTTACAATTTACGAAAGTGAACATGAAGAAAAAACTTCGAAAGCTTGCACGAAGATATATCCCAAACATCAGAGGCTATCACCTGGGTTGTTAGTATTAGTGTGCAAGCATAAAATTTGTTATGGGTTCCAAATACTTAGAAAGAAGGAATCTACCATAGGTATTTTCAATCTGTTACTCTCATTATTTCAAGAGCCACCAAAAATCATTATTTATGACAATGCTTGTAATTTGCATAACACTTGCGTTATCAGGTATGAATATAATAGTGAGATCTTATTTTATGTTACACCATCCTGAATAATGTAATTATTGTTCTATTTTTAGAGATCCTACACTCTTCCAAAACACAACATTCTTGGTGGATCGCTTTCATTGGAAGAACCATTGTTGTAATGTATCATACTCTCTAAAGTCAATTAAAAGTGAAGAATTCAAGAGAATCAACCCTCAAGTATGTGAGCAGTTATTTTCTACGCTTAGAAGAATCTCAACGCAAGTTGCTTACATGCGAGTCGAGAACGTATTTTTCAACGTGAGATACTTCCTATTTTGTTCTAAAAATCAAGCGAGGAAAAATTAAAGATAAGAATTGAATAATTAGTATGCATTTATTCCAAATGTCTAAAATCTATAAGTATAAAAAACGTTGAGACTTCGTACTTCACTACTTTAGGGGTTGGCAAATTCGGCTTGTGAATATAACCACATTTTGAGTTACATCTGGTAATCCAACACATGGGTTATGAAACCATGAATTACATTTATCACACATGACCATGCATGTTGTGAAATGCAAATTCTGGTAACCGACATATGCACCATAACTTTATGGTATAATTCCTCGGTAAGTTGGCTGTGATCTTTGAACGTAGACATTTGCTCTGTAGTGTAGGTAGGGGTGATATTAATTCAGATATTATGAATTTCCGAAGGTTGTCCCTCATGGATGATTGACGCCATCTCAAATTACCCGGTTCTTGTCCGTTTGCTAATGCAATACATACAGCGATGGCAAATACACCGCAGTCTGATACTCCTCTCTGTTGCTGGAGAGGCGGTACAGTTACGTTTAAATTCGCTGTTTCTGTTCGATAGAGAAGAGCAAGTTGGATATCAAGCTTCTCGCTTGTGTGGTTATGAAATAGAGAATCGTACAAAAATACTTGTCCCTCGTTATTAATTCTGCTACATACCCAATGTAATTAGCGTCATGGTGTATTTGAAAACTTCCCAAAGGGGCTTTAATAAACTGCCGATTCCAATAAAAAATAAATATTATACGTAATAAATGTATTATTTTGGCAGGGCCAACAATAATTTTCGAAAGTAAATACACGTACCTCAGATAAAATGCAGTCTTGTAGCCCATTGAGGTTTGAAAACTGTTTTTTTAGGATAACCTAGATACAATCGAAGAAAAATTATAATTAATACTTACGACGACTACTGTTACAAGTAACTTACCATAAAGCTATTAATTGTGATGTCACTCAAAAATGTATTTGAGTTTAATAATTCTTGCAGGCATCGGGATCTCACTGATTCATCTAATATGCCGACCTGTATAATAGTCTTTAAAGGAGTCAAAGGAGTTGCTCCAGATACAATTGCGAGGGAATCAGGAGGATTTGGGTCTTTAGGCTCAAAAGAATAAATGTACTCGGGTAGTCGATCTGATTGTCTTATGGGTGAAGCTTGAGTGATTGTCTCCCTAGTTTCAGGAGAAGTGTATTCTGGTTGTTGAAACTGAAAATCAGTTGACGAGAGAGATAAATGACTCGAAGTGGTACAATCCTCATCTTCAACTGTAGACTTAGGAGGAATAGGATTCTTCTTTTGAGGGGAATGTATCGGAGATCTATCTCTATCGGCTAAGATAATACTCTGTTGCTCTTGATGGGATATGAAATCACGGTAAGAACGCAGTGCACTTATCAAGGACTTTTTGTCATAAGTATTCGATTTTCTCCAAAAGCAGGGCCGTGCCACTAATGCAAACTGACCAGGTCATACCAGGGCAGATTTTTTTCAGACCAGGTTCTGACCAGGTTGACCCAGTCATTTAACCAGGTCAACATGTTCATTTAATCAGGGTAACCTGTTCATATAACTAGGTCAACCTGGTCATTTAACCAGGTTCTCACTAGCTGATGAGTTTCAAAACAATTATTATTGTTATGACTATTGAGTATTAAATATATAATCGTATAAAGCACTGAAAATCTCTCTCTCTAGTGAGAACCTGGTTAAATGACAAGGTTGACCTAGTTATATGAACAGGTTGCCCTGATTAAATGAACAGGTTGACCTGGTTAAATGACTGGGTCAATCTGGTCAGAACCTGGTCTGGAAAATATCTGCCCAGGTTTGACCTGGTCAGTTTGCATTAGTGGCACGGCCCAGAAAAGGGAACTCCTTTGGGCCACCATGTTGGTTTAAATACATTATTCACCAAGAAATTCCGTGCTCTTCCTGTAAAATATAATAAAGGTACATTTACAAATAGGAAAAGTCATATTTTTATGTATACGAGCCCTTCGGTCTCGGTCGCTTTGCGACGGATCACTCTCACAAAGGTCGCTTCGCGACCTTTGTTAGTTCGTATTGGACTCCTCAAAAAATCAGTCATAAATATGTGTAACCTGTGACTTCTAAATTACACGTACTTAATTAATTCAGCCTGCTCTCCTCTAATAAAGATTCATAATAAGTCTATTGGTAGTATTACGCCATGTAGCGCGAACAAATGATTGGTTAGAATTTATTTTAGAAAGAATTCGTTGCCATATTATCTTAGTAATATTCATATTATTTTAGTAATATTCATATTATTTTAGTATTTGTTTAATTGTTGGGTAACAAGTATGATCGGTAACAGGTACGATATTACTTTGAAATGTAGGAGTAAGAATGGAAATAATGACAATAATGACAATATTCATGCGGTACGTCGTTGGGTAATAATGCTTGTCATAGTTTATGATTTTTGTTAATTGCTAATTGTAACTATTTTAGAGTGTGTTAACAGTTAATCGTAGCACTAAATTGGCTATGAACAGTTGCATTGGTTTGAAATTTTATACTTGTAATAATCGGTCTAATTACAATAATGACAATATTCGTGCGGAAATCATATCTGATGCGGGCGGTGAAGCTGAAACAATATTCCAACTAACAGTGGCCTAAATAAGAACATAAAGCTTACCGATAGTTTTTAATAACCTACTGTGTACATGCATATGAAACACTTGAAATGCAAATAATTAATTCAATATAAAGCTCTTCCTGAATGTTCAGGAATATTGGTAGCAATAAATTAAATTAATGGCAATTATGATTAAATCCAATGTAAAAAATGTATATTAATTGAATTTAAAGTTGCAAATAGTGAATAATTTCAAGATAATTTGTAAAGTATAATATATTAGGGTGCAACCCGTAAATCCCGTGGCCGTGGTCCGCTATTCGAAGTCCGCGTCCCGCGGCCCGCTTATTTATTCCACCAGCCCGCGATTTAGGAAATTTGTGTATTCTATGGCAGTGTGGGCTGAATTCGTGAAAATATTCTCTAACAAATGAGAATTCATATGATTTCCGCGTTATAAGAAACGGGAAATCGTATGCGCAAATAGTATATATATGAAACTTTTTATACCGGCAACCTTAGATAATTTCGTTAGTTATTTCCTTTTTCTTTATATTAATGGTGGAAATTAGTAACTTTAAAAATTAAAAATTGAACTTTTTGACTCTTTTCGGCCGTTTAGGGCGCGCGGCCTGTGGAAAAGGCCCGCAGTTCGTGGTTTACAATAAAGCCCGCACGAGTCGCACCCTAAATAATGTACAATAATATGTAGGGAAATTATAAGGTGATAAAATGTGCGATAAAAAATTGTGACACCAGAGCCAGAAGAGTGTCCGGATGTATCACGGATTTACGAATTTGACGGATTCCAAATCCATCAAATCCGTAATTTATGGATTTTGTATAATTCTAGAGGAGATCGATTATGGACTGGATATGGATAAGGATTCCGATCATTCGAACCCTCGACACCAGGTCCAAACTACACTGTCACACTGCAAATAATAACGAATTTAAGTATTCAAATAGTATCAGTGTTCAAATGTTAGTAATTTCCTGCCCCCAAACTTTACAAAACTGGGGAGAGGGGGGCAGAGTACCTTTCGCCCCCCTAGTTTTATCACGAGGCTGAAGGATTTGTTTGGTCTTTTCGACGCAGGGTTCTCGCCAGGATTTTTCGTTGTAAGGGTACATGAGGATGAGATATGGCGTTAATGTCAATGGCTTAATGCAGGGGTGTCAAACCTATCGGGCCAATTGTGGCCCGCTAAGTAACTAAGGAATTATGAGTCACCTTGGACTGTTTTTTCTTGTATTGACTTTTAGCAATTTGAAATGTCGACTATATCGATTAATCATGGAAACAACATTGCATTGTTCCACGGCTGTATTTGTACAAATAGTAATCTAGACTGCACTCTAAGGATTGCTGTGTCATCCATTGTACCAAATTTGGTTGAGATGGTAGAAGGGAAGCAGTGCCAAACGAGCAAAAGGTCAGCTTAAAAAACATTATTATTTGAATATTGCCTCTTTATGACATTATACTATTATACTAAAGTAATTAACTATAGTACTCATCGTAATACAAGAATGAAAGTTCTTGAATATAATCACGGAATTTACCCTGTGGCCTGTGTAAGGACTGTAAAATCCGAAATTGGCCTGTGAATTAGAAATGTTGACACCACTGGTTTAATGAAACCTTTAAATAATAATATTGACCCAAAGGGTACATACCCACATGCAGCATGTGAATAAAGGGTACAATAGCTTTCAGGAAGGGCATGTACCTTTTGATAGAGGCCTAGCGAGAACCCTGCTTTACGATGAAGACATATTCACTATACAGATTCATGTGCAATGGGTGATTAAAACCTCAAATTATTAAATCCACATTGTTATTCATCACCTATAGGTGTTTTTTCAAAACCTCTATAATATAATTACTACTATAAACTTTTAGAACTATTTTGCCCCCACCCCAGATTTTGTGTGATTCATAAAACATCGACGCCTATGATTATGTACACGCTCGAAAGTTAAATGGTTGGTAGCTCGAGAAACCGTTAAATACCACTGGCATCCGCTATTCATCCGATATTAAAGGTAAATGATTAAATTTCCAAGAATATATCCCGAATAAATTATACAATGAACCTTTTTATCATCCAATAATTAGAGAAATACCAAGATTAAACTAAATCATTATTTTAAAAAGAATTATGATGATTAGGATATTTATCTACGCGATTTTCACTTGTCATAATGATTAAATTTATGTACCTTGCAAAGTTTGGATAGATGAATTACACAAAACATAGAAAAGTTTAGTTTGAACAAAACGGGATATTAGGAATAAGTTAAAGTTGGAATATATATATAAGTTATGATGTTTAATGTATTGTTTTAATGTTTAATGCTTAAAATTGCTTGTAACTATGTCGGATTCATTGTAGCTTCACATACAGTAGACCAGTGCTCGACAAAATGAAATTTTGATGGTGGCTAATTAAGCCACCAGCTCACTTTTTTTGGTGGCTAAAGAATAAACAATTGCCGGTTTAACAAACCACTGATGACTTGACAAAGTTCTGATGCTGTAAAACAACACTAATGTTAATACAAATGATGCAACGAAAAATATTATCTACACATAGTCAAATTATTCACAATTTATGGTAGATTAGTTAAGCCACCAAAGGCAAAATTTGGTGGCTTAAATAAGATTTTTGGTGGCTAACGCCACCAAACCACCTAATTTGTCGAGCACTGCAGTAGACTAATGTTAAATTTCCGAATGACAATCAAAATAACATAAATTAAGTCCAAAACACTAAAATAGATAAAATAAATTACAAGTAAATATATAGATTTAAAGAATTCAATTTAATTAGATCATATTCGCGTGCCATAATTTGAATTAAAAAATCATTTTAAACTACAGTCAAGTCCCGTTATAACGAAGTGCTCGGGTCCGTGGTTACTTTCGTTATAAGCTGAGTTCGATCTTAAAAGAGTTCATTTCAATTTTAATTTCGTTGTAAGCGGAGTTCATTATAAACGGATTTCGTTATAACCGGAGTTCGTTATAAGTAGAATTCGTCATAACCGGAGTAAATCAATAGATTAGAGGCTATATGGGATTTGAATGACTTCGTTAAGCGGAATTTCGCTAAATCCATTTCGTTGTAATCGAAGTTTTAATAATGTAATAAGATAGAAGGATTTCCGGACCATTGAATGACTTCGTTATAAGCAGGTACTTCGTGTATCCGACTTGGATAAAACGGGAGTTGACTGTATTCATGGGTTATTAAATTTATAATGTAAAATTCAATTTTGGAATATGTATTGCTTCAATAATCGATGGGCGCTTGAATATTTTCGTGGGCCAAATTTATCCGGGTATTTTTTAGAAAAATCCAGAAATTCCTTTTGGAGGGCAACATTATCAGCAGTATATATACCGTAGTTGCCAAAATCAATGTAATTAGAGTTATTCATATTATTCACAGTTTTGTTGTAATTTTACTATACCAATGCCATTTTTGTTGACCCGCGAGCGCATATTCAAGCCCCTGGCGCATTTTGAAGCTCTACTGTGGTCATAATTACAGTGTATTATAAAGCCAATTGTAATACGCTCCTATACGTGGTCTGATCCAATTTTAATACGCCTAAATAACAAATTAATGTTACGGTTCAGGAGAGCATTCCGAATTTTCGCGACCTAATTTAAAATTTTATTAAGATCAAGCTCCAAAGGAGCGTCTCGATAATTCATTGCAGTTCTGTAACAATATTGCAAATTTCCCATGGTTGGTGTATTCTCATATACAAGACTCTAAAATCTAAATATCAGATGAGCTAAAATGCCCAGGAAATTAATACAAATTACTCAACATTTCCGGAAATATCGATATCCATTGTTTCCCTAATTTATCAACATCACATGTATATCAAAATCTCTCGAAACAGGGAAAGGACAAATTGATAAAATGTTTTGATGAATTATGACTTACGATTGCAGTTTACATATATCTATCTCTCCTTAATTAGGAAACAAATAATTTAGATAAAAATTTACAAGTGACGATACATATGTTGAGTCGAGTAGGATTTTCAAAAAATTTAACAAAATGACATAAAATAAATAACATGTTGATATACTGTGCAATAATTAAGTTCAAATTGAATAGTACAATAATGAAATCACCTTGTTGTCAACCACTTCAAAAATTTCAATATCACATTCAATTCCCATTGATAGTTGGAGTTTAATATCTTTAAGCTGATCATGTAAATTATCCTTCTCCATATTTACCTTTTCATGCACCCGAACCGATTCAGATTGACGATACTAGAAAAAAATTCAAGATTACAGGAGGAATAGGAAGCTACAGGCTTAATCAAAATTCTATTCATGGGCAGATTTCCCATAAAATTTGATATGTAAATATTTAAATTATTTCTAATCTTCATTAATCTAAAATTAACTTTAAATATACTAGTTATTGAAAACATAAGTACAAATTAGAATAAGAGGCTCTTCCCAACAATAATTTAATTAATACAAGTATACACTCGATTGAAAATTATCGATTTGATTAATTCTCAAAAAAAGTTTGACATACATTTAATTTTGAGACTAATAATGAAAATATAAAACAATTTTTAACATCTATGTATACAACAAATTTTGGGTAATTATTGCATAAAAATATTGGTCAAGAAAAGAATAATTGCTAAAATTAGGGGAACAAGAAATTCTACTTGTACCATTCAGTCAAACCCAACAATTAGTAGGTGAACAGTTGTTGAAGATATAGGAAAACGATTTATTATGAGTTGTTTGGGTAACAAACACTGAATTGATTTTGGGAAGCAACAAACTGTATTTATATATCCCTTTAGTTTACTATTGATAATAATAGTATAATATTGGAAAAATGAAAATAAGGACAATGTACCAATACAAATAAATGAAATATCACTTGAGTGTTTAAAAATTATAAACAAGTTCATCCATTCCAGGAATAAAATTGTTCCTCCATTCCAGGACGACCAGTGGCGGATTAAGGCATGGGCGGATAGGGCGGCAGCCCTGGGCCCAGGCTTAAAGGGGGCCCATACAAATTGATAAAGCAAATCCCTAACTAGTAAGAAAAAATATCAAATCTCGGGGTAAATTCTAGAAATAACTAACTAGCATACTTGAAGATTCAAAAGTCTAAACTAATGCTGCTAAAGCAATCTTAGATTTTAAAAATGGCCGCCCTAGGGACATTATTGACTTCATGCAATACATTCTATTTTTATAAAATCTTAGGTGCTTCTGGGCTATATATTGTGGTTGTACTTGAGTCCTAATTAGAGATCAACTAATAATTTTAAAACATAATATAATTACATTGACAGTGAAAGCGTGGTTATTTTTCAAAAAAGTTGAAATAAATTTCTTTACCTCATTAATTCACAATTTCGCTTATATAATTTTCTCTTCTTTTCGTGAATAGTTAAATATTTACCAATTCAGTTCAATGCATAAGTTACTGATGTGCTTCACTTACTAAGTACTTTCACCTTTGGATAAGCACTTTCGTGGATATTTTGAAGTATTTTATGTTAAAGGGGCCCATAGTTTACTTCCCCTTCGGGGCCCCAGGGTCCGTTAATCCGTCTCTGAGGACGACAGCATTTATGCTTGAGGGCTCTATATTTTTATAATGGTTTATACATGGGATTTGCAAAGTATAACTAAATGGAAAGCTTGAAAAAAAATGCAAAACATGATACGAACATGAAACTTTGGTCTAGTGATAATTTATGGAGAAAATTTCAAAGGTGATACCCTTGTAGGGCCATGAGCGTAGTAGTCTCAAAATCGAAGAATATTGGGGGTGGGCTGGAATTGAATTCGATTTTTAATTAGAAAATATTTTCCTAAAATAATATCTATATGCCTTATATTTTCAGTTAATTGTTTGATCAACATCCGATTAGGTAATTTAAAGTCTGATATTATAGAAACAAGAAGACAACTAAAAAGATCCATACATGGACCGCCTTTGTGCAGTCGGATCAATGAACACATCAATGAATGGATCAATATTCTTGGAATGTGATATTTCCCATGAATAACCAAAAGTCAACAATGATTCAACCTCTCTTGAGATTCAGATTTTCGCATGAAGGTGTAGATTCCCCGTAGAATGCTCAAAAATAACTCCACCTCGCAAGTTGTCAAGGGAAACAAAACATATATTACAAAAAGAATGTATATATTCGGAATCATAGCATAAGCGGATTCTTTTCAACTAGTTTATTACTTAAATTTGCAATCGTATGTTGATCCTTCATACCTGTACATCGGGCGAAATAGGTATTACTTTCAAAGCGATGGCAATCCAGCTGGATTAGACCTCAACCATAGACCTCAGCCAGTGTGTTCAGCTCTGAGTATGCCATAGAGTTGATCGTTACTGGAATACCTATATAGAAGGAATTCGCACCTGTTTCCATCACCAACGAGTACAATGTGTGTAGGAGGTCTTTATCTATTCATCGGTAACTTGTATGAAAGGTCTAACCGTCCCATGAGTGAGAACAACACGGTTTGCGTAAGAAAACTGCGACAAGTCCACGCGTAGCTCCTGGATTATTGCAATATGCCACTATGACAACGTCCCGTCATTTTATGTATTTGTTTGTTTGAACATAAACTGCTTCAAAAATCAACATTTTCAAATTTTACACCACAAAAACATCTTTGCAAATCGACGAGTCTGCTCTCTTAATAATAATAATAATAATAATATTAAAATATAACAATAATGGTTTAATTTATTTTGAAATGCATATCAAATAAGGTTCCTCCATGCGATTTACAAAGCGTGCATTAATAATTATTGCAGCAGGAGACAAATAGTTAAATTTGAATTAACAAGGACGAAATGCTAATTCTTTCAGAGAGCAAGTTACACATTCCAGTCCAGTTCAAGTAAATAAATATTTCAGGAAAAACATTTAAAGGATAACGTATATAATTATAAAATTATATTGCATAATTTTATGAATTGATTGAAATTTTCAGTCAGATGACGTGGCATATGAAAACACCTGACACCATAGTATGATGTTTCAATGAAAATAAGCCAAATTGTGTTCGATGGAAAAAAATTCAAAATAATGAGCGGCGCAGGCGTTGCTTCATGTCAGTTGTGTCAGGAACTTATTTAGAATCTAAAGACCTTGATGTTAATTAGATATTGCTTTTTTCTTGATCGACAAATTCAAGATGCAATATCTATACTTAAAGATGTAGAAATTTCAGAATGGTTTAAACTTGATTCCAGGTTTGGTCTAACACTTCGCAGACATCAGACAAGGATTTACTCTCAGCATCAACTCCGCATAGCTATTTAAGCGTTCTCAGGTGGCGGAGCTGCTTATTTATAATAAATATCATCGGATGTCGGAGAAAAAATGGTCCCCAAATCTCAACATTTCAATATTATATGAAGAGAAACCAAATTATTAGTAGAATGTGATATGAGACTTACATGAAAAACAAAATGATGGCGACGATTAGATGGAAATTAGAATAATAAACAAACATAAGCAGTTTTAAAATTTTGGAGGGACTTATTTATTAGTTACAAAAACTTTTGGGGAAAATTGGGGGTGGCTGGAATTAGTTATATCTAATAGAGAATTGAAAAAGCTCTTAAATATAACGTAACTAATCAGTTGACAGAACGCGACAAGTGAAGTTCTAACTTCTGAGTAATTAAGTTTAGTTTGTAGTTAAAAACTATAAATGCCAAATATTAAAACTTTTTAAATCAAACACATCTAGATAATGAATCAAAAGGATAATATGAAATTTCGTATAGCTTACTCGAATTAGATATTGCAAATAATATCACTATAAAGTCAAAATGGATTCATTCTAAAACAAGGCATGGTCAACAAAATAAAATCCAGATGTGATGGCCAACAATGTTCGCGTTTTTGCAAGCAAAGGAGAACCTGAATTGTATATGGTATCTTTTTTCTGCTGCCCTCTGTATACACAGTGGGAAATATGGTGAAATTAGGTCGATTTTCTATGGCAAGAGATCTACTATACTTTGTTACCAATAAAATTCAGTATTGTTTGAAACATAGGAATGCTTGATTTCAAAACTGTGAACAATTATTTATCGTGTTGTGATGATTTCAAGTTTAAAATAAATTCCTCTGTAATTTGATTAATTGAGGTTTCTTATAACCAAACACACTTCAAATGTTGAATATTTTCTTATGCTTTCAAATATAAACTCGTGATTTACAGGATATACACTATGCATATCAACAACTTTATTAATCGTATTTATTTATTCCTCAACAATTTTAATCTTTTGCAAAATAATATTTTAAATTTCGATTCCGACACTTTTTCCTTGGATTTTACATTAAACTTTATCTAAGAAGTCAATGTGGCTGGTCGTGGCCAGCAAATTTTATTAAATTATTAGACAGGCTGAACAATTACAATCCAAACAAACTTTATTCCAGGCCTGCACAAGGCCACACAGTATATTCTCTATTTCAAATGAACGAAGTTACGTCAATTTACAAATTATAATTTATACAAATTAAACATTTATTTTGATAATAGAATAAATGAATAATAAAGAAGCGTTTGACTTTCTTAACTCGAATCAGTGACTTTAAGAATTACGATGATATAGATTATAGAATCTGACAACCATCAAACAATTCGGTGTCAAATTTGATGAATTAAAGTTTAGCAGGAAGCAGAACTGTAGGCAAATTAGTGGAAACATACTTTTTACATACTAGATGTCAACAATATTGCCAAAACTGGGTTCTACTAGCACTAAAACCTAGGTGATGTAATATTCAAATAAAAAGTTTCTAAATGCGCGAAAAGGCGCGACGTGGGTCACTTAATGATTTTGACCATATATAATAGGATTTTGGAAAAATTATACCATGCGTGACCTTCGTTATATAAGGCCTTACTCTGAGTAGATTTTGCTGGACCATGGATTACTTAAAGGCCATTGATTATTAGCTAACATATCTTTATCTCAATAGCTAGTATTGACAGACCTGTATAGGAAGTTAGAAACATGATATCAAGGCATACATAACACCCTTTATAATTGTGATATATCACCATTTGATTACGTAATCGCTATTTTTCGTGGGAATTATCGTGTTTTTATAGCCTGTTTTAACATAGCTAAACGCGTTATAAATGTTCAAAATTGGAACATGAGGATGTCCATAACTAGTTCAATGAAATATATCGAAATTATAAATGGAATGTTGACACATTCCTCGGTTGCCAGGGAAATGCAATTTTAATTAAATGAGCCATAACTCAAAAACTATCTATTTTATGTGAACTATGTTAGCACTGATCTATCCGCAATTGGTAACTTCCTATTCATTGATAATACATTTTCTAGGCCTAACTTCAATAATCTTTGAGATAATGAGATTAATAGCACTTAATTCTTTATATGGTAATACACTCTTTATCTCAAAGATTATTGAAGTTAGACCTAGAAAATGTATTATCAATGAATAGGAAGTTACCAATTGCGGATAGATCAGTACTAACATAGTTCACTTAAAATAGATAGTTTTTGAGTTTTGGCTCATTTAATTAAAATTGCATTTCCCTGGAAACCGAGGAATGTGTCAACATTCCATTTATATTTTCGATATATTTCATTCAACTAGTTATGGACATGTTAAAACAGGCTATAAAAACACGATAATTCCTACCAAAAATAGCGATTACGTAATCAAATGGTGATATATCACAATTCTAAAGGGTGTTATGTATGCCTTGATATCATGTTCATAACTTCCTATACAATTATAATGCATTTTTGAGGTCTGTCATTAAAAGCTATTGAGATAAAGATATGTCAGCTAATAATCAATGGCCTTTAAGTAATCCATGGTTCGGAGTAGTAGTAAGGCCTTATATAACGAAGGTCACGTACCATGATAAAAATGGGATACAGACTTTTCGTGACAGGACTTTTCGCTACAAGACATTTCGTGGCGGACACTTCGTGACAAGACATTTCGTGACATGGACTTTTCGTGACAGGACATTTCGTGACACGGACTTTCGAGACTGGACATTTCGTGACAATTAATTAACATAAATTATATAATTTCAATAAACCCGTATGAAAATCAATTTTGCTAGTTGATCAGTATTTGTATCGGCCTAAATGAGACAAGTTTTGTTATTAATTTGTTAACTCTATACATATTCAATTGTCACCCACAAGCAATAAGTAACTAAGGGTGTTAATTAAAAACTACGTATATTCAATTATAGTTAGTGTTAGAGAAATCATATAAATTGAGTATTGTTTGAATAAAGTATTAGAACTCATTACTTTTTGAAAATTATTACGAATACTCTACAATGAGCTACAATTTACCTTCTTCAAATTACACTTCTGACGATGAGTATGATATCGATATTCATACATCTCCATTTCATGAAATTCCTGAGAGTCAAACATCTTTCAGTCCTACTGTATCCACTCAGTTTATACATCCTACCACATCGACTCAGTTATTAGTGACTAAACATCAAAAGGTGGATTGTGTCTCCAGGTAGATGGATATTGTTATACAAAACACAGGATGACACACGATGTTACTCAGTGGCACTGTATTCAGAGAGGTATTTGCAAGGCTAGATTACACACTAAAGAAAACCTAGTTATTTCTAAAATGAATGAACATAGTCATGAAAGTAACTCAAATGTATTCGAAAACTATCGAATTAAGGCAGGAATTAAGCGTAAAGCTTCAGAGACGCAGGAAGGTACACATTCTATAATTACTTCTTCAATCAATCAATTGAACGAGGAGGCTGCAGTTAATTTTCCTAAGATAGACACCCTGAAGAGAACAATAGTAAGAAGTCGTGAGAAGTCTAACAACGTTCCCCCAGAGCCGACATCACTTACAAGTCTGGAGCTATCAGAATTTTACAAAATAACGGATAAAGGTGATCGTTTTCTACTTCACGATTCTGGATTTGAAAGTGAAAATCAACGAATATTGATTTTTGGGACTAGAAAGAACCTGGATATGCTATCTACATCAAGTGTATGGCTTGCAGATGGCACTTTGAAAACAGTACCGGAGTTATTTTATCAACTCTACGTAATACACTCATTGAAAGGAGGTCAGGATCTTTTTAAAAATGGTCATCTTCTGCCCAGTTTATTTGTCCTATTACCAAACAAGTCAGAAGAGACATATAGTCGAATGTGGACTAAAGTTAGCAATTTTTGTCCAGACTCCTGTCCAACCCATCTAATTGTTGATTTTGAAAAGGCCGCAATCAATGCTTTTCTGCTCATTTTCCAAATACTCACGTTAAAGGATGTTTTTTCCACTTATGTCAGAATGTATGGCGAAAAATTCAGCAATTTGGTTTAGCGACAAGGAATAAACAAGATACAGAATTTGCAATCAAAGTTAAGATGTTACCTTCGCTAGCATTCGCCACTCCAACTGATATTCGGAACTTTTCAATCAACTATTCATAGATTTGCCACCTGAATCTTATGATTTAGCTCTCTATTTTGAATCAACTTAACTTGGTAGGCACACAGCAAATTCCGCCCTATTGTCACCACCATTGTTCCCATTACAATGTGGAATCAGCATTTCATGGTGCAAAATGGTTTACCCCGCACTACAAATGCTGTGGAAGCATGGCACCGTTCATTTGGATGTCATATTTCATGTCACCACCCATCAATTTGGAAATTCCTCGATAAATTGAAGAAAGAGCCGGGCCTAGTTGAGGTTAAACAGGAATTTTGCATTACAGGAAGGAAGCCTTCGAAACGCAGGTGTTACGACGACAGGGAGGGTGCGTTGGAGAATTTAATTGAGGGTTATTTAACAAGGCCCAAAGTGGAGTTTTTGAGAGGGATAGCTAATCACTTCACATTTAGTGATTAATATATTGCATTTTATTTATATTCTGCTTAGTTTTTTCATTCATATTTTCTTTCACATAACAAATATAGAACTTCTTATCTTAACCAATAACATTTATCAAATGGGTATTCTTGAGTTCTATTAATATTGCATAAGAAAAAGAAATAACAAGTTCATTTTATAAATATTTATTCGCCTACAGATCAACTACCAAAATTGCTTTTCATACGGGTTTATTGAAATTATATAATTTATGTTAATTAATTGTCACGAAATGTCCAGTCACGAAAAGTCCGTGTCACGAAATGTCCTGTGACGAAAAGTCCATGTCACGAAATGTCTTGTCACGACATGTCCGTCACGAAAAGTCTGTATCCCGATAAAAATATAATCAATAATCATGGGTGAACAATAAAAATTTGTTAACAAACCAAAAATATAATTTATGACTGAATTAACATGAATTGTCTAGACTCTAGTCTAGAACCACGTTTAGGAGACTACATACATCATTTGAGGTAATGCCATTTAGTTTGCAGCTACCGATCACCTATATGTCAATAATACTTGCTATTTCACTTACATCCCTGAAAATGCCCACTGTGGTGTAATCTTCGGCAAAATGTTTTTAGTTTGTAAGAGTAGATGTCGAATAAAAGGATACCGGTTATAAGAACACATGTTGTAAAACGGTTTCCATATACACTATACTATAAAATTTATATCGGTTATAAGAAAATGCCGGTTATAAGCACATTAAGTGCAGTTCCCGACGATGTGCTGATAACCAGCATCCACTATATACAGGTCGCCGTGCAAGTTGGTATCGTTCGTACTACATCCCATGCTAATGTATTATATTTGATACATCGTTTTATCCAATATTCAAATTGAATATTTTCAACGATGTTGGTTGCTAGCTGGAAATAAATATCACGATGTGTAGATGCCTATTTATCGATTTAAAAATCTAGTTTCCCAATCCCAATTTTGAATTAAAAAATAATGCCATGAAGTACGGGAATCTAAGGCCATTTGAGCAAACTTCAGTCCAGTATTGATATTAATAAGTAATTAGGCTCAAATATCACTAGTAGACATGAACCACATTTCGAAGACTTATTTAGGAATGTATTGTGTTACTATCAACAAATTATTAACTTCGTAGAATGATTGTTTGACATAAACCAGTGTCCCCCTAGCAGCAAATAGATCCAGTTTCCATAGCCCCCTCACGAATAGATCCAGTTCCCATCGACCCCTCTCCGAATGTATTATATTGTCCCTGACCGTTTTATCGGCTCCTAGGGAGCGATATCGCCTGATTTAACCCATTGATTTAATCCATGATTTAATTCAATGATTTATATAAATTAAAATCATTATTCAAAGATTTATATTTACAAAATGAATAAATTCCATTATTTTAAAATGGTAACACATTTAAGCAATCATTTGCTGAAGATATCAAAGTCGAACCTTTCTAGTTCATGGGTTTCAGAATTAGCCTCAAAACCCCATATTCTAAACATCCAAATAATATTTAGGTATGTATAGAATTTAATGCTCTAGTTTCATCGATTAAAAATTAATCATGTCGGTATTGTAGTTTTGGGAGAGATATTTCCGGCAATCATGCAGATCAAGGGATAGCATTATTTCAAAGAGTTGGCTATGGTTGATCGAAATGTGGATAGCTCCATCACCCTGATAAACTTCGAATGTGGGCAGAATATCATCAGATCATCGTGTTTAATGAAAACCCCATTCTCTGTGTATGGCTCTTAGCCACTTCTTCATCAAATCTGGGAACTTATGCAAGGAAAATATAGGTATGTATGGCTCTCATCTAAAATTGATCCGGAAATTGGGCACAAAACCGTTTTAGGCATGGATAATTGTAGTAAAGTTCAAATAAGACACTCTATATAGGTCACCAAAGTGATTGCCAGGACTATTCAGTGTTGGAGAGTATTCTTAGAATATAAATTAATGTCGTGAATAATAAGTGCTGTCGTCTGATGACGGGTGATAAAATTGGCACTAAAGTCCCACTGAATTATACATCGATTTCAATGGCTGATAATGGGCAGTATAAGGTCGAAATGACATGACATGTACAGTAATTGTAAAATAAATTTAAATGTGATTGAGGGATTAAATTGTGCTTCTGCATTTTTAAAATGTCGAAAGAAAAACACATTTAGTGATAGCTATTTACAGTAACGAAAAAACACAAATGAGAAAAATTAACAATAGCAAGCAATAATATAGAAGCAACTTTATTTTTCTGTATATTTTAAAAAGAGATAAAAAATAAATGTTCTACGTATACGTGGAAAATTCATGTGTACTTGTGCCATGGCCCTAAATTACGCATGTAACTTCATAATTTTGATACTTTGTGTAGGCATGTTCTATTGAAGCAGACAACTAACAAATTATTTTCTAGATATTAACACTGTAGAATCGAAAGCACACATTCAATTTAGCTTTTAACAGGTCAAAAATAATGATTCCTCACTGTGCGAAAATCACAATCCGGTTGATAAAATATAATGCTTTGAAGTGCCATTCTGTAAATTTCAGTTGGAAAACAATTTAGTTAGATAAAAGATATCTACTACTTTAATAAATAATAAAAACCACTTATTGATGCCAGGTCAATAAAAATTATACATCATATGTATAATATAATAAATATTTAATGTAAGGTTACTTCATAGATAACTCAATTTTGAGTAAAGTGACTTTCATATATCAACTAGCAGACAGTGAGAAATTTACCTCTAGAGCTTTGTTCAGATTCGTCATAGACTCGACATCTGAAATTGCCTGCTGAATTTGTAGCATCAGCAGCTTCTTTTCATTTCCCAAATCTTTATAATTGTTACTTAAATTACTGTTGATATCTAAAAGTTCGGAATTTTCTTGTAATAAAGCATTTAAACGTTCTTTGATATGTTCATCGTTATTTTTTTGCACCACCATTCCAGCTGTAATTTCTTGCAATTGTTCTTTATATTTGCAACATTCTAACTCAAAGAATTTTAATTCCCCTCGTACTTTATTAGACTCCATCTTTAGTATCTGCAACTCAGAGTTTAAGTGCTGGTTTGTCTCTCGTTCACTGATTAACTGAGCATTACAAGATTCCATTTGAAAAGTTAAATTCCTGTATTTAGTGTCCATCTAGAAGGATATTAAGAACGATTACACATAAATGAACCTAAAATCTATAATGATACTTCAATACAGTGGCGGCGCCAAGGGTGGTCAAGGGTGGTAAGCTGACCACCCTATCAAAGTGCTTGACCACCCTCCTGACTATACTATATTTGATGTTTGACCCACAAAATACGCCATACTGACCCATAGGTGACCACCTAGTGGTGGAGCACACGCGCCGCCACTGCTTCAATAGCAGATTTAAATACAAAGTTATTCGCAATATTCGGTAACAAAATAACGATAATTAAATCCAAATCTTAATTTAACACTTAAAAAATGCCAATTATATAATCTCCAGTTTTTTAAAATTGAATAAGTAATTTCAAGTATAAACTAATTACATTTTGGCATAGCCTACTAATACAGACCTGGGGCTGATTACTAGAGAGTGATTACGATTACGATTACGATTACATCCATCAGAAAAAGCTTGATTATGATTACGATTACGATTACAGGAAAAGTTGTAATCGATTACAATCAGGGGTGGATCTAGCCACTAAATTTGGGAGGGGGGGGTGTGCAAATTTTGGATGGGTGTAGTAGTGATTAATCATCCAAAAGGCGAAGCGGTCGTTTAGGTTCATTTTTATACATCTACATGACGGAAAAACAATGCAATACCAAAAATGTACTAATTTATTACCAACTGGTACAAATCTTTGTTACACACTATCAGACAGTTCAATGTTGCCTAGATTTATCTGACATACTACAATAATGAAGTGAACTTAATAAATAATTCGACTTCTATATAGTAAGCCATAGTAGACCCATAAACTGATGGACAGAGAAAGTAATTAACTATTAATATGATATCTAATTTAGATATGTATAAACTTATATCTCCGATGGCCCGAAATGTTCTTCCCGTCAGTTCGGGTTTTAACTTTGGGCGGCGGGAAGCAATATAAAAAGTGAGGAAGATAATATCTATAGAAATGCCCCATGGCCTCCCAGGGGTAAAACAAAAACTAATGCTATAAGTAACTAATAATATTATTTAAGACTCAGAAAACGATAACTCAGTACTTGCTGACTAACTGTTATGTAGAGAAATATACGCTTATTTAATTCAGTGGAACCCTGCGTGCCCGTTTTGCTGCAAATTCATCAACAACAGTGGCTAGGTCAAGATATTTTGTTAAATCCTCTTCAAATGGCAAAAGCGTTAACTCCGAAATTCTTTCATCATTTAAAGATGCCCTGGATATAGATTTAACTCTATTCATGCAGCTAAATGAGCGTTCAGCTTCTGCAGATGAAGTTGCTATTGTGTTCCTTAGTCTTACCAGCGTTATGATATTAGGAGATGATATTGAGTTGATATTATTCAGTCCAGCACCACAACGATATTTTAGTATTTCCATTTCGATTTCCGTTTTGTTAATGCTAATTATTTCAGCATACTTGTCAATCAGGGGTAATAAATGTTCAAACTGCAGATATTTTTCATTCATTGGATCCAAACCATCCAAACCTTGCAGAAGACTCATTGTTGCTGATGGATATCATGCAACAAAAATCTTTGAACAGTAACAAAAATTGATGCTATCGAATCCTTTGCCAATGAATTAATTGTTTCTTCGGTACTCCATTCTTGTGATACTCTTGCTTCAGTTCTGCTGTTATGTATTGGATTGTTGTATGTGATCGGAATACCACAACTTTCAGTTATCTCCTGAACTTGCTTGACCACTCCTTGTTGAAAGGTTTCATTTGTACTCAAAATTGACAATACGTTGAAGATTTCCTTTATTTCAGTACAAGCCTGATGCCAATTAATGACTTGAGTTTGCAAAATCTTTGATAATACTTGTAGAATTGCCAAACCCTTATATTTGTGGTGTTGATGAAGCAAGAGTGTAGCTGTTTTAAAACATTGATAGTTCCAGGAATGACTTTGGAAACTACTTCACCTATGACTAAATTTAGACGATGAGCAGTGCAATGAACATTAATTATCCATGGATAGTGTTCCCGAAGTCGTTTTATCACTCCATTATGTTTACCAAGCAATACATTTGCACCATCTGTAGTCAACCCGAGCACAACTCCATATGTTGACAGTACAAACAGCAAGGGAAGGAGTTGTTCTGTTATCGCTTCAGCACGAAAATCTGTCTCTAACCTGATAAGACCGTGAAAACGTTCTGTAGCTACTGCACCTTTGCAGAACCTAATACAGCAGCTTAATTGCACATGTCCGGCATTACCTTTGCATTCTTCAATAATGAGAAAAAACATTTTTGACTCAGCCAACTCTTCACCCATTTTATTTCTAACGTTATTAGCCATGATTTCTACAAATTCATTGAAAATCGGTTTGCTCTAATAATCTTTGTGAACAGAATATTGTTCCTGGATTTTTCTTCGAAGATCTGCAAGTCTAGGATTAGTTGTAAAATTAATCTCCATTAACTCCACAAAGTTTCCTCTTTTCTTAGCCTCACTGTCATTCTCATCTTTATGCCGATAAGCCAACTACTGTACGGAAAAATAACGAATATATTCTGTAAGGACAATAAAATATTCCCTGTTATCTTGCACCAACTTGACACGATGAGGATTTATTCTGGAATCAATGGGGACTTGATTTGTTACAAAATTTTCCCATATTGACATTGACTTGAGGTGTTCAAGGGAATATCCATGCTTATCCAAACCTTTCCCTTTATCTCCAACTGCCTTGTCCCAGCGATCAAATCCGATTTGTGTGAATGATGTTTCTTGATGGCCAGATGCATGAGTGTTGAAGAAAATACATGGAAAACAATAAACTTTATTTTCAGAGATACTATAAGTTATCCACCTGTGTCGCTTGTACCATGATAGTTGAAATGATTTGGTCTTTTTAGGACTAATTAGTTATGTTGCTGTTCTTTTGGAAATTGCTTAAAATTGGCTGACATGGACCAGAAGCTAAATTACCAATGTCATTTGGGTAGTCGTTAGTCGTTAGTCGTTAGTGACTCGTTAATAGTAATGGGCATACTAATACTTTTTGATGGCACAGAAATTCGGTTTGGTCGAAGAAATTTTATTTCAAATGAAGCAGTTGTATCACTATTAATCAAAGTAACTGGCATATTTACATCAGATGAATGTCCACTTGTGTTTTCTGGTTGATTTATTTCAGTTTCATTAATTTCAGTTTCAACTCTCCTTCTTTTTCTGAAAAAATTTGTTATCTCCATAATGGATATTGAAGTACTTGCTTCTAAGATCAAAAACAAGATTAAAATAATGGATAAGATATTTAACGGGAAAATTCCAAAAATACTCAAGTTTTTAAAAAAATTCCAAATATACTCAACTTTTTACTGATACTCAAATATAAAACTAGATCTTTCCGAATCTACTCAAGTTTATCAAAATAATTCCAATTCTACTCAAGTTTTTCAGAATAATTCCAATTCTGCTCAAGTTTTTTCAATAAATTCCAAATCTACTCAACTTTTCAGTAAATTCACAGATCTACTCAAGTTTAGAAAGGCTATATTTAGTCTATCTTATATATTAAATCACAATGTTTTTGTGTTTGTTTGTTGGGGTGTTTGTTCAGAATTGATTGAGGAACTGGTAAAAGCTACAGACCTAAAATTTGGCAGTGGGGTGGGGAATATTGTATGTACAAACAAGTTCAATATCTAAAAAGATATTCACATCTTCCATCACAAAAGGTGTCAAAACCTTTAGCCAATTAAATTCGAGGGTTGTTCCAGTATGGATTAGTAGCTAGCATTTCAATTAATATAATTTTTTGAATGCTTTAGTGTCTGTCAAATGTTAAGTGTGCATTATGGAATACTGAGAAAGTAATCTAATTGATCGAGAGGAAGTTCAGGCATCTAATCAGTTATTTGTGTTCTGTCTGTCTAGCCATACATTTATTACATTCCATTGTGTTATTTGATATCAAATTATTATCAATCAATACAATAACTTCTCCACATCCCAAAGTTAGGGGTCCACCGGTACAGTTTCTTAGTGATATTTAATTTTATTTGGAATTGGTATATTATTATACACGGACAAGCTTATATATCTAGAAAATTATCTGTTCAAATTTTACATAAATATCCAAATTATTTAATCTGTCCTTATAGAAACCTGTAGCTAGGATCCACGGATATAAATAGACGGCTAGCGGCCAACCATCAAGAACGACATTTAATTTGAAAAGGAACATGCTTTAAATACAAGCGAGGGCCGTAGGCCCGAGTACAAGTTGTAAGGACGCGCGTAGAGCAGACGAGCAGATTGTACTAATAAATATTTTTTGTGGTTGGAATTTCCATACTAGTTTCAATAATCGAATAAAACTTGAGTTTATTTGGAATAATCCAATAAAACTTGAGTATATTTGGAATAATCCAATAAAACTTGAGTATATTTGGAATAATCCAATAAAACTTGAGTATATTTGGAATAATCCGGTAAAACTTGAGTATATTTGGAAAAACTTGAGTATATTTACAAATTAGTTGAGTATTGTTGAGTATATTTGGAAATTTTTAAAAAACTTGAGTATTTTTGGAATTTTCCCGATATTTAACTCTAGGAGCTATTTAATCACAATAGAAAAATAGCAGATACATTAAAAGAGCATGGATATTAAATTATTAACTAGTCAAGCTATGCAATATCATTAAGCGTTGTCTGGCCACCTTGGTATGTTATGATAAGTTCTACCTCATGCAAAACATATGCTGACAAGCTTAATATACCACGTGTATACCAAACGTATAATCAGAATCATTCATCCATTGTAGTCTCAAGTTCACTCATAATTTGATTTGAATTTTATAAATTAAATATTCTCGTCCAAGTGTTCGACAAAATGGCATTTCAATTCAAAATAGGATGAAATTTTCTAATAGGATAAAATTTTGGGGGGGTGCGCACCCCCCCACACACCCCCCCCCTAGATCCACCTCTGATTACAATTGATTACAATTTCATTTTCTTTACGATGCAATTACGATCGTTCCGATTAAGCCCCGGACTTTCATTCGCTCGAAAAATAAGGCCCATGAGCATGGGGGTGGGCCGGATATATCTTTGGGGGTGCAATGAGATCAGCGAACTCTCAAACTATATCCTTATTTAAAGTTATTGTGGAAAATTTGGGGGGGGGGGCCGAGTGAAAATTTGGGGGGACCAGGTGCCATACCTGGGGCTGATTACTAGTGGGTGATTACGATTACGATTACAATTACATCCTTCAAAAAAAGCTTGATTATGATTACGATTACGATTACAGGAAAAGTTGTAATCGATTACAATCGATTACGATTGTAATCGTAATCAGCCCCAAGCCTGCCTACTATACATAAGGCCTCACAGTAAAGTATGAAATTTGGACCAGGGATGCGGTCGCCGGCGGGAAACGAAAATTGTGTTACTAGTATTTTATTTCAAATTTGGTGACCTATTTCTTAAAAATAACAAGTCCAATAAGTAGTCACTGTCATAAATTGAGAAAAATTAGCTTACTGACCGCAAAAATATTTTTTGTTTTTGATGTTTATAGCCTTCATTGCAAAAAAATTCGAATTTATTATGTTCAGTGTATGTTGTTCATTTCTGTTGCTCCAAGACTCACGATACATATACTAATCATTTGATTTATACTACACGTATTAGCTTTTTAAATTACCAATGCCGAACAGGTGCTCCGTTTTCAGATGTAGGAGTAACTACAAATCTGATGAACATGTCCCAGTCTTCAAACTACCAATGAAACCAGATGAACTCAGGCACACATGGATTAGGGCTCTTCGGAGAGATGATTTACATTGCTTCAAGGGGGTTTACGTCTGTGTGAAGCATTTTCTCGAGGAGGATATTGAATACACCAACAAATTCCAAATCGAGATAGTACTTTTCGTGAAATTCCAAGAGTCAACCCCAGGGTAAACAAGGTGCCATTCCAGCTTTTCTACCAGGCCATTCATCTATCCATTCGCAACCTACTACCACCAAAAAGCGCAGGCGTCTGTCCCTCGAATCTAAAGATGAAGAACTACTCAACAAAACCTTTACACTTAGCCTGACATCAGAGAGCGAGGAGAAAGAGAAGTTCAAAATCAACAGTTTCCAGGATGTGCAAGATAAGTTATATTTGGTTTCCATACCCAAACATGGTCATTATGGTATCCAGATGAATATAGCATAATTTATATGCTCCATATTTTAGCAGAAAACAATATCATAGTGAACACGCATTTATTAGTATCTTTCGACTTATCTGTTAGACTCAGTTAGAGCCTTTCACAATGGAGAAATTTTACCACTTTCGCTCTGCTCTATAAGCGATATACGACAAATTGAATTAATTCTCAGTGAGATTTCTGGATCGCATCGTCCATGAAAACTGTCCAATTAATCCAAGATCATTAATGAGAATGCTTGCAATTTATCTTTGGCCAAAGATCATATTGAACGAGTTATTAACAATTTACATACATCTAATGTTGAGTTAGAGTTAGCTGATTGCCCGGAAATTTCCAGGCTTCAGTTCATCCAATGTCAGTTAGAAAACAGTCTTGTACCCAAGAATAGGCGTATAAGATCCTCACGCAAGTATTGGCTCTTAAACACACTTGATTCCTCCAGCTTGTTATAAATATCTTCAGCAAATGCCTTGTCTATCTCTGCTTCATTTGATACTTTGGAAAAGTTAAATTCTTTTTTTGGACTTGAGAGCGAATTCTTTCCTTCCTTAAGCAAGCGAACTATTCTTTCTCTGAAACTGAGAAACATATTATTATTCAAATGGATAAAATACATGTAAAATAGGATATATCATTCAAAGGAGGCAAGATATGGTTCTAGTCTAAGTCCAGAAGATCCAATTAAAACTGTATTTGCTATTATGGTTTCAAGTCTTCAGAAAAAATGGTCTACTATAGTTCGTCTTTTTCCTTGTGCATCTCTTTCAGCAGAAAAAATATTTCCCATTATAACATCTTGTGTAGAAGATATAGAGCGTTGTGGTTTATTTATCGACATCATCTCAACTGACAACTATCCTCTTATTGTGAAGTTATTCAAGCTGTTCTCTCCTGTTGGTAAGCTTGAAACTTGTGTAGTACCCCATCCTTGTGATGTTAATCGGCCTCTTTTTCTAACTTTAGATTTTGTCCACATTTTAAAAACGATACGAAACAATTGGTTAAATCAGAAGTCAGGTAACACATGTTATATTTATCCCGATTTTAATGATATTCGAATCGGTTCTTAATCTTATCCTTTAAGGTTGCGGTGTGCTTCTTTTCAAGATATACGCATCCTCTATAACTCTGAGAAGCAAAGTCTGGCGAAATTAGCACCGCGTCTAACATTGAAATCATGTTATCCTTCAGTATTAGAACGTCAAAATGTTAAATTGGTGTTGAAAGTAATCCATGAATCCACGATTGCTGCTTTAGCCATTCAAAACGACAAACGTTGTGATGCATTTAAAACAAATACCTCCAGCTCTGTCAAAATTCTACTCTCTTTATGCAATATGTTCAATGTTAATGTGCCATATAAGCATGATCGATTAAATGATTCTTGCTGTAGCCCATTCACAGTTAATGACGAACGCTTTACTTTTTTATCCAGGATAGTCCATTGGTTAGATGCTTGGGAATCACTTCCTGCGAAAGATGGAAAATTAAGCAAACTAACGTTTACAAGCTTTAGTTTTGCTTGCATTGTGTTACCTCAAATAACTAATTATCTGACCGAGAAATGTGGATATTCTTATCTTTTAACATCCTTCTTACAGACAGATCCATTAGAGCATCACTTTGGACTTTATCGTACGATGTCTGGAGCAAATTACCATGTTTCATATCTTCATGCTGAACGTCGTCTGAAGATTTCTAATATATTGAATCTATTTTCAACTTCCCAGGCTAAATCCGCTAATTTAACTATGCAGGAATTCATTAATTCTTTCTCACCTGTTGATTGTCCACCTTCCGATACCGAGATCGAACTTGATTCTTTCCTTGAAGAATTATCAGATCTATCAGTCATTGAGTGTAATAGCCAAACACTCCAGTCATTAGCTTTTTTGCTAGATATGCTGCACACCAATACCTGAAGCGTTCCCCAACTTGCCATATATGTCGAGATAAGTTAACCATTGACAAAGATTTTCTATTAGATGAATCTTCGGACCCCAGTATAAACTAATACAGCTTACTGATCGCGGTGGTTTTAAGTATCCTTCCGAGCTTGTATTGGAATCTATGATTATTGTCTGGAAGGTACTCACTATTATCGAAAGCAATAGTGAACTGATGGGCATATTCGTAGAAGGACCATCTAGAAAGATTTTAATGGATGTTGATAGTGGTCATGTCATGAAGGCTGGTTATGACGGCTGGAGAACAACTTGTCCTTCTTGTAATGTAAACGGCTTCTATCTAGGCTTATTTGGATTGAAGGAAATTGTTTAATCGCAAATAAAACTTTAATTCAAGCGTTGCTCTAAATTTTAGAGCACGCTGGAATTATAGTTTTTCAATTTCCGCTTTTCTAGTCCTTTTAGAGTCTAAAAGGACTAGAAAAGCGGAAATTGAAAAAGTTCAATACTTAATTCTTCACATACGGTATAATTTCTAATTTTTCTCTCTATATTGTATTGTAGTATCTTATTTGGATTTGTATGATTAAATTTAGTAGATAATTACATGATTTATTTTGTGTTTATGCATGCAGCTCTTATTCAATTCATATACAAGTAGAGTAAATGTCAACTGATATAATAAGGAAATATTCAATATATGGGGAACAAATATTAACATGAGCTATCCCTGACAGTGACTAATATTGGACTTGCTATTTTTAAGAAATAGGTCACCAAATTTGAAATAAAATACTAGTAACAATTTTCGTTTCCCACCGGGGACCGCATCCCTGGTCCAAATTTCATACTTTACTGTGAGGCCTTATGTATAGTAGGCTATGATTTTGGCTAATATATTCACAGTGATATTCCTATTCATCGCATGTTCCTGTCTATCGTTTACTCCCCCGATCCCTTCGTGGCAGAAATTAAGCTTTAGGATCCCGATCAAGATCATAGTTTCTAAAAGGATTGACGAACCGATAATGATGCTTTCATAATTCAATAAGGCAGATAATTAGAGTAGTAAAGTACGTATATACTATTATACAATCAACTCCGTTTAATGGCTTCAATTGATAATGTAGTCAACTGCATAATAGATCATTTTTCCAGGAAGAGAATAATGCCAATATAAGCTAATACTCTAACCTAGTCTACATAAGACCTAATAGTTACTATGAATTTGGTACCATGGATGCGGTCGAAAATGTAGAGTTTTAAACCCCAAATGGCATATTATATGCTTAGATTTGATAGCAAATAAATGTATTAACGTGTAATCAGACTGTTTAAATTATTCCGACTGAAAGCAATTTTCTTCTAGTAAGTATCTATTCTATTAAAGCACAAACCAGTGTAACATGTATATATACCTACCCGGACAAAGGTATTCGACTACCCAACATTTTCCCATTGAAAATAGTACTATAGTAGGTTTAACGATGGAAGATAGTGTATTCAAATTACATGAGATATTGCTATTTCGATTAAAATTCGTATTCTGCGCATTCGAATTATCAATTGTAGACGCTTTCAATTCAATCCCTTTTTGATTTGGTTAAAAATTATCATCATGTGCCACTATGCACCACTTTTCCCAAATTTCCACTATGGGAGAGATGGGAACAGCCGAACAGGTGGCACATGTTGCCATTTGATGATAATTTTAAACCGAATTAATTATATGTAATCAATTTGAAAGCATCTACAATGGGCAATTCGAGTGCGTAGAATACGAATTTGAATTAAAAATAGCTATATGTCATAAAGGTTCAAAACATTTAACAAGATAATTAGGGCTACTGTAGTACAGGGGTTTTTTTAAGGTTGAAACCTTGGTGTAACTCAGCTTAACCGCGGTGTATGGATTAACCCGAAATTACTTTTTCCCACACTGCAGCGGCCGCGACCGACCCGAATCGTGGTGTAACTCCCAAAAATCTTGATGCAAAATTTACACCAAGATCGGCCTTAAAAAAAACCCTGCTGTAGTACTATTTTCAAAGGAGAAATGTTGGGTGGCCGAATACTTTTGTCCGGGTACTGTATATATAAATATGCTACAGTGCAAACGCGAGATTGGCGTACACGCGTGTACACCAGTCTCACGTTTGCACTGCACCATACATATATATTTGTTTGTGTGTCCCCAGTTGATTGAAGAAACTGGACTGTTTCCCAACATGATTTTTGACTAATAGGGGTAAACTTTGGCGCCCGGAAACAAGTTCCATCCGAAATTTCTCACACCTCGCAGGTTATGACATCATTGACACCTTAGAGGATCATGAAAATTCACCTAATCGTACATAGTAGAGGTGAGCGTCGTGTTCAATTTTTCTTTAAGACTAACACGAACACGAAACATGTGAAAGGAACACGACACGAACACGAATTGCGCGCCACACCAATATATCACGATACGAACATCAACACGAAATACACATTGGAAAAATTAAATGAATAAATATAATGAATTAAGATCATAACATACGAATATTATACAATAACTTGTTCACCACAAGCAGGGATTTATCTAGGTGCCTGGCCGGCACTTTAAGGTGCCGGCCAGGCATCACTTGTGGTCAAAGAGTGCGTGGTTTTCGATTCGATTTAGATGCTGGATTGGCCTTAATTAGGTGCCGGGTGTATGGCCAGATTTTTTGGTCCAGAAATGCTTGGATAAACAACTGCTTGTAAACCATAGCATTTTACCTCCTAAAATAAAGCCGCATCATTGAATTAGACTATATGAATTATGGCTAATACCTTTAGGGCAGTGGTTCTTAACCTTTTATAGCAATTTACCCCATGTCCTAGGTGAGTAGTGCCCATTTACCTCCGAGATTTTCTCCTGACAAAATGTACAATTACGAATGTTTATTGCGCGCCATATATGGTATGTAACAAATTAGGACATAAAGTACTATGATATGTGAATTAGAGAAATATATTACAGTCGAAATCGGGTTTTTTTGCCCCCCAAAATGCACGACAAAAGGAGGCAAAAAAACCCAATAAGCAAAAAAAACCGATGGAAAACACATTAAGATATCACATTTTTGCACGACAAAAGGAGGCAAAAAAACCCGTGGCAAAAAACCCCGATTTCGACTGTATTACTATTTTTCTATAACTAATGACAACTCTTAGTCTGAGCCCTGAAATTGTTTGCTCTTCGCCAAAAGCTGAATTCTTGGTAATGTTGTGGATAGAGACACTCGAATGTCGTCTTCGGGGAACAAACGAGAACGTGATTTCGTCTTCATAGTGACGGGAGCAGAAAACCCTGATTCGCATAAATAAGTGGTTACAAAGGGTACGATTACATTGAATGCACGCTGAGATAGTAGTGGACAGGGTTGTATCAACTCATTTTGAGTTGGCGGAATCAACTCATTTTCTTGAATGAGTTGAATGAGTTGGTGACAGCAAAATGAGTTGATACAACCCTGTACTAGTGGATAAGCTTCAATCAAGCTTTCCCAAATTTTCCTGGTGTCTCCACTCAGCGGAGGCGCCAGGGCGCCGCCGCTGGGGGCACACTTTTTTATAAAAAAACGCAGGAATTCATAGTTGCCGTCGAGACTCGAGAATCCACATATTTTCCAGTAAAGTATAGAAAACTAATCCCAATTTGCCCAAAACTCCAAGAATCGCAAGCCGTTCGCATTCAAAACTGGTCTCATAACACTGTTGCATTTAACACTTAACATTGATTGGGCATTCATGTTTGAAGACTCTGATGAATCTTGTTGTTCATGTTCAATATTGTTCATATTTCGCTAAAAATATCTGAGAATATTTGTTTTCAAAAGAATCTTTCAAAAGTGTGCCTCCCCTGGCCCCCCCACTGTCTCCACTTCAAACCTGTGCCGAAGAGCTGCTGAAGATTGAATTTCAATCAGTTCATCTTTCCCAGGATCATCATCGTCTACTTCACTCACTTTGCTATGAATGGCCTGGTTATCCAATCTCCCGTGGAGATCATCCCGATCGAGAAATAATTATTAAAACTACTCTTGAGAGCACGCAAATGGCCAGCTATTTCTTCAATGAGGTCATCCGAGACAAAAAAATCTGGACTACAGATACCATCCAGATCAGAAAAAGTAGCAAAATTCTTCTTTTCAATCCGGATTGCCCATAGCTCGTGTTTGGTTTGAAATGCTGCAACTTTTCTGAAGTTTCTAGAATTGTGACGGTGTTACCCTGCATTGCCAAGTTTACCTGATTGAGCAATTCAAATATATCAGACAAATAGGCCATTGCAGTAATGAACTTAGAATCTTCGAAATTATCTGACAAAGATGACCCTTTGTCACGAAGAAATATACCCATCTCAACACGAAGATCAAAGATTCGAGAAAGCATAAGTCCTCGCGAAAGCCATCGCACTTCAGTGTGGTACAACAACACTGACGATGATTCAGAGCACGATTCGGATATAGTTGACACATTCAACTACTTTGGCCAACACATACTTTAAGTATTGTGGAAGAGTTTTTGAACCCGCATTGGACCATCTCAAACTTGGGAGGTATGTATTGCATTAGAGAATGAATATTCAATTATACTTAAAAAGTTACTGCAGATTTTTCGGAGAGGGAACGCCATGATATACTAAACATGGATGCTTGATACGTTATCAAATGCTTGATTATTCAAGACATAATGAAAGTACAGTGGAAGCCGCTTAATCGGGACGCCTCGGGAGTAGGAATTTAGTCCCGTTTATCCGGTTCTCCCTATTAACCGATATACTTTATACTATTTGATACGAATTGGTTTCCAAAGCCTCGTCCCGAATAACCGAATTTCCCGATTAACCGTCTCCCGATTAAGCGGCTTCCACTGTATTTAGATACTGATAACTTAAGTATTTTTATGAGAAAGGATTATTGTCTAGGGTCCGACCCGTAAAGCCCGTGCCCCGTGGCCCGCTTATTTATTCCGCCAGCCCCAAATTTAGGAAATTTGGATATTTATAACACCATTGGCTGAATATATTCTCTAAGAATTGAGAATTTATATAATTTCAGCGTTATAAGATGCGGTAAATAGTATGCGCAAAAAGTGTATAAATGTTACTTTTTATATAGGCAACACTTTGATAGTTTCGTTAGTTATTTCCTTTTATTTCTATTAATGGTGGAAGATAGTAGCTTCAGTGCATCTAAACTTTTAGTTTTATTTGTTATTGAAAAATTAACAATTGAACTTTTGGACTCTTTGCGGCCCGTTTTGGGCCCGCGGCCTGTGGAAAAAGGCCCGCAGCCCGTGATTTACAATAAAGCCCGCACGGGTCGTAACCTAGATTTATTGTAGATAGCTCGTCGTCTGGATCCAACTAAAAGTACTTGGTGTAATGGTATCTAGCTTAGTCAAGAAATGGTCTCTCCTGCAGAGGAACCATTTCGAAAATATCTAATTATGGATATCGAAAGATTTGGTGTATTCGTTGAAGTGGTCATTGCAGATAATAATCCATTGAATGTCTGAATATTTAAACTGTTTAATCTGATAAAAACACACTAGCTCCTGTGGTTCCACATCCAATTGGTATAAACATAAAACTCTGTATTTAGTTTGATTTGTACACACAATCGATACGAAACAACTAGTGTAACCTGATGGATTATGATTATACTTTTAAATAGTCAGGGGGGTTATTCACTAAACTTCTTAAACTTAAACTTAAACTTTAAAAAAACTTAGTTTTTGCTACAAAACTAAGTTTAAACTAAGTTTAGGTTTAAGTTTAAGTTTTCGTCTTAAACTTAGCTTTTGCTAAAACTTAAACTTAAACTTAGTTTTTGCTTAGTTTTACTGTAAAAACTTAGCAAAAGTTAAGTCCAGTCCGAAGCAGACTAAACTTGATTATTCGCTCCTTTTTGATATGATGGCATCAATGAATATAATTTTAGAGCTTTGTAACAATTCGTACTATCTCCCAACATAGTATACACTTAAAATAAGAACATAATGAAGTGACTTCCACATAATTATTTTAAAATCATGGTTGGACTAGGATTATTAATAATACATGTATAATTGCGTGGATATTGCGATAGTATTGTTTTGCAATCAATCGCAATACTTCGTCAGGATGACAAGTATTGTAGGTTTATACTATATAAAACTTAATAATTAATCAAAATAATCTGTAATGACTGACTGGCGAACAAATACTTTCATTAGTTGTTGATGTATCACCCGGATAACTATCTTCTACAATAGGATCTTCTTGCTCGTCTGTATCTATCTGCCATTGTAGCCCATGATCGATGCAAAAATTATGCAGCACCATTGTAGCTACTACTAATCGACAAACTCTCTCCGGGGTGTAACAGAGAGTCCCTCCAGTTTTGTCCATAGATCGCCATCTACTCTTCCAAACCCCAAAAGCGCATTCAATAGTTTTTCGAGATTTCAGAAAAGCTCTATTATAGCGCCTCTCCCCTGGCGTGATTGGAGAAATTATTGGTGTAAGGAGGTTAGGCTTTAGTGGATACCCACTATCGCCGAGGAACCATCCTTTGACAGTTGGTATATCTCCACTAGCAATCCTTCGATTGATACCAGACTGCCTCCAAATAAAGGCATCATGAGTGCACCCAGGCCATTGGCGACAATATCAATAAATTTTAAATCGGTATCGCATATTGCTTGGACATTGATGGAGTGAAAGTTTTTCCTGTTGACAAATAGATCTTCGTTACAGGGAGGTGCTAAAATAGGTACATGTGTGCCGTCAATACATCCGAGTACAAGTGGAAAGCCATTTAATTCCAAGAATTTTTGCTGTATTCGTAATTGATCTATTTGATTTGGGAAAACTATATAATCTCGGGCAAAAAAACATAGTGCATCTTCACTGTACGGATACATCGGGAAACAGAAGGCTGGGATATCCCATGTGAAGTTGCGACAACCGTTTGAAATGAACCGGTGGCGAGAAATTGTAATGTGACAGCTAATTGTGTGGGAGCTGGAATGGAATGTGATCGAATAGTTGATCGATGAAGGAACGTTCCAACTTTTTCTTGCAGCTGAACGAACATATATTTAGTAACTCTGTAACGCGCGATAAATTCTGTATCATTATAAACATCAATTGGGTTGAGTCTATCACGAAATACTCTCTGTCGTGACAAACTTTGTGAAAGATCGAGATCAAGTAGAAAAGCGAGTGCTATAAAAGAAAGAATTGATAGTTGTTTATTGTATGTTGATAGACGTAGTTTATATATACAGTGGAATCCGCTTAATCGGGACGCCTCTGGAGTAGGAATTTAGTCATGGACGGATCCAGGCTAGAATTAGTGGGGGGGTGCAAATTTAAACCATATCGTAATTATCACTCTAATTTAGCTATCTGTGAAATGTGATAGTCTCTTGAGTCCAATCTCATGAAGAGTTGGGGGGGTGCGCACCCCCCCGGTGGATCCGTGCCTGAATTTAGTCCCGTTTACCCGGTTCTCCCGATTAACCGACATACTTTATACTATTGATACGAATTGGTTTCCAAAGCCTCGTCCCGAATAACCGAATTTCCCGATTAACCGTCTCCCGATTAAGCGGCTTCCACTGTATATACTAGTTTCCAAGTTTAAGTTAAGTTTAAGTTTAAGTTTAAGTTTAAGTTTAAGTTTAAGTTTAAGATTAAGATTAAGTTTGAGTTTGAGTTTAAGTTTAAGTTTAAGAAGTTTAGTGAATAAGGCCCCAGGTCTTCTATATACTTCGCATGGTGAGATGAAGATATTAGAAAGGCCATGTTTAATTAAATTCGTTGATTTTATAAATCTGAACAACACTCAACCGTCAAACAAGCCTATAGGTTAAATTATAAGGCATGCTGGCTTATTACACAACGTCAGAATATATCTAGCACCGCGCGTGATCATCGAATCACATTTGCAGCTCTTAAAATCCAGAACGATTCACGTTCAGGATTCAAAAGCGACACTCCATATTTCTGAGATATTATTAACAAAATTTTGAAAATTTTAAAGCAAATTCACCCTTCAAACGTGTGCAATTGAAAGATGAATTATCTAGTCAGCTTGTAAAGTTCTCTAGTATTCTTAACTTGATTTCTATGACATGACAGATGGCGTTCAATCAATGATAAGGATGGCAAACTTAGTCCACATACTGTTTTAAGCTTTTGAACATTTTTGTATTGCCATCCAGATATTTGTTTACCATGGCCACCTTATTAAGATTGTGCCTTTTCCTATGTTTTAGGATATAAATTACAGAATAAGCCAATAGAACAGCAATTCGGTTTATATTGCATGTTGAGTGAGCTAAGTATCACGTTTCTTATACCCAAATATTAGAAAGTCAACATCGCTTAAAGTTTAAAGTGAATATTCTCAAATGTCTCTCACAAAGCAAAAGTGAACTTTCATTGAAAAGATTTAATCAGTTTAATCACTTTTATATAAATACCGGAAGAAAGCATTGAATAATTTTATGATCAGTATCTTCTGGTCATTCTTGATTAAAATTATTTGAATCTTAACATTACTACTCTTCAGTCTATTGTATTTATCGGTGGTTACTCAGTTTATTCATATATTAAAAGTGCTAACTATCAACTCTACCTATAGTGCAGCGGCACAACCATACAATTTTTCATCTTTTGATAAAGGAATCAAATATGTACAAATTTTTGATGTAGTGCGAACATTTTTGGATATTGACGCAATTGAAAGAGTGTCCAATCGGCCATAACAGCTCGCCAAATTAACAACGTCCAATAGTGTACGCCGGACTTATCTCCAATAAAAACTTGTTCAATTTAAGTTATATCGTCTTTTTATTGCTAAATTCGGTTTCGAAAATAAAATTTCTGATAATTTGATACATCACATGACCATATTAGGAAGAATTTTCCATAGCAACGCTGGAGTGTATCAGGAATGTGTCAAAAATTCCATTCTCCAATTGTGTCCTTACCCAATCGAGTGACCCCTCTTTCACTACACTCAACTACCTGAGTATAATTATATACCTACGACTCTGTAAACGTGATTTGATAAATTATTCGAGATTCACCGTGATTTACCATAAATATCGAATAATTTTATCAAATGTTCGCTCTCAATCAAAGTACATATATACAAATTTTGATGCTATAATCAAAATATGAACAATCTGTAGAAATTTTATGGCTATGCCGCTGGACTACTAATACTTCTACCTAAAGACAAAAATTTGGACTTAAGTGACGCTACTAAATATGACTTGGTAAAGTATGTGGATCACCATTCACTGAAAATGCCTTCAGATCTTGTGGTCGAGACCATAGTAGTAAATGAAAATATTTATTTAAAATGAAAATGAATCGCTAAATACCATCTACTCCTCTCCATCATGCAACATATCATTTCAACTAACTGATAGTTTAGTAAATGAATCAGTGAACAGCGGAGATGTAACTATTCTAACTGCAACATATTTGGTTGGACTTTCTTAAGGAAGATACTAGGTGTGTGGGCACCAATTGTATTTCAGAAAATTAGTCTCGAATGTGAATTCTCAAATCAATTCAACAAAGAAAGATAGTAGTATACATACAAAATCTAAATCTAAATAAAAGAACTAAATGACTAGATTTATCAACAATTACATATTGATTGTTCATTATAAATCAATAAGCAATTCAAAAATGTTAAGATGTCAAAAGCGAGGTATAGATTCAGAACTAAGGCAATTCAAATAATATGGTCTATTTTGTCAAAAGAATGTATAGGTTTTAAAGAAGGTACCTCTAAATTCATGTCCAAGAAAAATATTGATAAAATTGGAATAACCTATAATGCTTAGTAAGAATAAATTTACTCCGTCTCGAGATATTCGTAAATAGTGTATCCACTGCACAATATGGATAGCGCAGTGCAAGATCACACTTAAAGTTCATATAAAATAATGACTTACCAATATTGGTGTATCTTCTTGATCAAGGTTACGTGTGTTTCGAATAGAATGAAATTCATCCATCTGATTTTGCTTTCTAACTAAATCCTCCTCTAAATTTATAAATTTCTGAGTTAGAGCATAAATTTGAGAGTCACTGTCCCTAGCTTTACAAAGGAACTCTTTCATTGCAACCTAAATTAGAGCATTATATGTAACTTTACTTTGGTAAGAGATAATAAAATGAATAAATAACTTATATGTAGACCAGGTTTTTACTAAAATACTATTACCCATAAAGGGCGGATCTTTGGTCTACAGAAATATCGACGTTCTAGAAATTTTTTGCATATTTTTAAAAGGCTTCTATAGACCTTCTATAAATAGACAGTTTACACATAAGGTCTAAATAAATTGGAAAGACAAAGAAAAATGAACAATGCACTTCATTATCGTAATGATTTTATAATGAATGAGATTTTTGGTTACAAGTACAATAATTACAAAACATAATTGAATTAATAATGTAACTGATTAGCAAATAGAAAACAATGAATAGAAATTCTAAATATTTCACTACCATTACACAACTCTACGTAAACAAACATCTAATTAACTTTACATTATGTCAACACCGAGAAAACATAGTAAATGACAAAAGACTCATTTATTTGTGTCAGAATTCCAATTAGTCGGTATGAAAAAAGTTCTACGAACTCAATCTCAAAATGGCTCAAACGCTAGATGATATTGATGAACCCTCAATTGACACTCAATCTGATTCTGAACTAAATGAATAATTATAAGTGCTCGAGATACAGAGCAAGCTGCTGAGCATAAAGATGAAAATTTGGAGGGGGACACCATGGCCTACTTAATATACGGCCGTGTATGTCACAGAGAAGGCCAAAAAAATAAAAGGCCAGTTTATAAATTTCATTCTAGAGAATCTCAGATTTGTGGTTAAGCTGTTTAGGCGCCATTTCCTGGTGACGGTAACAATTTATGGTAAAATGAATTTTTTTTCAAATATCATAAATTTCATTTTCTTCCTACTTTCTAGTAATTTTATGATAGTAATACTAAATAGGGATATATTTCATACCCCAAAGGCTACTATATCACAAAATGGCGACATTCTAAAATTTTTAAAATTATAAAGCAAACACATGCTAAATTACAAGTAGTATCCGAGTTACAACTTACCATTTTCGTCCATAAAACGTATATAATTGCCGGTTTATATATATTCATAAACATTATATATTCGGAAAATGTATACTAAGTATATTAGCAAATTATCTTCATTTTCTCGTAGTTCTTTAGAAACGAATTGTATATTTGTTGTATCATCATTAAATGGCGCCTCAACAGCTTAACCATAAATCTGAGATTCTGAAAAGTGGTTCCATTGGACTCGCAATGGTTGATTACCCCATATACAAACCAAATAATAACAATAAGAGGCATAATTTATACTAGAATGAAATTTATAAACTGGCCTTCTATATTTTTGGCCTTCTCGGTGACATACACAGCCGTATATTATGTAGGCCATGGGGACACCTACTCGAATCTTGTCTATCTAGAAGATAATTTATACCAAATAAGTGAATAAATTTAAAATTACAAAGATGGTAACTGAAAAGGACTCATTCTAAAAAAGAGGATGACAAACGTGCAATAGTACTCTTAGAACATATCGTCCAAGCAGGCAAATCAAAATAATAGTATATGGAAGGTTTCGGCAATCCCGGCCCAAGAGGCTAGAATATGCGGCAGGAGGCTCTCTCTATAAGGCCATCATGCTGATAACCTGCGGCTTGTATTCGTCGCCAAAGACTCTGACTAAGATGAAAAAAACAGCCAGTACAGTTTAGTCCGGAAAACGTTTCTTGGAATGCTCGGATTGCACCTTTTGCGAAGTCACTCATTAAGATATCTGCGGCCGTATTCACTCTAAGAACTTAAGATCAATCTTAGTACTTAAGTCTTAAGTACGATCTTAAGTAGTACTCACTAAGATCGGTTTTCACTAAGATTAAAGTTCGATCTTAAGACCGAACTTTAAGCAACTTAGAGGTGTCTTAAGTATTGTATTTGATTCGATTTTCACTAACTTACTTACTTCTATCGACATTTAATCTACCTTGATTGATATTATACTTCAAATAAACTTACATTATTTTTGAAAGGTTTCTGGTAATGTGTGGAATCACATGATATAATTCGTAGCATAATATTCTTGCTTGTATGAATATACATTGTTTGAAATGTATGTATAATCGGGATAATCCTACCTAGTTCTAATATGCATTACCATAGAGAGGGTTACATATGTATTCACATGACTGTTGGAAATAATTTACATGATTTTTCCATCAGTCTTAGACGTTTCAATCTATAATACTCACACTGCTCTTCTATCAACTGAAGCTGTGCTTAGAATACAGCCATCTGTTGAGACAAAACTTCCTGCTGTAATGGAAGTAAGTCTGCAGCACTCAATAACACAACTTCGTTATCAACAGTTCTCCTTCTCTACAGACTTTTCTTTGATGGCATATATGTAGGGATTTCAACTTATGGAGACTCTAAAATTGGACTTCCTTCAAATTCAACGGGACCCTCTGTTGATGCTGTTAAGCTATTTGATGCTATTGGGATTTCATTGTTCCCAGCTGGTGCTTGGAAAAGGTCAACAGCATCTGAAATTTCACTAAAAGCAGGGGTGTTTTGAAACATCTCTGTTACCCGGTCTGCAGAGTCAGAAATACTACCATCTGTTGATATAATGAGCATGTCCTCGTCTCTACATGTCCAGCAGTGTTTGTACCCCCTCCAGTCTTTCTGGCTGCCCTAAAGCTTGCATCAATTTAAGACTTGGCGTTTAGCTTAAGGTTAGTCCATTTTTTCTTGACGTCTTCTACAGCTCTGCCATTGACATATGCTGAATTTAGTTTTACTACAATGTCTCTCCAGATTTGTTTCTTCTTTTTGTTTTTGTCAGCACTATTTCCTGAGCCTCTCAAAATCACACCTGCTGATTCAATTTCATTAATGAGACTGCATTCTTCTTCCCTGGTCCAATTTGTTTTGCGGTTATGGTCCATTTTTCGGAATTGTTAATGTAAGTCCTCAGCAGCAATTTATATATACGGGAGGACGCCGACCTACGAAATCATTAATGACACTGTTTATTTTCGTAACGCAAATGAAGTAGAAATTTTGATGTCGATATCGTTCAATTATTGTATTTCTCATTTCCAATGTTAATATTATATTTTAGTGAACTGTTTCATGTTACAATATACAAAGCACTTGTTGTTTATATGTTTTGTTAAATCTTTATGTGATGAATTAGATACAACTTATGCTCTTTGATATATAAATTAGATTAATTGTAGAGTAGTGTTAAATACATTCTTAATTAAACTAAAGTTATGAATAAAAAACTGATCCTTGTAGTGTTTCGCAGCAAAATGCCCAGTTTCCTCAAATGCCAACGGTTCATCCATCATACTTGTATGATGATCAATAATGGAATCTTTCAACATGGGTTGATTCCAAACAATAGCTATTTATGAAGAACAGGACATGCAAGAATAATAGTGCAGATGTTATCTGGAACCATGCGGATCTCTCCGTAAAGGCAATTAAATCTTTTCTTCCACCTCCCAAAGGTTTGCTCGATTAATACACGCGTTTTTTTGTGGGAATAATTATAATTCTCTTGGACATTTCAAGCAGGTTGCCGGTATGGAGTTAATAAATAGGATTTCAGCATATACCCGCTAACACCTAAGATATGCTCTCCGACCAAGAAGTTATTCTCCACATATGTTCCAACCTGAAGAGCTTCCAAATACGCGAGTCATGTACTGAACCGGGGAATCTTGCCAATACATCGGAAAATCTACCATCAGGTAGACAGAAAGCTTGAACATTTATGGAGTGGTAGAAATGTCTGTTTACATAATCAGCCTCATTTTCAGAAGGCTCTTGAATACAAAGATGTGTTCCATCTACAAGTCCAATTACACCGGGTAGGTTCGCGAGCTCATAAAACTGGGACTTAATCGTAGCCTTGTCAGCAGAACCGGGCATGCTAATAAACTTTGAATATACCGATTGTAGTCCGAGTGCAACGGCTCGAATGTACCTGCAAGCTGAGGGTTGGCTCACGTGAACTCCATCACCACAAAGTATCTGAAAAGTCCCAGATGCAAAAAATTGTAGAACAACACAAACTTGTACATGTGGAATGAGATCTATCGGTTGAATTAAGATGATCAACAATGATTTCTTTAATCCTTAATATTGCTGACCTAGAGAAGCGGTAACGCTGCACCAATTCTAGATCATCATAGAATTCCAAAGGATCACTACGATCTCTGAACACTCTCTCTCGAGCGAGATAATTTTCCGATTCTTCTGCTAAAAACAATGGAATCATTCCTGCCATTTAGATGAAAAGAGCAGGGATGGATCCACCGGGGGGTTCAGGGGGGTTGCACCCTCCCAAAAATGGCTCAGGGGGAGTGCGAACCCCCCCCCCCCCCCAAAGAATATTAAAATATAATTCCAAAATTATATATAGGGACGGCACAATTTCCGAGTTTGGTTGAGCGTTATATATCAGAGTAATCTTCCCTATCTTTTCTGTGAATACTTTGGAACGTAGTATATCAAATGTCAGGAAAAATTGTTAACTAATCGTTTACTGTCGTTCGTTAACTGTTGATTCATTGTGATTGTTGGCTAATGGATAGTTTAATTAATCAATTATAAATTTTAAAATTTATAGTTATGTATGAATTTAGAATAGATTTCTTTGACATATATTAAATAAATTTCAACTTTCTTGAAAGATGCCTTCTCAAATGCAGTTCTTAAAAAAGAAAGTCCAAAAACTGGCAAAGTTGACCCGCGGCGCTTCCTACGGCGTCCACAATTCTAAGGCCCAACCCAGGGCATTGCACCCCCCCAGATATTTTGTGCTGGATCCATCCCTGGAAAAGAGAAGTATGATAATAGCACTAACAAATGAAAATATGCATGTCATTCTTCATTATTAACAATTATACTCGAGAAATTTCATCGGAGTGCAAGTAAGATCACATTGGTATTTCAACAGTATAAGTTATTACATTGTACATTCATAATCACATTCAATAGATGTTTTGGTTGCCAGGAAGATTCCTTATCTTCGTTTGATATTTAAGGTCTTATTCCTACTTAGCCAGTAGGAGGTCTTATATAATCCTACTTCTAGTTTAGGTTGTTATTTCGCTCCCAGACATTTACTAGTGTACGTAAATCATTATAGATTACATACATAAAACATTTAATTTTCATAATAGAATCCAATCAAGTCAAAATAATATTGGCACCACAGATAATCATAAGAGACTCGCCAGTCGGCGTGCAGGCAGTACAACTACATAAATAGAAGCTATGTCTTACACGAGTGGGGAATCATCCTTCTTTGTTCCTAATAATTTGACATTAATTGCCTCAACTGTTGCTCAAAAAAAGAAAATTAAGAAATATATATTTTTACTAGATCAATAATAAATAAACTTACCATAACTAAATTATACACTAGTTTTGTATTTAATTAGGATAATGCTCTATTCTAATCATATTTACCTTAAAGTTATTTTTAAATTCGGTCTTAAGATCGATCTTAAGACTTAAGATTGATCTTAGTACTTAAGTTCTTAGTGAATACGGCCGCTGGGTTGAGTCCAAGTAGAGCTCTTTCAGTTCCTGAAGCATAGCCTCATAGGTTGCAATAGTCTTGTTCTTCAAAAGACAGCAGACAAGTGGAAAATCTGCTCCCCAAAACTCGGCCATGAATTGTAACACTTGCTGAATATATATTTGGAGAAATTGAAATGTTCCATAAGCATACCATTTGCTGATTTGTGCGAGTAATGTTATATTAAATTTCGATTGTGGCCAGAGTAGTGAAGTAGGAAATCTGTGCCATTTGGTATAATAGTGTATTATACTGGAATATTTAAAGATAGAAGGTCAACAGGCTTTGGAGGGCATTTCCCAGTAGCTTTTATACAATTTAACTCTTTGCCAATGTTAAATGGCAAGTAAGGTTGTAAGACTAATTGTCACTTGCGAAGCTTCCAGTGATGAATTATTATCACCTACGATGAATTGTTTGTGATGAATAATCACCTACAATGAATTGTTCGTGATCAATTGTCGTGCTACCCATTATTATATGCAAAACAACTAATATTAATATATAATTAAATTAGAAAACAAATGATAATGCTTAAATAATTTTATTAATGCTCTGAAATATAGGGCTGAAACGAATATACCGAATATTTGAATATTCGTTCGTTTGCAAACGAATATTCGTTACGAAAAGAATATTCGTTACGAAAAGAATATTCGTTTGGACGAATATTAGATTGAAACGGATATTCGTTGACTAATTTTGGACAACAACAAGACTTTTGTATCGCTTAGAGATATCGTAAATATAAATTCTCACTTAAACTAGCTGATTATTAGTTAAATTGTGTATAATACACTTTGTAACTATTATTATACCATTGTAACATTATCAAAAACCTATTTTCCAATGTATTTTGTCTCTAGAAATTGATTTAATGCTTAGTCATCCAAACGAACGAATATTCGAATATTCGTTCGTTTAGAAAAAGGTTCGTTCGTTACATTTCGAACAGGTCTGCTTATTAGGAACAAGATTTCGTCTGCTTAATATGAAGATTTTTATTATGAACAAATCCTACGGTCCCAATTTAACAACTTACATAGGATTTGTATTAAGTTGAGTTCGCTTATTATGAAGTCTCTCTATTATGAACACAATTTTTGGTCCCTTGAATGTTCATAATAAAAGAACCTGACTGTACAAGACTTTTTATACATTACGAGTACTTTACACAAGTTTATAACTAATATTTCGAACGATTGTGTTTATAAGATAATAATAAAATATATGAGGACCAGGGTTTCATCCAGGCGTATGCGACGCGCCTACAGGCGCGTAATTTCAAAGGAAAACTTTTCTAGGCGCGCGAAAATCGAGAGATGCTCCCATTGACGTAATACAAATTGAGCATTTTAGGCGAGTGTGAGCGAGCTCAAACTTAATCCAAGCGCGCGGGAAATTTTGCCTGGATGAAAGCCAGATGCGGACGGTGAACAAAAAATGGGACGGACGGGGATGATAAACAAGTTATTTATTTTATTTGGCCTAACAAGCTGATCGTGACCTCCAATTGCTCATTCAATTGAAATCCACATATTTAAATAAATATTATTGTTTTAACATTATTAAATACAATGATTTACTCATAATTAACATTTCTACAAACAAAGGACGATAGATCGCTTGGCCCGACTCAATCTGGTCCGCAGGCTTAAAATGTGGCCGACAGCTGGTATATGGAACGCCAATTACACTCACTATTGAGGAATGGACTGATAAGCTTAGAAAGGTAACTAGATATGAAATTGACTGTGAATGAGGTGACGGGTGCAGGTCAAAACGTCTACAAACCAAAACGTCTATAATCCGAAATATACAATTAATGAACCATTCTATCTATGTTTATTCGATAACACCATTAAGTTAAATATATAATTGATGAGCAATTATAGTTAGTTTATCTGATAACACTCTTAACTTATAGGGCTATTTTACAAACTTATTGATACACATATATATATATATATATATATTATGGTAAGTAAGGTAGGCAAAGTATCAATAATTTGGCTATTTTTATGTCTAATAATTCAGTATTCGTAAATTCTAATAATGAAACTATCGTTGATCCATGCCTCGAATGTGGTCAAACTGTAAGACCAGGTCAAGAAGCAATTCAGTGTGAAAATTGTTCGTTTTGGCAGCATCGCAAAATGTAATACAAATATCAAACGTGAATGTTATCGGAGGGCGGTAAGGGGCGAAAAGAATTACAGTGGCATTGTGTATCATGTTTGATGAACTTTCAAATAGAGTCTGATGAGTTGCCACTTTTTGAAAGCACACGGGTGTCAAATTTTTCTACTGGCGAAGATGATGATCCCCTTCCAAATGGAGAAGTAAGTGTCTTAAATTCATCTGTTTCGCATCCAAATACCTCCTTTGTAGTTTGTACATCCCTGAGTTGCTTTTCATCCAGATCAAACAAATGACCTTAATTCATCAACTTTAAATGGATCACTCGAGAATTCAGAAGAAACTAATCACCCTAATGTATCTAATATAGATACAAACCAATATCCTGACTTTTCTATTCCTGAGAATATACAAGAATCATCACTGGATCTATCCTTTCTCTATACATCTAATCAGAATAACCAACTGGAATGTACGCCTGAGTTCGAGGTCAATACCAAGTCCTCACAGAAAGGAAAATATGTTCTCATTGAAAAAGTTGGCTACACTTATGTAATAAATATTCGAAGGAATATGGTCAACTATTGACACTGTAGTGTACACAACAAGTCTATCATCTGCACAGCAAGAAATATTCAACGTGGGAGCGTGTTTACACGTGGGCCCAATGATCATAACCACTCAGCTAATCCTGGAGTATCCTGGAGTAAACTTCAAGACCAAGCTAAGGGTAAAGTAATAAATAGAGCCAAAAGTGAAATACAGTCTACTCCGCTTAATTGGGACACATTTGATCCAGGCCTCTTGTCCCAATTAAGCGGAGATCCCAATTAACCGAAAAATTGTTGAAAGTAGTGATCTACGTACGATTTTCAACCATTTTACATTTAAACCTGTTACAACTATTCCTCCAATGCCTGCAGATCCTTTATTATACTCAACCCCATATTATGAGCCTTTTTATTCTGTGGACCATTTGAATCTTCCCCTGAACCACAAGGTCATAGAATCTGAGAAATTTCAATTTTTCGGAAATAAAAGGAAAATACACCCTAATTAGATATTTTGTTATGCCTTTATCAGAATTGACCAAGATTATTAGAATTTGTTCCGTTTAATCAGAATTTTATATTGTCCGAGTACCAATTTTGAACATAATTTGTTGAGTTTGTCCCGATTAAGCGGAGTTTGTCCCGATTAACCGAAAATATCTAGTATTAGTTACTATGGAAAGGATTTGGTTCTTGGGGAGTTGTCCCAATTAAGCGGTGTCCCAATTAAGCGGAGTACACTGTATTTGTTCCTGCTGCAGAGATAGTTGAAATGCACTTTTGCCTTACACTACTTGTCCAGGCCTCCCAAGTCTAGCTAACCTATCGAGAGCTGCAAACTGTACAAGGCAGAGTATTCGACCAGAGGACCCTGTGGATTTAAATTTTGAAATTAACACAGATTACATTCCTGAGAACTTTTTACGTCGATAAGTCAAAGTTGATGAACGGAGATACCTCGTATTCGCTACAAATCATATGCTCAATATTTAAAGCAGAGCTAAGATATGGTGTATGAATGGGACATTTAAAATTGTGAATCACCTTTTGTACAGCTATTCTCTATTCATGTATTCGTTAAATCTGACTCTAGAATTAAGCAATTACCATTAGTGTTTGTAGTTATGTCTGGAAAACGTAAGAAGAATTATAGAAAAGTACTAACCGCTATCTTAGAAGCTCTACCTAATCCCCCATTAGTCAAAAGTGCAATAATGGATTTCGAAATAAGCTTTTGGAAAGCTTTTCCGAAAGTTTACCAAAGAGTAAAACTACAAGGTTGTTCTTTTCATTAGACACAGGCTGTCTGGAGAAAGATTCAACTCTTAGGTTTACAACAACAATATATGAGTGGCATATCAACACATGATTTTTGTAGAAAATCAATGGCTCTACCTTTTCGTCCTGCTGCACATAGAACATGCATTCAGAAATCTGGTAGAATATGTTAGTGGAATTGAATTTGAACTTGCAACATACATTGAAACTAGATGGATCTCCGGGGATTGGCATCCGAACGATTGGTGCATATTTAATCAGGCAGTGCGCACAAATAACGATGTTGAAGGATGGCACTTACGAATAAATAGTAGGGCCCGGCGAAGTCAATAGAACTTCTACACAAAGAATCTCAAATAATCTCTGCAATTAAATCTAGTATCACATAATAAATTGAAGCGATATCAAAGAAAAACCTACAGAAATATGCAAGCAAAAATCTTATCACTTTGGGAAGAATATTCGCATGGAACAATATCGGTAAATCACATGTTGCGTGCTTGTTCTAGGCTAAATGGGCCACAGATCCAGTAACTAGTTACTGTATTGATTTCTGTAACATTTCTACTATTTCTTATAATTATCTCTTTATCATTCCTTCATTTCAATAAATTATTTTCTCCTTATTACAAATCCAACGTAAATTCGTGGATTGTATGTTGGTGATAGAATCGCATCCGGTTTGGTTTGTAGAAGTTTTGGTTTGTAGATAGTTTTTTACTTTTTCTATAAAAGTGAAATGTGAATCTATCAATTGATGGGTACTCCTTTAAAGCGGTCAATAGCGTTAAAGACCTTGGTATTATGTTAGATTATAAGCTTAGTAGGAAATATTATGTCTGAATGTGCTCTTTTCTATTAGTAATATCAACAATATTTGTAATACAGTGCAACCTCGATTATCCCGACTTTGATTATCCGGACACACTATTTTGTCCCAACTCTATGTTGGTCCCATCATAGCATATACAGTGCAACCTCAATTATCCGGACTGTATATTATCCGGACAGATTTGAGTGGTCCCAAGAAGTCCGGATAATCGAGGTTGCACTGTATCTCAATATAAGAATATTAGAACGCTTAATCCATGCCTTTATAACAATAAACTTGATTATATCTTTGAAACTAACTAATGGCAAGGTAATCCAAATTATAACAGCTATTTCAGGCAGCAAATATACGGGCTAAATTTATTCTGACTATTGCTATGAAACCTGCGGGGCCAACATATACATTAATTTCGATGTATAAATTCAAGGGTACGACTAATTTTGATAGGGCATGGTATATAAACAGGTCTTAATAAGTTAAAATCTCTACTAGTTTAAAAGAAAGCTGAAATCAGGATCAACTAACAGTCATTTATAGCCATTTCGAAAGCATACTCTGTAGTTGCTCGTAAGCTGTAAATTCACATTATTATTCGACAGAGTTCATTAATAAATACTTATATGACAGAGATCATAAATAAATACTTTTAAGAAGCAACTGTAAAGCTAATGCGTTTATTAAGTTACCACGTCACTAGTTTTATTCTAGGTAGATTATAGCAACGAAACTACGCTGTAGGCTGTAGCCACTTATTCGTTTTTGTACATATTACTGTCTTAGTCATCGCGTTGCGTCACATAAATATGAAGTCTCACTTTTTTTTCTAATGACTGCATCGCTAAACATTTCGATACCAACGCTGAAGCAAAAGGAGAGGATAGAAGACTGGCATCCCCTATTCGTAGCAACGACTAGCAGCTGCTCACTCCTGTGAGAATGAGGTTACTCAGATTTTTGAGGTCCTATGTGTGCAGGTGTGAATTAGAAATACGCGACACTAGTCACCATTAAGGAAGAAACGATTGAATCGGAGTTCAAACTGTTGCGGGCAGCGTTGGAGCCTACGGGGGATGTGGTCAAAACAACGGCAAAGTTAAGGAACTTGACATGGAAAAAGTGAGTAACGGATAGAGAAGTTATCTTCACCGTGCTGTGAACGGAGGCAAAAGGGTCGGGTTCCTCAAAAGACAGGTCTGCATACTCCTTATTACACAGCTGACAAGTAAATAAGTGGATCCAAATAAGTGGATTCTAGAGCGCGAGGATAACGCTGAGGTATGCATTATCCAAGGCGGAGCGTTTTAGAAAACGGGAAAGGGAAGTATAAAGTGCTATATTGGGGTCCGAGCAAATGGTAAAGAGTATGTGGACCGTTGAAATATATGATTTGAGAATCATTCTTCGATGGGGTGCTAATAATGGGGGTGAATGGGAATAGATCTTGTTTGAAGTGGATTGGGCAGAAATGGAGTAGCTCAGAGTGGTAACCGGCGTCCTGTAAAGTGCAATTGGGCTCTTCAGTAAATGTAAAGGGTGTAAAACATCAATGATGTGCGAGGGGTCGTGGTGGAGTAGAGATTGTCAAAGACAACGAAATTGCTACTGGGGGATGAATATCTAGCCGGGTATTAATTTTAAACATGGTGACTAGGCGGGCTATCTCGGGAGCGAGAGGGAGACCCATGGGGATTCCGGTAGAACCGATTTGGTAATACAGGTAAACCTCCCAAAGCGGCACCCATCGGGAGAATGATTTTGTGCCGCTTCTCGGAGGTTGCCGCTACTCGGAGGTGCCGCTTTGGGAGGTTTACCTGTACAATTCATTAGAGACTAAGAAGTTTAAGGATATAAGGGTAGTTTCTAGGGCTATTCATCGGGTTTGGTGAGGAAGAAGTATTCGAAAGCCTCTAATATTAAAGCATGAGTGATGGAGGGATAAAATGCTTTAATATCGCGGTGGTAAATTCGAATGGGAGGTCCATAGGATGAGAGTTGGGAGATGGATGTAAAATCGTCCTAGGCTAAATGGGAGTGGGAGTTGATTAAAGGAGTGAAGAGGGGCGAAGATAAGTTGAAACTAGAGAGGATACTGAGGAAGAATGGTTGGCAATTGGTGATCGCATACGGATCGAAGGAGTAAATATAAGTAAAGGTGTAGGGTTATTCTGAAAGGCATTTCAATTATGAATAAAAAATATCCGTCTTTCAACCCCAGCTGACTTAATTACGTCCTCTGTGCCTGATGAAAGTAAACCAATCCATAGAAAGTGTCTCGATAGTGATTCTTTGAAACATCAGACATCGCTCCTCACTAAAGTATTGAAGTTCATGAATGAAATTTCAATCTCAGCTCTTGCTTCAATGATTTAATGATGCAATAACGAAAAAGGTTCCGATTGCAAATCGTTGTTTCCCAGTATTTTGGAATTGGTAAATGAAATAAACGAGTCTAAGTCAGCTTTCAATTATATGTGGTATTGAATTTCCTGCTCTTCAGATAAGAGTCTAAGAAAGAAATGTTGTCGTCTTACGACCATATATTCAACTCTATCCAGATCCACAGGCGCCAATAGGTATTTTTCTTCCGAATATTCATATAGTCAGACTCATATTCACATATTAGAAAGAACACTTTCAACTGTGCAGCCAGTACTCTTGAAGAATATCCTCTGAAGTTTCAATTTGAAGATGGCCTTGATGGTTCTGTAGTCATGTTATCTATAATCAATCCAAGACAAATAAAGATATAAACCCCCTCTGATATCAATTAAATCCCTAATAGTAGTTAGTGGAAATTGGAATTAACACAACATGTTCAATTAATTATTGAACTAGATATACAAGACATAATGAACCAAGCGTAACAATAAACTCTCTGTAAAGACTGAGATTAGGAGTGAAACTATATTCGCAGTAGAATTTGTCAAAGGAAATTAACAAACATCTGATATGGCAGTCGTTCTAAAATTTGAATCCCCGGAAGGAAGCAGGGGTCGACAAAATCTGTAAATTTTTATCATGAGCAATGGGGGAGTGACATAATGTTTGGTATTTACTAAACGGGGTCCACGGTTGAAAAAGTTTGGGATTCGATGTGATAGTGTGTATCTAAAAAATACACATTAATTATAACTTGTTTAATTAGTTTGAGTATACAAGAATTGATACAAGACTGTAGGAAGTAAGTGATAGCGGGTGGGGCTATGAGAATTTCAGCATGCTGAATCTCAAAATGTTCTCAATGTTAATCCAAAGGTAAGAAATATCATTTCAAAAGTTAAGAAAATTCAGGGCTCATAAATTTCGTACCTGAGTGCGGCACAATATCTTCAATAATGGTTCTAATTCGAGGATCTGGAACTTTTCTACACTAGAGAAAAGGTCGGAATCAAACAAACTCGGTCTTAAATAATTCATAAATAAACTGTAAATAACTTGAAAATATTCATTAATAAACTTTCAAACTTAATTTACGTAGCATACAGCAGTGCTCGACAAATTTGGTGGTTTGGTGGCGCTAGCCACCAAAAATCTTATTTAAGCCACCAAATTTTGCCTTTGGTGGCTTAACTAATCTACCATATATTGTGGATTATTTGAGTTTATGTAGATTATATGTTTCGTTGCATCATTTGTGATTATCATTAGTGTTGGTTTACGGCATCATAACTTTGTTAAGTCATCAGTGGTTTGTTAAACAGGCCGTTGTTTATTCCTTAGCCACCAGAAAAGTGAGGTGGTGGCTTAATTAGCCACCATCAAAATTTCATTTTGTCGATCACTGGCATACAGTAGAACCACGTCAGTAAGAAGAGTCGCGTAATACGAATACTATTGCAGTCCCCTTCGAAGCCTATTCGATACTAATGCTATCGGTTAATACGAATTCCGGATAAGACGAACGAATTTTGACTGTCCCTGGTGTTCCAATATATATATTACTCTACCCGGAAAAAATTTATGTCATAAGTGGCTAATGACAGGGATACATATACTTCTTCGATATCGAAATAACATTACCTAAAAACACTAGGTTTTAAAGTTTGTGAAGATAGTATTATATTCTAAGAAACTCATATCAATGTGGCAGCATTTCTGTACATATCAAAGGGCCAAGATTACTGTGCATGTGACAAATTTTAAACAGTAGAAAGTACATCCTGGTAGAAAAAGTGGTGGAGAATATTTTAAAGCTTTAGAATCACACGTGAAATGTTGCGAAATTTATCGCCTCCATTGGGAACCGGTGTGTCTCTCTATTCAATTTCCAGATCAAAGCCAGTCTTGAGTTGGTCTGGTTTCTGGTGACTTGTAAAGCGCACATCGAGCAACTGATAAGTAGTTGAACTTAGAACCTGAAGTCAAACAACTACGTAGTTGTCATATTTCAATTACTAGCTAGCATAAAACACAAGTAAATCATTAAAGTTATGATCAACAAGAGTGTAGTAATTCGTAAATCATGAAGAATGTACTTTTGTTTTCGCAATTAACTAATCGTATAGTGACCAAATACAAACATATTGGGTGTACTGTAAATAGACCATAAATTTTGTTAATTTGATTAATGAATTCCCACTTCGACTGAATCCGGGTTCAAAATGTTATTCGATTGCGAGACCTGACTTTAGCATGGTATGGCTTAATGATGTTAAACAATATACAATAGAGGGGATCTTTCGGCGCCTAAAATTTGCCAAATCTAATGCAGGTGAGCATAACGCGTTTAACCAATCATGACCCAAAAAAACATGAGTGGCATTGCCTAGTATATTATAATGCAATCAAAGAAATTTTTAATTCAAAATGAAACTAGAGGTATAACATAATCTATATATGACCTGACATTAACAAATAAAATATTGATGAAGGATGAAGGAAATGGGAGTATTTATCAAAATACAATATTCAATTTCACAAATTTTAATCAACCAAATTTATTAGAAATATTAATGAAATATATACAACTATTGATCAGATTTTATTATAAACTCTTCCATAGACGTAGTACTATTTTATCGTTTTTAAATTTCACACTGGAATTTTATTCACAATAGCTTCTACACACATGCCTAGTTCTTGATCTGTTCCCGAAGCAAGAGCAACTACAACAAGGATGCAATCATAATCAGAAAGAAGGCATAGACTATACTTTCAAAGTCCTAAAAGGAGATGATTCTTTACTGAAATACCGCGGGCGAAGCCTAAGCTGGAGGAGGGTGATGTACCATACTTACTGCCTGGCTGTCCAGCATATTACTCAACCAAACCTTTCAAACGGAAATACTTGTCATAAGATGTAAAAGAGGAAAAGTTGATGAACCAAACACTACAAATTGTCTTGAGATCTGAAAGTCAAGAGAAGGAAGTTGAGATCTGAAAGCAAAGTTAACCTTAATTTATTTACCTAATACGTTGCTGGTGGTTCAGAATTGAACACATTTGTTCTCTGTAAATGGCTGGAAAAATATCTGAGCAAAATTTACACTGAAATCAATGAGTATTTTCCTATTGCTGGAATTAACCCAAAGCTGGCAAGCGAAAGTGAAAGTGAAAATTATTGAATTTCAATTAAATGTGAAAATGAAAGTGGGTTTTTCCTATTTATACCTTTCCTCACAGCCAGCTTCATGTTAATGACATCCGACAAATTTAATCTGTTTTGCAGGAACTTACTTTAAAATACAACTCTAGTTCAAAAAATACCAAGGAGTCAATTCAGTTATATCGACCCAAAGAGCATATTAAGGAAGTCATCAATGATTTATTACTTAATAATGAGCATAATATATTAATAATGATAACTCAGAATTAGCGGGTGGAAATTCATACTCAGTCAATTAGAAAATATATGTATTCAGTATTCCAAAGAACAGACGAAGGTACAACATCACAACACAAATCATGGCGATTAAAGCTCATTGATTTATCCTGCTTGTTATAAGTATCTTCAGAATTTAAACTGAATCTCTCTTGATCATGTTCATACACTAGAGAAACAGTATGCTTCATTTGGTCTTGGAAACGATTTTGCTACATATGATTCTTGTCAATGCACTTCCTGCTTTAATCCAGAGGAAAGAAATGTCATAGTTCAAATGGATTAAAATAAGTTAGATCTGATATTTCCTATAAGGGTGGAAAATCTTTAGACAACATAACTCCTGATGATCCAACGAGAACTATATTCTCGATTATGGTCTCTAGTCTACATAGAAAATGGTCCTGTATCTCTCGAATATTATCCTGTGCATCCATCTCTGATGAAAAGATAATCCCAATCATTAAATAATGCATAATTGATATCGAGCATTGCGGTCGAAAGATACAAGTCAATTCAACTGATAATTATCCTTGAAATGTGAATGAGTTCAAATTATTTTATCATAATGGAAATTTAGAGAGCAATTTGACAGCAATAGAATACTTTTTCTGACATTTGATTTTGTACACATATTAAAAGTTGTAACGTAATAATCGGTTGAATCAAAAAGATTTGGAAAAACATTTCATTTTCCAAATTTGGTAAATTTTAAAGTTGAATATGGTGATTACAACTCGGTTAAATTTGGGGGGTGGGGGGTGTTAGCGGAGAGAGTGTGGAAGGCGAGCCATTGGGATCTGGGGGACTTCTCCCCAGAAAAAAAATGATTGCAACAAATGAATTTTTAAATGAACTATACGTATTTTACCATTATAAAATATATTGAACATTTTATTTTTTTCCAGAGGGACGGTAATACCTGCACCATTAATGTTGCCACCATTCAACTTTTCACGGGGGGGGGGCACACGCCCCCCCCCCCTCCTGTTTGCGCCACTGGCCATTATCCCCTTAAGTTCGCTTGTGCATCCTTTAAAAATGTAAGTAAATTATATAATTGAGAAATAAAAAGTTTAACCAAGTTAGCCCCTCATTTGACTATGAAATCCTGTTTTCCTTCTAGCATATATAGAGCGTCAAAATGTCAAACTGGTTTGAAAGTCGTCAACGAAATAACAATAACTGCGCTAACTATCCAGAACGAATTGCGCTATCCAGAGTATAGAAAAAAAACTCCTGAGTATGTTGATACCCTTCTTACTGTTTGAAATTATTCAACGTTAATACACCATTTAAAGGAATACGTTTTAACGATAATTTCTCTAGACATTTGACTTAGAATGAAGATCGATTTCTATTTTAGATCGTGAAGTGCTTTGGTTAGAACTTTAGTACAAAAATAGGCAAAATGAGTAAACAAACATGCACAAGTTTCAGACATGTTTGTATTGCCTTTCCACTAATCTTTGACTCAATCTTGTGGCTTTACATTTGGGTAGTCCTCCAGATGGATCTCTTAGAATACCATTTCGGTCTGTATGATGTAGGGTCCTAATGATTACATCTTAAATCTTGAAATTCTTGAAACAGAGCGTTGACTCAAACTTTATTGCATATTGAACATATTTACAGACCAGCAAGACACTTGCTTTCAATCAATTAAGTCATTTTCTTCTCCAAATTCCACTAGTGATGATGATTTCAATTTGGTGCTATTTCTTGATGAGATCCATGACCTATCACAAATTGATCGTGGTTCACAGTTGCTTCAATCATTAGCAATTAATGCAGGCAATTATGTCCATCAGTAACTGAAGCAAACAAAACCGTGTGATGTCTCTCACATATGATCACAGTTGATAATAAATTTATCCATGATTTAAACTTAACTCTCAGTAAATCTTCTGTAGCTACGGACCTGGCGGGCTCAAATATCGATCGAACCTATTTTGAATTCCATACTTGTTTTATGGAAGACATTTAGTGCCATAGAAAGAATAAAGAGCTGTTGGCGAAGCTTGTAAGAGAAACTTCAAGAAAAATACGAGTTGAACTCACGTTGATATATTTGGAAGATAGTGACAATCGTGAAATAAGCAGTGTTCGAAGAAAACAGCCCTTTTCTAGAAAAGACCGGGACAGGTGGAAAAAACAGCTTTTTCCGGAAAAAAAAACCCTTTTCAGGACTTTTCTGCCTTTTTCTATGACTGACCTATGCATAATTAATAGATTTCGGTGACAGTGCGGGTGGTAATTACACATATCATATCGTTTATTAATATTGTTAACAAACCATAGTTATTCAGTAGTCGCTAACGTATAGAATCTAGAGATACTTAGGCTTCGTAGAATCGTAGATTAGCATTAGTACTAGATTACTGTAATAGATTTATATTAAATACATCACTCATTCTAACTAATCATTGAGGAATACGATATACACGTGACACGGTACTATTTTACTGTCTACAGTAAATTAAATGCTTATTCCACAACTTTGATATCTCTCACACGATTAGAACTTAGAAGTAATTACTTTTAAATGATTTATTTGGTTTCGAATAATTCCAACATACCACACTTATCAGCGTTCACCTAGAACCTTTGGTATATATTGTTTGTATTCCTTGTATATAAAATATCCGAATTATTTCCACTTAGTATTTTAGTTTTTTTGTTAAGTTTAGGTTTCCCTCATGTTAATTATGAATCAAGGGAATGCTTCCAATAACTTTGGTGGCCGAGAAATAGATCCTGTCCGCGATCAATACTGCACAGCATCAATACCATCTAAGCGAAGATGTTTACATTGTAACACAGAAGTTGGTGCAAATGTATCAGATTGCGACCTCATATCAGCAAATATTCATGTCAAATTATTCTTGTCAAATTGCTGAGATTGAGAGCGTATGCATTCCAAATCCTAAATTGACGAGCAATGCCGCTACACCGATTTTGAGTGAGTGTCATCCTATTCAAACAAAGCAATCACGCATAACTGTAGATCAAATAAGCACTACCAATTCTAAGGAGAGAGAGAATCCTTTGATAAAGTAATTGCGGCGCATAATCAATATTTCATGAATATGGTGCACATGTTAAGACAGTCCTATAAACCAACAAATTCAAAACTTCTTGGCAATCGTCTACTGGATGAACAGTACGATATATTAAAGAAAGAAATGTGAGATCAATTAAAAGGGAAGGACGTTTGTTTGCTTGATGATGGTTGGAGTGATATTAACTAGATATCAACTATCGGAACATGCTTGAATTGCATGACAACTGGTAAGTATATCACTATGAGACAATTGACAAGAAGGGAGACACAGCTTGTTCTGAATACTTGAAGGACATGAGTCGATAAATCATCAATAAAGCGGAACAAGAAATAGGATCTAAGGTCACGTGTATTGTTACAGACAATGAAAACAAAATGGTGCGGATGAAGCAGCTCATGCAAATTGTTAGACCACATTGGCCTAAATAATTGAGTAAGGACTTAACCCCAAATGGAGTTGTAAATCATGTCATTCAAATCAATTGTTTTTTCAAGTAGCAAAATAGATTATTGGTTCTCAGAGGTTCAAGGTACAGTTAGATCCAAGCTTGTTTCAGTAACCAGATGGTCCAGCACTGTCGGTGCTCTCCAAAGCTACAAAAAAAAACCGCCCTGGAATGATTGCGGTTTCTTCTGACCATGTTGAGGAAATAGAGCAAAATATCGTTAGTAAATAAATGAACTGAATATATAAAATAATGTGAAAGATTTACTTAACGTTCTAGAGCCAGTAAAGTTGTGTTTAGATGCAGTACAAAACTCTAAAGCTACTATAGCGGATGCAATGTATACTTGGCAGAAATTCTAAACGATCCAAAACTCGAACATGTTAAACGAAAAATAGAAGCCAGAATGCTAAAATTCGTCAAACCTGAATACTTCATTGCATATACTTTACATCCAAAATACCTCCAAAGAAGGCTTTCTCTGAGTAATGAACACAAAGAAATCGAAAGAAAATTTATAGTAGAAAATTTTCCTAACTCATTCAATGAATTGGTGTCTTTTCAATCTCAACAGTTAATAATCTCCGAGACAAAAAAATTGGAATCAGTAAGGAAAACTCTTAATCCAATTTCATGGTGGCATGCTCAAGGGTCGGAAGAGTTGATCAAGTTGGCAAAAAAGTTATTAGTTATACAAGCAAGTTCTGCAGATATTGAACGGGGATTTAGTGTAAAAGCTTATATTCATTGCAAGATCAGAAACAAGTTGAGTATACAAAAATCCCATAAATTAGGATTTATTTATAATGTCAATTGTGGCATTAATGACGATGATTACGAGTTGGATGAGTTGGATGACTAATAATATCTAGATGGATATTGAATATTAGATTATAAAAATTATTTATATCGAAATATTTAGTACTATTAGTCAAATAAATATTGCTGTTGACACCAAAATAAGTAAACCAATCAAAGAAAATACAAAATGAATCTAGAGGCTATATTCCAAGAGGTGATATAAGTAAACAAATATGCTGAAGACTAATATCACATTTACAAGTTTATAAGATGAATATGTATAGCTGTTTTTTACAAAATTTAGATTTAATTAGCTAGGTTTCTAAATGTTTTGAGTGTGCAGTGAGGTATTTACCAATGAGAATAACTTAAACTGATATTATTGAATTATCTTAATAGCATAAATTAGTATGCGGGGAGTTCGTATTAAATAAATAGCTGTATAGAGCTCAAAATTAAATTGTTGTCGTCAAATAAAATTTTGAATAAAGAATTTCGGAAATAATTTTAGAAAGAGAAACTCTTCAAGACTGAAGGAGAAAGCGAATATTGCTTGAGAATGAGACTCCTGGAGAAAGATCTCTTCGTGTGGGGAAAAATGAGAGCGTAAAAGCTCCATGAGACAGGTGCAGTCTGATGCAGAGATTGCTATGCGCTTGAAACTCCAGCGAAACAATAGGAGGACCTCGGACAAAGTGAGAAAGAGGCTCAATCAGCTGAGCGCTTGGATTACCAGCGCTAACGCCAGCAGGCTCTCAGACAAAATGAGCGACTGGTCGTTCGTTCGTTCGTTCGTTCGAAGTCCCGGACTCTGTTGTATGAGACAAGCTAGACTCTGCAGGCTAAGAAATACTTATGCTAATTTTGCAAACACAAATTTCTTTGTGGTTAGTGATAGTTATGTGAATGAACATTCAATAGGTAGTATGTTCTATAATTGTTCAATTTGTGATGCAAGTTTTGGGAGAGAGAAAAGCTTCCCACAAGCCAAAGGATGTGCAAAGTAATTCCTCTGGTAAGGAGAGGGCAAGATTGTCCGCCTTCCCTCATTAGATCAACTTCGTGAGTGAATAGACCACTGATCACAGGTGTTGAAAACACAGGCAAATACTTCAGGGATCACATGCGAGCATACAACTTAACTTAATTCTTGCTTTTTATTCCCTTGGAGCAAATATAGACAAAGGGTTTGCTAATAATAGACGTGGTGTATATACCTTCCGTATTTAGGGCGTTGTGCACCATTACGTCGGAAGTTTGGTTAAAAATAGTGATGAGGCACAAGTTTTTGACTCGATCTACTACCACGAGGGTACTCCAGAGGCTAAAGTGGAAAACTGTAGGAGAGAGTTAGGAGAGGCCAAACTTGCCGAGTTAAAGGAATGCAGTAAATGCTACATGAGATTAACGCCAATGTCTCACAGTCACAGCACAGTGGGCATATTCAGGAGTGGAAGTGGAAGTAGAAAAACTATGCTAGATATACTACTCTAATGAAGTAATATTAACATATAGAGTATCGGTAGCTATAAACTGAATGGCAATATCAAAAATAAAATATGTAGTATCCTAAACGCAGTTCTAGACGATTAATGATAAATTAGTCATAAATAATACTAAAGGTTTGTTAACAAAAATTTATTGACCAACCATGATTATTGATTATAATTCTTGAACCTGATATAATTTTTCAAAAATCGTTAAAATCCTGATATATATTGTTTAAAAGTCATTAGGCGACCCACGTCGTGTATTTTCGCGCCTTGAAAACTATCTTTAAATTCAAGCTATTGTGGTTAGCTTCAATTTAAAAACTTAACATTTGCCCACGATATATTTCAGCAATCAAGGCTGGATTCGGTTAACCGGCTAAACGGTTAACCGTTGCTGACATCGGTTAACGGTAGAGATTTTATTAACCAGTAAGCCGGTCTGTTGGATATAAGCAGAGTTATTGGGAAATTAATGTATAAAGTATTAAATTTTTTAATTTTATCAGAATAAGTAGACCTAATCCATTTCTCATCACCACTTAATAAATTTCCCTAGATAACATTGATCTAAATTTACCTAAAGCACGAAATGTATCAATTAATATACTTATTCGGTTATACTTTATACAGCTGAGTCTTATTCTGTAGTATAATCAAATATTTATATATGATTTATTGTATTGAGTAGGACGGGCGGTTAACAGGTTAACCGTGGCGAGAAATCGAATTGTAACCGTAGCCTCGGATCGGTTAACCAACCCCACCCTTGCAGCAATATTCAACAAAATAAGATTTGTCCGACCGCAGTTAATTCCAGTGATTTAGATGTTTTTGAATCTATAAATTTCTACCTATTATCAAGGCTTCTAAATTGAAATAGATTATATCAGGTGTGTCAAACTCGATTCGAATAGTGGGCCAATTTCATAACCCCAGCCCTTACCAGGGCCATATTCCAGATATTTTAATGGATTACGGGACACATCGGAGAAACCGGCGGGCCACAAATGGCCCGCGGGCCACCAGTTTGACGATTATATATAAGCCTAAACGTAATTAAAAACGGAGTTTTACTTTCAATCAGGCACGGATCCACCGGGGGGGTGCGCACCCCCCCAACTCTTCATGAGATTGTATTGAAGAGACTATCACATTTCACAGATAGCTAAATTAGAGAGATTATTACGATATGGTTTAAATTTGCACCCCCCCACTAATTCTAGCCTGGATCCGTCCATGCTTTCAATCACTAGTTTTGAATGAAATATTTATAATTATATCCTGTGGTTAACCCTAATATTAAAATATATTTTTGGATCCAATAATTGACATTCCATCAGGACTGCATAACTAAATTATTTGATGATATTTACTTCCCAAATTTGGTTACCTAGGTCTTAGAGAATGAGGAATTCAATTATGACAATATAATTGAGATCCGAGTGTGTATGGCATACTTAATATACGACTAAATATGTCACCGAGAAGGCCATGAAATGAGAAGGCCAGTTTCTAATTTTCATTCTAAGCTAAACTATGCCTCCTATCCATACTATTAAAACACAAGCCTGGGTATATATATACCGTCCCCTACCAAAAGTATTCGTACACCCAAAAATTCACATTGGAAATAGTACTATATAAGTATAATATTATGAGCTAATGCATTCAAATCATATGAGATGTGGTCATTTTAATTGCAGAATCGTATTCAACGAATCCGAATTAACCTTCGTAGAAGCTTACATCTGAATAACATACTGATTTGTTTGAAAATTATCATGCGGTGGCACCATGTACCATTCTTCCAATTACCAACATGGAATAAGGTGGGAACAAGTGGCACATAGTGGCAAAGGATGGTAATTTTCAACCTATCAGTAGCTTTCAGAGGTGAAGGCATCTGAAATGGATATATCGAATGCGTAGAATAAGAATCTGGCATCAAAATTGCAATATCCCATATATTACGAATACAATGCACATTTTTCTAGACACACTTTATTGCTAATTCCTATGGGAATTTTTTAGAGTATGAATACTTTTGGTAGGGGACTGTATATATATATTTGTTTGTATGTTCCGAATTGATTGAAGAAAGTGGACGGTTTCCAAATCAGATTTTTGGCACATAGGGGTAACTTTTGGCACCCGACAAGTTGAGGTTTCCACTCAAAATTTCTCACACCTCGACAAGTTATGACGTCATTGTCACATTTCGTGAACCCTGAAAATTCACATAATCGCACATAATTCGCGCCCTCTAAGAGATAAAAATCTGAAAATTTAATGGAACATGTATATTAATGATGCGGCCAGATCGCAACTATGCTAACTATTATCGCATGATGACGTAATCATTAAAATTTACATTGTTAAATTTGACTATTTAGGCCTATTTACGCTTTATAATCATATTAGGAGTATATAATCACACACCAACCGCTAAGCGGTTGGTGTTTGGTTGTGTTCTGCTGCGAAGCGACCTAGCAAGCGAAGCGCGCTAGTTGTTATTATAATAGGAAGCATATCCTATTGTTATTGCGCCTAAACAGCTTAACCACAAATCTCAGATTTTCAAAAGTGGTTCCATTGAACTCGCGATGGTTGATTACCCCACATACAATGCAAATAATAACAAGAGGCATAGTTTAGCTTAGAAACAAAATTAGAAACTGGCCTTATCGTTTCATGGCATTCTCGGTGACATATCTCGCCGTATATTAAGTAGATCATGGAGTATGTCAAAAATATGCTCTACTTCCACCTAATTTCCCACTGTGCACAGTTCAAACACGAAGTTGATAGAAGCCGAGCACAGGGAGGAGTGGAAATCAGTATCACATTGACAAACACCGACAGGTAGGTGAGTGGCCAATTATCTAGAAGCTCGGTGTGTATACATGCATATGCATGTGAGGCTAGCTGTATAATATTTGCATTATAATCTCCATGCAAATTTGCCATATCTGAAGAGGTTAGCTCTTCAACTTGAAAATCAGGAATGTGTCGTTTTTCGATATGATGTTGATATTGATGGTGTGTTAAATGTAGAAACTTTCCACTTTATGAGGATGGTTTTCAGCAAACCAAAATTCCATCCGCTGGGGCAATCACTTACCTAGATTTTCTTGAATATTTTGAATGGGATAAAAGAATGGAAGTCGCGAGTTAAGGGGAATAGTACCATGGCTGGTCGAGTGGATTCTGCTCATACAAGTGAGGGAGAGCGGTTCTACTTGAGAATTCTTTTGAATCACGTCACTGGCTGTACCAGCTTTGAGGCTATTCGTACTCTTCCTGACGGAACTGTCTGTGGTACCTTCAAGAAGGACGCATGCCACCGCGGATTGCTGGAAGATGACCGCGAATATGATCTGTGTTTGGCTATGGCTGTTACGTGGCATATACCTCCCAGAGGCGGCGCCAGGATTTCAGGTAGGGGAGCTCTTGGGGGTCCAGGGGGATTTCAGGGGGGCCACACTGTACAACATTGTTATTCTAGGTAGGGGAGGGCCAGCCTCAAAAGAGGGGGGGCCATGCCCCCCCTGGCGCCGCAACTGAAACCTCCATAATTACATCCTCCATTATTTACCATTCTACACTATAACGAACCATGTAATCCGGCGGCACTTTGGAAAAAGTATAAATATGCTTTTTCTGATTACTTTCTGCATAGTGGTTGGTAATATGTGCCCGATATCGCGGTTGATGAGCACATAGCTAATGTTGCATTTTTGGACATTGGTAAGTGTTTGCAAAACCAGGGGAAATCACTAACCGATTAAATGTAGTATCAATACCCATTGACACCAGAAGTCCATACTAGGAAGCTCTTTTTAGTCAGAGATAATTATACTACAACAAATGAGCAGCTAGCAATAGTAGTCATGATGTGCCTTCTACTAACGCATACATGCTAAGATAGTAGTCAGGCCTTATATAGAGTAGGGTATGGATAATCATATTTTTCGTTATATTCAACTACTTAAAAATTGACTCTAATTCCCACTGTGGTTAGTTTTAAATGTATATGCTTATATATATATCAGTTTAAATGTTTCAGTTGGGCAGAAATCTCAGCTGAGAGATAAAATGCCTGACAAATAGAGAGATAAATGCCTAACAAATGAATACAGTAGAACCTCGTTAATACGAACACCAACGGACGGTAAAATTTGTTTCCTTAATCCGGAGTTCTTATTAACCGGAGTAATACAGATTTAATAGCCATTATAGGCACCTGATTTTGTAGAATTATTTGTTCGTCATACCATAAATTCGTATTAATCGTGTTCGTACAAACTAGGTTCTACTGTACAAAAAAAGCTATAAAAGACTGTAAATTGTTAAATATAGCGTCATTGTTAAATTCACAAGAGCAGGCTTGGGGCTGATTACGATTACAATAGTATTCGATTGTAATCGATTACAACATTTCCTGTAATCGTAATCGTAATCACTCATGGGCGTCGCGGCCGCACCCCGCACGGGTGATTCACCCGCGGGCCCCTCAACCGATTACAAAGAATTTAGGTAGGGGTCCGGGGGCTTCCAAAAAAGGTGGGCCCCTAAAAGGTCGATCACCTGGGGGCCCCCAAAGCCAAGCCACTACTGTAATCACTCACTAGTAATCAGCTCCAACCTAGGGTGGGGTTGACTGGGATACGGACATCTCGGTACATGGACAATTCGGTACGGACCATTCGGGACGGACAATTCGGTACAAGACAGTTCGGTACACGGACAATTCGGTACACGGACAGTTCGGTACATATTACATTCCCCTTACATTCCACTTAGATTAGAATTGTTTCTATTTGGCACTGAGCTGTTATATATAATCACCTTATCCGTAATTGTAAATATGTTGTATTTTTATACCACATTTAGTTGGAATGGAATTAAGTTCAACAAATTCGGGCTTCTATCAATACAAATGTTGTATGAATGTGAATACAATTCTAGGAGAAACATATAAATACGAATCATTTTACAACTTTGTATAAACAAACGTGACAAATGGCAACGCATCCGGATAACTTCAAACTTATAACGTCAAGCAGAGGCGGACAAAAGCTTAATGAAGGAGGTTTCTTGTTTGACAAACAAAGAATTTGTGGTGATGTAACTCACTGGCAATGTGAGAAAAAAGGTGTGTGCAAAGCAAGGCTGCACACACAGGGTATGATAATAGTGAAAAGAACTAACGAGCACCTCCACGGGACAGATATGGTAGCAGTCTGTTGTCTCCAAACTAAGTCCGGAATTAAACGGAAGGCACAGCAAACCCAAGATAGCACACATCACATTGTCGGTGAAAATTTAGCAACGGTGACCCAAAATGCAGCTATCAAACTGCCTAAAATCGACAGTCTCAAACGGACAATACGGCGTCAGCGACAGATAATAAACCATGCATATCCACAACCTCTCACTCTTGCTGATCTTGTGTTACCTATCGAATATCAACAAACGACTAAAGGTGATCAGTTCATTCTCTATGACTCTGGTCAGGAACATTCAAATCGTTTCATAATTTTTGGTACTCATCAAAATATTGAGATGCTACGTAATTCTCAAATTTGGTTAGCTGATGGCACGTTCAAATCAGCACCTGCCCTCTTCGCACAAGTTTATGTCATCCATTCACTCCGTGGGGGACTAAATCCTTTGGAAGATGGTCACTTGTTACCCTGCTTGTTTGTTTTACTCCCAAATAAGACGGAAGCTGTTTACTTAAGGATGTGGGAAAAAATACACGATCTTTGTATAGATTCTCAACCGACACACCTAATCATTGATTTTGAGAAAGCCGTCATCAATAGTTTTCAACACGTCTGGCAGAGCACTAATGTTAAATGTTGTTTTTTCCACCTTACTCAGAACATATGGCGTAAGGTTCAGGCTGAAGGTCTGCAAGCGAATTATAACAACGACGAAGAACTAGCATTAAAAATCCGTTATCTACCAGCACTTGCATTTGTAGCACCGTTAGATGTCCGGGAGTATTTTGAAGTTGCGATCGAACACCTCCCCACTACAATATCACAAGGCCTTGTTCTATATTTTGAACATACAGACATCGGGCGAACACTCCCGGGTGGTTTTCATCAAGAACCATTGTTTCCTATCGAGATGTGGAACCAACATCATGAAGTAATCCAGGGTATTCCAAGGACCAATAACGCAGTTGAAGCATGGCATAGGTCCTATAATGCTACCGTTGGATGTCATCACCCTAATATTTGGCGTTTTATTGATGCACTTAAACGTGAACAAGGGCTCGTAGAAGTTAAGCAAGCTAAATTTCTTGCCGGAGAAAAGCCAACTAAACGACAGAAAGATAAAGCCAATGAAGAGGGACTTAAAAGTCTAATCCTAAGCTACTTTCATAGGCAACCAATCGAATTCCTACAGGGTGCGGCCCATAGGATTGGTATGAACGACGCCTGATTAATTATTGTTTTGCCTACATATTTACACAACGTTACCCATATACTAGTCATATGATATATATCAAAATATAGATTTCATACTATTAAAAGCTTTGAATAAAATACTTAAGTAGCTATAGAGTAAATATCCATGTACAGTGGTTAAACTAAATAAGAATACATTTTTTTGTATCCACTGTACCGAACTGTCCGTGTACCGAACTGTCCGTGTACCGAACTGTCCGTGTACCGAACTGTCCTGTACCGAATTGTCCGTGTACCGAACTGTCTTGTACCGAATTGTCCGTCCCGAATGGTCCGTACCGAATTGTCCATGTACCGAGATGTCCGTATCCCGGGTTGACTACAATTACAATCGTAATTGATTGTAATCGATTACAACATTTCCTGTAATCGTAATCGTAATCACTCACTAGTAATCAGCCCCAGGTCAGCCCACGACCCACAAGAAGTCATATAATATTTAAATAAAATACCTTATTATAGGAAATTAACGCGCCATGAAATTTATAAGACGGAAATTAACTCGAATTGGAGCAATTCGCGTTAATTCCCTGAAATAAGGTAAGTCAGAAACAAAATGAAAAGTTACCACAAGCCTCAGTTGCCTTGGCAACATAATTTCAATGGTTTAGTCTACTAGGGTTTTTTAATGCTTTTTTATAATTTGAGTAACACCGTGATTCCGGTCGGCCGCGGCCGCTGCAGTCACGGTACGTGGTATACCGATGGTATAATTAGGTATAATTGATTATACCAAATTAGGAACTGTTCGGTATAATATTCTAAACTTCCATTACACATTTAATATACCTACATCTATACTACCCTAAATACTCGAAATATACGTGGTATATCGTGCTATAATATTGGTATAATCTAGGTGTAATCTAGGTAAATTCAATAAATATTAAGCATAAGGTGAAATACCGAAACTAGACACTAATTTGGTATAATTGGTTATACCTAATTATACCATCGGTATACCACGTACCGTGGCTGCAGTGTTGAGTTACACCAAGGCCGCGCTGAGTTACACTAAGGTTTCAACCTCAAAAAAACCTTGGGCTAGAAGGTATTAGTTACAGTCTAGTCAATGGTTTCAATATATAGCCCGTACACAATTTCACAGACAAGGGTAAGTCATTTTGCGTATAATGTGTGAAGGCATATATACTCACCCACTCGCCAAAAGCGAAGCTATTCTTGCTATAACCTATTGTGTTCTGATACGAAGCGACAGAAAAGTTTTTATTCAAATTAAATTAATCGCAATTCTTGAGAACAGTTAGTCATAGCATCGAAATATTCAATGCAATTAGCTTCAAAAAGCAAAAGGAACAAATGAAGAATGGTTTAAATGTTTTTGGCTTTTTTGCCGAAATGCGAAATTGTGGTCATTTAGAGTTTTCGACTCATTCATACAGCAAATAAATGGGTCTTAAAACATGATCATCCTGATAATAAGAAGTACAGAAGTAGATGGAGCTTAGAATATTAATTCGAAAAGAGTCGCATATATATAGTTGAATATACTCACCAAACCTTCGTTCAGAAATAGAGACTCAATGCCTTATGTTATTTTAGTCTAAGAAATCTGGCAGCCCGGTTAATAAATATCCAACAGAATGAGATTCACTACAATTGTTCAGATATACAGTGGAAGCCGCTTAATCGGGAGACGGTTAATCGGGAAATTCGGTTATTACGGACGAGGCTTTGGAAACCAATTCGTATCAAATAGTATAAAGTATATCGGTTAATCGGGAGAACCGGATAAACGGGACTAAATTCCTACTCCCGAGGCGTCCCGATTAAGCGGCTTCCACTGTACCAACTATTTCCACAATTCATCTTAATGCATTTTCTGGATTTTATAGAAAAATTACGTATGGTATTTTAGCTATACTAAGTTGTCATTTAATGATAAAATATAATAGAAACACTCGGATAAAATTGCTAAGATATTGAAGCCTACAAGGGTATAGAAAACTATTATCAAAATCAAAGAAATTGTTGGTTCCATTTTGTGGTAGGAAAATTTGATAACTAACTTCATAGGATGTTTGTAACTAATTCTATCAAATATGTGCAGCTAAGTTTAGACTCTATAATACAATTAAAGTAAGCTGAATAAAAATTTGAATTTACATTCGTAGTAGCTCACATATTATATGAAGAAATTTCGACTTAAATTTCATGGGTCAAAAATCTCAAATATATTCGTAAATTAGTACAAAGTGAGTAATTAAAAAAATGTCAAATAATGTGAAGCCGATATTAATATATTTTCTTAGTTAGTATCTAGAGTTATTTAAAAAAATAGAGTTTCCGCAACATTGCGTAATATTTTAGTGAATTCCATTGTCACTTTGTGTTGCTATAAAATGCAAAAACTGATATTCGTTGCTATTCAGCTGTATGTATTAGTGATTACGCAAATGTATGGCAAATATTGAATGGTAAGAACAACAGACCGATTAAAGACAATTTCATCAATTAGAGCAACGAACTATGAACTCATATTGGGTTTTGAAATTGAAGGAAGTTAGTTTGTACAATTAGGAGGTTATTTAGGGTAGCTGGAATTTGTCCTAAAAATTGTGGGATTTTGTCCTAAACTTCAGGATTGGAATTTGTCCTAACTTTCTATTCAAATTTTGGAATTTGTCCTAACTGTATAATTTTGATTTTGTCCTAACTTTCGATATTGGAATTTGTCCTAACTTAGGAAATAGTGTATAGGTTAGTTTTACATTAACACTTAACTTATGAGTCTTCGTTTTATTGAACTCGAATAGTCTATGTTTTGTTTTACATTAACACTAAGAATGGGTGCATGTTGAGGTCAAATACATATATATATACATACTGATTTTATTATATATACTAAATTTCAAAAAACATAAAGATGGAAATTCTGTAATTGAAGGAAAGAAACTAAATTCAAATAATTATGAATGTCAAGGACTTCGCTATGTAAAGTCCAGAGAACATGGAGATTCTATTTATCTCAAATGTGCACTATTTCAAATCAAATCTTGTACTTGTACTGGGAAAATTAATAAGCAAACAAATCTACACCAAGTGGCACCTCAAAAATATGCGTCTTGTACATGACCACCTTTATATACGTAAAATAATTACATAAGTAGAAGCACCCTGGATTACTTATTTTGAAGAATAATTGCATTGCATATCTTTAGTTGACTATAAGGGGGCCTGTCGTTAGTCCAAATTAGTATGTATGCATTTGTCCAAATTTGGCATGTTGTCGTTAGTCCTAATTTTAAATTGGCTATAGTCAATAATACTATGCTTCATTCAAAAATCCTACCATTCACAAATAGTGTTCATAACTTATTACAGTCGAAATCGGGTTTTTATGCCTCTCCGGGTTATTTTGCCTCCTTGCTTCTCCTTGTTTCTTCATAACCTCATAGCACTGTCTAATGTTAAAACGGGGTTTTTTGCGTATCGGGTTTTTTTGCCTCTTTTACATGCATTTAGGGGGGGGCAAAAAAACCCGATTTCGACTGTAACACAATTGCAGATTATGACAATGAAGGGAAAGACATTACTAGACCAAGGAAAATATACTTCAGGGTCAACATGAAGTATAGAAAAGTTTGTAAAGAAAAACTCAGAAGAGGAATCTATAAACAATTGGAATTTTTGGATGCCATTAGCCGAACATTAACAAAAACTGTCTCATTTGAGAATTCTTCTGTTTTTGATGGCACTGATGACTCTGATGTAGGTGAAGAAAATCCAAAACAGCTTTTGTTTGTCTTGGTGAGCGGGATGATACCTGGATATTGTTGCAAGCGATGTACTCAAGCCATTTCACAACTGGAAAATATTTGTCCAACATTCAGAACTCAAATTGTGGACACGTTTCCAATATTCCTAAACTAAACAATAATACCAATTATATTTCAATTTTTAGCCTAACATCTTAAATACATTTTCCATTTCTAAATAATACTTCAATCCTTAATATTACAATTATTTATTGTATTTAATTTCATATCTTGCAATTAAACTACTTGTTCGTACTAATGAGGTCCTACTAGCATGATTATTTGGACTATTGACAACAGGAATAAAATTGGACTATTTCCAATTTAAAATTTGTACTAACGACAACATGCCAAATTTGGACAAATGCATACATACTAATTTGGACTAATGCATGCGCCCGGACTATACTAGTTCATCCATGGTCCAAGTCCATTCAACCGCGGCATTGCCTTCGAGTATAGAATGCTATGGCTAACTGGTTAAAGAAATCTGCCACCGCTAAGCGATATTAGCAAACGGTTAACCGGTTAGCATGTTAACGAATCCAGCCTTGCACGTATGAATAATGTCGCAAAATGAATTTAATTCTAGAGTTGGTAGTTCGCACCCAAGTGTGTCAAAGCTGTTTATAGTCTTGCAACGAGAACAGTCACTACAAGAAGTTGGAGATTATTGGGACCGGGATATAACTTATATATGGGGAATAATTTTGAGTTTTGAAACTGCATTATAATCCTCATACAACTCTGTAAATAAATAAATATAAACCAAATAAATAAGGGACGATAATTCCAGGGGGTTGATATAGGTATTTGTATGTCCGAGTTGATTGAAGAAGTTGTACGGTTTCGAAATCTGATTTCTGGCACATAGGGGCAACCTTAGGCGCCCGACAACAAATTGAGGTTTCCACTCGAAATTTCCCACCCCTCGCCAATTATGACATCACTTGATCGCTCATAATAGTGACCATCTGTGTGATAATCATAAAATTAAATAGAACATGTACACCGGCGTTACTCAACCTTTTTGAGTATGTTGCCCCTCAGCGAATCGCGGCAGTTCGCATCGCCCCTCGGATTGTATTACATTGCCCTGACCCGAGGGCGGGATCCATTTCTTAGTCAAACCGCCGTTTTAACGCCCCCTAGGTGACAATATCGCCCGCGTTGAGAAACACTGTACATCAATGCACAGTGTGGAACCATGGGGCAATAGGTAAAATTTGACATATCCAAAAGCTAATTTAAATGCGTACATTCGATTCTACAATGTTGAACGAATACAAAAATGTTATTGTCATTTACCTGGTTAAATATCACATGCCTACACAAAGTCTCAAAGTTATGCATAAAATGAAAATTCAATTTCTGAAAAACCACAAATATCTATTGTAAGCCAACGTTGCTATATTAAATTATGCTGGATTCTTTGGTAATTAAAAACAGATATGTGTATTCTTATTTTTCTATTGTCTATTTATCTAAGCTTCGATTTAGAACATTTCTACTCCCGCCCATAGGCGCCCAAATATATTTTCGAGCTAAAGTAAAAAGTTGGTTAAGATATCGGACGGTTTTTCAATTTTTCCAATTGTGAACATTCATCTTAATTGACTAATTTCCTTTCTAGTTGTTAACAAATAATGGTTTAAAATAATAATAAATGATTTTGCATGAATAATAACTATTGTAATCTGTACTAGCTCACCAAATTTGACAATATGAGTGAATTTGTTTCTAACAAAGACACTTGTAATACTTAAGTATCTAACGACGGAAGTATCATTATATCTATACAAACTCTAATTGAAATTAGTCCGTATATTGTGTAATAGCAACCCTGTACTAGTAAAAATCGTTTCAAAGATATAAAAGTTTATAAAAACCCTACAAACTGCGTACAAGACACATTATACAATAATTACTTAAGGAAAGCTATCAATAAATGTCAATTCATACTATATAGTAACTGAATTATTTGTATTAACCTCCTAGGTAAACTAACTTTGTTCTTGTTTCCATAAAAAATGTCAACATAACTTAAAGCAGTTATTGCAGTGTCATACATAGGGGGTAGCCTCGAGTTAATGATTGGTATTATGTATTATGAGTCATCATAGGTTGGGCATTTTGGGACAATTTTGATTATGTTTAATAGAAAATACTGATTCTGTGTAAATTATTGGTAGAACCATGGCTCTATTAAACCAACCGAAGCCTACGCGCATGATACACATCAAAATTTATTAATTAGCATAAAATATAGAGTGATAAATATTTGATTATTATTGACCCATATTAAAAATATTCAAAATAAATGAATGATATGTCATTTTCACATATTTCTAGTTGAGTTAGATTTTTTTTTTTTTTTTGATTCTACGGAGTCGATTTCATATAATGCAACTTTTATGCGTCCATTAACGTAATACCTATTGCCCCATAATCGCAATTTTGCCACACTGTGTAATGATGTGGACATGTTAATCACACCATAATATCAAAATGCTTACTCATCACCGCACGATTATGTAATCATATAAAATTTCATATTGTTAAATTTGACTATTTTATCCATATTTACGCTCGTAAATAATTATTTAGAAATTATAAACTCAAATTAAGGGACCCCGTCCCCTGGTTAACGGCTACATAACCCCTACAAATTATTCTAAAGAATGTAGTTATACATAACATTCCATGTAGCTATCATATCAAACCAGGAGCTTGTCTCCGCTATCACACTTGGGTGAATTTTCGATGCGAAAGCCATTTTGCTCAAAAAGGCCCATAGTTCATGAATTTAGGATTTTATTAAAATAAATTTATCCACACCAAACACTACCATATCTGTGAAACATATCTATTTACTTTGACAATGTTTTAAAACTCTTGTCCAATTTATTTATTTATACTTAGCCTAAGAACCATCAATAAACAGAGAAAATCGCCGATTCTAAATAGATAAAATCGCCGACGACCCAAACATGTATATTTCCTGAAAAATATATGCATTGTTAAGAATTGTTTTTGTCTTAGAATAAAACCAAGTATTAGTAGGCTCAAGCGTGACAGAGTTCGTTTAGCGATATTTAGGAATGCTGTACATCTTGAGATATGATGATTTAGCGAAATTGCAACTAGTCACACTCCTGTACTATTGAAAGTAAATATAAATTCCAAAAGTAACCTTCTCACGCTTAGTGTACTAGTGTGCAATACGTGTGACAACTTGTAGGCTCAAATCGACTTGATATCAACCCATTTCATAGAGAAATAATTATATACCGGTAGTCAATTTTCAGTATCTATGTTGCAGTGTATTAGAGAACTGTTGCATGATATTCTGAGACGCGTGAGATTCTGAGACATTGTATTACCAAACCATGGATGTGCTATTACAAATTATACAGTGATATTCTGAGACGCTATAAAAGGAAATTTTGGCTTATTTTTACTTTTTATTATGAATTTAATTTAAGTTTGAGATGCGTGAGATTTTGAGACATTGTATTAGCAAACCATGGATGTGCTATTAGAAATTAAACAGTGATATTTTGAGACACTATAAAAGGAAATTTTGGCTTATTTTTACTTTTTATTATGAATTTAATTAAAAATACTATGATTTTCATATCATAGTATAGATAAACCCTATACTATTATCAAATTTACTATATAAGACATTTAATATATGCATTAATTGTCTTATTCATTTACAACAAACAAACAAACAAACAAATCTATTCTTATTTCGAAATGAATCCAAATGAATATGACGAAATCATTCACTTTCTTCGTGAAGAAAAATATCCTGAAGCATCTCAAGCTTCACGTCAGACAAAATGGAACTACAAAAGAAGATTGTCTTCCTATTTTATTGGAGATACCAACAGACTTTTCAAGGTAATATTGACTTCCTTATTCCCCTAGACCAATTTTATATATTCCATGGTTTAATTGAATTCTCCCTTTAGAGAGTAAAACTGGAAGGCACAGAGACAGATTTGGCAGTTCCATTGCAGTCTGAGTTGGACAGCATCTATGAGAAGTTCCATGACGAAGTCGGTCATCCCGGAATAAATACGACCCTACATTCAGTTCAGCAAAGATACACATGGGCAGGCGTTTCCCAAGACGTTAAAGAATATGTGAGTTAAATTATCCGGTATACTTTCCTATGTAGCACGTGGTTCGGTCATTGGCCGGACCACTTCTGTATTTTGTTCGTAGCTTGTAAGATTTACCTACCTATCTCGTTTCAATTGAGCATTCTTATTTATATTATTCAATTGGGGTATTTTAATTTTGAATCATTTCAAAGGATATGATGCATTCTAACTTAATGTATACTAAGTCACCAAAACTATTTGAACAGTATTTTTATTCCTGTTAAAAAATTACAATATACTTCTCGTTAGCGTAATAAAGCCTGCTGAATTAAACTACTCTCAAATTACTTTATCTTGTAATATATTTCTTAAATTATACACTAGTAATGGCTTTCTTATATTATTAAGGTAAAGACGTGCCATATATGTCAGATGACAGCGGCCTTGCCACCTCAACCGCAAAAGAAACTCCAACCAATACCACCTCCTTCTAAAACGTGGAGACATATAGGAATGGACCTTATATGCGACCTCCCTGAGAGTGAAGACGGCTACAAACACGTTCTAGTCACTGTATGCTACCTGAGCAAATATGTTGCAGTACGCCCTCTCAAGACCAAGACTTCACAAGAAGTTATTCAGAATCTGAAGGACATCTATCTCGATATGGGATTACCTGATATTATCCAGCACGACCAGGGGAAAGAGTTCACAAGCAATGTGAGTAGTATAATGTAATACTGTTTGCTAGATTAGTGTTAATTAATTAATTCATTCATTAAAATTAAATAACTTATATAATTATCATAATTATCTAATTTTACACACTAACATTATAGTATGTATTATTATTTGTATTTATTTATTTATTGTATTTAACAGATATTTAAGGAATTCAACCAGAAATTGGGTATCGACAATCGTAGCACTCGTGCTTACCACCCCATGGCTAACGGCTTAGTCGAAGCGCACAACAAGATTCTGAAACAGTTAGTATTTTGTAATATAATTTTAAGACCAATTTACGTATTATCCATATAGAAAACTGATTAAAATGGAGAGTCAGATAGGGGATCATTGGTCCAAACTGCTCAAACAGGCTGTGCTTGCAATGAACTCCTGTAAGAAAAGATCCCTCGGACAAACTCCATTCAAGGTCATGTGGGGAAGAGAGTCCCGGCATCAAGATCTCTTGTCCACCATTAACGACCTGCATACCAACGATGAGGAAGACTTTGATTTGGAAGAATCGATTTTCTCAGAACTCACAGATCCACTAGATGATATCGAAGGTATAAACGACATATTTTGCCCACCTCCTGATAATCCCCTCGAAGCAGTTAGCAATATTGATGAATCTCGAACTTCAACACAGCAATCAGCTATGGACTGCATCAGTTTTGAACAACTCAAGCAGAAGATACAATATGATAAGAAAGTTAACACTAGTCGGTTAGTTGAACTGCTGACGATATTTAATTCATACATAACACACAGTCTATCTTGTTACTAAAGTTCGATTCATTCCTTCGATAATAATTATTTCCATAATTATTATCTCTGTAATTAGTACACCTCTAAAGAAGGGTGATAAGATCATCTATACCAACATGCCCAAAACAAAGAAGCAAACGAAACATCTCGGGCCTTACACGGTGTCGAAATCAACAGAAAGCCATGTTATAATTTCTCAAACAGAATTAGGAACGAAGAAGGACAAAAAGATTCCAATCCATATCACAAGACCTTACTTCGAAAGATCCTCTAGTCCCAAGAATACTAAGAAGAAAGTAAGCCTCGATACTAGCATCGGAATCAACACCTCACAGGTAAATCATTGTGATTGAGTTGTTATTTAAAATATAAAATAGTGTTAATAGTAAAATATTCCTTTTTTAGATGTACCAGAATCTCTTCGGATTTTCTACGGAATCTATATTTCAACACCTTAATAACTTAAAAGTAAGCTTCCCGTTTCACATCTATAGTCTAATTCATTTAGTGTAATCTTTATTGACACTCATTGTTATTTTCGCTTTACACCTTCTCTTGACGTCAATCCAGAATATTTGTAACATTCCATAATATTTTTCTTATTACAATGTTGTCATTTGTAGGAAATCCTAAAGCAGAATATACGTGGGCAGACCTTCATGACTCCTCTACATGAAGAGCTGGACCACTTGCTATACAAAGCGCACAGCTACACTCCCAACACGATGTTATTCGAGTATTTGGATGGCGGAAAAGAAGAGGAAGTTGTAAGTTAATTAACAATGATTCATACGATAACTACAAATTACCATTTTACCCATTTATTGTAGAAGAGAGATATTATGGAGATTATACTCGGATGGACATCAGATCTCTACCCCAGCTATACAGATACCCAACGTGCTAGATACACACACAAAGTACTGTATTTCCTGGTAAGTCAAAACTATCTACCAATACACTCATACAACTCAATTCAATTTAAATTAGTATGTTTGTTTAGTATATCAAAGCAAGTTGTGACATTTATAAAAATTCTTATATTTATTAAATCGTAAACAAGTTAATATTTTAGGCAATGCAGTACCTAAACACAATGCTATGGGAATCATTTCACGACGCAGTTCCGCTTCGTAATCCCTACGACACACCGATGGACCCAAGGATCACAGTGATAGATGAAAATTGGCAGCGAAGTAAATGCGATATGTTGGGGATATCATTTGAATCAGTTTGTAGACAACCATTTAATAGCGTTGGGAAGTTACTTAGCGATTTTGAACCTTGCGATGCGGAACATATCGAAGGAGATGGTAATTGTCTATTTCGATGCATATCCAAATTAATTACTGGGAGTGAAAACAGCCACCTACATCTTCGTTCCATCATCTCTCGCTTTATCGCCAGTGAAGGAACAAGGAAACTAGGATGGTATTTTAAAACCAAACGAACGACACCGTGTGAATACCTTAGCACACAAAGACTTATGAATCGTGAATCCATTTGGGGAACAGATGTGGAAATTTATGCTGCTTCTGCTATTCTTGATGCCGATGTATACGTTGCCAATAACTTCTACACACCGAAAGACTCATTAATTCGCGAGGTGCGTTGGAGTTTACACAGAGCCACAGATAAGCCTACAGCCATCCTTTATATCCAAAACTACTTCGACCACTATCAACCTGTCGTATCAATGCTGATCACGAATTACAAGACATATGGAACTATTTCAGATGATGTCCAAACGATTGAATAACAGCTCACAACACTCTATCGAAAGCGCTCAAAGGCAAGGTACATCGAACTTTGTGGGGACCTCTGCTCGAGGTTATTCAGGCAACGCAATCCCAATCATGGTGAGCCCAGATTATGGAAACGTGACCTGCAACGGCACATCCCCAGTGGCGAAAGACGAGCTGTTATCTACGATCTAGGATGCAAAAGACTGACGACTAGTATGTAGGTAAATTATCTGTGGAATCAAGTGAGTTAACATTTTTAATTATCTACTAATATACTTTATACTAAGTAATTAATTAGTTTCTATTTAGTAAGTCCACCATAGACGATGTAACTTTGTTACATCGTATATTATTAAGTACAGTGAACTCCCGTTATAACGAATTGCGGACATCGATTTAATATTTGTATACACCTAATTTGTTATAAGCAGATTAAAATTAATTACTCAGAAATTTATGGGGTAAGAAATATCTTCGTTAAAAAGAGATTACATATATGAATTTATTTGATTATAGTATAGTCAAATATAAGGATGTACGGACCATTGAACTTTGTTATAAGCCGATTTATATCCGAATTGGAGTTCACTGTAATAGTGTTTAATTTAAGAGTTTGAGTAATTTACTGTAACTTAACCTATTTTCCTTTGAGAGTTTTTTTTGTACACTGGGAACCGCATTATCAGGGCGCATCAATGCGATGCTCATTCTGTTACACACATACGAACGAAGGCTAATTAACTTAAAAATTGGGGCCGATTGAATGGATATAGCTATGCGGTTTCCACTGTATGAATGGAGAGGATAGGGCGGCTGTGTGGGGAAAAGGAGGAGGCCCCCAAATTAATAATAGGTTAATACAATCAAAACTGATTGAAAAAATAGTTTACCTTTTACTGATCTTATAAATATATGTATATCTCTTTCTAGACATTCTCCAAGTTTAAGTATGATACATTAAGAAATAAGTTAATCGTTGTGATTATTTCTTTTAGCTATTATATTGGTAGGCTAGTAACCATAAGTCGTCACAAATCTAGGAATATATTATAGAAATTCAGGTGAAATATAAAGGTTTAAACATTTTTAAAAAATCGTTTTATTTCGTAACAACAAAGTTTGTTAGAAATATTTTGTTTGTATTATTTTGTTAATCGTAATCAGATAAGGTATGTGTTGGCAATTGACGTAATTGACACTGTGTATTATAATTTCGTAGGTTGGCTATGAAAATTTAATAACTATAAGTAATAGCTAACAAAGCTACATAATTTAAATGTTACTATTATATTTATTACTGTTTTATTTAAGAAAGTGGGAAGGGGAGAGGAGGGGATGGCGGGAGAAACTGTTTTGGAAGGAGGGTGAAATTCTAACCCTGAGGGGACTTCTGAGGGAGGGAATGAGCCGGAGGAGGAGGAGGAGGGAGGACAGGAGGAGGAGGCTGTGGAGGAGAAGGGGGGTTTTGATGGGGATATTATAATAATTTATTTAATGTTGTGTTTTTTTATTTAGTTTATGTATTTATTATTAGTTTTCATTTATATTAATTTAGTATGTTTATTCTGTTTGTTTGTAATAGTTGTTTTTGTTTTTACTTAATTAAAGTTGTGTCTCTGCAATTGTTAGTATTATAACCATATGGTGAATTGGGAAATTATTAGATTAGGAAAACTAGTCAAATCAGATATACATGTGAAATTGGGCGTTTAAGTTGCTATAATTATCAGTAATTTAAATTAATTTAAAAGGGATACTTATTGTAGATAGAATATAACATATAGTGAGACGTTCAAAACAGGTATTCACTCAGAAATTGTTATATACCAGCGTCTCAAAAGAATACAAAATAGCACATCTATGTCTCTGGTTTATCTTTACTATCGTCTCAAAATTGTTAGAATCTTTAATTCATAATAAAAAGTAAAAATAAGCCAAAAATTACTTTTATAGTAGTGTCTCAAAATATCACTGTATAAATTCTAATAGCACATCCATGGTTTGGTAATACAATGTCTCAAAATCTCACGCGTCTCAAAATATCACTGTATAATTTCTAATAGCACATCCATGGTTTGGTAATACAATGTCTCAAAATCTCACGCGAATCAAATTATATTATTCTTAAATTCATATTAAAAAGTAAAAATAAGCGAAAAATTTCCCTTTATAGCGTCTCAAAATATCACTGTATAATTTGTAATAGCACATCCATGGTGTATTTAGTGTATCACATAGGCGTCTCAGAATCTCACGCGTCTCAAAATATCATGCAACAGAACTTAGTGAGTAGCGAACACATCATTTAAGTTTGGTGAGTACGCGTACACACCATACTTAAATGGTGTGTACGCGTACTCACCAAGTTCTCTAATACACTACAACATCTATACTATTAAAACACAAGGCTGGGTATGTGTATATGTGTGTATATATATATTTGTTTGCATGTTACGAGTTGATTGAAGAAAGTGGACGGTTTCCAAATGTGATATTTGGCATATAGGGGTAACTTTTGGCACCCGCCAACAAGTTGAGGTTTCCACTCAAAATTTCCCAACCTCGACAAGTTATGACGTCATTGTCACCTTTCGAGAACCCAGAAAATTCAATTAATCGCACATAATTCGCGCCCTCTAAGAGATAAAAATCTGAAAATTGAATCGAACATGTACATTAATGATGCGGACACGTTGGTCACGCCAGATCACCAATATGCTAACTCATTATCGCATGATGACGTAATCATTAAAATTTAATATTGTTAAATTTACTATTTAGGCCTATTTACGCTTTATAATCAATATTAGGAGTATATAAACCACACACCAACCGCGAAGCGGTTGGTGTGGTTGTGTTCTGCCGCGAAGCGACCTAGCAAGCGAAGCGCGCTAGTGTGTATTGAGTTCTTCTTGAAGGATTTTGGTTCCATTACACAAACATTGATATAATTACAGAACTATGAATGCTAGAGACAAGCTTCCAGTTTTATATGATAGCTAAGATATCAATATACAGTAATACCTCGTTTTACGCGGTTTTTTTTTACGCGTTTTCGTTTTACGCGGAACAATTTTTTATGACCAAAACTTTTTTTACGCGATCCTCAACTCGTTTTACGCGGTTTATCTATGATTTTCATACAATTAATTCTCTTTTTTATGGATATTTTCGATAATTTTTAAGATTTAGTGGTAACAAAGCGGTTCTACATTTCCAAAAAAACAAAAATGATGATTTAGAGATAGTAGATAGTTAGGGATATGTATTTGTCGTATAGTAAGTTCATCCAAATAAATTATTGGTCAAATGAAAACATATTTGCTTCACTATTCACACTAAAGATACCCGGTTGTGGGAGGTACCCGAAGGTGTAGGGTTGCGGGGGGGAAGGGAATTTTAATTCCCTTCACAACACAATTCCCTTTCTGTGGGAATTCCCAAGTATTCTCACAAGTTGGTTTCTATCAGGATTCCCATAGGTTAAAATAATTTCCATTCAAAACGATATTGGAAATCCTATGGGAATTCCCATGGGATTAACATACACACGGAAACCTTGGCTATCTGAGAGGTCCGGATGTTGGATTTTTTAGTGTTGCAACACTAGGGATTTAAAATTTTATTCGATGTTTATAATATTTGGAAACGCATCTATTGGTTTAATATGTGTTACTATGAGAATGAACCGTTTTTTTTACGCGATTTCGTTTTACGCGGGCTTTTCAAGGAACGCATCTACCGCGTAAAAAGAGGGATACCTGTATAAATAACCTTTAGAAATAGTTTTGACCAGGGCTATGTAGGGGATGGCAAGCCTCAACCGCGAAGCTGTTTGTTTGAGGTTCTGTTCAGCCGCGAAGCGACCTAGCAAGCGAAGCGCGATAGTGTATATCAAAATATATTCACATACATATTAAAAAGAACTCTCAGATGGGATGGGAGTGTGTTTCTTCTGGATGCACAGGCCGCACTCAATGTTTAATTTAACTAAAATTTCATTATTAAATTAGATTTCATCTTAGTTTAATTAATACGACCGCCCTTCGCTTGCTAGGTCGCTTCGCGGTCTTCTCGTTTTATTGTCTTCTCTGTGACATATTTAGCCGTATATTAAGTAGGCCATGCTAGACCAAAACACAAATTTCGATATAACTGACGAAAAAGACAAAATTGAGAATTCTGGCTTTGAGGTGATCATCTCCAGGAAATTCTCTATCCCTGCCTAAATTTGAAATCTCTATCACCAATTGTCTAGTCAGGTCATTGTGTACGGCCGGCCGGCCGGAACTCCATCAGAACGATTTCAATACTGTGCACTTATAGTTTAAAAACTATAGTAAGACCCTACTATAACGGTATTTACTAGAAGCACACTAAAATATATAGTATTTAAATACAAGTAAAGATTATTACCTCAGCTTGTTCCCCTTTGACCCTAAGCACTGTTTGCCACACCTTGAGAATTTGAATTTGATTTAATTTAAAATCATCATCAAGCTCTCCAATGAAGAGTGTGTGATCTAAAGAAACTGTGCTCAATAGAATATAAGCACTTTCTGCAATTGAGATATCTCCCTCAATCTCATCAGGATGGAGAAGGAGGATATTCTCGAAAGGATTAGTCATTAGAAATAAATTATTTCCTAAGAAAAAAAGTAGAAGACTATAGGTAAATGTTCGTGGTAAACTTGTTCCCGTTCGACTGCCCGCATCATATTTTTATACCAAACTTCAATGTCATTATTGCCAATTTGAGCTAAGAATAAGTATTATAAATACAGTAGAACCTCGTTAATACAGTCGAAACCGGTTTTTTCTAACCAATTCTTTGCATGGAAATAAAGTAAGAAAAATCCGATAGTTATAATAAACCGATTGAAAATAATACAAAATTGGAATTTCTTACACGTTTAAAATAAATAGTTAGTTAGAAAAAACCGATTTGTTAGAAAAAACCGGTGTTAGAATAAACCGGTTTCGACTGTACTAACATTATTCACTTAATAACGGTGTCCAAGTATAGGAATTTTGCTATTTGAATAGGCTTCCCGGATTGCGCATAAATTTTATAAAATGAATAACAGCTCACCCTAGGTTTTTTATACATGACTTAGAAGTAAATTAATGACGCCCACGACGAATTCTTTTATCTAATAATAGATTATATTGATATTCTATTTTGAGCGTCTATCCTATATAACATAGTATAAATTTATATGGAAACTACTTTTTACTTGTTCTATAAAGTTCCCATTTAAAAAAACCCTGGAGTAGAGTATTGATTTAGAACATTCTAGAACAAGTAGAATGTAGTTTCCGAAAACATATAAACTATGTAATACAGTCAAACCTCCAAGATCCGGACACCTCCTTCAACCGGACAACATTTTTGGTATAAGTTCAAAATTAAGTCGCCTCTTTTGGTTATTATCCCCAAATTTAGTTTATCTTTCAGATTTGAATGTCAAACATGTCAAACACCCTTATCTGGGTAGTAAATATTGGTTTGAATTTGGCCATATGGAAATTTCGCTACTTTATATAATTTATTTTCGAAATTTATGAACTGCTTGGGTAAAGTTATACCAAGTTTCGATGATCGGAGGATGCGAGCATCAGGCTAGAGTCCCCCTCGACAATAGTTTTGGAGACATCAGGCCATAAACACTAGTTGATTATGCAATAAATTTCTGGAAAAATTCTGCCCTGGTTTGACCTGGTCAGTTTGTATTAGTGGTACGGCCCTGGAGGTATTCTTCTGGTTTGGTCTTAGTGCAGTGGCACAACCATACAATTGTACATTTTTTTGATAAAAGCACCAAAATTTGTACACGTGTACTTTGATGTAGTGCAAACATCTTTGGATATTGAGGCATTGAAATGTGTCTAAATCGGCCATAGCAGATGTCAAAGTAACCTCGTCCGATAGTGTTCGCCGGACTTGTCTCCCATAAAACTTGTTCAATTTAAGTTATATCGTCTTTCTATTTTTGAATTCGGTTTCGAAGTAAATTCCGATAATTTGATATATCACAAGACCATATTTGGAAGAAATTTTTCCATAGCAACGCTGGATGTGTCAAAAATTCCATTCTCCAATTGTGTCCTTACCCAATCGAGTGACCCCTCTTTCGACTCCACTCGACTACCTGAGTATAATTATATACATACCGACCCTGTAAACGTGATTTGATAAAATTATTCGAGTCACCGTGATTTACCATAAATCTTGAATGTGTATAAATGTATATATTCAAATATTGTGTCCAAGTTTTGGTGCTTTTTATCAATAAAATGAACACACTGTTGAAATTTATGGCTATGCCGCTGGACTATCTGGAAATCTATTTCCTATGTAGGCCTCTTCGAAATATTCAGCATATTCCACTGCACATGCACATCCGGCGCGAAAAATCCGGGACGAAACATCCGTTTACCATTGAATATGTGTTAAATTTAGGATGTGTATGAAGAGGAAGGTACATTGTAGATCAAAACGAAATCCTAGTAATTTGAAATTATTTAAATTTTCGAAAACGCAATTAAGGAATTTTGAGAAATATATTCCTTCTTCTATTAACAGAAGCTAGTTAGAGCAATAGGTACTCCACAATGTTAATTTTTGGAATACTTTGTAATTAGTAATTACACAATTCTAAATCTATTTATTTCATAATAAAGCAATTTCAACTATTCCGTGCCCCAAACCACGGTGTACTAGTGGTCTAGTATATTACAATTAATGTCAGGCCCAGGCCCGGATTTACCATACGGCAGATGCGGCATATGCCGGGGGCCCCGCGATTTGGGGGCCCCGCGCTTGGGACCCTTCCGGTGGGTAGATTTTTTTTAGACAAAAAATGTTCAAATTCGATGTATCTACTTTATGTGCCATAGTTTGAGTATTACTATATAGTCTCTTTGTCCGCGCATTGAAGCAACTATCATACCAACGTGACCTAATTCTTTGATTTTCGACTAAATGAACCAGGGTCTTATTTACTAATATTAATAATTAATCCAAATTCTACTAATTGTCCTGAGAATTCAAGTATTAAGTTTACAAAAAAATCGGGGGGCAAGCCCCCAGATCCCAAATCAATCACTCGCTACGCTCGCTCTTAAACTCCCTTGCCAGACAGGTTCTAATCCGGTGCCTCGGCTCTGCAAACGTATTGAATTTCAGACTAAATTCAGATGTACTATATTTCTTTATTCATAAACACGAGCTCTTCTTTCTAGGTAGCTTTGTGACGGATCGGTGCTACACACATCAAGTTAACGGCCGCTACGCGGCCTTACCCCTCCCTAAACCAATAATTATATGACTCCATAATTTTGAATTTCACCGATTTGTTTACATATTTTGTCAGCAACAACAATAAATATTCATGTTGAATTTTTTTAATGCGAGAATCGGAATCAGCACACTCACTCGTTCACCTATTACACCAACTGGAAGCCAGCCTCTGGGTTCATTTTGAATTTTCAGCAATTTATTACTTTATTAAAAACAACAACAATAAATATTGATATTAGAAATTTCTAAATGCGAAATTTAGAATCAGCATACTTGTTTACCTACATATGACTATTTGGAAGCTAGCCTCTATCTCAATTATAAGTGCGGTTTCTATTCTCCTACCCCATGAATACAAGCTAGACAAACATACCCACATACAACAATCGAGTTTTAATTTCGTTAACACACATGTGAAATGTTGATGGCGTGGGGAGGAAAAGGAACTTCGTTAATCTTAAATATTTTATGAGTAGGCAATATTTTCCCTAGCACTCCATGATTGATCCAAACAAAAATAAGTTTTCTGTGGGCTAAAGGAAGCCAATTTTAATCGTTTTCAATATGATCAAGGGGCCCCGCGCGGAAAAATATGCCACGGGCCCCGCGCAACCCAAATCCGGCCCTGGTCAGGCCTGGGGTCAATTACTCTAAAATGTAATATATTACTATTACCATTACTTATATTTCTTCCTATTACTATTACAATTACATTATAATAATATGTAATATAATACTATTACTATTACTTTTAATATTAATATTACTAATACTTTTACAATTACAAATTACTAGACATTTACTAAGACTTTGCTATGATTCAGAATATCTGAGGTTTATTATTTTAATTGATTATCCCACACAAACAAATATATTATCTAACCTAAGCAAACAACTGATTTCAATAAAGTGACAAATTCAAAACGATAATCATTTTGCCTTAATTTTATTTTAACAACTTCCTATTTCTTCACGAAAAATCAAATAAGCCAGTCCGAAGTTGTAGAATTGTAATAGATAATTCCTATTACAATAGTTACGATTATTACTACTATTACTACTACATCCTAATTGAAACACTATTACTTATTACTATTACTTCTAAAATGTAATCGTTACTAATATAATTACCATTACATATTACTATTACCCTAGGCCTGATTAATGTACATTAAAATACGTTCACAAGATAATAAAACTATCCACATATTATAAAGTATAGATAGGGATATTATACAGAGAAGAATGAGTGACAAATATACTTCCAACAGTCAACGAAATTCGCTTGATAACCATAACAGATTATATAGTTCATGGAATATTTTATTATCATGCTGACCATTCGAACATCTGTCAAGCAATCTATATAATCTCGAATATAAGACAGAAGGGATGGGTTTGATTAAGTGTTTTTGAAAGATTAGTTTACATACATTTCGAAAATTATTAGATACAATTCTTGGGTAACATTGTTTATTTATTAAACCACACTTGAAACGACAATTGAAAAAACTGCATTCTGAATCAGTTCTACAACTACCATTTTGATTACGAAAAGCAAAAGTGACCAAATAAGAATGGAATAAAGTTGCATCCATATCAATTGATCTGATTATGGGGAAGCCATTAAGAAATTGTAAACCAAAATTGGGCAATTGAATATCACACAGATGTAATGGACCAAAAGGAACGGTCTCAAGATTTTTTATTAAATTCAAAAAACCAATCGCAATACGAGCTTGAAACTTCCAAGGAATCACTATTCGTAGAGGATTACTTAAGGTCCATAACAAATTTGTATCTCGCATATAAGTTGTAGCCCAAAGAACACCACAGTTACCAAAGTAGTATGGCGAAACGCCTGTGTGGTTAAGAAAGTAATTCTTAAAATTTTCGTCTTCATTCAAAAAATATAAAAGTTGCTTCATTTCAGACTTATCCAAGATTCCTCGGGGATAATTATCGAATATAGATAATATGTATTTGGAAATATCAAATATTAAATTATTTGATAATCCAAAATATTTTTCGGTTAGCAACTGCTGTGTGAGATTAATTGCAAATAAATGACTTGTTGCAGATAGGTCGTTTTCAATTTTTGAGTCGAATTGAGATTGATGAGATTTTAAAATAATTTGTGTACTCCCCAAGGTAGCAAGTATAACATTATCTTTAACACCATGACCTAAACAATTTTGTAAGTATATGTTTGTACTACAAAGAGGCATACATAATGAACCAGATATTAATCCAATACTAAAGTTTTTACATATACTTCTAAGAAATATATTGGAATCTAATATCGAACATAAGGTTAAAACATTATTATGTGAACACCAAGAACAATTGATATTATATAGTGTAATCATACAATAGAAAACTAAGCTGAATAAACAAATAATAGAGCATCTTCTAGATAGAGCAATCAGAAATTTGCAGAGAAAAGGAATTTTTTTATTTATATCAGTTTCTAAAAACCTTGAGAGAAAAATCATAAAGATTCTATAAAAATTAATCAAATGTCAGCCAGATAATTGTAAAATATATTATTTTTAAAATTAATATAATCTATAAATTCCATATAAAATTATCTAAAATATATTCATAGAAGTTATAGAACAAAAACCTCAGAAAGTATTTAGTAATTACCAATAGATAAAACAAAATTCAGAATGAGCATCAATTATGGGAATTGAAACCACTTTAAGAATGATTCGTCACCAGTTGAGCTATACTATATAGAGCAAATCCCGCTTAAGAGAACTAAATTGGGGGTACCGACAAATAGTTACAAGGACATTTCGTTACACGGAAACTTCGTTACATGGCATTTCGTAACACTAAAATTCGCTACTGAAATATATATCATAACAATTTATATTCATGGTAATAAAACGCGAACAATTCTGAAATAGTGTAATATCAAAATGTTAAAGTCAGACATTTGAGAATTGAACAAATTATTCAATGAGAGGTAATTCCAATGAGCTAATATTAATGAAATAGTATGATTACATATCAATAGATGGTATACTATTTGTTGTTTATTTTTAGATTCTAGAAGTAATGGTAAGTCCATGACAAATATAGTACTCCATTTTTAATGAATACGTCAAAATCTTCAACAAACCGTCAGGCCTTTTCGCGTGGCTGGAATGTGATTTGTAGTGTTGTAAAATTTCCAAAAATTTTGTTTTCTATGGAAATTTCTGGAAAGATTACTTAATTCAAATTATGCTTAGGAACTATATTTGAAATTGCCAAAATCTTTGTGCTACTTAAGTTAGACTGTCATGAGGAAAAATAACAAGCGCATAGCAACAACTCTACATTATAGATTTGGTTTATCAAAATAAAAAAAACTAGGAAGAGGTAAACCTCCCAAAGCGGGACCCATCGGGAGAATGATTTTGTGCCGCTTCTCGGAGGTTGCCGCTACTCGGAGGTGCCGCTTTGGGAGGTTTACCTGTATATATATAATAATTTTCCATGTAAAATTTCCGGAAATTTTGCAATTTTTATGAAATTTTCCGACCTTACGTTACTAGCTTTTTGTCATATAGTCTGTATATGAATGTATAATATTAAAATTTGAAATTATGTGGCCATTCGAACAAGTTTAAAATTTTTATAAATATGATGTCCGAAATGGTAGTGAGCTCATGAAAGTCAAAATGTTACACCAACGAATATTCTAGCAAGTAATTCAGTTAATTCGTGTCATTTAAGATGTACTACACATCCAATTTTAGTACTGAAAATTAGGAATCAATGCGCCTAATACAAACAGATATTAGAAGAAACATTAAGTAAGAAATTCTAACGACAAATGTTGATAATGAAGTAACATTTTAACGTTACTCTATGCTTAGGGGTGTATGGTTTTAATTATTAATTAAGGAGATACAATGACAGATTTATACCAATATACCTAAATACCATATTTCCTGTATTAGCATTTCCAAATAAACTTTGAAATGCTAGCTTTCCGATTCTGAAAAAAAAAAATCGAAATTTGCAACTATTTTGACATTTTTGACGTCACCAAAGGTCAATTTCAGTCATTTTGTTAAAAAAACCCCGCAAGATTTCCCTGAGAGTGACCTTTGCATTCTGTGTATATCAAAAAGTATAAGTCGTAGAGAAAAAAATATCCCTCAAAAATGATCCTTATTAGTTATTCATGTACATAAGCCGTGTCGATTTTCAACTGTAATACAAAGTTATAGAATGAATAATTATATAATACCAAAATTCTGATAAAATCGAGTGATTATTTGAAAATCTATAGAAAAAAAGAATTAAATCGAAATCGAAATTCTGTGTGGCGTATGTACTTGTAGTAATGTAGTAGAGTTAAACTTGCACTATAATAGAACTTGCGTCAAATAGAGTAAATAGCTAGAATTTAAAAAAGACTAGTATGGATTCACTATTAGGCTATTTGAAACTATTGATATCTAATACAAATTTTTCGATTTTTAGAAATTTTGATTTTCTACGTCCTTCTTAGAATAATTGTATAGTTCAAAAACGCAATAATAATTGGGGGTTATCAGGTGTCGAAAATGTGCCATTGTATCTCCTTAGCACAGTGGGCATTTTCAGGGGTGTAAGTGGAAATAGGAAAACTATGCTAGATAGACTCTAATGAAGTATTATTGACATATAGGTTATCGGTAGCTGCAAACTGAATGGCATCATCACAAATGATGTACGTAGTCTCCTAAACGTAGTTCTAGACAATTCATGTTAATTCTGTCATAAATTATATTTAGGTTTGTTAACAAAATTTTTATTGTTCACCCATGATTATTGATTATATTTCTTGAACAAGGTGTAATTATTTCAAAAATCGTAATATATATGGCTCAAAGTTATTAAGTGACCCACGTCGCCCCTTTTCGCGCATTTAGATACTTTTTTACAAGAATATTGCATGACCTACTAGGTTTTAGAGCAAGTAGAATACAGTTTTGGCAATATTATTGACATCTGAGTATGCAAAAAAGTATGTTTCCACTAATTCGCCGACAGTTCAGCTCCCTGCCAAACTTAAAATCACCAAATTGACACCGAATTGTTTGATATTAGTCAGATTCCAATTGATCATAATCCATAAAGTCACTGGATTGGAAGCTTCTCTCACAAAGGTTGCATTTTGAGAAATTCAAGAGCTTCTCGATTGAAAGTGATGCTATATATTTACTGAAGTGGTATATCCATTTGTAAAATAAAGTGTTCAGTGCGCCTCCGTGCGGGGTAAAATACTTTCGTAATTTGAATATTAGTATATAAGCAACATTTTTAAACTATACAGATTTCACAGCAGGGCACAGCACTATAAGTCCCATCACTTTTTAGATGGCGGCTTAAATGATTTTTTTGTCCGAAACTGAAGCATAAGAAAAAGTTGGCACCAAAAAACAAAATATGTTGAAAGAGTTCCAATCATTTAAATTGATGTAGTTATATAGTATATAGTTATTAAATAAACTTAAATCAATCAATCAATTTACTAATTGTGTACATTTTATATTGCAATGAACCTAGTCGTTTTGATCAACCGCAAAAATAAATTCCTATTGTTCAAATGCCTTTGGCTTCATAACCATAACAACAAATTTTATGATTAGATATAAGTGAAAATTTACATTCCTATGTTTGAAAGTATGGTGAATTCAATGGAGGAAATGATTAAGTGATTTGGGAATACAAAAAAGTAGCCTATTTCCACCTAAATGCCCACTGTGCTTAGGGGTGTGTGGTTGGTTTGCGGAATATTCGTCGAAGGATTTTTGCTCTAAAATTTTGGTCTAAAGGATTATTGGTCGTCAACCGGAATATTCGACGAAATGGTCAAACCAAATGATCAAGCATAATTGAATATAGCAACGTACTCTAACAAGAGATATTTGTGGTTTTTCAGGAATTTAATTTTCCAATTTTATGCATAACTGTGAACATTGTGTAAGCATGATATATTTAGCCAAGTAAATTATAATATTATTTTTCTAATCTTTCAATATTGTAGAATCGAACGTATGCATTTAATTTAGCATTTACACTCAATTTTTTTACCTATAACACACCATGGTTCCACTCTGTGCCGAGGTGTTACATGCTGACCGAGTTCTATTTTAAATTCAACTCCGTTAAATCGGCTCAATATTCTGTCAATTGTGTCAAATATAATGTGTTCGTGTAGTATAGTACAGTGGTTCTCTACCTTTTCAATAATAAAGACCCCTTGTAGTAGTAAAACATGTACTAATTAATATAACGAGGCCTTCGGTCTCGGTCGCTTCGCGACGGATCACTCTCTCACAGATGTGTATATATGTATATATTTGTTTGTATGTTGCGAGTTGATTGAAGAAAGTGGACGGTTTCAGGAGCGTAGACTCGGAATGGGGATTGGTAGGGCCATTGTACCTGGACTCAGGATTGGTAGGGCCATTTATGCTAACTTGCATCATACTTAATAGAAGATGATGGCCCTTGACTAACTACTGGTTCCGCCGTGGCCTCACCAACCCTACCGGAGCCTACGCCTATGGGGCACAGTGGGGAAAAATAGACACCTGAGGGGAAATAGGGGTTTGCATGCTTCCTACACATTAAAAATGTATTAATTGCATATGGGTTATCGACTATTAGGAATCGACTGGTATGGTCAGTTTTTTTCTACAGTTTCTACAACCAAGATTATGACGCCATCGGAAAAATATGAAAAAAAATATTTTCCAATAATGAACTAATCATTGTTTACTGAGCTGAATAGAACTTTAGAAAAGCTGGCATAACAAAATATAACTTATATAAACAATGTATTTAATTATCTTGCTCCGAGTGGGGAAAAGAAGTATTGCAATGTAGTTTGCAAATGTGGCTCGGTTCTCTGCATTTCTGCAAACTACGTGATGTCGAAATGAAGTCAAAACTGGGTCGCTTTGTGATAAAAGACGCACAAAGATATCTCTCGTGTTTAAACCGAATGAATTTTTCGAGAGAGATGTTCACAGTATTTGCGAATCAACTTGTTACATGATTCAACCGCTTCTTCAGAAAATTCCTTCATCCCGAACCCGTTGTTACAATCCCTAATTAACTCCGTGCTATGAGCTAACAACTTGTGGAGGGATGGTGTAATATTCACCCATGGAAATTTTACTAAGATGAATTCGTATGTTTCTCGACATAGAAGACCTTGAGTATCGGTATTTATCTCCCTACTACTTGAGAAAGAGTGCAGGATAGCTGAGAGATTGTTAAGAATTTTCGTGAGAGAATCATGGAAATCTGCGGGAACTAAGGTTGTAATCCAATCTATGAAGTTATTTTTATTGCTAAAACATTCACGAGCTAAGTCTCCGGTAGATGTTGTACCTCCATCACTAGAAGATTGGTCAATTTTTAGGCCTGTTTTCTCCTGTAAGAAATCACGAACAAATTTCAATGAGTTTTTTACTTTAGCAGATGTTGGTGACCATTTAATAGATCCGGAATGTAAATGGTACACAAGTGTCATGAACCATCGAAATACACATGTGTATGAATGGAGAGGAGTAGCAGGTAGTGTCTCAATTTCGGACAATGGTTCATGAGTTAGGCCAAATCGTTCTTGAGATGGGAGTTATAAATACTCAGTCTTGTCAACGGAAGCAAAAATATCTCTTGCAGCTGATATAGTTCTATTAATTGGGAATCCAGATCTTACTAGATCAATGTCGTGTAGCTCTGCGAATGTGGCTGTGCATAATTGGCATTTTGCACCGCCAGCACCGGTTAGGATACCCGACATTTTCCCATCGAACATGCTACGGTATACCTTTACTTTCACAAGCCCTTGCGGGAGATCAATACCATCTTGTTCAATTAGTTTGGTTTCGGGATTAATGAATGTCTCCAGTAGGAACCGCACATTTTCCTCGCTTTCTTTCATGGCTATTAAAGCAACAGGTCCAGTGGCGGCGCGAGGGGGGGGCGCGGGGGGGGCGGCCGCCCCCCCTGGCTTTTGATCCGCCCCCCCTGTGGGGGGGCGGGAACTCGCTTGTCTGTTATAGGAGTACTTAATGTTAATGCGGAAATGCTAAATGCCCTGGACAGGGAGTTCATAATTTGCCGTTTTGCACCACCGTACACTATTATAGGACAGATTATTTAACCAAGTTTGTCATTAAAAATATCGATTTTGGTTTGAATGTGAATTTTGGAATGTTTACAACTATTGGGTTTGCCCCTCCAGTGCATTGGTCCGCCCCCCTTTCGCCCCCCCACTGGGGCTGTGCTGGCGCCGCCCCTGAACAGGTCTAACTTGAAAATGGGAATTAGGCAGGGAATTTATCCAAACATCGTTGTCAGAAGAATCTTTAATTGAAAGTAGTTTGAAAGCAAATAACAAGAAGTTCTTCGAATTAAAATGTACACTCTCTTGTAGTTGGTTATAAATTTGATGGGAACCAGAACCATCAAGGCCATCTGATATTCTGAGCGCCAATGGAAATTGACCATCGTTTAAATTAGGGAGTGTGGAGAGAAAGCGAGTAAGTGTCTGTTTCAGCATCATTCGATATGCAATACAAATGCCAACAGTAACTTGAGTTGAGTTGTAAACGTGCTGGAGATCATTAGCAAGAGTTATCTCAGCACGGTGTAGAGCTACCACCTTGTATGCTGGAAGAAATACATTTACTGTTTTTAACAACCTCTTTAGGTCGGTATACTTTTGTTTTCCTATCTCGAGTTGATCAAGGAGAAAATTATATTTTTCAATTGATATTTGTTGTCCTGTATGGCCAAAATTACCTTCAGATATTATTTCCTTACAAAATTGCGAAGTGGTTTGGTCGTGAGTTTGATTTGATACAAGTTGGAGAAAATAAGTAGGAATAGTTTTGCTATCAACATCTTCTTTCTCCGCAATCTGACAAATTAGATTTAATAAAGGTCCTAGTCTAACTCACAATCCTTTGAGAGTTAACTGAGAGATAGGTTTTCGTATTTCTGCAGACAAGTCAGCCTCAAATATTGTTTTGTCGACACAATGTCGTTTAATAGCTGGGAGTTCAGTGACAGGTGCAGGCGAATAGAAGGACAAATCTTCCCAGGTGGATAAATCTTTCAGTTTGAGAAAGTTGTCTCTATCCGATTTAAGTTGGCCGAATTTCCTTCGAAATACATGAAATTCGCATTCTGGAATTTGAAAAGATAGTAGAAATTCGTTAACAGAGGCTCGGATCGAAGTTTGGGAACTTAGGAGTTCAAAAGCGTCCTTATTGTTGATTATAATCTATTTATTTAAAAAAATTAAAAAAATTATAATTTTGATTTTTCAAATATTTGACGAGTCGACAATGTCATATGTAATGGAATATTTTTCTGGAAAGTTTTGGGAGGCTGAAAATCACCCTAAATTAAGCTAAAATCATAAGCTACAAGATTTAATCTTCAAAACATCTGCCCACGACCGGACACTATAAGTTTTATAACTATATTGGCGGATTAATTTGTGTCCGATCACTAACAAATTCATCTAGAGGAAATGTAAAAATTTAGGCTGAATAATATTAGAAAATGTTCTTGATAAACTGTTATAGTTAGTTTGAATACCTATAAAGGAAATGCCATAGCGAGGTATCAGTATCCATGTAATAAAAATAGTATGACTTGTATGAATATCAACTTCACTATTGCGTAACCACAATAATCCATTTTTGATGAATTTTACGTCATGGATTCTAAGATTACATAATCTTGAAGTATATTTCGACTTCGAAAATTAGTTTTTCTAGGTTTTAGATAGTGCTGAATCCGAATATACTAAAATTATCAAGATTCATGAATGTGAAATAACACCTCTATTTCCCCTCATTTCCCCACTGTGTGGGGCCCGTTTCCAAATGTGATTTTTGGCATATAGGGGTAACTTTTGGCAACCGCCAACAAGTTGAGGTTTCAACTCAAAAATTTCTCACACCTCGACAAGTTTTTACGTCATTGTCACATTTCGAGAAACCTGAAAATTCACTTAATCGCACATAATTCGCGCCCTTAAGAGAGAAAAATCTGAAAATATAATAGAACATGTATATTAATGATGCGGACCCGTTGGTCACACCAGATCACCAATATGCTTACTCATTATCGCATGATGACGTAATCACTAAATTTCACATTGTTGAATTCTACTATTTTAGGCCTATTTACGCTTTATAATCAATATTAGGAGTATATAAACCTCACAACAAACGCGAAGCGGTTGGTGTGTGGTTGTGTTTCGCCGCGAAGCGACCTAGCAAGCGCACCGCGCTAGTCTATCTATATATTAAAAGAGGAATTGTTGTGTGTGTGTTTGTCCAGAATTAATTCGGAAAGACTACGGGACCCAGAAAGCTGAAAATTTGTATCCTAGGGTAATTTTGTACTGCGACAACGATCTATCGGTTTTTGAATCAAAATATTGGGATTACGACGACACAGTTGCGAAAAACAGATGTTTTGTACTAGCTTCCCAATTTTGCTCCGATCTGTAGAAAATTCAAAGCATTAGACGTACACTAAATTTCTACACTAATCGCTGTTCACGAATTCCCATTTTTCATTCTGATTGTGACACAGTTAATTAATTAGTCCCTACACTAATCAACCATAAATAGTGTATCGTACCAACACAGGTATAGCAAAGTGTAATAATCAAGTTTGGCTTCTATCAGTTTATTGGACACTGTTTTTCGCAACTATGACGTCATAATCCCATTATTTTGTTTCAAAAACCAATAGATCGTTGTCGCAGTACAAAATTACCCTAGGATACAAATTTTCAGCTTTCTGGGACTCGTACTCTTTCCTATTAATTCTGGACAACACACACACAACAATTCCTCTTTTAATATATAGATACATAGCCTACTCAAATCAGGCCTCACAATAGAATGGGGATTTTGGACCAGGGATGCGGTCGAAGCCGAACAATTGAATCCGCATTCCTGACTAATTTGTGGTAATTTAGTTCAACAAACTGTATTATATATGAACCTAAACATTTACATTATATCTAACCCTGAAATTAAACTTAACTTCTTCCATTTTGACTATTTACGGTAATATATGTAGATTTTAATCAAAGTTAAATACAACATTAACTATGTCTACTAGCAAACATAAATTTAATTACTAAGATTGTTTCCTCAATACACATAAACTTTATTCCGTCATGGAGTGCTTTTGTTGTCTCCCGATAACTTCCTATAGGCTTGAATGTGGTCATACATGTGTGGAGTTATTGTTCATCTTGACTTATTAAGTAAACAGGAATTAAAATAAATAAATATTCAATAATAAATTTAACTAGGGTATTAAGAGCTAAATTTTTTCAATTTACGTTTTTCAATTCCTCTGCATCCAACCATAGAATTGTAATTTTTGACTTTATTTGCTATCATGCAATTTCCTGAAACGAATAGCAGCCTGTGCAGTATTGAAAATCTAACAACATCACAAGAAGGACAAGTATTTCTCCAAATATCACAATCATGGTTATCCACTATAGAATTCAAAGCAAGCTCCACGAGAATTTTCCTCGCTGGCCCTTCTACTAATGCACCCATCAACTCGCTATTATTTTGGATTATAGAAAATATCTTCCAGAGCGTAACAACTGATTCCAATACTATTTCTGTTGGATATTTTAGGCGTCCTCGATGAGAGATTTCCAAGAGCTTATACTGAGATACGAATGCTTCATCAACTAGTAAATCTTTATCGATAGTTAACATATTCAGACATAAGGTACATGGTACAATTTTTTCAAATATTGGTGTGTGGAGTATCCTGCAATAAAGCTAAAGATTGAAGTGTTGGTATATCGCAATCAATAATCGATAAATCTGATATTTCATTTAAGAAAATGTCAAGGTTGATCTCACTGCCCGATGAGGCGCTATCCTTAGAGGAAAAGGACTGAATAAATTATTGTACTGAATAATTACTAGAATCAGACTGGCTTGAAAATAGTTTTAAGATGCTAGAATCCTTCAGACGACGTTCGCTTTCTATTATCTGAAGATAAGAAACATGGTAATTGGCACCTGACATCATACGGTATAGTCCAAAATGGTGCTCTAAAGGATCTGTCTGCAAGAAATACGTTAAGAGGTAAGAATAGCCACAGTTGCCTGTTAGATGATTAGTTATTTGAGGTAGCACAAGACAGGCATGTCTAAAGCTGGTGAAAGTTTGTTTGCTTAACTTCCCATCTTTCTCAGGTAGCGATTGCCAAGCTTCTAACCAAAAGATTATCTTAGACAATAACGAAAAGCGCTCGTCATTGAAAGAAAATGGTCAAGATAGTGGGTCATTTAAACGAACATGTTTAAAAGGGACATTTACATTAAAAGATTTCCATAATGAGAGTAGAATTTCAACGAATTCTCAAGTGTTATTTCTATATGACGCACAACGTTGCTCGTTTTGAATAGTTAACGCAGCAATGGTAGATTCATGAATAACCTTTAAAACTAACTTCACATTCTGACGTTCCAAACTAGAAGGATAACATGATTTCAATGTCAAGCGTGGAGCTAGTTTGGCCAAGCTTTCCTTCTCAGAATTATAGAGAGTACGGATATCTTGAAAAGAAGCTGAACACAATCTTAGAGGGAAAGAACAAGAATCAGATCGAATATCTTCGAAATTAGGAAAGATGAAACTTTTAGCGTCAGATTTCAGGTTCAACCAATTGTTACGAATAGATTTTAATATGTGTACGAAATCAAATGTAAGAAAAAGGACTCTACTATTATCACAAGGATGGGGTACCTTAATTTCCAGATCACCAACAGGAGAGAACAACTTAAAGAGTTTCACGTTAAGTGGGTAGTTGTCCGTTGAAATGATCTCAACTAATAAGCCACAAGCCTCAACATCTCGAATACAAGATTTGACAATGGTAAATATCTTCTCTGCAGATAAAGATGCACATGGCAATAAACGAACAATGCAGGACCATTTTTTCTGAAGACTCGAGACCATGATAGCAAATACAGTTTTCGTAGGATCATCAGGACATATATTGGGACCAATAATTTTGCCTCCCTTGTATGATATATCGGGTTTTATGTGAATTTCATCCATTTGGAGAATAACATTCTTTTGTTCAATAGAAAAAGAATGCTTTGCTTGCCTAAGGAATGGAAAGAATTCGTTTTCGAGCCCAAAGGAAGAATACAGTTTTTCCAAAGTATTGAAGTGAGGAAGGGATAGACAAGACATATGCTGGAGATACTTATAACAAGCAGGAGATATAAGATGAGTTTTGAGAGAGAGAATTTGAGTGAGTATGTTGTATCTACGTCGAATTTTGGGAACAAGACTATTTTCTAGCTGGCATTGAATGAATTGAAGTCGATTAAGTTATGGAGACTCGGATGTTTCTAAATACGAAGTGGTATGCATAATATCGATGGCTTGTTGGATGTGAGCTTTCGCTGAAGATACATGGGACGCAGTAGTTGAGTCAGATTTCTTAGATGATTGACAGTGATGACGCGAAAAATACAGTTCATTCAGAACAGACTCAAGATGTCGAATATCACTGAGGCAACTTAACGAAAGTGGAAATGTCTCATTATCACAAAATGCCTTTATGGAAAGATCGAATTTTACTAACAGATAAACATCAACGAGGATACGAGAATTCGCCAAATTAGGACTCATAAAAATTAAGCTATGTTCATCTGGGTACCATAATGACCAAGTTTTAGGTATAGAAATAAATGATAACTTATCTTGGAGATCCTGAAAACTTGTAATCTTGAACTTGTCATTCTCTTCTGTATCAGTTTTCAAGCTAAGTGTCAAAGCTTGATTGAGTAATTCATCTTCTTTAGAGTCGAGAGACAGGCGACTCCGCTTTGTTGCAGATTGAGAATAGTAAGAGGACCATCCTGGTAGAAAAACTGGTACAGACCATCTTTCAGCTTGGGATTAACTCTTGGAATTTCCCTAAAAATACCGTCTCCATTGGGAACCCTGTGTGTGTACTCGATATCTTCATCCCGAAAATGCTTCACGCAAACTTATACAGCCTTTAGTTGATCTATATCATCTCTGCGGAGTGCCCGAGCCCAAGCTTGTCTGATTTGGTCTGGTTTCTGGGGCATCTTGAAAAGAGTAATCCTTTCTTCAGATTTATAGTTGCTTTTGCAACCAGGTGCCGAACAACTAGTTGGCATCTGCTGGTGTTTAATAATTAAATAGTATCTGGTATAAATCGGGAAAAATATCGACTGGGCAAAAAAGATAGATATAATATACGAATATTCATTAAAAAATAAAATTTGATTTTATAACAGGATATAATGCTATATATCATGGGTGAATTAAAATATCAAAAATTAAAAATGATGTTTCCGGTCATGAACTAGTTTGTAAAAAAATATGACCCAATTTGTAAAAACCTTGTTGTTTTCAAATACCAGGTCAAACAAATTTATTCCAAAATATAGGTTTCAAAATTTTGGTATTCCGGCTTCGACCGCATCCCTGGTCCAAAATCCCCATTCTATTGTGAGGCCTGATTTGAGTAGGCTATGATAGATACTATTGTCGTGATAGGTTACAAAATGCTATAATAAATGATTTCATTTTTGAAGCCATTGAAATTTATTTGACAAATAATTATGCTGGATTTCTGGTTAAACCTTGTGGAGCTTTATTAAATTTTGTTTTTTAATTTATAGTTTGGTATAATAATTAATGATATTATTTTGAAATATACGTAACAAAATAAAATCACCAATCCAGTAATTCATTTAGATGTTATAAAAAGATAATGTATGAATACTATCGGTTACATTTTATTGTCAGCACTCGAGATTGCAAATTTGTAATCAGCATTTTAGGCTATCTTAGTATAACCGCTGTAACGGGAACTTCGTAATACAGGACTTGCAACTACTTTGGACCATGGATGGTAAGTATATGGCATAGTACATATAATGAGTAATTTTGAATCAGATTAGTATTCATCATTAACTACGACACTTAAAACAGACAACATATGTAATCAATAGGTAAACGGACACTTCGCCGACGGACATTTCGTCAATTGGACATTTCGTCGAACGGACATTTTGTTGACGGATTATTTAGAATAAGAATTTAACTATAAGCATTTAATCAATGATTAAGTAAGTAATAATAGAAAAGAAAAGAAAATAATTACTGAAATAAATAAATGAGCATAATAACACCAGAAAAGCAATAATTGAAACAAAATAATTAAAAGTTAAAATTATGAGCAATTCCTTTCAGATAAGTAAAATATCCATATTTTGAAAATCTGTAACATTTGCTACGATACGCTTGCTCCTGGCGATATAATCTTTAGAATGAGATATAACATCACCAGACTCCCATTTGGCTAACTTCGCTTCTTGCAAAGATTGCTAAAGCTGTAAAAAATGCAAAAGCTTGGAAAACTTGGGTGAGCACAACTAATGCCAGGTTGAAAACCATTATGCCACCCTTCTACAGAATTATTGGTTCGAGCGACGTGCAAATTAAACTCGAGTATATTGGTTCCATATTCCTAATGGAAATGGTGGAATTTTTCTGGTATTGTTTGGCAATATTCTTCCAATTTAAGTATCTTCAAAGTATTCTGCAATTTCTATAGCAGTTGTTGGAAATTCTACAATCAGTGTTGTAAAAGATTGAATAACTATGTCTTCGGGAACAAATGCTAGACTGGGTGACATTTTTATTTGGATCTTCAATATATTGGTTAGTAAGCCCAGCTGATTGTATCTTGCGATAAATATTTTGTGACTGGTGGAAAAAATATCCGGACACTACGCTAAGAAATTCTCTTCAAATGCATTAATGGAGGCCTTCTCAAAATCCACCATAATTAGAAAAGGGTTCAATTCAGGCATAGCATTCTATATGCCGCGCCGCGGTTGAATGGACTTGGACCATGGACGAACTAGTATAGTTATACATTCTTGCCAAACATTGTTTCAAATTTGAATTTTTCGCCAGAATTAATTAAGTACTATAAACTGAAGTCTATAATAGGTAGTCTTAGGGAATTCTTGTACTGAACTTGGGCAAGAAACTAATTTTATGTGTAAATATACTTTTTTTAAAACCAGGGCGACAACAGGGGCGGATCCATAAATTTCTGGTGGGGAGGATCTAGAGCGAGCGTAGCGAGCGATCACTCGGGGCGTTCAGGAGGTTTATCCCCCCTGGATTTTTTTTACTCAGATGGGCTCAAATATCGATATCTCGAGTTCGATGTAACCTTCAATAAGCTCTAGGTGTCGTCCAAGTTCCTGCAGGGTGAGAACAAGATACACCATCCTCAATAGCCATAGAAGAATGAGAAACGTCAATTTCTACATGTGAAATTACTTCTGCGGCAACAATATCGGAAACTTGGGAATTGGATAGAGGTTGAGAATTCGGATAAAACGAGATCAGAGATAATTGATCATTTGCAAGACAAACCTTCTTAGGTTTCATAGAGAAAGACTAGAATAAATAAAGGTACAACGGTTATAAATTAAAAAGATATTTACCAAAATCAGTCAAAGTAAGTGAGGTGCATATAATGTAGAGGGTCTACGAGATCTACGAATATAATAGCCAAATTACAGAAAAGTGACAATAACCGCATGTGATAATAGGTATATAAGTATGAACAATACCAAAGGTCGAATAACATCTGCTTTGATTGAGTTTATTGATTACTTTTACCTAAATTATATGTCTTAAAATCTGGTGGGGGGGATGCATCATGCATCCCCCCCATCCCCCCCTGGATCCGCTACTGTTTGACACAGTGTGATCATTGTTTCATTCGATACTATCCAATTCACATATAAGATATTTTAAATCATTGTTTCATTCTATACTACCCACATTGAAGATATTCTAAAGCATCGAAAATCATTCGATCTCTATGAGCTGTCTTGTTCCAGGTTGTAAATCAAATTATAAAGGCCAGGGAGAATTCATCACCGCTTTCAACTTCCCCAAGGATTTGAATTTACGTGAACATTGGTTCAAATGAATTCCAAGACCAAGGAAAGATTATGAAAACAACAAACAAATGAGTAATACTCATTCTTTTATATTGATTTTTCTTAATTGAGTTCCTAGTTTCTCTTTCTCTTTAACTTTTAGGTATCCAGTTCAAGTAACATCCTGATGCACTACTCTTTCACTTAACTACCAACACTTAAAGATGGATTTGTTATGATGACACTTAGCTCAGCAATTAATCTACGCTTGAATACTTCGTTCTTGTTATTATACTATACTATTTAATATTCTGATACGTACTTGTGTTTGTTTTGAGAATATGAATAAAAAATATATTCTTCTTAAGTGATTCTATAGTTTTATAATTGGTGGTGGATTGATAAACTCATAGTTACGCTAAATTACTAGCATAGTTGCATGTAATGTAATTATTTAAATAAAATCGATAATTATACTAGTTCATCCATGGTCCAAGTCCATTTAATCGCGGCATTGCCTTAGAGTATAGAATGCTATGATTCAGGATTTATTTCAAGAATTTTTGTGAATAGTTTCTTATAGGTGGCTTAAGTTTTGTTAGTCAATAGTGCATATATGCATGGAATTATAGTACTACCTTTTCGGCATGAATAGTGTAAAGTTGGAAGAATTGTTCAGGTACAACTTTGAAAGTGCCATCTGCATACCAACTTTGAGATTCTTGCAGTAATTAAAGCGTTTTAGGTACACTGAAAATTAACATACGGTTTGAATCTCCAATTCCAGAATCGTAGACTAAGAATAATTCACCCTTTAGAGTAATCCTGTATTTGTCAGGTAAAATCATCTCTGCAGCTGATGCTTGGTTAATACTAATGTCTTCATCTAAAGATTATAAACACTTATGTCTGTGTAGAATTCGTTTTACTGAATCGAGTCTAGGTAGCGCTATAATACTAGTTTCATCGAGTTTGGTAATGCCTTTTGATAAAATCAATCGAGGTTTCTCAACCCGAGTTTGATGCACTATCTTTCATTGGCTGATAAGCTTTCAACATTTGGGAACGTCCTGGATCAGGTCCATGTGAATGACTGGAAACTATTTGACTAACTTCAGTTGGTTTAATAACTATATTGTATTAATTTCCACGCTTTTCACATAGCCAGTATTGGGTACCTGCCGCGCTAACTCTATTAAGAGTGTATAAAAAACCTTGTAGGTACGCCTTATTTTTCGCTTTCGTGGTTTTGACAATTTCTATGCTAAGTGATTCGGCCATTCGTAAATTTTCATATTCATTAGCAAATGAACATTTATACAGATTTTCGTTTTATGCAACCATAAAAATATAACACTCAATTGATAACATAAACCATACCAATTATGAATGTCATTGTATGTCAAGCTGGGAAGTCAATCAATGAAGTTTCCGATTACTTGTGAAAATATAACAGACAATTGAATAAACCAAAACAATTAAAGGTGCTAATATATAACAGACATAGATGTCCTTTATACCCAAAGTCCGTTCGATGAAATGAACGTCGACGAAATGTCCGTCGACGAAGTGTCCGCCATTCATTCAATCACATACTAAAACAATTATTTTGTTTAAGAATGAAATTTCTTCAATCTGATGTCCTCAATATTAGAAGTTCATTTTGAAGATTTGAGTACCTTGAGTTAATTTAATTTGCGAACTTTATTTGCCAGAATGCAATTAGAGATGGTACAAAGTATTTTCTTCAAGAGATCCCATTTAACCTTGAGACAGTATTCGAAATTACTTCTTCAAAATTATGTCAAATATGATGTATCTTCTATATTGATAGTAGGAGAGACACTAAAGAATTTCGAGGGATTGATGAAACAAATTTGCTGAATAGTATCGGTTGCTCTTCAATCGCAGAAAAGATTTTCCAAAGGAGAATGCACGATTCTAGAACCTCCATTGCTGGATACTTTAATCCTCCTCGATCTGTTATTTGAATGAGTAGATTCACACTATCTTGATTTTCAAAATGAATATCTCTCTGTTTGGTTAAACTAGAAAGCATTCCCCACACCTATCTTTGTATTTAGAGTATGTAGAATGTACAGCGTCTCCAGCTACAAATGAAAATTCTAGGAGAGTAGTTTCATCTACTTCAGGAAGGTATGAGAATTGTCCAACAGCGACAAGAAATCTTCTAACGGAGTATTCCAACCGCTTCTTCTTCCGAAGTAAATGTCTTAATAAACTCTTTAAATGACATTTCTCCAGAAGTATCCTTCTGAAATAACTTTAAAATTGAAGAAAGCTTTAGCCTGCGCTCACTTTCAAGAATGTAGAGGATATATATATATATATATAAATAGCACAGCCTACGTAACTATAGCCTATTCACGGTAGGAATTTTACCTCACCATGGATTACTTCAAGTCTATTTTATAAATAAACCATAATGTTTGAAATTAATTTGACTACGATAAAATGCAATGTATAATATAGGATAAGCATCATTGTTGTAGTGTATTCCCTAGAATCCCTACAATATTTCATACATTTTCTTCCTAATTCCCAATTTATTCATCCACACGTACATTTTCCTTAGCAATATGCCAAATAGGTGTAGTGTAGCCAACTGCTGCTCCAATTACGACGGCACTGATTACGTTCCAGTGTTTGAATTGTTGAATCATTGGTCCAAAGAAATACAAGATGAATGGCGAAGGTTTCTCCATAGAGATGATGCATTGAAATTGGCGAGAGTCTTCATCTGTGCGAGACATTTCTGTGACGAGGATATACTACTTCACTTCGATATTCCCCAAGGTGACGGTACAGTAAAGAAAGTTTCCAGAAAACCTGGTCTTCGGAAAAATGCCAAGCCCTTCAATCTTCCTAATTGCCCTTCATATCTACAAGGATCTTCTGAACACCCAGAACGTTTGAACCGAGGTGAAATTGATATCCGGCATTTTCATCAAGCTCTTGAGTTGAGTCATGCGGATTATAAAAAGGAAAATGACAGCTTTTCAGTTTCTGATATTGATGAAATCGAGCTGAAGTATTCTACACTAAATCTATCAGAAAAATGGATCTATATTCGCTCAAGCCAAACTACCTTGCATATATTCAAGAAGATTCAATCTGGCCCGTTATTGATTATGTCTCACCAGATCTGTATTAACGATACATTGCATGTGAGATGTTTTCTAGATGAAGTTGATATTCCAACCAAAATCACTTCTATAACTGATATTCGTCAAATTTCTCAGTTAACTCAAGAGCTTGATACATATCAACGAGATGATATTGAGATTGGTATCAATAAGGCTATTTGTTCGGTTAGATCTACCATAGAGAAGTTGACAGCTTGCGAAGAAGGAAAAAATTTCCAGGGCATCTTCAATCAGCTACAGTTTATCCTGTGCCAACTTGAAAATTTGAAGGTTTCAAAGAATAACCGTCGATATAATGTCTTAACCTTGGTTCTATCTCTCAAAGCCCAACTAATCTCTTCAGGTTGCTATCGTTATTTGCAATCATTAGAATGCCTCTCTCTGCTTCATCCATCCACTCTCCGGAGGCTGTATTCGAACATTGGCTTGGACACAAATTTTATTGATTACCTGAAGGTTGCATCCCAAGACTTCAACAAATTCAAGAAACATGTCCTCCTACAGTTGGACGAAATTCACGTAAGGTCAGACTACACTTATAAAGGAGGTAAAATCTTTGGTTCCTCTTTTGTCAAAACTGATTCAACAAATCCAGAAAACAACAATTCTTCTGAATTTGATCCAGCTAAGACTGTTTTAGCTTTTCAAGTTACAAGCCTTTTCACAAAGTGGTCAGAAATTGTGAGACTCCTTCCATGTTGCAATGCTAAATCTTCTGACTTGCTTCCAATAGTAAGGCAAGTTATTATTGACATCGAGAAGTGTGACCTTAAAGTAATAGTTATTTGTACAGACGATTATCAACTAAACGTGAGCTTATTCAAGTCTCTAGCTGGTAGTACAAGTTTACAACTAACTTGTCCAAACCCATCAGACCCTACTAGATCTATTTTCTTGATGTTTGATCCAGTTCATATTGTGAAGTGTATCCGAAATAATTGGATAAATCAAAAGGATACCAATACAACATTTACCTTTCCATCAATTGATCATTACTTTAGTGAAACTTTTCCATATCACCTTTCAAACGCTTCATTCAAGGATCTCAGAAATATTTACAAGTCCGAACAATATTCAAACGCTAAGATCGCTCATAAATTAACATCCAAAGTTGTTTGGCCATCAGTTCTTGAAAGACAAAGTGTACCTTTGGCTCTTGCGGTTTGGGATCAGTCAACATACAATGCAGTATTGTTGTATAATGAAAAGAATTGTATTTCCAACCAAACCTATCAATTCATTTCTCTCATAACCAGATTTTGGAAGATGTGTAACATACATAGTCCAGGCAAAGATATTCGCTTACGTGATCCTGATTTAAAGGTTTTCAAGCTTCAAGATGACCGTTTTGTGTTTTTTTCCAAGTTTGTTTCTTGGCTTCAGGATTGGAAGACCTTTAGTTGTAGCGGTAGAGCAGGAAAACTTAGCTCACAAACTTTTACCAGCTTAATTCACACCTGTCAAGTTATACCAAAAATTGTCAACTATTTAACCAGTGATGACTGTGGATTTTCTTATGTTCTAACAGGATTTCTACAAAACGATTCTCTAGAAAAACACTTTGGTGTTTACAGATTAATGTCCGGTTGTAATTACAACATTTCTGTGTGCCAAATTCTTGAGAGTGAACGTAGAATTAAACTTTCTAACATCTTAAAAATATACCGAGCTCAAGACAGCAAATTTGAGACTTCGCTTAAGGAATTTGTTGGAACTTTCTCGTGTGACATGGAACCTGATAACGCTGCAACTCTACCAACAGACCTAAGCACTTACTCTTCACTTCTTCACCAAAACTTTGATTTTTCACCAATGACAGAAATTCGCCAATCCTTGGCTTTCATTGCTGGATATGCTATACATGGTATTTGCAAGTCAAAGTTATATTCAAAGAAATTTCTTTCAAATGCCACCACTTCATTATGTTCCCAATGCTTGTCTTTACTCACACACGATGAAAGCTTTGCCCTGGAGTGTGAAGAATCTGACTTGATCTTAATTCACTTAGCAGACCGAGGAGGACTTAAATATCCTTCTGATGAAGTTTTAAATGCAGTCACAGCACTATGGAAGATCCTTTATAGAATTGAACAGAACAGTTGCTTAATGAGACAATTTGTTGCTAGTACCAGCAAAACTATTCTTATTCAACTCTCAATTTCGAGGATAGAGTTTGAGAGTTTTGATTTCTGGAGATCTAACTGCCCTAGTTGTCACACACCTTTCCTTTTTTATCTAAACAAAATACTCTCTGCCGCTAGCAACTGTTTACTAAAGAATAAGGTCCGCAATATGAATTCTAAAAGGAGCTTAGAAAAATATCACGGTGGATCCAAGAGAAAACTACAAAAATTACAATCTGAATAATATCCATTTTAGTATGTATTTTTATTCTTATACATGTTAGTTTGTAGTAAGAGAGAGAACTATCACAATTTTCCACCTCTATTGTATTAATATTCATTACACTCCATTAAATTTCAGCTAAAAATATAGATATGCAATACAGCTTGTATTTTGCACTTAAGACTTGAAGTAATCCATGGTTAAATACCGTGAATAGGCTATAGTTAAGTAGGCTGTGTATAAATAGTATACTGAGCATCTGACATTTGTCGATAAACGCCAAAACGCTCTGAAAGTAGAGAAAGTTTAGGGTGTTATCTTTCCAACCTTACCAGGAAGCAATTTCCAAGTATCCATCTTTTGAACATTATTACTAAGAAAGGCAAAATGTTCATCATTTTTAATGAGTCGGTTTGAAAGGTTATCTCTTAACTTAACCACCTAATAGAATTTCGCGTTCAGCATCCTTAAGCCAAATGTTACGAATAAATTTAAAGGGTGGGAAAATACAAAATTTATACTATTAAAACACAAACCTATGTATGTGGATATATATATACGTAATACGTATACCCACAGCCTACTTTACTCAGTCCTGACAGTATAACACCATGGATAAAAACGAAGGCATAAATCATTAATTGAAAATAGAATCATATGTAGGCGCTAGTTGGGCTACAATGATTTTACATCAGACAATGGCCTAGCCAATGGTTTACAATAAAGAAATAGTATTCATTTTTTGTTAAAATGTGGTTTATTAGTGTTTTTCACTATACACTAACACTATTGTTAATTAATTATTCATACAACAATTAAAATGCTACAATAAAGTATTGCTTGCGAAGTACTTGATTACTGAACTCTTAGTTTCTTTAATTTACGATTATCTTCTCCTCTTGAGGATACATGTGAATTATAATATTTAACCATGTTGGAGATAAGACAGTTTGAGGCTACAAAAAACAATTTAAGTATGATCTCCCAACCATCAGTATTACAAATTGAGCATCTGTTGCGCCAGGGTTCACTAGAGTCATTCTCAAGGATTCTAATAGACAGACCAATTAATATTTGCCGAGGTTTTTCAGTGACAAATCTTGTCCAGACATCAATATCTTGTCTTAGAGCAGGGGTCTTCAACCTTTTTCTTATGAGAGCCAAATGTTAGTACCCTATTAAATTGGCGAGCCGCATTAAAAGGTTAGGAATAAGTAATCTATATTTTAATATCGCACTGTATTATTGTGAATAATTTATGAGATATCTTATATGTAGACCGTCTAGAAATAGACCAGGTTTTATTCCCTATGCATTAGTATTACCCATAAAAAGCAGAGCAAGTGGTCTACAGAATTTATAGACGGTCTACAAATTTTTGGCTTATTTGTATGGGCTTTTATAGACCGTCTATTTCTAGACGGTCTACATATAAGGATGCTCATAATTTATATTATTACTTATATAATAAATATTAGTGTGAAGGCTGATACTGTTTGATTTGTTGAATTAAGATACCATCTATATTAGGTTTCATATCAGTTGATGAAATACGAAGAACGTCTTGGAGGTGGTCATCAGTCAAATTAGTTCTATATTTGTTCTTGATATATTTCATTTTAGAGAAGAATGCCTCGCAAGTATAAGTGCTTCCAAATAAGCTAGCTATCCTTCTTGTGTGTTTCAAAATAGCAGGATAGATATCTGAAGGAAGTCTTTTATAGAAACTAATTACGTCAACATCCTTGAAGACTGCCTTGAGATCTATGCTAGACTGCAGGTCAACGAGTTGAAGTTGAAGCTCCTGTGGAGCATATTGCGCATCGAAACTGAAAGGCTGTGCAAAAATTTCGAAGCTTTGTTGTTGATGTCTAAAATCTCCAAATCTAGAATCAAAATTTTCTTGGAGATTTGAGATAATTCTAGCATATTTGTTTCCATCGGCATTATTTTGTGAATTTAGTGATGGAAAGTGAAAAAGTTGCTATTTTTAAGCTGTAGCTTAAATAGAGCGAGTTTCGTCTCAAAACTTCGAATTGTGGCATAAAGTTCATGAATCAGCTTGTTCTTTCCCTGGAGTGTATAATTTAGAATATTGAGGTGCGTAGTCATATCTACAAGGAAGGCAAAGTCGCTAATCCACGTTGGATCTTCGAATTCAGGCTTTTTCTGGCCCTTTGAGGCTAAGAAATTTGATATTTCATCTCGTAATTGCCAAACCCTTTTAAGAACTGCTCCTCTACTCAGCCACCTAACACTTGTAAAGTAGATAACATCCCCGTAATCTTAATCGAGATCATTCAAAAATTCTTTAAATTCTCTATGATTCACTGCTTTAGATCTGATAAAATTGACAACGTCTACTATCAACTTCATGACATTTTCTAGTCCAAGTGTTTTTGCACATAGGGCCTCTTGATGGATAATACAGTGGCACCATGTTACTTCTGTAACGCTATTTTCTGCTAACCATCTTAGAACTTGACCTTTAAACCCTGTACCTGTACCAAGCATTGATGGAGCTCCATCTGTTGAAATGCCAGCTAACTTTAGAGCAGAAATGTTGTTTTCCGATACAGTCTTAAGAAACTCTTCGAAAATATCAATGCCACGAGTTCTTCCATGCATAGAACGAAGAGACAATAATTCTTCCTTAATGTTGAAGTTTTCATCAACGCCTCTTATCCAGACTGCCAATTGTTCTACATCACATATATCTTTACTTCCATCAAGTGCCAAGCTACAGAAACTAAAACAACTTATATTTTCTAATAGTTGTGCATGAATATTTGTTGAAATTGATTCCACTCGACGCGCTACTGTCGTAGCGCTCAGGGAGACTTGCTATATTAGTTGTTTTTTTGTCTGGACAACATTGATCAGCGAATTCAATTAGGCACTCCTTTATATAATCACCGTCCGTAAATGGTTTCATACGTTTCGCGATTATATTACTAATAGCAAAGCTAACTGCTGTAACCGACTTGACAGAACTGTCACTTTTTGAAAAGATTGATTGTTCACTCTTTAAGTTTCTTTTCAGGTTGTCAAGTTTAGTCTTTCGTGCTTCCCCAATAATTCCTACAAAATTTGACTGGTGTTTGGAGTTGTAATGTCTTTCCAAGTTTCCTTTTTTAGCGGAAGCAATTGTTTCACGGCATATAAGGAAAAAGTATTTGCCACTGTCCTCCACGAAAAAATACTTGATTTCCCATTCTACCTTGAATGACCTATTTTCTTCTATCTTCCGCTTTTTCGACGTTGAAGTAGCCATTCGTAAATAATTTATGAATAATAAAAATGTGTAATTGCAGAGTATTTGATATCCGGAAATTAAATAATATATTGTCGAATACTTCTAATTTATACTTGGAGTTTTGAATATTGAGAAGACATAAATTAATTTCTGAAGACAACAAAAGTCTTCTATATAATGTAAACACCATTAAGGTTTCCAGAATTAGAAACAATAAAGTGCTACTACTTAAGTATATTCGCAATATCAGTTGAATAAAATACCTACAGAATACTGATAACACATTTCAAAATTAACAAATGAGTGACTCATAAAAAAATTCTCCTGCGAGCCGCACGCTTCATGCTCAACAGCCGCAAATGGCTCGCGAGCCGCAGGTTGAAGACCCCTGTCTTAGAGTGATTAGAATTCTCCAAACAATAATGATCGACTCTAAGACAGAATTTGAAGGCCACTTCAATGATCCTCTGTCCAAGATTTCAATGAGCTTATATATTTTTGCTTCTTCTGGATCAAACAATAAGTACTTATCAATGATTAATAAATCTTGGCAGACACGACAATGCGTTAATTTCTTGTTCTTCAAGTATTGATGCACGCAATAACCTGCAATAAATGTCAAAGATTGAAGAGTTTCGCAACCAATGATTACAGTAGAAATATCTTGTAGCTTTGAGAGAAATGGTGCTAAATCTATGATAAGAGAATCACAGACGTCTTCTTTCGGTGAGAAAGATTTGATAAACGAACCCAGATTATTTTCTTTTGAAGAGGGATCCTGGGAAAACAGTTTCAATATACTAGATATCTTGAGCCGTCGTTCATTTTTTAGTATTTGGCCATATGAGACTTGATAGTTTGATCCAGACATCATTCTATACAACCCGAAGTGGTGTTCTAGTGGTTCTGTCTGGAGGAAATAGGTGAGTACATATGAAAATCTGCATTGAGAAGTTAAGTGATTGACTAAATTAGGCAGCGCTTCACAAGTATGTTTGAAGCTTGTAAAAGTCTGGGGTGTTAATTTACCTTGTTTTCCTGTTAATGATCTCCAAGTATATAGCCAGTTAACAATGCGAGTAATCAACCCAAATCTAGGATCATCTAGTACTAGCTGTTTAGAAAATTCGTCATTCAAACGAACGTCTTTATTCAGCCTATTGATATTAAAAATCTTCCACACCATAACAAGTATATCAATGAATTCTGCAGTCTGGTGTTTAAACCTTTCGAGTCGGGGTTCATTAGAAATCTTAAGAGCTGCACTAGTAGAGTCATCAAATATGCGGAGAGCCAATTTAACATTCTGCCGTTCTAGTTTGGAAGGCTAACATGCTTTTGCTGTAAGACGCGGTGAAAGTTTCGCGATACTGTTTTGTTCCAACTTATAAATAGTTCGAATATCATCAAAAGAAGCTGTTTGTAGGTTAAGAGGGAATCGAGTGCAGTTAGGTGAAAAATCTTCAAACTTTGGATACACAAAAGTTTGGTTTTCATTTTTTAGATTCAGCCAATTTTTACGAATCGTCTTAAGTATATGCACAAAATCAAACATTAGTACAAGTGATCTGTTTGCGAATAATGGATGAGGGACGACAGGTTGTAAGGTTTTTTGATCAGAGGAAAATAACTTAAAAATACTTACATTTAGTGGATAGTTATCAGTGCACAACACCTGAACTGAAAGTCCACACCGTTCTATATCAGCAATTACCAGCATAATGACAGGATAAATAACTTGTGCACTAGTTGTAGAATGAGGAATTAATCGAACAACAGAGACCACTTTTTGTGCAAACTTGAAACCATTATTACGAAAACTGTCTTAATAGGGTCGTTAGAACTTAGAATCAACACAAGAACCAATTATTGCCCACCCTTATAAGAAACATCGGATGTAACGTGAATTTCGTCCATTTGAGCAATTACGTTTCTTAGTGAGAAGAAAAACTTGTAGTTGTTTGATTAAGATAACTCATATAGTCACTTTCTAACCCAATAGAGGAATAAAGTTTCTCAAGTGTATGCAGGGGCGGATAGAGGGGGGGGGGAGAACTAAGCTCTAGCTGTCTTTTGATTTTTGATTTTCTCTCTTTTGATGGTCACATGACACCTCCATATATGGGCATTTGAATTTTTAGCATGCTAACCATTTGGTTTTGAGTGATATTTGCCTTTCCAATGATTTAGAGATGAGAAATCATTGTGGTTAGCTATTTTGAGCTAAGCTCTAGACTCTAGAGTCTCCCGTTTAGGGGATACATATTCGCTGTGTAATCATAAATGGTCACATTTTTATGCCCATATATGATCATTTCAAAAACGGTGCTACTTAGACTCATAAAATGTATTATTTACCTATAGTAAACCATGTGTGCTGATCATTTTTCACTAGTTCCACTTGAATTTATCGCTTTTCCTATTTGAGTTACAAATTAGATAAGAATTTGTACCGAAAAGATCGCCGAAGGGCTATAACTTTTGCAATAGCCACTTTCTAAACAAATCTTTTGATGAGTTTTGGTGCAATTTCCTCAGACTATCAAATGTCTGAATATTGGAACAATGTTATCACAAATACTAGTTAGTTTACCGTGTTCAAGACCTTTGGTATGATAAAACCGAGTATAAAATGAAAGTCCGCTCCACTAAAACGTTCCTAACTTCGGAAATAATCGTAAAATCGATGAAAACAACTCCCATCGATAGATAATATCCTTCCGCAGTTTCTGTAATATTTGAAAATTTCACATTTCAATCGTTTTCAAGGCGGAAGTCAGGCGGATAAATTGGTTCTTATGGTATCCCTCTGATACAACTTTGAGTATATATATAAACCTCGTATTTTGGATCACTTCTTAATGTTGAATCATATACCCTTATAGATTCAAGTCTCTACGCAAAGGGTTTGTTTATATACTTACATAGATTATAAATTGGTTTCCATGTGCCCAAAATTCTTAATACGTTAAATTTAAATCTCAAATAGTTTATATATAAACATATCCTACTATACATAAGGCCTATTCACTCATTAAAACCAGGGATAACAGGAAGTCGAGTTTTCCATAAGTGTTATAATTAAATATAGTGATACTGATATCATATGTACTTACACTAAACGAGTTACAATCACCACATAAGTGAATAGAAGGTATCAACAAAGAATACATTATTAATTTGAACTAAGTTTTAAAATTTTCCTTTCAGAGTCTTTCGAAAGGGCATGGGTAGCTGATAGATTGATATTCTATGCTTTATTATTAAGAACAGTTGCTCGCAGTCACCAACACTCCATGTAACATTTCTCTACCTGTAGTATTACACTGGAAACACTCATAGGCAACCTCATAATTTTCTTCGCTTTCAAGTTTTAAGAAAGCGAGTTGGACTAAAATTGAGCGAGAATTGGAGTGAGAAAGTTATTTAATAGAATAGGAGACGGTTCTACCTCGATAAATAATTTCCAAAGGGTAATAACTAAGCCTAAAACAGTTTTCGATGGCCACTTTAATCCACCACAATCAGACAGCTGAATCAGTTTAAAAGTAGGTGGAATTTCTTCAATATCGAGAGATTTATCTTGAGTTAAAAATAGGATACACTCATTACATAATTCGAAGGTTTTAATGAACCTTTTCATCATAGAGAAGGCTGCGTAACCAGAGATAAATGCCAATGCTTGTTGTATTTCCAAAGATGGGTCAGGAGACTCCTTACCAATGATCGAATAATATATTTGTAAGTCAATAGCTTCTCCACAATCGGAAATGTCATCTTGTTCAGATGTGAAGATGTTGAGAAATTCGATAAAAGAAGCTCTATCCTTCCGAACTGTAGTTTTTCGATTGAAAAGTTTTAGTATTTTGGATAATTTTAACGTTCTCTCATTCTCAAGCACTTTACAAACTGATAGATTATAATTAGAGCCCGACATTTGCCTGTACAACCAAAAGTGGTGCTCAATAGGATCATTCTGCACAAATGAACTGAGTACGTAACTAAACTCGATATCTTCTGTCAGGTATTCAACAAGTTTGGGAAGAGTTATGCACGAATGTCGAAAGCTTGTAAAAGTTTGGGGTGTTAATTTACCTTCTCGAAATCTTAATCCTTTCCACTGATCCAGCCAACAAACTACTGAAGATAAGAATTGGAACCTGAAGTCATTCTGCTTGAGTGGCAAGCTATCTCGATCTCTGAGATGGATACCTTTCCAAGGGGTATTGACGTTAAATTATTTCCATACGCGACTAATTATTTCAATAAAGCTACCGGTCTGGGTTCTGCTAATTTGGTCCATACTCGATTGCTGGATATTAAGAGCAGCGACGTTGGAACAATTGAAGATTCTAAGAGCTAGTTTAACATTCTGTCTTTCTAGAATAGATGGCCAACAAGCCTTGTAAGTTAGCATCGGTGCAAGTTTTGCAACAGACAGCTGTTCAGATTTATACTGTAGCCTCAAATCCTAAGTGTATAATGTATGAGTTATTTGTAATGTAATAAGTAATACAAGAATAGTCAAAGATTACCTGAAAGGCTGCCTGCGACAATCTCATTGTATAGTTGGAGTGCAAGATATCTTCAAAGTGTGGGGAAATGTATGTACAGTTAAAGTCTTTTTGATTGAGCCAATTATTTCTAATGGTCTTTATAATATGCACAAAATCGAACATCAAGTAGAGCGATCGTTGGTCATTGTTTGGGTGTTGCACACGAGATAGAATTTCTTTGCTATTTCGAAGCAATTTGAAAAGGTTGACATTCAGGGGATAATTGTCAGAGACAATTACATCAACCAAAAGACCAAACTGTTCGACATCTTTAATAACTTGCACGGTAATAGGAAGTAGATCAGAAGCTTTCGGATTAACTAACGGGAGTAAACGTACAACAGAAGACCATTTCTTTCATAGACTTGACACCATAAAACATAAAATAGTCTTGGCAGGTTCTATCCCACCAAAAGATTGGAAACCTTCGGCATAACCATAGATCCTTCCGCCTAATAAGAGATGTTTGGTTTAAAACAGGTCTTGTATACTTTTGTATGTTCCATAAACGGATATTTAACATAATGATATACTGTATATATAAAGCATTCAACTAACCTTTATATGTGATATTTGATTTAATATATATTTCATCCATATTTAGACAGAGATGACGTTCGAATTGATTGAAGTCATTCGTTTCAGCTTTTAAAAATGTTAAAAACTCTGTGTCGAGACCAAAACTAGAGTATAAACGTCGTAATGATGACTCGTGCGGCAAGGAGATACAGTCCATATTACGTAGGTTGTTTATAGCAATCATGGGATGACAAATGAGACTTAAGTGAAAGAATCATTGTAATCATGTGATAGCGCCGTCTAGGTTTTTTAACTATCGAGTTGTCCAGTTGACTCAAAATAAAGTGCAATTGAGTTAACAGATCTGGAAAATTATGCGTACCTACCTATAGGCTATAGTCAGTTAATAAAAAGTGAGATTAAAAGCAGTAAGTGTAGTTAATAATTAATAGTTACCTGGCTCGTGTACTGTATCTTCAACTAGTGTAATTGCTTGTTTTACAGATGATATGCTTTTTTGTACCTCTAAAGACATTTGATTAGCTCTAATGAACCACCAAATTACAAAATGATTACTTTTTACTTAACGATTAATACTCGATCAACACTGTAATTTCTCAGTAGATCAATCAAAGTACTGATTTGACGAATGTCATTAATAATTGGAATATTAAAATCAACTTGAGTTCCATGGTGCATAGGCATCGGACCCACCCGGCCACCCGGCATGGGCCGGGCAGCCCTAAGGGGCTACCCGGCTCTACTCGGCTTGAATGTAGAGGCCCCGGAATCGATTGGGCCGATCCCGGAACCTTTGGCCCGGGCGGCCCAAAGGGCCGGCGGGACCATTTCCGACGCCTATGCCATGGTGGCAACGTCTGACTTGTAGAGTATGGTCAATTGCAAAATAATTTTGAAGTATAATCGGATGAGTGGATGTAAGGTTAACAAAATTCAATGCACTAGAATCAGGTTGCCAAATAATCCATCCATAGGGAAATTGTATATCAGATAATCTGATAATGAGTTCATCAAAACTTCCTATTGCAAACTTTCTCTGTTCCGCTTCAATACACTCACTATTTAAATGTATTGCCTAAAGATTAATAGAACATAAATTAAATTCAGTTAGCCATAAAAACGAAATTATTTTTCTCTACATACTTGAATCTGAAGCTCAGATTCCCTTCTATCCCTATCAAGGTGCTGTTGTATTATAGAAGTATCATTAAATTAAGTAGGACAGTTAGGAAGATATTTAGGTAATGCTCCTTTCTTCCATGTTAGCTTGTATATTTCGAGTTTTATACATGCCATCAACATCTAAATATGTTTGGGTATTGACTATGTCCTGGGGATCGAAATGCTTGGCACATAGGTAAACCTTTTTTAGTTGGTCAGCATCTGAAGTTAAACAATTTTTTAAAATGCAAACTCTAAGGCAGTGGTTCTCACCCGGGGATATACGTGCCTTGGGGTACGCAGAGGTTCTCTAGGGGGTACGTACGCCGAGGTTCTCTAGGGGGTACGTACGCCAATATTATTTCTGTAGTAAACTAGTAAGTGTTATTTATACGCAGTGGCGGCGCTAGCGAGGTACCACTGGTGGGGCACAGCCTACCTTAGGTGGCACACACTAACATTAATTTATGCCTGTACCCGACTCAGGTGGGGCATAGGCCCCACCTGGCCCCACCCTCTCGCCGCCCCTGTTTATACGTAATAGTTATATATTATCAATGCTGTGTATTGTGTTAATAAATAAAGCATCAGATTATACAAAGGAGTACGTAGTATAAAAGATTGATTACCACTTCCCTGAGGAATATCTACAAATTAATAGAAATGAATTTGTATATTGGTAAATAAATAACTTACCATCTCTGTGCAAAAAAGTCTCCACTTCTGCTCAATGTCTGGACAGTTAGACGGCATCTGGAAGACTGGTATACCACTGTGGTCATTGTATTAACCAGTTTGACATCTGGGTGCAGAACAAGAATTTGGCATACTAGTACGTAAATTGAGAAATAATTATTAGGAAATTAGTCAAAAGGTAGAAGAGACGAAATAAATGTACTGATAAGAAGGAAAGTGAGAAATAAAACCAAAATCCTAGTATAAGTAGGTACACAAGTAATATTATAACAGGAAATGGTTGTTATTGTTGTTGGTAATTGTATAATTTTTATTATGGGTGAATAATAAAATCGCCTTCCTGTTATCCCTGGTCTTAGTGAGTGAATAGGCCTTATGTATAGTAGGCTATGATATAAATTATTCAGCCTAATATATTGCCGGAATTCCTTAGTAACCGAAGCCAATGTACCTTTTGTTGTAGCCCAACGTCCATTTGATTGACACTCTAATTTTTCCCTAAGTAAGTTAAAAATTTCATGCTCATTTATAAATTAGTTCCTTTAGGATTTTATTAACATGTTCCGTTAGCTTTATCTCTGCAACACGATAAAGACATTTGTGAAATTGATTTATATATCGAGGATATTTCGATCTATCATCAAAATTCAGCCCAAAAGAAATCAAACAAGCTCTTGTTAGTCTTCAATCTTAAATTGATAAGTTTGAAATTTAATTATGAACCTGATACATTATTAACAATCCATGTCTCAAATTTATATTATGCCAACTCGAAAATATCTTGCCTCCCAAGCAAAGATACAGATACAATGTGATTACTCATACACTTGCTTTAAAGCTCCAACTTATTTCTCCTGCTTGTTATAGTTTTTCAAACTTATCAATGCCTTACACTTCCACATCATACGTACATTGAGAAATCTTACTTTAAAATCTGGTTTGGAATATGATTTTAGAGAATTTCTAATTAAATCATCGGAGATGTTTACTAAACTACAGCATCCGCTCGTATTAAAAACATCGATGAGGTTTATGTACAGTCTGACTTTAGCTATAAAGGAGGAAAGATTTATGACTCATCCAGTTCGAATGTATAAGTAGCGGCAAAAATTGTACTTGCTTTCATGGTGACGAGCCTTTTCGATAAACGGAGTGAAATAGTTCGTCTAACACCGCTTGCCTTACGGATGCTAAAGAAGTCTTTGAGAAAGTGACCACTGTCATAGCTGATATTGAAAAGTGCAATCTCAATGCTGTGGTATTATGTTCAGACAACTTACCGCTAAAAAATTTTTATTAAAATTATTATCCCGCAAGCATGTAATTGAGCGATCAGTTCCCCATCCTTGTGACTCCAATTGTACTTTATTCCTCACTAGCACGCTTCGCTTGCTAGGTCGCTTCGCGACAGAACACAACCACACACACCAACCGATTTACGGTTGGTGTCTGGTTTATATACTTCTAACATTGATTATAAAGCGTAAATAGGCCTAAATAGTCAAATTTAACAATGTGAAAATTTAAAGTTTACGTCATCATGCGATAATGAGTAAGCAGTGGCAATTTGGTGTGACCAACGTGTCCGAATCTTTAATGTACATGTTCTATTAAATTTTCAAATATCTATCTCTTAAAGGGCGAGAATTATGTGAGATTAATTAAATGAATTTTCAGGGTTCTCAAAATGTGACAATGACGTCATAACTTGTCGAGGTGTGAGATATTTTCACTGTAATGTAATTCCATTGATTTTGGAAACTTCGGCAGGTAAACTGTTGGTAGAAACCATTAGAACCGACCTAAATATTATGTTCTGGATTTTTCAAAAAAAATTCAGTATAATTTTCGCCCACGAAAACAATAAGCGCCGGGGCGCTTATTGGGGGAATTACGGTATACCATAGCCTACTTTACTCAGGCCTGACAATATAATCAAAATTTGTCACCACGGATAGAAACGAAGGCGGTTATAAACTGGGGTGAAAGTGTAGTTCGTAACTTTCCGTAAATTTCCGTATTTAATTTTTGTACAACCATAATATTTTATTTTTTATTTAGTTATAAAGTTAATTTAATAAAAGTTAAATTTTGTTACATTTTTCAAAACTTACCCCACTATTTTATATAGTAATTTTATTTTGACTCCAAAGTCCTAATTCTCACTAGGTCAGTGGTTCTCAAACTGTGGTACGCGTACCACTGGTGGTACGCGAGCAACTTCTAGTGGTACGCGGAGCTATAGGCGGAGGGAGGAGGAGTCAGGGGGAGGGGGGGGGGGGCACTTGCTCCTCCCCTAATTCAGCCATTTGAATTGTAGGCAGTTTATTGTTGATATTATTCAACACCGTCAATACCTTCAATTCTCTAATGTTACTAGAGTACACATTCTAAATCAATTTTATTTTGTTTTTGTTAGCAAATCATGCTTCCTGCAAGCTGATTAGTAGTTAACATTAAATCTACAAAAATATCCTGGGGTATACTCCCCAAACCCCCTTTGGTCGCTCGCTACGCTCGCTGCTTGTACATTTGACCGCGCAGAGACTTTCTCCTAACACGCCCTTGAGAGGGGTAGATCATTATACTCTAAAAATACATCAAAATTGAAATGTTATGAATATTGAATACAATGGAGATGTATTTTAGTACGATATGCTGTACGTCGTTTTGAGGGGTGAATTTAAATATCGATCATTTTGGTGGTGCGCGGAGACCCTAATATTTGATGAAGTGGTACGCGCTGTGTAAAGTTTGAGAACCACTGCACTAGGTAATTATATTATCTCCATCACTTTATTTAGCTGATATAATTAATGCCTAACAAGTGCTCAGCACCTAATTGTTTCAGCAACTATTAGCCTGACGATCCTTATATTCCAGTATTTAAACTTCCTAACAAGCCTCCTGAATTACGTCAGGAATGGATCACTGCTCTGCGCGCCGAGTTAATTAAATTTATCTTTGTTTGTGCTAAACATTTTCGTGAAGACGACATCGAGCATGTTTTTAAAGTGCCAAATCCTGATGGGTCCTTTTCTAAAATCCCAAGAGCCCAACCTAAGTACGAACAGGAGCAGTTCCATCTATCTTACCTGGTTGTTCTTCATATTATTCAAAACCATCAGCTCCTATACATCGGCTATCTTTTGAGGAAAAGGAGTATGATCATTTCACTCGAGCCATACAGCTAAGTTGTATTTCACAAAAAGAAGAAGAAGAGCTTTATCGTGTTACTACTTTAAAGAGTTGAAAGAGAAGTTATTGTCCCAAAACATTCCTTCTAATTGGGTGTCTTGGCAACCCAACGATGGTGAATTTCATCTAATATCACTTTGTAAAATAAATCACCACATTTCAGTTCAGTCTTCCCTGACTATCTATTCTAGTCTAACTGTTACAGCATTCTGGGAAGAAGAGCCTATATCTCTATCATTACCTGTGATAAATGATGTTAGACAAATTGAGCTTCTAATTGCTGAGATCGATCAATTATTAATTCTACCTATAATTATATCCAGCTACACATCATGAATGTTTGTAGAAATATTAACAGAGCAATTGTTAAACTTGAAGTCAGTATTTCAAAATCTATAGACGGAGACTCAACACTCTCGACGATTCTTCTAGACTAGCTCGCCTTCAGTTATCATTTGTCAACTCGAGAACTCTACCATTCCCAAGAACCGCTGAAGATACATCGTCCTTAGCCAAGTTTTGGCACTGAAATCCCATCTTATCTCTCCTAGCTGCTACAAATTTCTACAATCTCTAGAGTGCCTATCTCTCCCTCATGTACATACACTCGGGGGCGGATCCAGGATATAATCTCAGGGGGGGCTAAGCTAACAATTTAAGTTAATTTATCTTATTAGTTATTCATTTTGAGACAGAAAATTAGACACAAACTAAAACAAAAATTCTAGTCTTCTACTACTAGCCTGAACAAACTTTGAAATGACATTTTCAATGTTCACGTGGAGATCCTTATTACAAAAAATGGTTGCAAGGCTTGAAAGTCGTTCTTCAACCATAGTTGATCTCAGGTAAGATTTCAGAAGCCGGAGTTCACTAAAGTTTCTCTCTGAAGTGCATGAAGTAACAGGAAGGGTTAATCCAATCTTCAATAGGGTGAAGATATTCGGGTATATGCATTCAGCTTGTTTCTTCTTTAATAAGCAGAGTAAATCAAATAAGTCAATGGGATTAGTGAGGTCTATATTTCTTGTGCACCATCTTAGAAACACTTTATACTCTGCTGCAAGAGCATTGCCCTGTATATCAGCATTTTATTCTGATCCATAGAACTGTGCAAGCAATGTAATGTGAGGTGCTCGTAAGTCAGAAGATTGCAAGGCCTCTTTGTTGAATATTCCGAATGCTGTCACTACGTCACCTACTCTTCCAAGCAGTCTCTCCTGAAATTGGGAAGTAAGTTCATCGAGCACTGCAAAGTACAATTCTCTTCTATAATAGGATTCGGGACACTCATCAGCCAGTCCAAGCCTCTTTGTTCTTCTTGTTGTTGAACGTACTTCGATCCCGAGTTCAGCTGCTCTTTCAGAACATATATTGAATGCGTCTGGAAACACCTGAATCGATTTCATCTCACACAGTGTATCATACACACTCTCTGCAGTTGTTTTAAACTTAAGTAGATTTAACTTGGGAGCCTGCAAAAAGTTCGAAAATGGTTGTGTCACACCAAGAATCATTTTGGCTACATTAATAGAAAGGATGAACTCGAATGTTCCTATATTAGAGAGGAGTCCATTAGCAACTGAAACTGTAATTCTGTCCATTCTTGGAATGGTACTGAGTTTCTCTAACGCTTCCAAAACGACAGGGTTCAGACACTGAAAGGATTCTAGAGCACTGAAACGAGAACTCCAACGTGTGTCTGACAATGATTGCAATCTCCGCTGCTTGGAACTAGAGGATATATTGGAGTTTTGTTTGCAATGTTCTAATACTGCTTGACGTTTAGCTCCGTTGAAGAATGTGTGAATAAACTGTAGAGTACCAAACAGGTTGCGGATATAAGAGTTCTTACATGCGTCAACAACTGCAAGATTAAGCGAATGACTATTGCATAACACAAACAGTGCTCGGGGCTCCAGCTGTCTTAGCCGAGTCTGAACACCACTATATTTACCTGACATCACCGCCGTACCATCATATGACTGACCCTGACAATCTGACAATGAAAGAACGAGCTCGCAAACAAAGGATTTTAACATTTCTGTTATACTTTCAGCGTTGGTCACTTCCAGTGATTTGTACCCCATGAAACGTTCTGTTGGTTCACATGTATCTTCAGTGACATACCGAAGCACTAGACTTGCCTGTTCAACACAGGAAATGTCCTTTGTCTCATCACATATAAGTGTATAATACTTTGCTGCTGTTAGCAGGCTTAAATATTGCTCACGGATATCTTCTGCACACAGTGAAATTAGCTCATTCTGCGTAGATTTTGTTATGTACTGAGCATTTCTAGCTCCAGAAAAGAGGTGCTCATTCAGTAACGGATCATATCGAGCTTGGTGATGTAGAAATTCGATGAAATTCCCTCGGTTAAGGCTTTCTGAATCTTCTCTGTGTCCACGTAATGAAATATTTTGCCTTGCAAACAGCTCAACAAGTTCTATGACACGTGACAGGATTGCTTTGTTTCTGAGAATTTTCTCATGGCTTTTTTGTGCTGCCAATGCCCTTTGCTTGTCAATTACTTCATCTATTGGCACACCACATTGAAGGTTTTCCAACTTCTCTGAACAAATTTGGTGTGATTCACTTTTTTCATGCTCACATAATTTCTCCAACCCCTTCTTCCAATTACTAACACCGTCCTCTGACCACTCCTTTGAATAACGATATTCCCCTGATACTCCACTAGTCTCTAAGGCAAACAGAAAGCATGGCAAGCACATCATGGCATGCTTAACAAGTGAATAGGTCAACCACAATCGAGGTACCTTTTCTCCCGCTCGAGCGTTTTCATGTATCATGAAGATAGAAACGACCTATATTGTCCGGAGTAAATCTTCCTCGGGCAGTGTTTTCTAGGCATATTATTCACAGTTGGCTGAAAAGGAGGGCTAGAAACAAGAAAATGTCGATCTTCCTTACTTAACGGCTTTGGAAAAAGTCCCAAATCGTAGGAAATTTTGTAGTGTCGTTATTACTTGTCATCTCGCTGTCAGCCATATTTCCGTGAATGTTCGACTGGGATAACTCGATTGAAATAGCCCCTCCCTCACAGGAATCACTATCAGCAACACTATTGACACTTTGGTTGCCAAAGTATGTCAAAATTGATCCTGTTACTCGCATTCGTTTGGGTTCCATTTTGACTCTCTATGTTTCACTGTAGAGAGTTTGCTACTAGAATGATAATCATACAAAATAACTATAAATATTGTGGTTATAAATTAATCATAGCAGATTTAACAGTTACAAAATAAAATAGAATAACTCCAGTTGTTATATCAATCTAATCAGATTGGAAAAAAATCAAAAACTCTCATTTCCCTGAAAATCTCAGGGGGGGCTATAGTCCCCCTAGCCCTTTCTGACACTATTAGTGATTAAATTCCAGCAACATGGGCGAATTTAATTCCTTTCCGAATCAATATTCATCATTGTAGTCATGTAGAAAATCGTATCTGCCACCAAATCGCAAAATAGAGTATTTGCAACTTGTATCAACAGAATTAAATTTGGGTATTTGATTAAATGAGATTTTAGTTACACAATAGAAATATTATACCTGATGAAAGAAGCATTGCTCTTTCTTATCAAGATCCAATCGCTGAGGGATGGCGTCATTTAACCTGTAGTAAGCAGGGAATTCAAATATACGGGGAATAGAACCAGGTAGTTATGCTGGCCGTCTGGAATCAGTTTTCCCTGAACCATTAGGTTGCGGAATACCGTTGGTCAAAGGTAGATCTTCTCTGAAATGTTTAATGCAGACATAAATTGTTCGCAATTTAGAACATCTTCAAGAGTCAAGACATATCTGCTTCAACCACATATTAGCTAGATCGGCATCTTTTGGCAAAGAGAAAACAGTGTAGGTATTCTCCGATCCAGGATAATTACATTAACGGTCCACTATACTCAAGATTTCAAAAACATTAATTTTGAATTTATTTCATATTCCTGGTTGTACTAATCGGGAAGATTATATGTCAATTTTTTTAAATTCTGAGTTGAATTGAACTCACTAGGGCTCGGTGAAATCGGGAAATCAATGATATTTGGCCAAATTTAGTGGAATTATAAATGACATCGGCACTATGCTGGTCAGAGAAATTGATACTAGTTTGTTTTTCGATAGTAAACTATAAAGTACAGCTACACTGAAAATTTCAGGTTATTCTGACATCTAGATTTTGCTATAGTGACCATTATAAGTTCCCGGAATATGAAGGTCATCATGAACGGTGTCATTTTCAAATGTGATAAAATGTTTGTAGGCTCGCACTGTCTCAATTTGGTTTCAAATACGTTGTTATTCATACAATAGTATATTAGAATATGTACCTAGGGTGTAAAGCAAAATTTTTAACATTCCAATATAAAAATTCCAAGATATAGTCATTTGAAGTCCGATTTCGACTGCCTTGCTGCCAAGCCTGACTCCAAAGGGCTGCAACTCTGAAAGTTTGCTTTGCAAATTTTAGATCAAGGAATAATCCTTACTAGATATGTATATTTATGGTTTACACTTGGTTTCAAATACTTTGGACCAAATCTGTGACCCCTGTACAAAATAAACCTCGTTGAGATATATTTTCCTGTAGTCTCATTGGGTGGTCCTTTTATTTATATTTTTTGAATCTCAGACATCCGTGCACCTATGATTGAAATCAATAGAAAATTTAGATTGATCAGAACAAATTCTAATAATCTTTGTCAATAGTGATGAAGGTAGTACAAAATATCTCAATATAGTGTATTTCTAATTGATTTCCATAATATGGAAATTTACCAGAGATTATGACCTTGTGGTTCAGGGATATATCAAACGTTCTGAAGAATATTACGGCTCATTGTATGGTTTTGTGAAGAATCAACGTTCCGCATGCATTGGAAGAATTGTTGTAACAGGTTTAAAACAAAAATTTGTGTAAATCACAGCTAAATCACTACTTTACACAGGTTTTTCGGTTAATTGTAATCACCGCTTAATTGGGAACAAACGTATCCCAATTAAGCGGGGTAGACAGTATGGAGATTAACCACGATTATATTTTCAAAATGAATTTAAATACTAGCCAACAAAACATTATGCTTTTAAAAAAAATTCATCATGAAATTATTGGTCCGGCTTGCGCCGGGCCTGCCGGGCTTACTCCTACGCCCCTGCAATGGATGGACAAACTTCCGAGCTACATATTTTCAGATGTGCAACTAGTTTGAGAGGATATACCATGTCTATCAAGAAGATTGGAAGCCTATTTGGGCACAATAAATAGTATTCAATCAGGAGATTAATAATCCTGAAATTTGTTTATAAAATTTATTCGCGTTAATTTTATGTATTTGAAAATATTCGGCTCCAATTCGCGTTAATTTCATGGAGCCTTAATTTCCCTCGCGTGTAATCACAATTTTACATTAATTTTGTTTACTTATTTTGTGCAAATAACAACAACAAATATTCATAATGTAAATATTTAAATGCGAAATTCGTGTTCAGCATACTTGTCTACCTTTAATGCACGTTGAAAGCTAGCTTCTAGGTTCATTTTGAATTTTCATCAATTTGGTTACATATTTTTGTTAGACAACAACAATAAATATTCATATTGGAAATTAATAAAGCGAAATCCCAAATCCGTCAGATTGTTACCTATACTAATAACATTTGGATATTTGTTTTTTTACATTTAAAAATGGGGTTCTACTACTACTACCCCATCGATTTACTACAATCTGGACAAACAAGCAAACAAGCAAACAAACAAACAACAATCCAGGTAAATAGTATAGATATATAGCAGGCACGTAGCTAGAGTATGTAATTCAGGGGGGCAAGTTTCATGTTTGGGGGGCAAGTGCAGGGAGTCAGGGGGCAAGGGGGGACGAATCACTCTATTTACTATAACGAACACTTACTAAATTCTCTTGGGAGGGGGGGCGAGAAGTACTTTTTGGGGGGCAGTCGCCCCCCCGTAGCTACGTGCCGGATATATAGATAGAATAATACCAAATTATCCCCCACTTAAAATTAGGGCTGAAACGAATATACCGAATATTCGTTTCGAAACGAATATTCGTGAGTACTTTTGGACAACAACACGACTTTTGTTTAACTTGGAAAGATCGTAAATATTAATTCCTACCTAAACTAGTTGATAATTAGTTAACTTGTGTCCAATAAACTTTGTAACTATTATTAAACCTTAACAAAAATCTGTAACATTAGTAAAAACTATTTTCCAATGTATTTTGTGTCTTGAAATTGATTTAATGCTTAGTCATCCAAACGAACGAATATTCGAATATTCTTTCGTTTAGAAAAAGGTTTAGTCGTTACTTTTCGAATATTCGTTTCAGCCCTACCAAAATTACAAATATTCTTACTAATAGTCAAACGTCATCACGATAACACAGAAAAAATTATAAAATACTCTTATTCGGAAATTAATAATTTTTCTCATTGGCGAGGCACGAAGTGTCAACTGCAACACACAACAACAACTGAGAAGCGGTTGTTGTGTGGATTCCACAACGAGAGCAAGCAAGCGCAGCGAACATTAAAAATTATTTGAACGAAGAAAGTGAGAGAAAGCTGAATAACAGTATTCCCCTATTCCATATCAGTTGATATCGCAAGTAACGAGCAAAATCCTAATTTATTAATCGGTCCCTCACGGCTCTCATTAAAGTTAAGGAGGAGTGCGCTTGGGACACACTTGGCACCTTTCCCCGAGTGATCAATATGTCGAAAGGCAGAAAACCATCTTTGGATGATATTGTGCACTTTCGCAAACTCGATTACAAGAGAGAAAAGTCAGAAAATTATGAACGAAAATGCGTGAATGCAAGCAAGAATTCGACAATCGTATCGAGTAATAAAAATACTAAATTAAATAGATAATTAGCTAATTAAATATCCGATTTCTGATCATTATGATGGCATGCGAATATATAAGTTCTGATTACAGATTTGAATTCCATAATCTCGAATTACTCTAAGCATAGGCGGAGAGTTAGGGATGGCGCGCCACCCCAGATTTTATAAATATTTCTGGCTTTGCTACTATATTTGTTAACGATATCTACATATTAGTCATAATACATATACGATGCGATTATTTTAGAATTATTGTATACATCTAATTGTGACCCAATGCATTGAAGCCATCTGACCTGTTAATGTTAAGAACACCAAAACTGTCAAGTAAACCATTACTGTCAAGTAATATAACATGTGTTGACAGTGTTGAACCTATATATAATTGAGAATATCATATAAATTTGGGATCTAAACATTATTCACTTAATTACCACTGAAAATCTTCTGGAATATATTTTCGTTTTACTTTCACGTAAATTACCCTTTATGTTATGTCTTTTTCTAAACGCTCTTTGGACATTCCTACTCATGATAATCAGCCTTCCATTTTGGCTCACTTCGAAAAGAAACCAAAGGTCGTTGTGGATGCTTCAAGCTCCGACGCGTTCGCATCTTCACATTCTACAATTATGCTGGAGATCGAGGTTCCTTTTCCTCTAAAGCCTGCCGATCAGTTTGGTAAATCAGCAACTGGTCACTCTATCCAGAAGCAGTGGTTTGAGGATTTCCCATGGCTACAACTGGCTGAAAACAAGACATCGATCTACTGCGGTAGCTGTCATTGGGCATACAAAAACCGACGCCTCAATGTAACCGACATGAGCATCCTCAAGAATACGAAGCTACCCTGGATAAATAAGGACGAAGGTTTCCATACATTCAAAAAAGGTAAAGAAAGCATCAAGAAACACAACGAGAGTCGCATTCACCGAGATGCAGAATCCGCCCTTAGAAGTTCATGGAAATTAGCTGAGCACAGAGTTACGGTTGACAACACGATCAAAGAAGAATTTTTAGTCAACAGAACGGCATTAAGAGCTATATTCGAAAGCGTAAGACTATACGGCCAGCAAGGAATGACTCTTAGAGGGCATCATGAAGAGGAGCATACTGCGAATTTCAATTGTTTGATGAGTCTCATTGGTAAGTTCGACTCCAAGGTCTCTAAATATCTTTCTTCGTCCGCGAAGTTCAAACTCTGCTCCAAGGATTTACAGAACGAAGTATTGAAATATATATCTCACTCTCTACTCAGAGACCTGATCAAAAGAATCAGAAATGAATCCATTGAGAAGGAAAAAGTTCCCTTGTTTTCTATCATAATTGATAATACAACGGATATCAATCGAACAGAGCAAGTCTCTTTCTGTTTGCGTTTTTGCAATGTTCACATGGAAAGAGAAGAAGTATTTTTGGGTTTTCACAGCACCGCTCGTACGGACTCAGGAACGCTTCTTAACCTTGTAAAGACATCTTTGATGAGTTTTGATTTGCCAATCGCCTGGATCAGAGGTCAAGGATATGATGGAGCTGCCAACACGGTAGGTCGAGAAAATGGTTTGCAAGATAAGATTCTCAAAGAAAATAGTAAGGCAATCTACCTATACTGTTTCGGTCACCAGCTCAATTTAGTTGTGCAGGAATCTTTGAATGGCATCACCTAGGCTTCTCTAGCACTTGAAAGAATGAATGGTGTTGTAAAGTTCATCAAAAATTCACCAACAAAGTGGGCCCGATTCAATGCAATTTTGGCTCAGATTGGACAGAGAGACAACCACAACCTACGGCCCCTATGTCCCACACGGTGGATAATGCACCTACCAGCCGTGGAAGCGTTCCTCATGCATTATCGTTCTATTCTTGAGTTCTTGGAGCGAGGGACAGATTCGGGAATTATATGTCAATATCTATCTCGCTGTTATGACCACCGCTGCGAGGTCAATTACTAAGCGCTATTCCAAACAAGACCTTGAGATGGTTGAATTGCTCTGTAGTCATAGACTACTTAATACTATGGACTGTCGACTCTCAATCTGGGGTCTTCAAACTCGGGTCCATTGTTATCTCTAGAACTATTAAGTGTATTGATATTTAATGTGTTATTGTTGAATAGGAAGTCGTATATGGTGATGCCATTGATCGTATTGACATATCTAAAATATTTCTGTTTTTTTAGTTTTGGGTTTTCACACCTTTCCATATATGGTAAAATGTTGAAAACTCGGAATCAGTTAAAGTTAGACATGAAGAATGTATTATGGGCGAATGGGAAGTTGTATATAGGGAGTTTATTAACCCTATTGGCTTATCTTAAATATTTCTAGTTTTTTAGTTTTGTCGTTTATGACTAATCTATATTTTATCCATATTTACTTATATTTTTAGTTTTTAGTTAACTATTTACTAGCCACGTTCAATCCAAAGATGCCCAGAAGTTGTGCAGCATTTAATTGTCGAGGGAATTATAGTCGTAAACCTTACTCGCAATTAGTTAGCTTTCCTTCTAATGAAAACGAAAGAAAAACTTGGATTGGCCCAAACTTTAATTGGAGAAAGGAAATTTGGTATGCGCTTCACACTTTGACTGCGATTTGGTAAAAACAAGAGGAGGGAAACGTCCTGCTAAGCCCCTACTATATTTCCTGGTGTTCCCAAATCTTGCATGAACAAAGTAAACCCATCCCAAGACCTACTAAATTTGCAACATCTTATCAAGAAAGAAAATGGGAGAAGATTTGAAGAAAAACTCGTAAATCAACAATTATCAGAACTTTGTTAATTATTTGCATCACATGTACTAATTTTTGTTTTATAAATAACGGAAAGGATTTAACCATGTTTATGACTGATACACTTGGTAAAAAAGTCGTCCATTTTTACATTTCCGATAAGTCGAATCCACATTTGGATATTTACAACTCATATTGGCAGAAAAAAATGGATTTGAAGTGCCCAACAACAAATTAGATTTACAAAAGAATAACTTTCTACAAAAATGTTCACAGTTGAGCAATATAATATCTGTAATGAAATGTTATCATACATCAAATATGGATTATTTATCAAAAGCTATGAAAGAGCTTAACAAAATTGAAGAATTACAAGATTCGCCGAACTTTCAATTCATTCTGGGACAATTGGACCTCCTTTTGCCACAAGTTAAAGGACGCCGTTATACTAAGCATATCGTTATCCTTGCAGCCTAGTTACTTTGCATATCACCAGCAGCATACAGGTTGTTAAGAAATTCTAAAACAATTACACTACCAAGAGAAAAATTAATTCGAGAGTTAATGTCAAAATCATATCAAGACAACAATTTGGCAAAACATTTTGAAACATTGAAGCCACAACAACGTTTGGTAAACATATTATTTGTTGAGGTCAAACTTAAAAAAGCAATGCGTTTTACTGGGGGGCATGTAGTTGGTCATGCAGCGCACAAATCAGAAGAACTTGCAACTTCAGCATTAGTAATTGAATTAATATGCCATTATGGTGGACCAAGGTACATCATAAGAATTATTCCTGTCACATGCCTAAAATCTTATCAATTAAAAGAAATGCTATTGGAAGCTGCTTTTGTCGTAAGAAAAAGGGGGATACATTATTTCATTTATCTGTGACAATTGCCCTTTAAACCAGCAAACTTATATTCAACTTGGTGGCCCCGGAAGAGTTTATTTACAACCAGATGGACTACAAGTATTTCTTGTTTATGACTTTATCCATATTTTTAAGAATATAAGAAATAATTGAATTACCGAAAAACTTAAAGAATTATCATTTACGCTAAACAACAAAGACTGTTGCATGTTGGGATGATGTTATCAAACTTTATCATGAAGATAATTAAAAAGCCAATTCGACTTACCAAATTAAATAACTGTTCTGTTCATCCAAAACCACTACAGCGTCAAAGTGTACCATTAGTTTGCCAAGTTTTTAATGATAAAACCCACGCTGCTTTTAAAGCACCAGCTGGGCAAACCTGAACCCAGGGGGGCACACCTTTTTAGAAAAAAAAACAGGAATTCATAGTTGCCGTCGGGAATCGAGAATACACATATTTCCCCAGTAAAGTATAGAAAACTAATCCCAATTTGCCCAAAACTCCAAGAATCGCAAGCCGTTCGCATTCAAAACTGGTCTAATAACACTGTTGCATTTAACGCTTAAAATTGATTGGACATTCATGTTTGTAGACTCTGATGAATCTTGTTGTTCATGTTCAATATTGTTCATATTTTGCTAAAAATATCTGAGAATATTTGTTTTCTAAAGAATCTTTCAAAGGTGTGCCCCCCCTGGCGCCGCCACTGTAAAGCACTCCAGTGCAATTTCAATTTTCAAGAAGGGACACTTGTTTTCATCAATCTTATAACGCAGTGGTTTAAAATGAAGAATGTTAAAGATAAATTCTCCTGCTTTCGACTTAAAGATGAATCTCGTGCTCCTTGGTCAGGGCCCGTATTCACTAAGAAGTTAAGTACGTACTTAAGTATGTACTTAGTACTTAAGTACTAAGTATGTACTTAAGTCGTATTCACTAAGATTGGTATTCACTAAGATTTAAGTGTGTACTTAAGTACATACTTAAGTACAAAACTTAAGTAACCTACTAAGTTGACTTAACTTATAAGAATTTTCTTTTATTGACTCTTTAGACGTTGGTGTTTAATTAGAACAATGTAATAGATTTCTAGTAGTACTTGCTTTACTTTAGGGGAAGTTTATGATTCTATTTTCAACATTTATTACAATTGGTTGTTGTTTTCTAAAAGTCTGTTTTTTCTCAAGCACAAAAATCACAGGAACTTCATTGAGAATATTCTTTTTAAAGTTAAAAGAATACAGCAAGCTATTACAATAGCATTCCATACACTAATACAGGGCCGTAGCCACTGGTCAGGTTGGTCAGGTTTCAACCTGACCACTTTTGAGTGTTGAATTTTCCCAATATGGCACCACTCGGTCAGGTTGGCAAGATTAACCTGACCACTCGGTCAGGTTGGCCAGATTAACCCGACCACTCGGTCAGGTTGGTCAGATTAACCTGACCACTCGGTCAGGTTGGCCAGATTAACCCGACCACTCGGTCAGGTTGGTCAGATTAACCTGACCACTCAGTCAGGTTGGTCATGTTAACCTGACCATTTTGATTTTGGTGGCTACGGCCCTGTAATATGCTATGCTATTAAATATAATTCAATAAATATAATTCAATTTCGTACTTAAGTACGTACTTAGTTAAGTATGTACTTAAGTACAACAATATTTCTTAGTGAATACGACTTAAGTATGTACTTAACTAAGTACGTACTTAGTACTTAAGTATATACTTAGTACTTAAGTACTAAGTAATCTTAGTGAATACGGGCCCTGATAATTGCGGAAGTTTTGATGCTTTGCAAAAAATCTGTGAAGTAATTTCAAGTTGTAAATGGACTGGTGGGCGGGAACGGAAAAGAAGTTGACTAAATTCACTGCTGAGGCATTTGTGACTACAACCATTAATAATATAGCTGCATCTAAATATCTGTTGGAGAATTATGATTTCCAATATATTCTTCCTTCTAAATTTTCTCAAGATCCTCTAGAAAAGTTTTTTGGTCAGGCTAGGCAGCATTGCGGCGGAAATTATTACATCGATATTGAAGATATAATATCAGCTGGAAAAATTCAACATTAATAAAATATGACATAATTTCCCATGGCACTACTGGTAGAAATTGTTCGGTCTGTGACTCATATATTGAAGAAACTGACATACAACTACTACATGAGTTGAGTGTCGAAGATACACAAATTTGCTAAATTCAAGTGATCCATTAAAACATAAAGTTGTTTATATTGGTGGATTTTTAGTTCATAAGCATGGACAACCTGATGTTGATGAAGGAGAGGTATCATCAGAATGTTTAAACGAGCTTAATCGAGTTGGGCTACCAATACCCAATTTAAATACAATCTTTTTCATTGTGCAATAACAGCTCACGAAAACTTTCCTGGAATGTAGACGAAATTGTACTATATACTTCAAAAGACTTTTATCATATAATGATGCACCTATTTGCATGCCAAACAGCAACCAACGTTGAATACAAGGCATATGTATTAAATAATCATAGTTGCATTATACGTAACGTATAACGTATATATGGTACCATTGAACGTATAATGCCATCATACGTAACGTATAATCATCATACAACGTATAACGTATAACGATTTTAACGTATATATGGTCCATTATACGCTCCCCGAACGTATAACGTATAATCGTATAATGCATCTATGTAAATAATAGTGACACTGAGAGAGAATTAGGTTGCTTGAGACGCAAGGAAAAGCTTTCTAATAACACTTACTATTCTCGATCCTAAGAATTCATTAAACATACTTATTTTTCATTATAATTACTTTATATCAAAGAATAGTCATGTGAATTTATTTACCCTTGCATTAATTATTAATATGTCGTCTAGCATTTATTTTAGTCTCTTTTTAGCTTAAGTACAAAATATAACTCTATTTTAATGAAAGATTACTAAACTGCGACTATAAACAAAAATCTACAATCGGTCCGAGTTAATAAGATTATTTCCATATTTGGAGTGCGAAAAGGAAAAAAACTAAAAAACTAGAAATATTTAAGATAAGCCAATAGGGTTAATAAATTCCCTATATACAACTTCCCATTCGCCCATAATACATTCTTCATGTCTAACTTTAACTGATTCCGAAATTTCAACATTTTACCATATATGGAAAGGTGTGAAAACCGCAAAACAAAAAAACAGAGATATTTGAGATATGCCAATACGACCAATGGCATCACCATATACGACTTCCTATTCAACAATAATACATTTAATATCAATACACTTAATAGTTCTAGAGATAACAATGGACCCGAGTTTGAAGACCCGAGATTGAGAGTCGACAGTCCATATTATTAAGTAGTCTATGTCTGTAGTGCACTTGAGGTCGAGGATATGGCCGATCATCATCTCACCACATTGGCACACTTCTACGAAGGAAAAATCACCCGGACAACTTGCCTATGAGAGGATCATGTGGTTTGAAAGGTGCCGACAAGGCGATGGGCCTGCAACAATCACCACTTTGAGGAGACTTGTCGATGAGACCGCAATAAAGTGGATGATTCCAAACATGCATGCTCTGTGCGTGACGTACGTTTGCCTTCCCGTGAGCACATGCGAAGCTGAGCGTTCATTCAGCATGCTAAGGAGAATCCACACATACATGCGAAACAGCCAAACACAGCAGCGTCTTAACCACTGTGCAATATTATTAGCTCATAGGGACGTCACTTGTGAAATGGAACTTGATGGAATAATAAATGAATTTATGGAAAGGACTTCTTAAAGAATGAATATGTGGGCCTAACTAACCGCGGATTGCAGGTAGCATATGATTTTTGCTTTTCTAGTAGGTTTTTGACATTCAAAACAGTTTTTCCTATTTAAGGATGGATGGAAAATTATAATTACTGTAAATGTAATCCTATTCTGATCAATTCACAATTTAACTCGAAACTTACATTGTACTCGCCACCCCTGATTTCAAGGATTTTATGCAAAATTCTCCGCCTATGACTCTAAGTACATACTTTCAGAACATCACGATTATTTTCCATAGAAATTCATCCATATTCCCATTTGTGCCACAGTGCCGCGATTGGCATGTGTCAGAGACATTTATGACACTTCATGTACATTTGCAAATTACATAAATAACAAATATTTTTAATTGATAACTTTAGTGAGATATTTATACTAATTTAAGAGTAGTTTTAACTTTAAACAGGCGTGAATATGTTCCCAGGTGAATATTGTGTCTGCATGAAATTCTTATGTTCAAATAATTTGGCTGGTCGGTGTGAAAAGATGTCCGTAAATGCCATTCAAAGTTTGGCAATAGCAACCAGGAAGAAAAGTTCACTAAATATAGCACCAAAATATAAAGATGTGCGTAAATAGTCATTCAAAGTATGACAATACTAGCAAACAGAAGAAAATATCACTAAAGATAGCACCAAAATATAAAGAGAAATTCTGGACTACTAATTATGAACTTCCAGTGATGGCGAAAAAAAAATTAGAGCGTTCTAAAGAACTTTCTCCGGACATCTCATTCTAACCTGCCAAAAATTAGGCTACCAGCCCTTAAGGCCCGTCTTTAGAGCACTAGGCTCCTCTATGCACGTCGGGCAAAAAAGGAAAAGCCGAAGTTTAATGTCATTATTTCCTAAAATTTTTCAAGTTAATCGGCCAACTCGTTTTCAAGGGGCAGCCAATTGAAATTCACCTTTGATCAAGAGTTTGGCTCTTCGATTATATTATATACAAGCCGAACTTAAGACCCTAGACAAATCGCATAATGATTAGTAATCGATTGAATTCACATAGAATAGTTAGTATGCCTGTAGCATAGTTGTCAGAACTGATTTGCGTCACTTAGTATGCATACACGAGTCAATTTTGATTAGTCAGTCTGGAATTCCGTCATCAGAGTGGGGGATCCAAGAATGAAAGTGGATTTTCGTTGAGCTTGGCATGAGTGTATTTGGTAAGGAGGGATGAGTAATGATCAGAATTAATTGAAACTTGAAACAAAGCTACTGTATATACGTAGTTGTGTTGGGGATGAACCTGTCTTTTCAAATCTAACTGACCTGGGAACCTCACAAGAGGGTGACGAATGGGCAGTCGAAAGTAGGAAGTCGAAGTCAGACTTCAAAGGGCTGTAATTTAAAAAGTTTGTATTGTAAAGATTAGATCTAGGTCTATTCCAATTACATATGTATTCATTAGTTTACACTTGGTCTCAACCAATTTGGAACAATTTTGCAGGGCTTTTCACGAGTCATTTGATTGACTCGATGACTCGCGAGTCTCCATGAGTCATCGAGTCAGACTCGGTGACTCGAGTCACCGAATTTGTCACGAGTCAATTGACTCGGTGACTCAAGTTCTTATGTGACGTGATTATCCCATAGATCTTTATACATGTGGCCAAAAACGAACGCAGTCTCCATTTCGATACATCGGAAATATAATGGCCGATCTCGTATCTATCGCTAAAAAATGATCGCGATCATGATCCCACATTTATCTGTAGACTACAGAATCCATTGTGAAATTTCCGCGTATTAGGAACTTTTACTAGGAATCGCTTATATCGCGATAGGTTATACTTTGTAGGAGTAATCTCACTTGTCTGGGATGCAGAAAATCCTAATTAAAATCTTGTGAATCCTCTTGACCATCTGAAACATCCACATCCACATCCACAATCACTGATTTGGTACGGAAATACCTCCCATGCGAATAACCATCTCCATATTTTGATATTTGCTCTCTAAACTTCGCCTTATTCATTTCATCTTCAGCAAAGATGTCTTTCCACGGGATTGGACTTTTTATAGTCATGTCCGTTTATCATCAATCAGACGAAATCGCTCCTTTGTGCGCATGAAAGGATTATATGGAGAAAAGCGTGGGAAGATATTTTGTACAGCTTTATATCCATCAATGCACCGGATGATGGCCAAAGCAGCACCCAGTTTTAGCGCATCCAATCCAGCTTTTTCTTTCTTCGGGACCATTTGAACAGTTTAAACAAGAGATTGTGCATAGTTTCGTTATTCAAAAAAGATTCATTCAAACAAGAGATTGTACATAGCTTCGTTATAATTTGTAGTCATTCCAAAAAATTTATATTGTTCGTCATTGTAATATAATTGTGAGATTTGTTCAACGTGTTCAACTAATGCCACAGCTAGATAGTCAGAGTGGTGAGGCAGAGTAGAAGTGTCCAAAAGTGCTCTTTTGTAGTCACACCAGCTATCTATACCACCTGGGCATAATTGGTGTTCTACGGACGCATTGGGGTCATTAGCCCCAATATTAAATGGTAATGCATCTATTTCATCCTTTGCACCAGTAGGATTTCTCTCATTATTTTCTAGAGTAAGACGATACAGGTGGCAAATTCTTCCAGATATCGAGGGAGCATGTATTTGATTTCCTTAGGCTGAGATTCGACTGGTGCTTCCCCCAATAATACTTATCTGCTTCTAATTAATTCGTAATAAGATTATTCATAATGGTTCACATAACATGGTTTAGACAATCGATCTTCCTAATGTTCATATTAATACCCAATTGCTGATATAGATGTGTGAGGTATTATTCAAGGATTCAACAGCATCATTATTGCCATCACTTTCGAGTGTATGAAAAACGATACCTCTCTCGTAAGCATGCTTAACTTTTCTTCACGTTGTGGTCTGGTATTATTTTGTGGGGCAATAGAGGCGTATTTAAACTACTATGTTCTCCGCCATGTTGTATAGTTATATCGTTCAGATCTACGTTGTCTTCTAGTGATGAATCCATACAGATGCTGTTCGGAATCAACTCCTTCAAAGATCTGTTGTGATGAGTTTCGGAAGTAAGGATGGTATCCGAATTCTCTTTTTCCGAACTGGGCACTTAAGTTGCACTCCTGTCTCTTACGTTGAGATTCTCCCGTAATATTATTATCATTATTGACCGGATAGAGGTCTTCAAATTTAGATGATAAACTAAATCGCTCTTGATCTTTACGCTGGACATGATGTTGTAATCTGTTTATATGAGTCACTTTGGTCCTCCCATCAAAATGTCGTATTTGGATATCGATGATCCATCAACCTAAGAATCCATGCCCCTTCCCACTTATCCCGTAATATTCCGGTCTACTACTCTCTGTTGGATGGATAGCAGAACTCTTATCACCCGTGTGGAATTTCGATATACATTGTACAGTGGAACTCGCTTAGTACGTACTCGGCTTAAGACGTACTCTCGGATATTACGTACTGTTCGCTAATAACCGATTTTCTCTCCTATATATCTGATCCATTATTAATGATTCGGTTAATACGTACTCGGATAAGACTTACCAATTTATATTCCCAAGTAAACAAAATGTATGTATTTTAATTCGGTTAGTAGGTACTCTAGAAAAGTATCAGCAGAACTCGGTTATTATTTGGTTTGGTTTAAGTAAGCAGGTGACAACTAAAACACACAGTGCCGTAGCCACCAATTAAAAGTGGTCAGGTTAGACCGGGCTGGATACAGTACCAACAGGGCCAAGGGTTCAGGTTAACCTGTCCAACCAACTAAAAGTGGTCAGGTTGAAACCTGACCAACCTGACCAGTGGCTACGGCCCTGACACACCATATCGTTAGGTATGTTATGTACTTGTATACCATACATCTTATCATATCATTGAACAAGTCAGTATTTCAACTTGTGGAATATCCATACGGATAAGACGTACCTCGGTTAGTACGTACTTTTTCTTGTCACCAAGGTGGTACGTATTAACCGAGCTATACTGTAATTGAAAAATACGCACCTCTGTCGGCATTGCTCTCTTGCAGCATGATCCTCAACAAAATCTCTTAATTTGGCTAATTTTTCGCGCGCAAAAATTAATAAGTTGGATCATGAGACTTAGCCACTTATAAATTACTTGGCATGCACGAATCGCGCCCACATAAGTTCGAAAGGTATAACCTTTGACTAGTATGTGTTGTTGTACGAAAAGCATACAACACTAAGGGAAGATATATTTCCCAATCCCAAGTTTCGTCAACATTAACACCTAAGCATTTGTAAAAGAGCTATATTGCTTCTCTCCACCTGAGAGATTCCCTGAGGATAATAAGCTGAGGTGTGTTTTACATATTCCTCACCCTCTGCATTATCCTTTCAGCTAAGTTCATTCAGAATTGGTGCCCTGATCCGAATGAAGGAATTCTGAATGCATATTTTCGAGAAAGTTTCCGTTAACAATTTTGTAATTGTTTCAGCTCTCCGTTCTAACATCGAAAATGACTCTAACCACTTTGAAAATGAGTCTTCTATAACAGTAAGTACCTATTTCCATCCGAACCAAGGTTGATAAATGATTTTTAAAATAAAAAAATCATTATTTGATTGTGTATTTTGTAATCCATATTAAATTTACCAATACTTCAAATACATTGAGAATCAGATAGTTTAATAGTGTACTTTAGCTAAACCTAAACTCAATATGATTATGAAAATATTATAATGTAGAAATATTATTGGAATCTTATTTAGATAGATTGAGCATTCTGTAGATAAACATAAGTGTTTCCGCCTTCTCGATTCCAAGTTTATTCTTCATGTTGGAATGTATATATCCAAATTTTGAAAATATGCGTTCAACTCTGCACTTGATGCCACAGTTGTCAAGAAACTTTCTGCTACCGCCACAAACTCTTTCTCCACTATTCCATCTAGAGATCTCTACCAATAGGAACCGAAGTCTCACGCTTGCAATTATACTTTGGTTGAACGTATATGATTTGAAAGGTTCGCAGTCTGCTTTAAACTTTACCAAAGTTCCCATTGTTTCCGGGTACCGATTACTAATATCTCCATGGCTTTATCAATCTCCGCTGTACTAATTAAATCTCCTCGGTATCTCGGATCGATTAATTTTGCACAATAGAGTGCAGGGGTAATGGCTTGTGCAGCTCTATTGTGTACATTGGTTAGTACATTCGTAAACTGTCCTGTATTAATTAAATCTTCCAACAGTTTCGCTGGTAATAGCATTATCTCTTTGAATCCAATCCAAAGCTATGAAATCGGCTTTAATCTAAATAAAAATTCATCGGCTTTTCGTTTTATGGAATAATTCTTTACCTTGTTTGCTATTTTAAGATGAATTTCATCGCCGTATTCCTCGAAAACCTTAACTAGTATTGGCCAATTCGCAATATAGCTCTTCAAACATTTCTAACGGTATTACATCGCACCTCACCGAGAAGTAGGCCAATTTTTTTACCTCAAATATCTTAACAGTTTAATTCTAAACTGAAAGCTGAATATTATATTACTTCAAAAATATAAAATAGCTGTAAAACTCACGTTGTATAGCTACAATTGGAATTCGCCTAGTGTGACTATTCTAATTGTTGAGAAATAATTATTCAAAACTAGAAATGAACAGTGAGTATTATACACTCAATTCTTAAAATAAATACAACTAGTGCATTCTAACTACTTCTTTGGTTGCTATTATAGACGAGTTTCATAATAACGGTGAGTATTTAATCCTAGTTCTAAATTCTAATAACACATAAAATAATCACGTTCAATAAATTGATAAATTCAATATAATATATTTCATCCGTTAGTTGACTACAAAGCTTCAAAACTTTATCTGTCGCATTTTGTCAAGTTTTCTCGTAAGTTTTAAATGATAGCATTTTAAATTCTCTATTTAATAAAGCCAATTCTAATTCCCGAAAGTTCCCGATAAATTAGTTTAGTTACTTCGAACTTACTTAGGCACTAGAAATATTTCACAAATTCGAAATTCTAAGTTGTATGTAAACAATGTGGTTGCTTAGCTGAATTATGAAAAAATCTTTTAATTTAATCAACAATTAGTAGGTAATGTATTTTAATGCTTATTTAGAATATGAACAACTCTGAAGCTTTTCAGTTTTTCTGCGAACACAAAACACATAGTTCCCGCTCGATTGCTGACCAATTTATTTCATCTTTCGGCTTCGAACGAAATGATTTGAATTTCTTCCGTTTGAAGTTTACTGAGATTCAGAAAGAGGGGACTTATTCCATAAGAACTCGACCTTGATACTTGGAATTCTATGTATTTTTGTCATATTCCGAAGAGGATTTAAGTTGAGTTAACTAAGTTGAGCACCACTTCTACCATAAGCTTTGAAGAGGACCTCAATATTATCAAAAGAAAATCGATTGGTGATCTAACCACTAAAGCGTAGAGGAATCGTCTCTATTCCCTCAAATCACATCTTGATACTTCTACTCAGAACGAAAGTGTATCTCCTAAGACACTTACGACTTATCTCTTATTACTTTGCTCTAATGAGGACCTCGACTTTAGTAGTGCTAAGGTTTGCAAAGAGATAATCGATAAGGGAAATTATTCTCATATGTGCCCACAATTATCGCTGGATAAATCTGCGTTTCTTATTGACTCCCTTGACATTGGCAAAACTAAGTATCTAGAACTCCGACGTACTTTGGTCTCAGATGATCTCAAATTACCCGGATATAAGAGGGTAGCTGTTCATCGGTCTCAAATTAACTTGGTGGAGGAGGTGCGGCTGATTCATAGGGCATTTCCGATAGGAGTAGGGATTTCTTACACAAAACTACTCTCCCATACTGTTGAGCGCATTGTAATGAACTTAAGTGTCAATAATCAAGACTTTCCTCTCAAAGTTAAAATGTCCGATGGCCTAGTTGGATCAGGGTGTCATAGAGTGATCAACATGCAAGAAGTTATCCTGAGCTCTCAAAGTCATTTTTGTTATTTGGGTTTAAAATTAACGCCATCCTAAATGCAAACAACAATATTCTGTGGAAACCAAATAAACCTAATTCGCCATATTCTACTAGACATGTTGCTCTTTTAGCCATTCCGGAGAATGAAGAAAATGTGAAGTTCTTGATGGATTCACTAATAAATCAAGAGACTTTAGCAATTGAAGAAAGCGGGTTGAGTTTACACAATGGTCATGCCGGGGTTAAGATAATTCATTCTCATTTCGACACGAAGATGGCAAAAATCTTAAGCGGCGCTGGTGGAGCAAGTTGCCAATTGTGTACAGCGTGATTCGCTCAAATACATGACATTAGTTTTGTTAAAACTGGATATCCTGTGAATAGGACAATTCATGACATCTTGCTTTATATTCAGAGGTTGATGAGGATTATTTTTTGTCTTTGCCATCAAATCAGAGATTCAATTTAATTAACACACAAGCAGTCTCAGATAAAGATATAGTTTCAGCTTCTACTCTACATGCTTATCTGGGAATTTTCAGCTGGTTCTTATTATTAGTCTCCCATTTACAGTGTGGTGCTAAAAAATGGTCACCGACTTCGTTAAAATTGTAAGTGATAAGAAGTTTATTAACAACCTAATCAAAGAAAAATAAATATTCGATTGACGCACCATCAGTCCAGGGTGAAACTTCAGCAACAGGAAATGTTGTTCGGAGGTGTTTCACACGTAAGGATGATACAGTCAAAGATTTTCTTTATTGGGTTTTGACAGTTATCCCTCAATAAAATCATCAAAATATCAATAATTTTTTAATAATTTGGGTGCTATTTTAAGGCTATACAATAGCAATAGAAAAATAGACACTGAAGGCCTTGACAATGTATGCTGAGAGACATATGAATCAATTTTGATAAATTTTTCATGGACACGTCACCCCAACATTACATAAACTTCTTGCACATGCAGCTCAAATCATTTCAGATCACAATGGTGGATATGGGTTGGAAGTTTTATCAGAGGAAGGGTTAGAAGCTTGTAATAAGCTTGTGAGACGATATCGCGAGAGGTTGTCAAGGAAATTTAGCTTTGAAGATAACGTTTGAGATGTCTTCATCAGGCTTATTTCCCATAGCGATCCTATTTTGTCTTCATTTTGTAATAATACGAAAGAAGTGTTGGAGGTAGATGTATCGGAGCTAAAAGCGATCAAGACATTCTCGTAAATTCACTTATTAATGAAAATCTACTGTAATTGATATCAATAAAGTGCTTTTCCTCAAGAATTTGTACATAATATAGCAAATTTTGATAATAAGGCTTTTATAGATATAATGTTCAATTGTATAAACTTTATAATACAGATTGGGGTAACTAGAGTGAGTTAATTAGAAATTCCCAAAATATAATGACAATGACGTCACAACTTTCACACCTGAAGCCAGGAAAAAATCTAATTATACCAATAGATTCTATGGATACGATTTCCCATATGCAAAAATATAGTTTAATCCCCTATCTCATACCTAAATAGCTACTTCCAGGATTTGAACATTTCGTTCCACTGTGCACCTCATGTGGAAGAACAAGAGCTTTAACTTCAGAAGCCCTGTATCTTGTGGTCGGTAGATGGTTTTCGAAAATATTTAATAATTTGGAGCACTTCTTTAACTTCTGGGATTTGAACATCTTGTGCCAATAGATTTAGCAGATGGGCTGACCATCCGCATGTTTTCTTTGAACTTTCTTCTAACTGTCCATGTTTGCAGCATTGTCTGTAACTCCGCTTCCGACACGACAATTAAATTTTTCTTGACAAGACTTAATGGAATTTTCTGCGAGCTGCGTATGGTAATCTGAAGTGTGAGCACATCCAGATATATCAATAGTATCTGTCAGAAATGTATCTCCTTTATCAGTTGTGACACTTTACGCACACAACCGGTTCGTTATGAACATTACTCCACCTGTACAAAGACAAAGAAATTGTTTTATTTCGAGTGTTTGTCTGCAAGTATTCTTTAATGAACCTTGTACCTCAGCCAATAACTTTCCAACAACATCATAGCGGCTTGGTGGCGAGTAACCTGGACGCAACACGCTTATTAGTTTAACAAATTCTGGATGTCCCACTACTATAAATGGTCTGTTTGTTGGATAGAAATATCGAGCAATTTGCTCATCAAGTAGTTCAGCTTCTAATTTTGAGGTTTTTATTGTATAATTTCCAATTGTGTCACAATCTTCCTTTTTTTGGAGATAACTTGTCTTGGTGTTCACAAACGTTGCATGCACTTAATCAGACAGATCATTTTGAGGATTTTCTTGGGATAACTGTATTGCCTCAATGGAAAGATCTTGTGAATTTGAACTACAAATAGCATAATGTTGTTTAAGTCTATTTACCACTCCTTGCATCTCCTTTTGGCACAATGTGCACTTAGCTTTCCAACTAGATATCCCAGGAGTCTCAAACCTATCGAAATGTAACGATATAGGAACTTGTTTCCTTCCTGCCATGAATCGAAAATTATAAAATGACCAATTATTTAGTACTGTTGTTGTTGTTACATACACATGCGATCTGTCTCTCTTTATACTCGCATGGTAATTACTTAGTAGTAAGTTTGGAATACAATTCTATGATTTCTGGTTAAAGTGTTCTCAAGAGTATACATCAATTGAATAATTATAGTTGGTATATTGCAGGTTTTTTTTTAAGGCCGACAAAGCTGGGCACTAAATAGTTAATCGTTAATAAACGAATTTAATTTTTAATAAACGATTTAACTTTTAAGTTAACTTTAAACATCATGAACGGACTAATTAACTTCCGCTACATTGTCTTACTTCCGTTACAAGTCCGTTAAAGCCCCTCTATATTGGACAATGCTCCTCAATGAAGAAGTGAAGAAAAAAACAATCGAGTTTAATGCTCTTTCTTACACTAATAATTTCGCATTGCTCGACAAATTAAGTGAATTGGTTGGGTAGTCACCAAAATCTTTCTAAAGTCACGAAGTTTTATCTTTGGTCGCAAACTAATCCACCATAAATTGTGGATTATTTGACTTTGTGTATGTTGCAGTCAATGTGCGTTTTCAGTCAAAACGGGAACTGACTAGACAAAACGCACTTTGACTGCAACAGATGTTGAGCCACCGGTTATTTAGTGGGATCAAAATTTCACAGAAATTATAGGACCAATTACAGTTTGACTATTTTCGGTTTAATGATTTCTCCGCTTAATTCGGTCAAAATAACCTGGTCCCGTGGTGAATCTATAAAGCGGAGTCAATGTATATCAAAGTTATGCTAGCAGAAATTTTATCTTAAAAGACCCAACAAAAGCTCATTTTATAGATTAGGAGTTTTAGGTGTTTTTAGAGAAAAAAGGTGACTTTGTTGTTGTTGCATAATATAGATTAACTGTAACGGTCTATCGTTAACTTCTGTAATATTGTTAACGAATTAACGGAGTTAACTTTTTGGTTCGCGGATTAACGATTTAGGAAGTTAAATTTTTGATTAACTGAGCCTACCTTTGAAGGCCGGTTTGGTATAAATTTTGAAAACCAAGTTTTTGGCGTTGCTACCGGGCCGCTGTAGTGTTGAGTTACACCAAGGCCGCGCTGAGTTACACAAAGGTATCAACCTTAATATATACCTGGTATATTGAATGCCAATGATGAAGATTGTTGACGGTAAATTCGACAATAATAAATGAATACTTCAGATGATATAAATCATGATTATTATTAATAAAAATAATTGATTTAATTCAATGAATTACATACAACAACCCTGTTCCGAACTTTTAGGAACTTCTAATACAGTGGAACCCAGCATAACGGTCAAGTCAGAATTGCGGCCACCCCGATATTCCGGGCACTTTTTAAAGTCCCGTCTGACTTCACATAGATATCAACATTGATTTATTTCAGAATTACGGCCACCCCGCTATTCCGAATTCCGGTCATTTGTTTTAGAACGAAACCATATTTTTAACTTCGGAATTACGGTCAATTACTTTTAACAATAGGGAATCATTATTACATGTTTGAAAACGAAAACAATTTCTTGACAATTAAATAACAATACATTGTATTAGTAACCTATAAATGCAAAAGCATATTACTTTGTCAGTAATTCATAAGTTATTAATGGCATCAAGTAAACGCAATGAACTGGATCTCAATCAAAAAGTTGAGCTAATTAAAAATTGTTCTGGTCAATCGCATCGGCAATTGGCAGAAAAAATTTAATATCGGAAGAACCCAGGTATCCTCCATACTTAAGCGAAAAACAGACTATTTGACAGCTTATGAGGAAAATCTGAGAGGAGACAGGAAGCGGCATTGTTATTCCAACGAATATAATATTCTAGACACAGCTATGTGGGACTGGTTTCAATCTGCTCGCTCAATAAACATACCCCTCTCTGGGCCGTTGATTCAAGAGAAAGCATTAGAATTCGCAGCATCTTTAGGAATTGACGAATTTAAAGCATCAAACGGCTGGCTAAATTTATTAATAAACGTCATAATTTAGTCTGTAGAAAAATAAGTGGAGAACGAGGATCAGTTGACGATGGTACAGTAATGGAATGGAAGGAGAAACTGGCATCTATCATATCAGGTTATCAATTGCACAATATATTCAACATGGATGAGACAGGTATATTTTTCCGTGCCCTTCCAGACAAGACTATGCATGAGCGAGCTAAAGAATGTACTGGAGGAAAACGTTCGAAGGATCGAGTGACTTGCTTACTCTGTGTTAATGCGTTGGGAGACTTTGAGCGGACATTGATTATTGGACACTGTCTAAATCCTAGATGTTTTAAGAACATCCCGCCGTTTCATTTACCGGTAACATATCGTGCAAATAAGAAAGCTTGGATGACTAGCGTACTATACCATGAGTGGCTAAATGCTTTAGACGCCAAAATGCGCAATCATAATCGGCATATCTTATTGTTTTTAGATAATGCACCATGTCATCCACCAGGAAATTCTCTAACTAACATAAAATTGATATTTTTACCAGCAAATACCACTTCTATTCTACAACCACTTGATCAAGGTATTATCCAGTGTTTGAAGTTGCATTATCGAAAACGTCTTCTCCGTCGTGTGGTAAGTCAAATCAATAATGGTAGCGGGGCTGAAACAGTAGCTCGAAGCGTTAACATCCTAGATGCTTGTCAATGGATAGCAGCTGCGATTAAAGAAATACGTCCTAGTACTGTACAGAAATATTTCTCCAAATGTGGACTAAATTTGAACTTCGAAGATGATACACCAAATAACGAAGATGAAGAAATCGAAACAATTAAAGAATTGCTTAATTAAGCCTTGGATCGTAACATTTGTGATAATGTCATTATAGATCCTGAAGCATATGTCCACATTGATAGTGAAATTCAAGTTAATGATAACTTAGAAGAGGATGGGAATAGCGTATTCTGGAAAATTCACTAGAAAATGAAACCCCCGAAGATCTCTCTGATGAAGATGAACCAATTGAGCAGCCAGAAATCAAGAAATTCACTTTCATCGATGCGTTATCCTGCATCGCGAATTTCAAGGTATTCTTAAAAGACCAGTCAATGACTGATGACCTTACCATGATGTCTTCTCTTGAAGATAAAGTCAACGCAAAGGCCATTTCCGCACATTTTCCAGGTCATCAGAAGCAATCAAATTTAAATGCGTATTTTAATTAGTAATTATGTAATAGTATGTTCTAATTGGTATGGTATGGTAAATGTTAATTGAATATGGATTTTATAAAAAAGTTCACAATTACGGCCACCCCGAAATTACAGCCATTTTTCTCGGTCCCAAGGGTGACCGTAATTCCGGGGTTCCACTGTACATTAAAATGTAATATTTGCAACGATCTTGTTCAACAACTTCGCTTTCTGACATATAAAACAAGAATCAACATATTCCGTTACTGCCAGTTGCGTACCAACCCAATATGCTTTCATTTTAAATATATCCAATGTCTTTTCTACACCTTGGTGCTCTCCTTTATCATGGGCACGTTCCAGGAATTCTGCTTTCATTTGCTCAGAAATAACCACAACACTATGAAGATTTCGAATGATTGTACCATAAAGTTCCGAATTAAAACTCCATTTACTAGAAATAGCTCTTTATTAATTAGTTTAAACCTTTTATACTCTGACATTCCACAATTGTACCGAGAACTGCTCATCTGATGGAACGACTTCCATTTCCGCGATAACTTACTAGATATCCTGTCGTTAATTTGAAGCTTTCTAATCTGCTCAAAATCCAATTCCAGAAGGGAATTGGATTTTGAGGGGGTAATATATAGATTTCTTGATTTCTAGCATCATCATGATAACTAGAGTGCGTCATTCTAGCATAGATAGTGAATATCCATGGTTTGTCTCATTCTAGCATGCGAGTCATTCTGGCATACAACAGGACATCAACTCAAATTGGTTGTCCAAGATTCTTTGAAAACCATTCCGGAAGTAGCAATCGCTCTGGAGCGTATGTACGCTGGTTGAAATTATCAAGAACTCCCCATCTGCATTGTAATTTTCGTTACAATTTATATAATTTATGTCGAAATCAACTCCTGGATCAGCACTGCCCATCGCCATAATCTACCCACAGTTTTTTTAGGTGTGAAACCAATCCAATGGTTTGTGTTCCGTTAATATATCGATCTTCCTCCAAATCAAGTAATGTCTGAAACGTTTCAGAGATTCGACAATAGCAAGGCATTCTTGTTCTATCGTGCTGTAATTTGGTTCACCAATTATTAAATTTCTACTGAAGTATGCAATTACATGACGTTCTTGTTCGAGAACTGCAGCTAAGCATGTCCCACTGGCATCTGCGTACAACTGGAACTTTTTGTTAAAATCTGGACCATAGAATTCTAACATACTACGGCAATGGCACTCATGTTTTTGGAGCATAGATTGGTTAAACGAGCTAGTATATAGTATTAGATAATATACCTATTATACACTCCCCTACCAAAAGTATTCGTACTCCAAAAAAATGGGACAACACTAAGAAGTTGGTTACAAAATCATTGCGTTCTCCTCTGGAAATAAATCATTCTGAAAACCTGTTGCTGATAATGGTAACTTCCAGCATTTTAATTAGCAATAACTGTACTAAATGCTTACTTCCTTCTTCTTAATAAAATAAAGCTCTCCATCTCGTACGACAAACCTTTTAGACTTTTTGCAGATAATCCACTTCAAAATATGAGGTCATTTGGATACTTTTCTGAGTTAGATATAGATACACTGATTCCACTAAATCTGCCTCAGGATTAAGGGGTACAGTAGATCCTCCTCATCCGGGCAGCCTCGTCCGGAGGGTGCCCGGATCTCGGAAATAATCATAATTTCTATTGTATAATCAACTAGTGTTTATGTTCTGATGTCTCAATACCTGTTGTCTGACCTGATACGCACCTCCGACATCTGATCTTGGTATAAGTTTACCCAAAGAGTTAATAAATTTCGAATATAAAGTAGCGAGATTACCATAAGGCCAAATCCAAACCAATATTTACCGCACAGATAAGGGTGGTTCTACTTTTAGCAACATGTTTGACATACAAATCTGCAAAGATAAACTATATTTTGGGGCTAATTCGCAGAAAAATAGCGAATTAATTTTGAACTTATACAAAAATGTTGCCCGGTTCTGAGAGGTCCGGATCTGGGAGGTTCTACTATATATAATTCTAGTAACTAAAAAAAAATGTTTTGCGACGTGGATTTAACTGGATAGAAATTTGATGACTATATTGTGAGTTTAAGGAATATACGTATGAAAAAAATGATTGTCCTATACAATTTCGCGCTAGTGGGAGGTCTGTTAGAGCAACTATAGTGCGATCTAACAAACAATACACATTAATGTGCAAAGGTCTGGCCGGACCTATTTTAGCAAGCTAGGACCATTTATGGGCGGTCAAAATTAGTCCCGGACCATTTATGGCCGGCCAAAATTGGTCTGACCCGACAAGTTTTGGCCCGGACCAATTTTTTCGCGACACGCCCACGCATCTTGCTTTGTGTACTCTCTGCTCCAAACTGTCCTCCTCGGTAGCTTATTTTAGTTGTCACCTTCTCACTAAAAACCAAATAATACCTGAGTTCTGCTGATAGTTTTCTAGAGTACGTACTAACCGAATTAAAATAAATACATTTTATTTAAATTGGGAATATAAATTGGTACGTCTTATCCGAGTACGTATCAACCGAATCATTTATAATGGATCAGATAGGAGGAAAAATCGGTTATTAGAGAACTGTACGTAATATCCGAGAGTACGTCTTAAGCCGAGTACGTACTAAGCGAGTTCCACTGTATTATCATTACCACTTTAAAATTGGAATTAAAATAACTCAAACTCAGAATGATCAACTTAATAAATCGGTAAGCCATAGGCAGCTAATAAACAATAGGCAGTTTAGCGATAAGAAGTGTGCGTGACATTCGATATATAAGGCCATACAACTGAGTATTTTTTTTGGACCATGGATTATTTAAGGTTAAATTACCCCAGGTGAATGAAAGTTCTTGTATTAATCTGTAATTGTGAGAAATAGATCCCTACACGCTATAAAGCAATAAACCAAAAAGAAAATGTCTCTATCTATTATACTATGTATTTTTTGTCAGTTTCAAAATTTTGCTAAAATAAATCTCCCATAGGGAGATTTCCAAAAGTGGTGGTCGATATTATGCGGTATTTTGACAAAGCGGCCATCAATGTTTGTAATCAGAATCAATATTTAAACATTATAAGCGTACGGAGTTGGTAGTCGGTTTACATTTTTGAATTATGACTCCAAATGTATTTTTTCAAACATTTTATCAAATAACGCATCAAAAGATGACCTTTTTATTAATTTTTTGCGTTCAAAAGGTCGCAATTTCTTTTATTTAGGTCAAATCAAAATTCTAAACCGGCCACCAACCGCCCATAACGGTGATCTATGTGATATATCGCACAGGATAAGATCTTGCAAACCACACACTTATCCGGTTGAGTTTGAAGAAATCCCCCTATGGTACTTTTGTATTACCATAATACTGACGCCCCATAAATCGAATTTATAGAAGAAAATCGGATTTCGTTTTCAGTTTGGAACTAGCTATAATGTCTTCCATCATATATGTGATAATCAAATACCTAACTTCAAAACGAAATTTATGTGTTTTTTTGCCTGAATCTGCCCTAATTTAACCTTAAAGTTCATTGATAAACAGGTCATTGATATTTATCTACATAACTAGTAATGATAGACGTCATAAATGTACTACAGTCAACTCCGCTTAATAGAGCACCGGTTAATCGGTTTCTCCGCTTAATCGGGTCAAAGTATCACAGGATTTTTAGGACAGAATTACAGTTTGGCTTACAATATTTTCGGTTAATCGGTTTCTCCGTTTAATCGGGTCAAAACAACCTGGTCCCTAGGTGGCGCTATTAAGCGGAGTCGACTGTATAACTACATAGGAACAGGGTATCAAGTTATAAATAGCATCCTTCAGAATTGTGCTATTTCACCATATGATTACGTAATTGCTATTTTGTGTGCGAAATATCGTGTTTTAATAACCTGCTTTAACCATAGATATACGCGTTATAAATGTTCAAGATTGGAACATGATGATGCCCAGGACTAGTTAAAGAAAAAGATTGAAATTATAGATGGAATGTTGACACATTCCTCGGTTGCTATGGATAGGTATAGTTCTTAAAATGAACCATTACTCAAAGACTATCAATTTTATGTAAACTGGGCTCGTTCTGATCTATCCGGAATAGTTAACTTCCTATTCATTGAGAATACATCATTTATGCATAACTTCATTAACTTTTGAGATAATGAGATAATTAGCACATAATTTTTCTAGGCTGTTCCATAATGTTCCAATCTTGAACATTTATAACGTTTTAAATATGGTAAAGCAGGTTATTAAAACACGATATTTCGAACCCAAAATAGCGATTACGCAAACATATGTTGAAATAGCACAATTCTGAAGGATGCTATGTATACCTTGATACCAAGTTCCTATATAGTTATAGTACGTTTATGACGTCTATCATTACTAGTTATGGAGATAAATATAAATCACCTATTTATTAATGGACTTTAAGTAATCCATGGTATAATCAGTGGTATGGCCTTATATATCGAAGGTCACGAAGTGTGGTGGCAATTTCCCATCATCAATTAAATATAAATTCATAAAAATGTAGTTAGATATCAGAATTCTATTTAACTTGTAGTAGAGGGGGATTTATTTTTGAACCAGAAGATAAGACAACAGCATCAAACGGTCAATTTGTAGTTATTCCCCAAACACGAGACTTCCTCGAATTGACATGAGTACTATGCAGAAATATTTGAGACAATTTAATCAAAGTTTAAATAATTTTCCAAAAAAGAAATTAAATTGATTGCGTTAAAAAAATATAAAAAGTCACAGAAAGTTTAGTGATGATCAAAATTATAGATCTAATCAACTCAGTACAATATAAATTTATTCCTTGTCCAATTAATGAAGTTACTAAATCGTTCAAGTAAATATATTAATTCACATGTTTCTTAAAAGTGGGCTTAGTGTAGCGTGTAAGCAGATCAGCATAAATTTCATAACGAGCAGTCATTTGAAATCCCCATTTATCTTTTATCTGCCTGATGAGATTTAGATCTAATTGAGTTATTAATAACCCATCATCTAATCTAGAAAGCCCGGGTGTTCTACTACCATCAGGAGCCGAAACGTAACTAGAACCATAAAAATGACCAAAATCATTATGAGCCGGTTTTCCATCACCTGAAGTAAATTCGTTAGGAAAGATTTCAGTACCTACACGATTAATTGCGGCAGTAAATACCGTATTAGCAATAGCAGCATTCCTCGCTTCAATAGGCCACATTGGTTCAGAAAGTGATCCAACAGTTGCTGATGGATTAAAAATAATTTCAGCACCATTAAGAGAATAGCTGAGCCAGTTGAGAGGATGATGTCTTCCATAGCAAATGTTAACAGCTATATTTCCAAAGGGTGTTGAAAACACCTAGATTTGTAAGGATAAATTTAAAAATGTCATATAATATGCCAATATTTCTGGAAGCGGGCCATGTGTATACATCAATAGTAAACAAGAGATTGTCTACTTTAGCAACTTTAAGGATGTATTCATGAAATATAGTATATAAAAATATAATTTGCAGATTATTACAGTATTTCCAGCTTCTAGGTTACTGAGATATAGTAACATTACACTTGTGCCGCAAGTGGAACGTGACAGAGACACTTATGCCACACAATAGATAATTGCTAATGGCATAAATCATAATATTTATAAATGTATAACTATAGTAAGATATGTATAGTCATTTCAGAGTACCGTAGTTTAAAGAGCCGTTAATAAGTACTTACTAGACGAATATTGAGTATGCACTAAAAATATTTTACTCAAATACTTTGGCTGGTTAGTGTACATTTGCCAACATTTCAATAGAAGTACACACTAATTTGGGTTTCGATAAGGAAGACCCATAAATTAATATATCAGGGTAAAGTTTTTACAAATAATTGCATTTAAAGTTCTTTAGAGCAGTGTTTCGCACCCGCTCATTTGCCGGCCGCATGCGGCGGCAAATTACTTTTTGCGGCCGGCAGAATTTCTTCAAAGAAAATAATTGTTTTACAGAATCTCTTCCGGGTTTGAAGTTCCATGTAGGCCTTTGAATTAATATCAAAAATTCCGATACTATTCAGAGCCTAGTGTATCAATTTGGGCGGGTAATGGTAATCTCTGTTATAAACACACATTTAATTTGAAATCTATAATTATATTATGCGTAATTTGTTATTTGCACTCCCCTAACAAACCCAAAATCTCCTATGGAAACACGTGGTACTAAATAAGTCTAATATTTAGCGCTAATGTTCTGCAAATACTATGAAAAGTCTCCACTTTGGGTTCAGAATCGTATTCTATGCCTCCGAATTGACCATAGTAAAAGCTTTCAACTCAACTACAATTTGATTACCTTATTATAGGAAATTAACGCGAATTTCTCCAAATAGCGTTAATTTCCTTAGCGATAATTTAATGGAGCGTTAATTTCCATGACCTTCATTTCTTGCCATTTAGCATTAGACTTTACTTATCCAACGATCATCGGCGTTTGTATTAAAAAACCTCGCTACTTTCTACCGATTGTTTTTTTTATGTTCATGAAAAAAACACCATCGGTAGAAAGTAGCGAAGTTATTTAATACAAATGCCGATGATCGGTGGATAGGTAATTCTTAGCAAAATTATACAATGGATGGATTAACTTCCGAGCTACATATTTTCAGATGTGCAACTAAGTTGAAAGGATGTACCATGTCTATCAAATAAATTGGAAGTCTATTTGGGCGCAATAAAAAGTTTTAATCAGGAGATCAATAATCTTGATTTTTTTCAAAAATTTATTCGCGTTAATTTCATGTATTTGAAAATGTTCAGCACCAATTCGCGTTAATTTCCTACGCGTTAGTTTCATGACGCGTTAATTTCCTATAATAAGGTAGTTTTAAATTATCACCCGATGTCACCATGTACCACTTCTTCCAATTGACCCATGCTACAAGATGGGAATAAGTGGCACATGGTGGCATTCGATGATAATTTTCAACCTATCAGTAGATAATAGAGTTAAAATCTTTTGGTATGGATACTTCGAATGCATAGAATACAAATATGACATCAAATTGCAATATCCCATATATATAGTAATAATACACATTATTAAAGACTCACTATATTACTATTTTCTATGGGAAGTTGATGGAGTACGAATACTTTTGGTAGGGGAGTGTAGAGTTATCCACCTATTTAAACAATAAAACGTATAGTATATATGTTACGGAAGATGTTGGCTCGGTTAATTTGTATGGTTTTCTTCAGCACTTATCAGGTTTCAGTTAACCGCAACACTTATCAGGTTTCCAGTTATGTATCATAGTCATAGATAAGGTTTCTGGTAACATTTGCATTAATAAGGTTTCCACAAATAAGATTTTGTAAACGCCAACATCTTCCGTGTTGGAAGATGTTGGCTCGGGAATTACATATATAATTATTGATCTGAAATATAGATAATATGTAAATACTAGAAGTAAACATGAATATAAAGTGAACTCTCGTTATAACAAAGTGCTTAGGAACTGTAAATTCCTTCGTTAGATCCGGATATAACGAAGGGATTTACAGTAATTATATTTGTAATTCCCGAGCCAACACTTCCAATACGGAAGATGTTGGCGTTTACAAAATCTTATTTGTGGAATCCTTATTATTGCAAATGTTACCAGAAACCTTATAAATGCTACATAACTGGAAACCTGATAAGTGCTACGGTTAACTGAAACCTCATTAGTGCTGAAGAAAAGCCATACAAAATAACCGAGCCAACATCTTCCAATCGCCAACATCTTCCGTAACATATATACTACATAAGCTTTTCAAAATAAATGATACACTAAGGCAGTGGTTCTCAACTTCTTTTCTCTCGCTACCCAATTACACAATTTTCAAACCTTTGCGACTCCTCCAAAAAAGACTAGAGGCGGCGCCAGGTGTTTTGACTAGGGGCGCATAGGGATCGCAGATTATTTTCCGGGGATCGCAATAAAAAGTAGGGAAGTAACGAATGCAAAGTTTATTATATTTCATTATTGAAGTTTATAAGTTATTATAAAGTTATTATATGAAACTTTATCATACTAATATTTCTGAATCATTAACCAAGTTTATTCTGATCTAAAATACATAGAAGTGACGTCCAAAAGTCCAAATTTTCACGTATAATTATTGTTCACGTTGTACACCATATTTTCACGTATAACTATTGGATGTCCAAATTGTACTATACAGGGACGCAAACACGCTTTTAGTAACCGTTGGATACCCAGAAATATTAAACTAATAAAGATGCCTCGCCCATGGTGTATGTTACCAAATCGCCATGATGTAGAAAATAAACTTTTTAGATAATATACAATGATCACCATTGGATATGTGCAAAAAACCGCACTACAATCTGAAAATGTCATTTGTGTCAGTGTCACAACTGATAAAAAGGAGAAACATATGTTAATGAAACTATTGCATCTGGGGAAATAGAGATACACTGACCGGCCAAAAGTAATTGAAACAGGAATAGTATTCCAGACCAATATGTTTTAATAAGTTATTTAAGGTTGTATAAACTACTCTTAAATGATTTTTAATATATTACTATAGTTCTAAACTTCATACATAACTTTTTAAGTAAATATTTACAATATCCATGAAGTGGCATGTCTCCCTAACAGTAGTCACTTGGCACAAGCGGAACAAATTAGAATCTGACTGTATCTCAGTGGAAACGATCGTAATGATTAGAAATTGTGCATCAAGCGAAATTAGACTATGAACATTTGCGGCACATCCTTTCGAAAAGTGGTAAGGGAGAGAATTTGACAGTATTTCAATGTGGTCCGGACACGCCGGACAAGTTATTTGTTTATGGTCCGGCGACGCTGCACCAGGTATTTGAATGCGATCCGGCATTCATTAAATCATTAAATTATCAATGAATTGGAATTTCGAACAGATAGAGGTAGTATAGTAATGCTGGCCAACCTGAAAGTGGTACAGCGCACGCCGCACCAGTCGTCCGGGTATCCCGCCCCTGATGAATTATTCAATTCTGAAATCATAATTTGTAATAGTAATTGCCTCATAATGAATTATATATAATGATTAGTACTAGCTAATTGTGTAGATAATGAGTCAAACACGTCCTTAAAAATTTCAGGGCTTTCACGATTCATTTGATTGACTCGATGACTCGCAGCTCAGCATGAGTCATCGAGTCAGACTCGGTGACTCGAGTCACCGAATTTTGACACGAGTCAATTGACTCGGTGACTCGAGTATCTGACTTTTAACACGAGTCAAATGACTCGGTGACTCATGAAAAGCCCTGACAAATTTAATTCAAATATTTTGTCATTTTATTATAATTAACATATAATTTTATGTCAACATCCATTTTGAAGCATCTGATAATGTTAATATGCTGCTAGAAGCTTGAACATATTAATTCATAATATATATGTTCAAATATTTTTGGCCAGAAATTGAAATGTTCAAGATGCCGGAAATATGACCTCCGAAATGTAATTATTTCTACTTTGATGAATGTTTAGTAAACCTGCTCCTACGATACAAAGATTAAATTTACAAGCAAGGAATCATATTGGGATAAATTAAATACTACTATAAATAAAAACAAGGAATTTCTGAGTTGAAGTGGTGTAAAAGGAAAGTGCTAAACAAACCAAGAGTCGTTGCCTTCCAAAACACTTTCATAAATAGCATAACACCTTTCTAGACATTATTGCTGATGAAAGCAAATCTAAAATTAGAGCTGTGCCAACAGCAGGTTCCTTTGGAGGACAATATTCTGGTAGTTGGTCTACTACTAGTGCCTCCTTAGGAACATGGTATAGGCTCGTTGTAATTTATAATATTTTTCGTAATGTATCATTGACAATATGAAAAAAAATCATCAAAATGATTTATGCAAAGCCCTGGTTCCTACACTCTGAGACTACCTTCCGTAACACATTTCTGAAATGGATTAGCACCTTTAAGCAAATCAATGATTTATGATTGATATTTTCGATTTGAATTTTAGAATGATTTGATTTTGATGATTTGTCAAATTTAATGATTTGTATTTTATTTTAAATCCAATCATATTTCTTATCTATATACTATAGTATTACTAATCCATTTTAAGGTATGTATTCTTTCACACCAGGAGGTGATCGTAGTGTGAACACGATAAATACAATAGCGGGTCTATGTACATTTTATCGTTCCACTTTACCCCCGTTTAAAACTACAATAACTCAGGTAAATCGAAACCCAAGTTAAACCAGATCCCTTGACCAGGAACAACGCTTACATTGATCCAGTTTAAGGGATATATACATAGGCGTATAATTCGGGGGGGGGGGGGGCGAGGGAGGCGCCCCCCCTATATTTTAAACTTGGGGGGCGGTCCATACTATCGTCCCCCCCACTATTTGGTTCTTTTCTCTCCAATGTGTAGTCAAATATTAACACGAATCCTCAGTATTTGAAGGAAACTAAAATAATAATAAAAAGTAATTGATGCCAACCCATTAAAAATAACCCAATTAAGTTGAAACTTTTGAAAGAAGGTGTTTTGGTAGAAATTTAACTGGTTCTTTGTGAATTGTATATTATCCGAACATTTTTAACCGGTCCCAACGAGTTCGGATAATCGAGGTTGTACTGCATAAGCACTAGGTATCTCAGCTTTGTTTTTTAGATATGAAATTAATGGAAATGGTTATTAGAAATATTTTATCTCGCCCCCCAAGATTTTTTCGATTTTAAGATAAATTCTACGCCCTTGGGTATATATACTTACATATATATACTGTTATCATCGACTCCGCTCATTAGAGTTAACTCGGAATCAGTCATTTTGACCCTTTAGTAGGTACATCTGAAAGGATTACAAAATTGTAAGTATTTTCCCAGTTCCTAATAACCATATTTGTTTGTTATTATAGCTATTATATTGATTAACATTCTTTTGTTATTGTGTATACTTAGTGTTCGGCTAAAAGAACATCGTCGGCACTCGGGAGTAGATTAATAACTAATCATATCTTCGTAATTTGGAAATGATTTGATTTTGATTTTTGATGAATTTGAGGTGAATTAAAATGATTATTGATTGATTTTTACATAAGATATTTGAATGATTTTGATTTAAAATCAAAATCAATGATTTATGAAAGCCCTGCGGTCTCAGTCACTAGGAACTCAGAGTTTAGGAAATTTCCTTTTAGCCAAATTGATTTCAGAGATATTCAAGTTTCAGAAACAATATAAGAGATGAGTTAGCATTTTTTCAGCGCATGTTGTGTGTTTAAACGCCAACCAACAAATTTGAATTATCAAATTGAGAAAAATGCAAAGTAATTTCTTTGACGATCTCAAGAAACCAAGGTGTAAATACCAATAAGTTAATCCATAGCTTACTATATGAAGGCCCAGTGCCGGATTAACCAATGGGCAACCGGGGCCACCACCACCAAAGTTGTACTTCATTTTACTGGACAATTGTAGTAGGAGTTAGGGGCCTCCACAACACGGGTTGCCCCCAGGGCCTCCACCTCTGTTAATCCGGCCCTGTAAAGGCCACTTCACTGAGCAAATTTCCAGTGTACCAGGGATAAATTAAAGGCGATATTATTATCCACCCAATGGTAATAATTCATTTTATTGAAATTCAAATGACTAATACGTTGAAAGATTTACTATATGGGATTTGTTTATATAAAATACTGGCAATTTATTTACAAATTACATACTAATTAATTGTTTCATACTTTCCTTTACTTTTTTGATGTTCACATCTCATTCATATTCTTTCATGAATGCCTACTAGCATTGTTCTGTTCCTAGTTACACTACTGGATATTACAATGTTGATAGTGGTATTCCATTATTTCATATTCCTTCAGGATCGCAAGTCATAGTTCAGAAATGGAAACGATTTCTACATTGAGCTGGTATTTTTTTTAGTGTATATTGATGACATCACGAATCAACATCAGCAGCGGAAATAAACCAGAGCGCTGGCTGCGCTGAATCCTACTAAGATGAACAGAGAAAATTATGCATTTGATGAAATAATCGACAAATCTAAATATCCCCAAGGATGTAGTATTTGGTGTCTTGATAACACATTTATATTGTTAATATGACATTAAATACAGTAGTCATGTTGCAGTGTATATGCACTTTGAGAAGTCACTTTTAATTAAGTGCATATACACCAGCGTAAACGCACTTTATCATATTTTTAATGTTATGGGTGCTCATGAATTTAAACTAGTATTGTGAATTCCTGTGTATCTAGTTATGATATAATATTGATTAAAATTGTACATATTTTCCCTCGATGTAATATAGCTAGTATTATATACGAGCCCTTCGGTCTCGGTCGCTTTGCGACGGATCGATTCTATGTACCTCAAGTTAACGGCCGCTGTGCGGCCTTACTCCTCACCCTTTCTGCCATGGAAAATGGTAGAAATGGACGTTATATACATCCCTTTATATGATTTCCATAGTTTTAACTTTTTGTTGATATTCTAAATTTATAAATGCGAAATTCGTGTTCAGCATACTTGTTTACCTATAATTACATTTGTTTACCAATTATAACATTTGAAAGTTAGTTTATATCTCATATATAAATGCGGTTTCTAATCCTCCATCACTTTAATACAATCCGGACAAACAAACACACAAACAAACAACAAAAACCGGTTTCGAATGGATCATAACTAGATAGATAAACAGGAATTCACAATACTTAATTAAAATTCATAAGCATCCATCGACATAAAAAATAAGCAAAAGTGTGTATACACTGGTGTATATACACTTGTAGCCAATATAAAACATAAAGTGCATATACACCAGTGTACATGCATGTACACCAAGAAGCTGGTATACATGCATGTACACTGGTGCACATGCATGCACACCAAAAGTGCATATACACTGCAACAGTCATACCAAACAAAAACATCAGCATTTAATACTATTCACAAGTTTCTTCCAGTTAAAGTGCTACAATCGTGGAACTACTGCGAATCTCTCAATCAACTGTACAAGTGAAAACCGTCAGATTTGAACTTTGATTGATTAATCAACACTCTTGGAAGGAAGTTCGTCTCAAGGACCGATATTTTTCCACTTGTATTTAATGATCCCAGATTTAACTGAACTAGCGCGCTTCGTTTGCTAGGTCGCTTCGCGACAGAACACAAACACACACCAACCGCTTTGCGGTTCATATGTAGTTTATAACTTCTAACATTGATTATAAAGCGTAAATAGGCCTAAATAGTCAAATTTAACAATGCGAAATTTTAGTGATTACGTCATCATGCGATAATGAGCAAGCATATTGCCAATCTGGTGTGACCAACGTGTCCGCACCATTAATGTGCATGTTCCATTAATATTTTCAGATTTTTATCTCTTAGAGGCCGGGAATTATGTACGATTAAGTGAAGATTAAGTGAATTTTAAGGGTTCAAGAAATATGACAATGACGTCATTACCTGTCGAGGTGTGAGAAATTTTGAGTGGGAACCTCAACTTGTTGGCGGGTGCCAAAAGTTGCATACATATGCCAAAAATCACATTTGGAAAAATCAACTCGGAACATACAAACAAATATATACACATATACACCCAACCTTGTGTTTTAATAGTATAGATGTATACTGTAGTTCGTTGGTTAGAGTCTGGGGAAGCGTGCCTGTTCCTGAGGAAAATTATCAGTTCAAATAATTGCTAATTATCACCATTCAACTATTGCACTGCCTAAACTTGTAGAATATTGACCGGCGAATATGGATTTACTAATTATTGTCGTCATTTATACAATTCGATCTTATTGAACACCATTACAGATTATACAAACAGATGTCATGGTCGAACTACAATGTATCATTCTGTCACTTCCTGAAAATGAGAGGGAACTTAAACTGTCTAATATTCACAAGTTGTATAATGGGAAAGATAGTGTCTTTAAGGATAGACAATAATTTATAGATATATCAGCTCTTTAGAAATTAGGAAATCTTTATCGCAGTGAGAATTTTCATTTCATACATGATTTCATACACAGCGTTCGAGAAAACTTTTGAATTTTTCCTGAATTCAGAGACAAGACTACCTCTAGCTTTTATTGGGGGATATGCTATTCTGCCTTGCTTATTAAGGATTTTGTCTAAAACCTGAGATTTTGTTTTTTCAAAAGAGGGGGTTGTCATTTTCCAGGGATTAATCAAAATGGGGGTTGTCATTTATAAAAATAAAAACACCACAAGCTAGGGGTCTGGGGGTCCCGGGGCGAAGCTCTTGGAAGCAAGTTACGATATAATTCTATTTGCACAACCATCGATACCTAACAAATGCGATACTTAGTGGATTATTCTGGGTATTTCGAAAATTCACGAGACCATATGTCACTCTGTGTTCCAAGGAGTGGACATTGTTTCTTAGGTGACCCAAATTCCCAGCATGGGCTCTGGACTGGAGGACCATTTAAAGTGGGGAATTGTTTGAGGCAATATGTAGTCCTGAGATTAAATATAACTACAAAATTATATTGTATAATATATTAATGAAGTTATTAGTAAATTGGAAAATAATTCAATAATATTAGAGGTTAGGGTCACTAATTAGGTAATAATAGCAACTGTCACAACATCACACTAATTAAGACATTTTATAGTGGAAATACAAACATAATTTAAAATGTAAAACAAGGGGGGGGTGTTTACACTTTGGAAAGTGTTTACAATTATGTGTTCACCAGTTCACCTATAGTTTTTTTCAATCGGATTCAAGCAACTGCCTGTCCTTAAACTCGATAGTGTGGAGTGCGAAGACTTTGTTATTGAGTATTTAGATTGCTAGTACAGAAAGAAAATGACAATTATTACTTTCCATTTTAACAACAGTAACCAATTGTTACTTAAGAACAAGGCGAAGAACCTCAATGTTTACACTACCTGTCCAAAAGAAACTCAAAAGAAATTCCTCTAAATAATTGCATAATTTTAATATTTCTAATATCTAGTTTATACGTATGTAATAATATACTTGAGCTTGCATTGATGTTGGAATACAACTATAACAATATATACTACTTTGATATGTGTAGTTGATATAATGAGTCTAGTATTAATCAGGTAATTGGTTACAGTTAGAAAATTAATCCGCCTTTATCTTATCCCAGGTCCAAAGCAGAAAAATGGACTGTATATAGTTGGCTATACAAATAAGAGCTAATCCAATGGGGAGATAAAAAGGTGGTTCAGTTTATATTTTTAGTTTTGTTTAAATTTTGGAATAAAAGTCGTACGCCAGGTGCTAATTAGATGGTCACACTATACTTTCAAGCCGATTTAGAGGTCAATTACTATAAAGGTGCGGCCAGGGTACATTCTACGGAGGAAAAATAATAAAGGCAGAGATTCCAATTATCGGCCACTACATTGTAGTCGGCACAGTAAATAAAAAATGGCGGGCAATATGGCCGCCAAAACTACAAATCCCAACATTATATACAAAGACTACAAATGGTTATTAAATATTTATCTGACAATAAAGACATTAAATAACAAAAGAAACAATATATAGATGTAGTTAGGGAATTTTAACTCAAAACCTTGAAAAAAATTGTTACCAAACAATTTCTACACTAGAGTCTTCTTCTGGACCCAAATAAACATAGAAAAAAAGTTGCAAGCCCAAGCCAGTGAGGAAAGTTTTTTACACGGGTTGCAGTTTCTGATTTTCCATAGTAAATTGCCGACATTTCTGGAGCTAACTTTCTCAAATCAGCTCCAAACAACTTATTTTCACCATATTGGTACTCTGCGTTAAATTTCCAGCAATTTGATATATGACATGTCCATATTTGGAAGAATTTTTCCATAGCAACTCTGGAATGTCTTAGGAATGTGTAAAAATTCCATTATCAAATTGTGTTCCCACTTAATCAAGTGACCCCTCATTCGACTCCATTCAGCAACCTGAGTAAAATTATACACATACCGACACTCTAAAAAGTGATTTTATAAAATTATTCGAGATTTACAGTTAATCTCGAAAATCTCGAATAATTTTATAAAATCACGTTTTAGAGTGTCGGTGTGTGCATAATTTTACGCAGGTAGCTGAATGGAGTCGAATGAGGGATCACTTGATTAAGTGGGAACACAATTTGATAATGGAATTTTTACACATTCCTAAGACATTCCAGCGTTGCTATGGAAAAATTCTTCCAAATATGGGTATGTCATATATCAAATTGCTGGAAATTTAACGCAGAGTACCAATATGGTGATAATAAGTTGATTGGAGCTGATTTGAGAAAGTTAGCTCCAGAAATGTCGGCGATTTACTATGGAAAATCAGAAACTGCAACCCGTGTAAAGAACTTTCCTCACGAGTTTGGGCTTGCAACTTTTTTTCTATGTTTATTTGGGTCCAGAAGAAGACTCTAGTGTAGAAATTGTTTGGTAACAATTTTTTTCAAGGTTTACCTATAATTTGAGGTAAATTCCCTAACTAATGTATTAACCACGATTGATGCTATACATAACTAAATTACATAGAAGATATATTTATCAGTTTCACACTCGTCCTGATCACGTGACCTTCACCACGGTTCGAATTTTCAGCGTGCTTTGTCCATCTGTCTTCACAAGTGCCGTTCTAATAGCACTACAAAATAATCTGTCTACTAATAGCTGAAAAATCAGAAATAACACACCTAATGTTGCACATGGTTTTTCATACGCATAACCACAACCGATCATTTGAAGTACGAATGAATGTGGCAATTGTTTTTCTGATTTGATTTTACGAGTACGAGTACTTTATTTAATCAATATTTTGTCCAACCAAAATTCGTAGGAGCAAGGACTGGTGCCTGTGCATCCATTTCACGTTTCAATATATAGATGTGGGCACTTGTGACATTTTAAGAAAAAATACTCGAATGTTGGTGTCAATTACAACAGCTTAGGTGTTTTTCTGGATTTTAGTTTCCTGTTTTATTCGACCAAACATCGTATCAGATTTCAGACATGGTAATTCTAACTTCTCCAATAGCACGCTGCAATAAATTGTGCGAATTGAGAAAAATCTTTGATGCCAACATTTTTGTGAATAGTCTGCCAAGCATATGTTTAGCTACACTATCGCATCAAGATAGAGCAGAAGCAGACAATAGCTAGTGAATAATTTCAGAGTGCTTCTGACTGATGACTGTGATGTTGGCTTAGCATTCGACCAGACTCACTTCAGTCAAATTTTGAATCACTTCTAGTTATCAGATTTGAATAAATTTAGTGTCATTCGAAAGAGCAGATACGGAAGTTTACCTTGATATGATTATTTTCAAATTTTTTAACTTTCAGTTAGTTATTTTACCATACAAAGCCACACTGGTATCTCATCAAAATCACTATCTATAAATTTAATTACATTTCTGAAAAATTGGCATTTTACTTTTGAGGGAAGGAGGTTTTATGTGAATAAAATATTATTTCAAAATTCCCAAACTTCTAGTTGGGAAAATTAGTGGAAGTCGAGATTAGGAAAGTCAACTTAGTAGGAATAGTTTAAAGTAACGAGTATTATCTTAGCAGCGGATTCAGAAGCGGATTCAAAAACCATGCTTTCAGGCTTATAACTCAAAAAGTATAAGTCCAGTGTAAGAAATAGTTATATCATTCGAAAGAACAAACTTGGTACATTTCATATAACATTTTAGTAGTACCAAATCGTCATGATGAGTCGGCAAAACTCAATATAATTTTGACCTTGGTTTTTGGTTAATAACTCGACAAATATTTATTATAGAGATATTTCCTTTTAACTACGTATATATCTCACTTGGTACAATTTATAGTTCAATTTTTAAATAAAAATATTCATTTTTGACCAAATCTGCATTTTAGCATTTTTTAACTAGAATGGTATTATATTCTATACTCAATAGTCTGATTTTAAATTATTTGAATATTGATTTTATCCACAGTAACACTCATTCTTTGATATGTATTGCATGTATTGTACACACAAGCCAAATTTAGTTGATATCTAAGACTACTTTTACTATTTACAATTATTCTTAAAATTGTATCAATCGTTATTACTCAATTTATTTGTTTTCTTTCTACTTTTTCGATCGATTTTTAATTCTTGTCTACTCCTTCGACTTCACCTTCGACCTTACCTTTGACTTTATCTTCTTCACCTTCGACTTCCCTTTCGTCAACATTATAACAGGTGAGTAAATTTTATTTTCTACTTGCAGGGCACAATAAAATAATAATAAATTAGTTCAACCTTATAGTAATTGACTGTATTTAATTTAATAATTTAGCCATGGCATCTATTGAGCAATTAGTACAGGCTCTTCTCAAACTCGGTTATGCTAATTTTCGAATCATCAAGGCTGCCTTGGATATGGGACACAAAGCCAGATCAATCTGGGGAAAGTTGTCCATAACAATATTTGGAAAGAACAAAGCTTGTAAGCGTGAATCTCTCTACTTGAAATGGAGACTGAATCGCGGGAATTTCAACAACTGGTTAAGGACATGACTAAAGGTAACATCCGTAGGTCAGTTAACTATAGTGACATACCCATGTTGGCCGTCGAACACATCAGCCCCAGGTTACAATCAGCTAGTTTTTACCATAATAACTCGGAGCTTAGTGTTTGTATTTTTAGTGATTACGATTTTAAGGCAGATAGTTTAGAGCGACAAATAATGAATGACAAACTCCTTGCTTTGTGGGCATCTGGTTGCGAAGAGCCTGAATTATATAATTTAGTGTCCTCCATCGCTTCTTCCCCTCCCCATACCGAACAAACAATATGCATTTTTGGACGTACCTAAACTGCAATAATATTGTGTGGCTAGATGCTCTTAAATTTTTTAGCATTGAGTGTCCATGCACTAGTGGAGAATACATTCTCTTAAATGAAGAACTCTATAAAGAAGCTGCTAGATTTAGCAATTTTATAATGGACAGATTTCATTCTATTAGATTAGTAAAGAGAGAGGCTAGTTTAATAGAAGCATGGGTGTTGGTGGAAAATATCAAGTGTCAAGACTAGAAATATTTGATAATTCGTATATTGCATTTACAGTTCAATAGCTAGAAGTATTTATTAATTTTATTTTAACTATTCGTGAGAAAGTAGGAATACTAAACTCATTTCATTCATCTTCATCCGAAAAATTCAAAATTATCTTCTCTTTAAGTGTACCACAAACCTCCGTATTAATAACCACAAAACCTCAGTCTCTCGATGGACTTCGAACAAATAATCTGGTAATTCCGATTCAATCTTATTCGGATGCATTAGTGGCACTGATAGAAGATGATACTCCAGGTAATGAACTAACTGTTGATCCATTTATGGATAAAGAAGAGATAAGAGGCGAATTTTTGATTAGTGCAGATGAATGGAATGGTATTACTCTAATGTAGGAAAACGTTTTCAAAATTTCAAATGATTGGATCAACTTATTTAGTACAAAAATGGAGAGTATTTGTATGTATACTTTGTTTTTTAAAAAATAAATAAGGAAATTAGTAGAAAACAAAATGCTCATTATTTTAGAGCAGTTTGTAAATTTAGTAATTGTTTAGAATTTACATTCTTAATCAAGAAGGGGCTGAATGATTTAAAGAGTAATGATACTATTATTGTAGAGTATATAGCTTCTGGTGCCTTATCTGATCAATATTCAGATAATAAAACTGTTCATTCAAGGATTATATCTTATTTGCAAAGAACTGAAGTTGCAAAAGAACTAACTGATACATCTGTGAATAGGTATTTCTATAATCAATTCGAGTCATCCGAAAACACTAAGTTGGCACTTAATTATGGCAATTTAAATAAAATTCGAAGTTCTTCAGTCTTACGGAAAGCGAAATTTGATTTATCTAGCTTACAAAGATATTCTAATGACAAATTGGACTGAATTAATTAGTCTACAACAGTATTATTAGAGCAGTAACATAGGTGGTCATGTTACCGGTTACATTCAATATTTAGGACATAATCCATCTAGTATTCATTTATACAGTGAAGATCAAATCCGAATAATAAAATCTTTCAAAGAAACAAGCATAATCCCTCACTTAGACTCCACTGGTTCTATAATTAGAAAAATTGAACCATCACAAAAGAAAGTATTTTATTATGCCCTTACAGTAAGACATCCTACATACACAACTAGTTAGTTCCGCTAGCAGAGATGATTAGTTCAGGACACACAAGCGCTGAAATCACTTATTTTTTACACAAATGGTCCCTAGATGCAAAGAAAATACTAGGGAGTAAACACAAGAAATTCAATTTAAATAAGGATGTAAAAAAACTCTTTTTACATTATTTTGGATTCATTGTGCGCTGTACCGACATCTCTGATATAAATATATTATTTAGTTCTTTGTGTTATGTTTTTAAGAGTAAATCATTAAGTGCAAAGGTGAAAACTCATATGAATACATTATAATCATATATACGCAGTGGCGTATCCTGGGGGGGGCGACCGCCCCCCCCCACTTTTTTAGGATATATACTTAGCTAATTTACTATTACATCCGACCGACCCACCCTGAGCCCCCAGGATTTTGTCTTGCTCCCCCTTTGCCCCCCCCAGTGCAAAAATTCTAGTTACGCCACTGTATGATTTCAATAATTCGATTGCTACCAAGGACAGTAAACCTTTAAGGAAAAATCTTCATTTGGGAGACATTTTCTTAGCACATTTTCTTAGCGAAAAAGATATTAATAATAATGCTTCAAAAAGTATACTAAATCCCAATCCTTGCTATAATCCAGATCTTATAGAATACTTGTTAACTTATTACTTGCCATTTTTACCTTTATGGAGTGGTATCACATTAGGAAAGAAAAGTATTTCAGTAGGTTCAAATTATGCTCATTGTAGTAATGCTGTCGTAGAGAATTGGATGCGTATTGTAAAGTTGAATATTTTTGGCTCTGAAACTAATCTTAAACCTGGCGATCTTATTAAAAAATTGTATTCTGGTATAGTAAGTAGGATTCGTGCATTTCGGTTCGCCTTCAGCCGAGAGCTAATAAAGTTTTTAAAGGTCATAAACGATTGAGAGATAATTCGGAAGATCTAAGTATTGAAGAGTGGTCAAGGAAAAGTAAACAAACATGTGGCTATTTAAAATCTAAAATTTATGAATTTCATATGACAAAAAATCAAAGTTGATAATAAAGCACATAAAATTAAAGACAAATTTGTCCCTCGAAAATATCAAAAAACATCTGCCTTACATAAGGATTGTAGATTACCAGAAGTTAAAGTAGATTCCATCATAACTGATGAAGAACTGGTAGAAACGGGTATTATACGTTATAGTTTACCGAACTTTCGTCCACCTCACATTGAGTGGCAAATTGAAACTTGTAAAAATGGAATTTGCTATTTTGTCAGCAGGTGGCATACTCCTTTTTTGATATCTTACCGAACGAGGAAGGTTTGTTTAATTATGATCCAGATTTAATGGAATATATAGTAGGAGATGGAAATTGCTATTTTTCTACTATTCATAAACTATAACCGGAAGTAAAGGATATCATTTAGATATACGAACCCTAATAGTTGAAAATATGCTTGGAAAATTAAGCATGAGCTGTAACAAATATTTGCGTACACACAGGGTAATTATAGAAATGTGCAGGACTGGGTTAACAAAATGGGAATGAATAAGAATGGGAAATGGGCTACGGACCTGGAGGTTTTCGCAACTGCACTGCTGTTTAACATTGATATTTGGATATATTTTGGTCCTCTTGGAACACGTTGGGCAAGCTTTTTCAGGAAATGGAACAAGTTTTGATCAGCTAATAAATACACCAACATCAAATAGTTTGTATATACAGAATTTGGCTAATCATTATGAGCCAATTCTTTCAGTTAAGTTAGGAAATCATACTTAGTAGAAATTCTGAATATTGTATTATTTAATTAATAAAGTCATGTCAAATAAATCACTTGTTTATCATCCCACCTTACCCAATATTAATCCCCAAATAGCAACTACTATAACATCTCAATGTAAAGTTCTCCTCAATATTAATAGGGAAAATTCCAAAAATACTCAAGTTTTTTTTAAATTTCCAAATCTACTCAAATTTTTCAGAATAATTCCAATTCTGCTCAAGTTTTTTCAATAAATTCCAAATCTACTCAACTTTTCAGTAAATTCACAGATCTACTCAAGTTTAGAAAGGTTATATTTAGTATATCTTATATATCAAATCACAATGTTTTTGTGTTTGTTTGTTTGTGTGTTTGTTCAGAATTGATTGAGGAACTGGTAAAGCTACAGACCTGAAATTTGGAAGAGGGGTGGGGAATACTAGTATTGTATGTACAAACAAGTTCAATATCTAAAAATATATTCAAATCTTCCATCACAAAAGGTGTCAAAACCATTATCCAATTAAATTCGAGGGTTGTTCCAGTATGGATAAGCAGCTAGCATTTCAATTAGTATAATCGAATGCTTTAGTGTCTGTCAAATGTTAAGTATGCATTATGGAATACTGAGAAAGTAATCTAATTGATCGAGAGGAAGTTCAGGCATGTAATCAGTTATTTGTGTTCTGTCTGTCTAGCCATACATTTATAACATTCCATTGTGTTATTTGATATCAAATTATTATCAATCAATACAATAACTTCTCCACATCCCAAAGTTAGGGGTCCACTGGTACAGTTTCTTAGTGATATTTAATTATATATTTGGAATTGGTATATTATTATACACGGACAAGCTAATATATATCTAGAAAATTATCTGTTCAAATTTGCATAAGTATCCAAATTATTTAATCTGTCCTTATAGAAACCTGTAGCTAGGATGAACGGCTATAAATAGACGGCTAGCGGCCAACCATCAAGAACGACATTTAATTTGAAAAGCAGATGCTTTAAATACAAGCGAGGGCCGTAGACCCGAGTACAAGTTGTAAGGACGCGCGTAGAGCAGACGAGCAGATTATACTAATAAATATTTTTTGTGGTTGGGATCTCCATACTAGTTTCAATAATCCAATAAAACTTGAGTATATTTGGAATAATCCAATAAAACTTGAGTATATTTGGAATAATCCAATAAAACTTGAGTATATTTGGAATAATCCGGTAAAACTTGAGTATATTTGGAAAAACTTGAGTATATTTACAAATTAGTTGAGTATTGTTGAGTATATTTGGAAATTTTTAAAAAACTTGAGTATTTTTGGAATTTTCCCATATTAATATCTTGTATTTAACAGTAACAATCTTATAAACACATGATATGTTATTAACTACAAAGTAACAATCCACTTTAATCTATCTTGTGAAAGTAGATGATGTAATTTATTGTTGATACTATACTTAGGCTGGTGAGGATGATGATATAGTCCAAAAGTAAACAACATACGTACATACAACCAGTGGCGGCGCTGGGAGCTTCTTTTGGGAGGACGACCGCACGTTCGCCCCCCCCCTTCCGCCGCCACTGCATACTACTTTATCATTACATAATTAGTTATACCTCTTCCCTGTCAACAATTAGTTCTCTCTTTTTCCTAGTTAAATTAGTTTTCTCTAATTCGAGTTCTTTCTTCTAATAAATAATTATACTGTCACTATATTAATGACTTATTTCTTACTAAACACTGGGCAAACTTTAATCTAGTTCTCTATTAGTGGTAACTAATATGTATATTGCATGTTTGGAGAGATTAATTGACAATTAATCGCAAACCATCAAAGTCGATCAATTTAAAATCTTGAAATCAATGAATTGCAAAAATTAAATTTTATATTAATGTCAAACCAGTGTTATATAAAGTCGATGAATTATTACGCTCTCGTTGTAAGTTATATTCTTTATAAATATTTTTCAGTAAAATAGGTATGAGATTTATCCTCTAGTTCTTTAACATAGCAGATACGAATATTTGATGAGATATGAAAATCGGCTGAATTAAGAACGTACCAAAAGCAGTCGGAGTCGTTAGAAGTAACTCAAATTATTATATCGTAATGAAATTTGGATAACCTAGTTGGAGTTGGTAAAAACAACTTCAATCGATAGTAACAAGAAAAGTTAATTGTGTATTGATGTATTATTAGGAAAGATGTATTCTAATTATTTGATTTGTCTGTACAATAATGTGAAGTATCAAAACAATTTATTACGTATAGTGAATAAGTGTTTAGATAAACTCAATAGAATGGAAACTAAAAGGAGAAGGATGAATCGTTGTACTTACCGAAAGTATAATGAATAATATTTGATGTGATGAAATGTTGGTGTAGGCTTTAATTAAAATTGTGAAGAGATCCAAATTGCAAAGATAATAATTTTGAGGAGTTTACACACGATTAGTTTTAGTAGTAGCATAACGAAGAATGACATCCTTATTACTAATCATTTAAATTTGTACTTTTTTCGGTACAAAAACGAGAATATAATGTAATACAATTTACTGAGTATAAATTGATACGAAATGCTTATGTGTTACACAGTATGAATAAAGGTAGTGAATTCAATACTGGGCCACTATAGTATAGTATAGTCGGCACAGTAAAAATGTGTTAATTAACTGACTTAATTAATGATCAAGCACTAATACAGACAAGCTGCTCGTCCCCCGATATAGCAAATATTAGACATACTGTCCCATTGACCGTAAAACAAATTTTGAGACATTGTGGACCCCTATGCCGTCCGGGAACCCCAGGTGGACCACTGAGCTAAATGATAAAAACCCCTCGCAGACGAATGGGAGTGTGCTTCTTCTGGTTGCGCAGGTCGTACCCAATGTTTGATTTAAATATAATTTAAATATTTCAAATTACATTTCATCTTAATTTAATATAATTTAATTAATGTTTGAATTGCAAAGACTTCAAATAAGAATCGTCTTTAATTAATTAATTAAAGTGGATTAATTATTACAAATAGAAATAGGAATCCGTGGAGTATTTACGTTAACTATTTTGAATAATAGAATTGACATAATTAACAATGTAACAAACAACTAGCATCATCATAATAACATATAGTAAGTAATATTCTATAATATCAGTATACTTGAGTAATACATATGGAGACTATTGAGTAGAATATACGATTATAGATTTTTAATTCTTGTCTACTCGAAGGAGTAGACAAGAATTAAAAATCGATCGAAAAAGTAGAAAGAAAACAAATAAATTGTGTAACAACGATTGATTAAATTTTAAGAATAATTGTAAATAGTAAAAGTAAGTAGTCTTAAATATCGACTAAATTTGGCTTGTGTGTACAATACGACAATACATATCAAAGAATGAGTGTTACTGTGGATAAAATCAATATTCAAATAATTTAAAATCAGACTATTGAGTATAGAATATACCATTCTAGTTAAAAAATGCTAAAATGCAGATTTGGTCAAAAAAGAATATTTTTATTTAAAAATTGAACTTTAAATTGTACCAAGTGAGATATAAACGTAGTTAAAAGGAAATATCTCTATAATAAATATTTGTAGAGTTATCAACCAAAAACCAAGGTCAAAATTATATTGAGTTTTGCCGACTCATCATGACGATTTTGGTATTACTAAAATGTTATATGAAATGTACCAAGTTTGTTCTTTCCAATGGAATAACTATTTCTTACACTGGACTTATACTTTTTGAGTTATAAGCCTGAAAGCATGGTTTTTGAATCCGCTGCTAAGATAACACTCGTTCAAAGTGTGAATTTCTATCCAATATCAAACTGAATCTAGTTCATTTTGGTATCATTCGTTAGAGGAGACACAAAGGTTTACCTCAATGCAATTAGATTCTCGAATATTCCCTAAATAACAGACAAATCAGTATTTAGAAAATGGCGTAAATCTCTGTTTTTATGGTGTTCTCTTTTCAAACTTTGAATTCAATTTTCTGAGATCAAATATAAGCAGAATCGATTCAAACCTGACAGGTACTTACTCTGATACATTATAATTCATTCCCCCGAAAAAAAACAGGGGTCGCTAGTAATTTCTTTCGGAATTTTATTAATTTCTCCAAAATGTTTCAATTTCGATCTCATCATTATAGTTATTAAAGCCTACTTTTATTTCATCATTAACATCAATATTAGTGAAATAATTTATACTATCTACGTAATGTAACACAATTCATTCGCTTCCTCTTAGTTCCCATTCTAGTATTGAGTTTCAACAAATAATAGCAAATTGTTAGTGCAACTATATAACTAGACATCAGATGATTGGAATGCAAACAGAATCAGTAAACAATGAATTATTCTGGTTGAAATAATGGTAGGTGACAATTATATAATTATTAACAAATGCAAGAAGGATGGCATCCACAATGTGTGCTTGTTTCAATTCCCACTGCTTTTTGGATTGATCTTACTTATCCAATTCCAAGAAGAGAGAATGGCATCCAGGCATCTCATTCAAATAATGTGTGTTCACCGTGGAGTTTCCAAATAACGGACAAGTTGTGTGCATGGCCTTTGCTTGTTGTTTGGAGAAGTCCGCTTCTCGGAGACGGCTGAAGCATTAATTACATGAATGGTAATTCGTTCCGTTCCAGGATGTTTGTCCGTTTTAGAGGTGTTGTCCGCTTCTCGGAGTGTCCGTTTTGGGAGACTACTGTAAATCAATTCAGACAGCTTTGGGATAGATCAATTCCTTTTCTGTATTTTCCTTCTTTTAAGAAATATAGGATAAATATTTACACAAATATTTATAAATCATCCACATGTACATTAAGAATATAACTTACCACTTTACAACTGTCCAACATAAACGTTGTTGAAAATCTTGACTTTTTAAGTAGAGGTGGCTGTGCAATTGTTTGTTTGTTGACTGTAGACATAAGAATATAATTTTTTTCGCTATACGAGCCCGAAATTATTTTATTCTTCTTTGCTTCTATCGATGTAATTAAAAGGATCACTTTGGTTGTGATCCTTTTAATTACATCGATGAAATGAACTCCCGTTATAACGAAGTCCAGTAGTTGGACTTCGTTATAATGGGAGTCACTTCTAAACCTGGATAACATTCAGCATAAGACAATTAATCATGAACTAATAAAGGTCATCCTTTGGTTATCTAATTATATAGTTTCAATTCATTAATATCTACGTAATCAGTGAATTTATTGATTGCCTCGTAGATATTAAATCCACCCGTAATATTGGTTCATAATGTACTCCATCATGATTAATATAGATAGAGCCTGCATTATTTCCTGGGGGAGATTTCAAAGTATCAACTAGTTTAGCCCCTCTGCCTGAGAATACCATCCACTTGTTACCCATGTCTGAACTAAATACCCAAATATCCGTATTGCAATAATAAGGCTGTTGCAAATAACTCCACATCAGTACCCTACGTAGAATTCCTCTTTATATTTGATTTCACTACATAGTTTGCCACGTTACGATTCTTGATTACACTCCTAGAAAATTTATTGACAATAAACTAATTGCATACTTCCTTCATCTTACCAACCATATTCTCTACAACTTTAAACCGTACTGAATTAAAACTATCAATTTTCCAGTCAACCAGTATGATAATGATGAAAATAAACAATTTCCATCTACAGGAATTCGCAAACACTTTGAAGGAACATGGTCATTTAAATTAGAATTAGCTGGGATATTATCTCTTATGGAATTTGTAGATTCCGACAACTGTAAATGTAAATCTTTACATAACTTCTTGTGTCCCCGATATGTAAGTGGTTGGAATGCCGGTAACTTATATTCCATGGTAGCCATTCTACTAAATCTAAATCACTAATTATTTCAACTTCACTTGCACGCAAAATACCATCACAAACTGCAGCAACATCGACTGGATTTTTTCGAAAATAGCAGCTACCTCCCTGTTTGTTGAACGTTTACTTATACTTTCTACATTAAACTTTTACTCTTACTTCTTAAACTTGTAGACTTGAAAATTTTTAATATCGTACAAACTTTACCAACAGTTGGTATAATATAACTAAATTTACTCTTCTTACATCTAGACCACTCCTCTTTGCACTCCTCCTCATTCTCCACGCGTAATCTCTTCTTAACTTTAAACACTTTATGAGCCAGTGGAGTGAAAGCAAATTAAACGCCGAGATCCTATCGTCTATGTTATTATAAACTGTTCTGATGAAATCAGCAGCTCGTATCCCGGTCTCTAAATTAAATATGCTGCGTTTAACAATTCTGAACCAATTCTCAACAATACATTCTCTGACGAATTAACTGTATATAAAATTATCCCACTCCACAACGGTAACAATGGCATATAATACGCGAGAAGAAATTCAACTATCTGAAGGTTATAAGATACACTAGGATCAAGTTGCGAATTATTTTCGAATTCGCTTATTGAGACTAAAGTATTACGATAAATGAATTCAAAATGTCTGCCAAAAGAGGATTTCAGCTTTACTCTTAATTTGAGTTTCATCCTCGAATTCATTGTGGGTTTCATTACTAACATTAATCTCCGCCTTAATACATTCTTCTGGTTGGTTTAATTTAGTGCAATAAACACTAGTTTGCTTCTTACTACATAAAATATAACAAAGTAACCCAAAAGTTGATTAATTTCATTCATTTGGCTACAATTAACCATACGACCAAATACATGCAATATTATTCTTTTTAAAGCCTTTTCCAATTTGAATTTCTTATTTAAATTATAACTAATTCTGTGCATGATATGAGCAGAGCAGAGATGGAGGACTGTTATAATATTATCACTTAAGTTCTCATTATTAGCTATAAATTCCCCACAATATTGGTGATAATGACAAATAGTAAATTTGTTAGACGCTAAACATGTACTGTGCATCATAGCCCAACTAAAATCTATCTCAACTTTCTTAATTTTTAACTCCATTGTGTTAAATAATTTTACACCCAGACACAATTTATTCAGGAAGTGTGAGATCTCAGCGGTGTATGATCGCTACTTATCATTTCAGCTAATGGGATGGGACTGGTGGAAAACTCCGGGTGTTGTTTGTAAGGGCATAGTAATATATTTTCTTAGAACAGGAAGGGGGTTTAGAAATAAGATAAACAGTCGCATCTAAATTCAAGACAATATCTTTACTTTTCTTTAGCTTTAGAATTTCCAGCTGCTTATAAGAATACATATGAATAATGAAGGATCCTGTACGAAATACTGAACATAGCCTGATAGTGGGGATTCAGGAAGTAGATAACGGAAATACTGCTGGGTGCTGCTACATCTTCCATATATAAATTAGAAACCGCTCCGTAGATTTTAATTCGGCTTTGACTTTCAGCAAACAATCTTGTGATTTAAGAGAAGTAAATTATCAAAAAAGAGACCATGATTACTTGAATTATTAAATTGTTTATTATAAATTTTACTAACCGAATTATTCACTAATAATTCTCCCATTTCACTTACAGACAATAAAAGATAGATGGCGACTAAATACACTCTGCCCCTCTGTGTATTGAAGTGACAAACATGCTTCTGAGTAAATCTTGACAAGAATGTCATAATCGAACAAATTTAGTGCATCATCAATATAGAAGATAGAAGATTGACTATTTTCAAATTTACAATACGCTCTAGCTCTGAAGAAAGGACTATTAACCTTGCGACTATCAGGTTTCTTCAACCAAGAATTTACAAACTTCAAAAACACCCATTGGGGCTAAATCTTTAAATTTTTCAGCAAAACATTAGACCGATTACAGGACACCCTCGCTAATCTGAACCCCGCTAATCCGAACCCTCGCTAATCCGACAGGAGAAATCACAATATTCTTCTAATAAATGTGGGAAAAATCGTAAATTGCAATGGAAGTAGAAAAAAATAAGTCTCAGCGCGAGTATTTTAAGGACTACAAAAATGTTTAGTGCGGATTAAGAAGGTTTGTACAAGTTTGGTTCGGATTATCGAGATTCTCATTTATAGATGCCCATAGAAAATACATTACTTCAAAATCCGAACGAATTCACTAATCGGAACAGAAGATCTATGAATCGGAACACCTCTGTTCGGATTAGGGAGGGTGCACTGTACTCAGTGGCGTACTCAGGGTGGTGCGCGGTGGTGCGGAGCACCACCAAAATGTTTTTGCGCACCACCTTAGGTGGTGCACATCTTTTATATACCTTAAGTAGCAAGCATTAATTCCCAAGTCATCACTTGTAAGTTGTAATGATAGAAATTACCACTTAAAAATAACCTTGATTGAAATGAACACTTAAAAATAACATCAGTTACCAATTAAAACTCATATCTGTACTCAGCAAGGAAATTAATGGATTTGCGATAGAAGCAAAATCTTTGATGTATCTACGTTAATATCTTGCTGATCCCAAGAAATGTTTTACTTCTTTTTGACTTGAGGATGAGGCCATTAAATAATCGATTCTACGATAGATTGATCAGGAGACATTCCCAAACTCGAAAACGTATGCCCGAGATCTGAAACTTTAGTCCTCCCAATTTGGCACTTTTTACCCTGCAGAGTTAAGGTGATAGCCCCTTCGAACGGACCAGAAATTCGAAAATTTTCAAAGCAGATGCTTCAATATCTAAGAACTGCACAGCGGCATTACCAATCATATTCGATACTTGTGTACACTATGTTTGAAATGGAATACATCTCGGATATAAATTTTGTGGACGCTACATGAACTTTTGGAAAATCCCCTCGACGTTTCTGCAGTAGTTAATTCGCCTATCACCGGTCCGATTATTCGTTCGCAAATTGAATTGCACTTTGTGAATTGCGAAGGATTGTTTGGGATATAGGGGGAGGGGAGGGCAGAAAAGACAACCCCGTGCACCACCGAGATGAGCCCATCACCACCGACGCACCACCTCAAGTCTATAGCTGGCTACGCCACTGACTGGACTAACCAATGAAGTTATAGCACTAGAATTGGTAATACAAATATTATCCCACTCACCCAGTTCGAGATAAAACTCATCACAGTCACTACGTACTTGTATTACTTAGAACTTCAATCTCAGAACTATCTATCACCATTTGTGTTTCAAAGTTGTCAGTTTCAATATTAGGCACATCGTGAGATCGAGGAAGTGGAAGTTCACTAAATTCACTTTCAACTCTAACACTAAAATCAGTACACTTACATTCTAAGCACTTAACGCCATTAGCATTGTACTCATCTCTTAACACCTTTACCAAAGTAATAAAAAGACTTAAGTCATCTCCACTTAAAACACATATTTCTTACCAAACATTTGATACAAGAAACTACATTCAAGCTGTAATTCAGACAACCACAAAAACAACAAAGGAGTACATTCTACAAAGCTTTTACAATTACTACTAACAATCGTGGTAATAAAATCAGAACACTCATAAAAAGAGCACATTTCCTCGAATTGAAAAAAAAAGAAACATTTTGTGGATTAATTAATCTATAAAACATAGCACCGTCTACCCATAACCAGAGCATTAAGCGCTCCTAGTTTTTTGGAGCGCGCTCCCGCTCCGCGCTCCTAATCATAAAAAGGAGCGGCGCTCCTGTTTTCGCTCCTCCGAATAAAAAGGAGCGCACACTGCTCCCGCTCCTGTAAAATTGGAGCGCGCTCATTTTGGGCTCCTTTTTCACACCTTTCAAAATGAAAAAAAATGTAAATCGTCAGAATTACGTACTTTTTAGGGCAAAAATATAAAATTTGGTGATTTTCAGAAATTTTTTATCTCGTAACTCTCCAATTCACATTTTGCTTCAAATCTTGATGAATTATGGACATAATTAGGAAATTATCTGTGAATAAATGTACTAGATGTTTTGCAACAATCTAAGAAAAAAGGAGCGCGCTCCAGTGAGCGCTCTCCTCAATAATTGGAGCGGCGCTCCACCTCCCGCTCCTCAATTTTACAAAGAGCGCGCTCCAGCCTGCGCTCCTGAAAAATGGAGCGGCGCTCTTTGGAGCGAGCTCCTTTAATGCTCTGCCCATAACTGACATTCAGTTGTATTGAACATATAATACACGTCGTGACCTTCCCTATGCAGAGAACTAAGATTTGTATTATGATAATCTATCTTTAACCGGTCATATATATCTTGGTCGGATGCAGAAGATGCCCACACAATAAGAAGCATATTGTCAACTACATTCAATTCAAGTTTTCTTAAATCTAAGTTATCGAATGACGAAAATAAATCAGAACACGAAGCTACACTTAAACTTACTTCCTTAAGGATTGTGGATGTTACCAATGATGCTCTGCTCTGAATACTGGGCTTCATTTAGGGGATGGCGAGGGATGGCTCCCGCCATCCCTTGGTAATAACTCGCCATCCCGTGCACCTTCTACCTTACAGCGTGCTTCCGCGCGCAGTCATATCCTCGCCATCCGATATTCCTGAAAACAATAATTTTGCCATCCCTTAAGTCAATGTCTAAATAGGAGCCTGTGAATAGTTAAGTTACTAAGACTATTGCTCACGTGAAATTGTTCCTCCGAACTAGGGGGACTTAATAAAGGCTTAACTTCGTTCAAAGTATCCCTCACTAGGGTTCTTACGTAATAAGAATTATTTCTCCACTTCAAGTACAAGCTATGTCTCTTATCAGGCTTGTTGCACAAGTGGACTTTCTTACAAATGGAACCCCAAATGGAACTGGGCGAACTGTAGCTTGCAGACAAGGACTGGGCCAATTGTTGGAATGATAGTGTTATGGAGAGCAGTGCGTCGACAAAAGAATTGATCTCAGCTGGTAATTCTAAAAAAAATAACAATAAAGGTTATTATTATCCATAACATACATCAGTGAAAACTACCTCGTTCGTGATGAGTATCTTGAGTTGGGGTGACAGGCCCAGAATTGATCTCAATTCCGCCAATGACGAGTAGAATGGCTACTATACATGCAATAAAAGCCGAGATGATCGAAACAGATGATTCAGTTTGGTCAGTTGATTGATGATAATGAAGGGTATTATTGCATGAATGAAGAAAGAATTGTAATGAGAACCAATGAATCAAGAAATAATTGTATAAGAGAACTAAGTTCAAGAAATAATTGAAGAAGAATCAAGGAAGGAAAAGTTTGAAAGAATGATGAAGATTAAAAAGCAATGAATGTCAAGTTCGAAATCTCCTTCTAGCTTGAGTCGAGGCTTAAATATTCTAAGAATAGCCTAAATGCGCAAGAGCTAAATTTGTAAGTGGAACTAACGATTGTGTGACGCAAATGAGAATGTAAAAAAAGTGTTTGGAGCTATACTAGGTGCATACTTGTGTATACTGATCTAACTAAACTATGAATATTAAAAAAATAATTAATTAGCTATTGCTGTCCAAGAAATTAATAAAATTCGACCCGTGTTGTTTTTCGGGGGAATGAATTATAATATATCAGAGAAAGTACCTGTAAGTTTGAATCGATTCTGCTTATATTTGATCTCGTAAATTGTGTTCAAAGTTTGAAAAGAGAACACCATAAGAACAGAGATTTACGCCATTTTCTAAATACTGATTTGTCTGTTATTTAGGGAATATTCGAGAATCTAATAACATTGAGGTAAACCCCCGCGTCTCCTCTAACGAATGATACCAAATAAACTAGTTTCAGTTTGATATTGGATAGGGATTGACACTTTGAACTATTCCTACTAAATTGACTTTCCTATTTTGGACTTCCACTAATTTTCCCAACTTCAAGTTTGAGAATTTTGAAATAATATTTTATTCACATAAACCTCCTTCTCTCAAAAGTAAATGCCAATTTTTCAGAAAAGTAATTAAATTTATAGATAGTGATTTTTGATGAGATACCAGTACGGCTTTGTATGATAAAAATAACCAACTGAAAGTTGAAAAATTTGAAAATAATCATATCAAGGTAAACTTCCGTATCTGCTCTTTCGAATGACACTAAATTAATTCAAATCTGATAACTAGAAGTGAGTCAAATATTTGACTGAAGTGAGTCTGGTCGAATACTAAGCCAACTTCACAGTCATTTCTGACTGTCACTGCCATGTCTGTTGTTGCTCGCCTGTGCTGAGGACAGGCCTGGGTTAATAGTAATAGTAATAAGTAATAGTGTCTCAAATAGGATGTAGTAGTAATAGTACAGTAGATGTCGGATATAAGCACACCGGTTATAAGAACATATCGGATATAAGCACACTATGTTGGAAAACGTTTGCCATCTACCCTGTATAATTTATGTCGGTTATAAGCACATGCCGGTTATAAGCAGCATAAGTACAGTTCCCGACGATGTGCTTATAACCGGCATCCACTGTAGTAGTAATCGAACCTTTTGTAATAGGAATTATCTATTACAATTCTATAACTTCGGACTGGAATATTTGATTTTTAGTGAAGAAAAATAAATTTAAGCAAGATGATTATCTTTTGAATTTCTCACTTTATTGAAATTAGTTGTTTGCTTAGGTTGGATAATATGTTTTGTTTGTGTGGGAAAATCATTTAAAATAATAAACTTCAGATATTCTGAATCGTAGCAAAGTCTTAGTAAATGTTTAGTAACTTGTAATAGTAAAAGTATTAGTAATATTAAAAGTAATAGTAATAGTAATATATTACATTTTAGAGTAATTGACCCCAGGCCTGGCTGAGGAGAAATAACACGTCAATGTCATCACAAACTATTGCTAGATATTTGGTTCTATGGGATTTTGGTTTAGAATATTTTTAGTAATAAATACATCAGCTTCTTCATGAGTTGTCATAAAATATTGTCTGTATATTGATGCGTCCAAATGAATCTCCAGAGGAACATATGTGGAACCAGTTAATATTCATCTGTAATTGAAGCTCATCGTCGTTTGCTTGGACATTCAAAGATTGTAAGTTGTGCACAGATGAAGTAAATTAATTGAACTTTATTCTCTGTGATGGTAGGTAGCGTCTGTATTGGTGGTATTCAGCTTTAGTCTCTGGCGAACACCTATCTTCAGGGTAATTCTACTTCTTTAGCTTTTCTGGAACCCAGTGTACTATGCTCATTTTGTTTTCTTATGTGAAAGCAATGCAAGTGGCCTTTTAGATTGAAGGCGATTGTGGGAGAAATATTGCAATCAAAGTTGTCTGCTACCGCAAAAATCAATCGTACTTGAGAATCTGTTATGGTTCGCAAATTTCTACGCACATCATGGGTTACGGCAATAGAAGCCGCAGACTTAAACATAGGTATTTCAACGCAGGAACCTGTCACAATGTTTTTATCACCAGGAAATAGCAGGCTCTTATTTAGACATTGACTTAAGGGATGGTAAAATTATGGCTTTCAGGAATAAGGGATGGCGAGGAATGACCGCGCGCGGAGGCACGCTGTAAGGTAGAAGGTGGAAGGGATGGCGAGTTATTACCAAGGGATGGCGGGAGCATCCCACGCCATCCCCTAAATCAGGGGTCGGCAATTATGTTTCACTGTTACCCCATTTCAGTGCTCAGCACATCAATGTTTCCCCGAATCCAGTAACTAAATTGATAAACACAAAGAACAAGATGTTTCATTTATAGACGAGACAACCGGAGTAAAACTACTGAATTTAATTCTGTTCATAGCTTGTATAATGTCTAAAGTGGCACTTGCTACCCTTAATAATATCAGCAAACAGTGTCTGTATTTTGACAGTTGAAATCTTATATCGCTTTCCGGAAGGTCTCGTTACCCCCAGAAAACCTGAAATTAACCCCAATGGGGTAATTTACCCCTAATTGCCGACCACTGACCTAAATGAAGCCCAGAATAGGAAATATTTCATAGGAATATATTTGCATATAAGCTTTTTAATCAAAGCCAGTAAGGATGCTAACGTCCATTCAAAATTTCGATTGGATTAAATACATACTGGTTGTGTAAATGCACTCTCAAATTCCATCGACTCTATAATAAAATTGAGGCTTTTGATAATTCTAAAATACAACATATTTGAGTTCATGTTAATACAGTGTGTACAATCAATCAATCTGGATATGTTAATGCAAATATATAATACAATAAGAGTATGCTGATTAATAATTTCAATTCAGTCTTGCTGACATTCTTATAGATTAGTCGCTGGAATTTGTCCTAAAATTACTGGAATTGTCCTAATGTCTAAGTATTGGCATTTGTCCTAATGTCTAAGTACTGGAATTTGTCCTAAATATCGAAGTACAAGAATTTATCCTAAAGAAAACTCACATTGGAAATTGTACAAATTTTGTAATTACTGGAATTTGTCCTAAAGAAATACCAACACTGGAATTTGACCGAATTTTATATTTACTAGAACAGTCGAGACCGGTTTATATAACACGGTATACATTCCAAATCAGCATTGCAACCAGAGTGTATGCACATCGAGCCAAAGTTCAACACCATACTAGGAGTAAAATCGACAATAATTTGGTAAATTCTCAAGAGCATCCAAATAAATTATATTATGGTTAGTATAGTTTCGGATAAGCAATTCTTGATAGCCATGTTAAACCTAGAAGGCTGTGTATATGGTAATACATAATTTCACATCAGCCAAGCCAGAGCTCATAACGAGATGGTAAGCAGTTACGAAACTATGTTCAATCTGCAGTATAAATTTGCATATACATGAGCTTTTTCGAGGAAATAAATTACTTCCTGAAATTTTCGAATTTTGAACTTTTCCTCAGAAATGGAAATTTTGTCTGGTGGGAAGACACGGCCTTTGATGGTGGATGTGAATTAGTAGGGATAATAGCCTGAATTTGAGGAATAGAAAGAGGATGGTTAGTAGTATTGCATTGAGTTTAGTTGAAATAGTGAAATTATGGAAGCAATTGTAAGGAATGTAACATCAAAGTGAAGTAAACAAATGAAATAATTATCGGTAATAAGAAAATATGCAGGTAGGTTAAGAAAACGCAACCATTCAGCAGCCAATTTCTCGTCCTGAGGAAATTTGTAGCTAAGGTTATTAGGCCAATCCTAGGGGAAAGATGAAAAAGGCAGAATGGAATAAGGACGAATTGGAAAATTGGAATAAGGCCGAATGATTCTAAAAACTGGAATAAGACCAAATGTCTAATTGGAATAAATGAATTATATTTTCTCATCTTTTTACTATGATTTGATATAATAAGATTTAGATGGAAAAAGAACAAGAAATGATGATGATAAGAAAAATGACAAAATGAAAATAAGAAAAAATCAAAGTTGAATAGCCCCAGTCAAATCCTAAATAGATTTATAAAAATATTTGGAGGTAACTATCAATTGGCCCTCGACCAACTGGGATGTTGTTCAGCTCTTCAGAGTTAGGCAATTGTTTCAGGCAGTTTTTGCAAGTTTGTACTTGTCGACACGGAATAATGAGAGTATCAACTTCTCTGACGAGACACACCCGACAAAGTCTTATATTTGCCGTGTCTTCTAAGTTTGGTAATACTCATCTTATGAAATTACATCCATTCCATTTTCATTCGTACATGGAAGAAAAGCATCCTAATTAAATGAATTCAGTCTTGTACTGATAACGAATACACTCTAAATAATCAAATGAATTGATTTCACCGCGTATTAATTTCAATGAAGTTCATTGATAACTTGCATTTAGTGCAATGCACCGATGATAGAAAAGTCGGATTGGGATATTGTTACCAATTCTTTCCTGGTATTTTCTGTAGTTTTAATAATTTTTTGACCAAAATCCAATAATTTGGATTGTGAGAACAGAATTTCCTTATCAAATTTACGTGAAAGCTTTCCAGGTCATTGGTCGTGTGTTTGAAATTCTGGAATACAGAAAGTCTCGAAGAGTCGATTGTTCTAACCTATTCAATACTTTCTTCATTTCTTCGTTTTCGGATTCTGGGATATCCGGTCTATTAATTTTGAGATAGTTAAACATCTCTGTGATTCTGTATGATGGAACTCATGGAAGGAGTGGTAAGCACAATAAAAGCTCAACCATTGAATACTTTCCAGATTTGAAGTATACAAGTTGCTAATCCATTTTTGAGAATTCCAGTTTTGTATAGTGCTTCATCGTGATGAAATTCACAGTCACTAACCGTCGCATTAGGAAATCCTGATGCTAAAGAACTGTATTGCGCGTATTCGTAGTTAGTTATATATTCCAGTAACTGTAATTGGTAATAGTTCTTAATCTTTCCAACAAGTATACTATATAGGTTGCCTGTATTTTTGCTCATCAGAATATGAATAGCAGGTAGAAAACAGGAATATATACTCTAGAAAAATATTAAACAATTGGTAGAATTGTTTAGGTGCCACATAAATGTAGCATCTGCCTGCAAAATTGTTCCATCTACGCCTGATTGTAGAGCAGATATCCTTTAGGACTCATAATTCCAATTGCTTTCTCCCCCAGCAATGGTCCATCAATAAAAATAAATGGTATACCTTGGATTCTTCAACGCAATTCTCCATTAAATACAACGCATCGTCGGAATCCATCGGTATTCATGGCCTATTCAACCTCCTTCTTTTAAATATAGTACTTTCTACTCGCACAAAGCTTACCTGTCCATCAACCTCAGATTCATTAGACTCTTAATCAACAAGTCCCGAAGCTATTCTTGAGAATCTTCAGCTCTTCGTTTAAGCTTTGTGAGAACTTTTCTAACAGCGATTTTGTGATTCAAGAGCAGGGCATCCCTCCCTAATTTAGTGAATCTCAAATATCAAAATACATTAGCGTCTTTATCTTATCTATACGTATATCCCCCATTCGTATAAACAGATTAGTCTTTGCGATAACCTTCTATAACTTCGTAAATGGACATTTTCGGATATTGGATATTAAATATCATTTAGTATACAAACGTAATATACGTTACCGTCGTTACGTAGCAGATGTGTATTTCAATAATATGAAACCCTATCAAGGAATAAATGTGAGGATTTATGTTTGAACACTAAGATCGTTTTGAACATGTCAAATTAATACTATATTGTATGAAATAATAACAAAAACATTTCTGTTTTGTGTATTATTCGGCCTTATTCCAATTTGCAATCCAGGGCCTTATTTCAGTTAATAAAATCATTCGGCCTCATTGCAGGTTGAAAATTCGGCCTCATTCAGTCAACCCAATCCTAGTAACCAAAGTTGCAACCAACAACAGACATTTGTTAGGAATCAATAAAAGACGAGAAATGAGGATAGAAATAAAATATAGTACAAATTTTGATGAATTAATTCAAACTTATCAAATAAGAGAAAATAAATATTAAATAGAGAGGTCAGGGTCATAATAAAATATTCATAAAGTGATATTATTCAGAATGTAGATTTCGAAGAGAAATACATAAATTAATAGAATTTATGTATTTAGTTTAGAGAATTCCTAAATTTATGGTTTAATGACAACAATATACAGTCAACAGACAAAAATATTTGACCACGCCCACTTAATTATCATCCATAGGTGTATATAATCTGTGCAATCAGTACAATTATGTAAATCAAAATGTTCGAAACCTCTGAATAACATGTTTGGAATACAGCCAATTGGAAAAGGTAAATATTTTATGGTTTTCAATTTTTATAATAATTTCCCTAATTATCGATATAATGACCTCAAAAATCTGACACATCAATTATCAGTAAATTCTACCAGTTAGACTAATGTTGACCATTTATTTGAACTCTACTTCCAAAATAGTCACAGAACAAAAGTTTGGGATAAATTTACTCCTAGCATTCCTTTGTAATATAGATTTGTTAGTAGATTAATATTGAAACGTTTCGAATGCAATTTTCCCATGTGGCACAAATGCAACAAGTTATATGCACTATAAATTCGATATGCTTTGAACAATGAATCTGGAATTATAATTTAAGAATAATTTTTGGTGTGTATAATCCAGGCATGGGGCCAAGTCCCAAAGGGCTTAAGCCCATTTTTGAGAGGGCTTAAATCCGGACTTAAGTCCTCCTTAAATAAAATTGTTGAAGTCCGGACTTAGACTTAAGACCTTTAAAGATGAGCATCAAACACTTTTCAAGGCAATTATTCAATAAAATAAGGTATCGATTTCTAAATAATTAGAGTAATATACGTGAGTCCGGACTTAAGACCTTTATTAAGGGCTTGAGCTTGGAATTAAGTCCTTTTTCAAAAAGAGCTTAGAAAAAGGGCTTGATCTTAAGCCCTTCTGATAAGGGATGGGCTTGAACTTAAGTCCTTTTGAAAGGGCTTGGCCCAAGGACGGATTCAGGCTAGAATTAGCGGGGGGGTGCAATTTTATACCATAGCGTAATTATCAGGGGTGGTGAATCTGCTGTTAACAGCCATTTTGGCTGTTTGCTGTTAACAGCTAAGAATTCGTCTCCAAATTGGCATTAACCTTAAATGCATTTAAGTCTTCTTTAAGCTGTTAACAGCCAATTCAAGCTGTTCAAATTCAATAATTGTATCATAAAATTAAGGAAAAGGGACAAGCAAAGAAAGTTATTCTCTATAATGTTTGGATTCGAATTGAATATCGTATTTACATAACAGTGAAAATGAAACTATATGATTATATTATAATTTTTCAATTATTGCATTAGTCAGCATCTAGCTGTTAACAGCTTCGATTTTCATTTGCTGTTACCATCCCTGGTAATTAATACTCTAATTTAGCTATCTGTGAAATGTAAGTCTCTGAGTCCAATATCATGAAGAGTTGGGGGGGAGGAGGGTGCGCCCCCCAGGTGGACCCGTGCCTGCTTGACCCCATGTCTGTATAATTATTAGACTTGGCTCAAAAATATAAATTCGCATAATATAGGTTATGTTAAATACAAACTGAATAAATTCTAATTAAAGAAGAACTGCAATAAGTAGTTGTAATGAAATATATATGCTTAGTTAATCAATTAGGAAAAGAAGCTCATTAGATTCCAGAGGTATAATCAATATAAATAAGACAAGTGGAAAGAATAAATTATATTTTAACACCTTCAAATGATCTGAAATATTAATTAACAAGGAAACCAATTATATAATAAACTAAGCACAAATTCAAATTTTTAACTACTAATAGGTATAATTGATTATACAATGAATGGTAGTACACTGAATGATATTAATAACATTTCCTGCAATTACATCCTGCAATTTACAATTATAAATGTATCCAAAATTATAATCATAAATCGTGACACTAGGTGCACATCTGTAATGAATTTAGGAATATATACAAAAAGTTCCAACTGTTACTTCATCAAACACTATTCTGTGAGAGCATCCGGACCAACTAACAAATAAAAAACCAGGGCCGTGATTTCAATACTTACCCACTAAATAGTAGTAAATACAGCAAGAGTGCAACAAATAAAAGATTTCGAAAAAGGACGGTTTTATGGTAGATGCGAGTACAACTTCACAGAAAGGATACTCATATAGGTGAATATATATTCCAGAACTGTCAACAAGCAAATTTGGTTAAGCAGAGAACAAAATATTAATGCTGTAAATTGATTGATAGCAGTGCGTGTATTATGGAATTTCACTCTTAGAATTTTGAGCAATTTAAGTTTGGTATTCATATAAGTTGATAGTTAAAATATTTTTGTGGTAAATAGCTTATTTACAATAATGAGATCAATAAATGTGAGGTAACTGAAACTCCACAAATGTAGAAAAGTGAAATACCCTAGTGTGTATTAGCAAGAATCATAAATTGAAATCTAATAAATTGACTAAAATACTAGTCGTTATAACTACTGTAAATCTCTTCCAAACAGGTTAAAGATACGCATAAGAATTTGAATGGAATAGTTAAATTAGGAATTATGCAAGAATAAATAGTCTTAATTAAATATTAAAACTCAAGGATGTTAATGCTACACTGAATGCTGAGTTAAGGGTACGCCGAAAAGGTTAATGGTACGCCGAAAAGCTTAATGGCACGCCAAACAGGTTAATGGTACAACGAAGAGGTTAATGGTACGCCGAACAGGTTAATGGTACGCCAAACAGGTTAATGGTACGCCAAACAGGATAATGGTACACCAAAGAGGTTAATGGTAAACCAAAGAGGTTAATGGTACAGCAAACAGGTTAATGGTATGCCGAAAAGGTTAATGGTACGCCGAAAAGGTTAATGGTACGCCAAACAGGTTAATGGTACGCCAAACAGGTTAATGGTACACCAAAGAGGTTAATGGTACACCGAAGAGGTTAATGGTACGCCGAACAGCTTAATGGTACACCGAACAAGTTAATGGTTCACCGAAGAGGTAAATGGTACACCAAAGAGGTTAATGGTACGCCAAACAGGTTAATGGTACGCCAAACAGGTTAATGGTACACCGAAGAGGTTAATGGTACGCCGAACAGGTTAATGGTACGCCGAACAGGTTAATGGTACGCCAAACAGGTTAATGGTACACCAAAGAGGTTAATGGTAGACCAAAGAGGTTAATGGTACACCAAACAGGTTAATGGTACGCCAAAGATGGAACACCGAGAAGGTTAATGGTGCGCCAAACAGGCTAATGGTACGCCAAACAGGTTAATGGTACGCTAAACAGGTTAATGGTACGCCGAAAAGGTTAATGGTACGCCAAACAGGTTAATGGTACACCGAACAGGTTAACGGTACACCGAAGAGGTTAATGGTACGCCAAACAGGTTAATGGTACACCAAACAGGTTAATGGTACGCCAAAGATGGAACACCGAGAAGGTTAATGGTGCGCCAAACAGGCTAATGGTACGCCAAACAGGTTAATGGTACGCTAAACAGGTTAATGGTACGCTAAACAGGTTAATGGTACGCCGAAAAGGTTAATGGTACGCCAAACAGGTTAATGGTACGCCAAACAGGTTAACGGTACACCGAAGAGGTTAATGGTACGCCAAAGATGGAACACCGAAATGGTTAATGGTACGCCAAACAGGTTAATGGTACACCGAAGAGGTTAATGGTACACCGAAGAGGTTAATGCTACGCCGAACAAGTTAATGGTACGCCAAAGATGGAACACCGAGAAGGTTAATCGTGCGCCAAACAGGCTAAAGGTACGCCAAACAGGCTAATGGGACGCCAAACAGGTTAATGGTACGCTAAACAGGTTAATGGTACACCAAACAGGTAAATAGTACGCCAAACAGGTTAATGGTACACCAAACAGGTTAATGGTACGCCAAAGATGGTACACCGAAAAGGTTAATTGTACGCCAAACAGGTTAATGGTACGCCAAACAAGTTAATGGTACACCGAAGAGGTAAATGGTACACCAATTAACATAATAAATCTCATCGTTAAGCAGAACCAAAATCTTAGATTACTTAACTTAATTCATTTCTAGTAGAAATCCTATGTTCTATTGATAGTCTTATTATAGAAGCCAATATAGGTGTAATAAATAAACAATGCATTTTAGACTCTAGGCGCATTCTTGTTGACCAAACAAATCAGATTGCTAGTAATATAACTTATGTGATTGACGTAAGCTAAATACACACGAATATAATAAACTGATGGAAGCCAAACTGGATTAATCAAGTATGCAATTTCGGAAATATTGTAGGTGAAGATTAAATCATCAAACCTCAATATGTGCAATGATGCAGCAATTGGAGGTTACATTTTTGTTATTGCCAGGCTCAGATTAAATGCGAAAATTACAAAAATTTCTAGGGACATGCAATACATTATGTTTTATAATGTGTTCCAAAATTATTTGTTGATTGAACCAAAAGTGTAAGAGCTGAATCCAAATTAGTTCCTACGTGACGTCACATTCCTATAAATCGGTATACGTGTGTCTCATTGTATGTTGTGTTATCATCTAAAATTGTGGGCGAATCGAATAAAAACTGAATGAGTTATCCCCAAATATATTCGTTTATGAAGTCATAATCCCGTTATTTCGCTTAGAAAACCAATAGATCGTTGTCAGCGTGTAAAATTACCCATGCATGCCAATTTTCAGCTTTCTGGGACTCGTAGTCTTTCCAATCAATTACGGACAAACATCCAAACAAACAAACAAACACACAACAATTCCGCTTTTAATATATAGATTCTTTAATTTGATTTTAATTGCTTTGATTTTTTCCTAATTGATATTGTGCTTTGATTTAATTCATTTTACCCTGCGTACCTTTAACCTGTTTGAAAGAGGTTTCCTATGAAAACTAATCTAGAAAATAGATTTAGAAAAACTCACCGGATGCCCTAAATTTCCCTCCATATAGTAAGTTGACTCGTTAAAATCTCCAACCCGAGGGATGTGGTTTTTTCTACTTTTACCTAGTACAACACCAGTGTTAGAAATAACTACAGCAGTATTCCATAGTTGATCTCCATGTGAAGGGTCCCTTTCCAAAATAGGGGAAATAATATATAGGTTATGCTTCTTTGCAAGTTCACAACAAAATTGAGTAGTAGGACCATTCTCAGCATCTTGAGCGAACTCAGTCCAAGGGTTCTTCTCACGAGTGCAAAAAACGAAAGGCATGTTCCAAGCTTCCTAAGATGAAAATTCTAATAGAATATCAGAGTGAGAAGTTAATAGTACACGATTTACTGAGATAACATATCAAAAATAAAAATGTTGTGTATTCTTCGAAGAAAAAATGAAGATACAGGTAAACCTCCCAAAGCGGCACCTCCGAGTAGCGGCAACCTCCGAGAAGCGGCACAAAATCATTCTCCCTATGGGTGCCGCTTAGGGAGGTTTACCTGTATTGAGGTTTAAGATTGTACTAGCCCGCTTCGCTTGCTACGTCGCTCCGCGGCAGAACACAATCACACACCAACAGCTTCGCGGTTGGTGTGTGCTTTACATACTTCTGACATTAATTATAAAGCGTAAATAGGCCTAAATAGTAGAATTTAACTATGTGAAATCTTGTGATTACGTCATCATGCGATGAGTAAGTAGTATAGTGGCAATCTGGTCTGACCAACGTTAACGCATCATCAATGTCCATGTTATACTAAATTTTCAGATCTATTAGAGGGCGCGAATTAAGTGCGATTAAGTGAATTTTCAGGGTTCTCGATATGTGACAATGACGTCATAACATGTCAAGGTGTGAGAAATTTTGAGTGGAAACCTCAACTTGTTGGCGGGTGCCAAAGAAATCCTTATATGCCAAAATCACATTTGGTGACCGTCCAGTTTCTTCAATCAACTAGGAACACAACCAAATATATACGCACAAGTTTGTGTTTTAATAGTATAAAAAAACATTAAGTTGAGTTAAAATAATGCGCGGCGCCGGGTTTTTCGAACTGGTGGGGTGCAGAGGGGGGGCAACCATTTTTGAAAGGCGGCAGCTTTTCCATCTGTCAGAATTTATCTGAAAACAATGGAGCTACGATGAATTGTCATACTTACAAATTATCTAGGGATATAAGGACTTCATTGAAAATACAGAGATTTTTTTGAAATTATATTTGCTTATATACCCGTTACTAAATAAGCATTGTATTACAAATAATGTTATTTTGAAGAAAGTAATTATTACAAATAGTGTTAATAAATCTTTATTTGCTATTTTGGGGGTAGGGGGTGCTACTATTCGAGATATACGCTAACAATATGTATGTTTTGATGAAAATCGAGCGAGAAATGTGCCCAGGGGAATGAGTAATTTCCATGGAATTCTAGACATGAATCCAGGGATTAGCCTGGGCGAAGTTATTACATATTATTATTTATAACTTGAGAATATCCTAAGGGGCACAATTTTATCTAAGGGGGACGGCTGCCCCCCTACCCCCGCGCCTGGAAATAATTAGAACAAGATAAATAACATGTATAATATGAAAAATTAATAATTAAAACAAGAAGAATTGAGTGCATTTCTGGATTCGAGTAGTAGCCTAGAACAATATAGATTTTCGCCATTTTGGGATCAAACCTTGTAAGAATTTTAGAGAATATCGCACTGTATTACAAATAAATTATTATAATGAGTTGACAATCTTATTGAAACTTATATATTTTCAAGCGTTCTCTATTCTATTTATCGAAATACACGTACAACTAGCATGACCAATTTAACTATTTCGCTCATAATAATTAAAATGTTGAGAAATGAAAATTAAATATTTTTTGCTGTGTCATCACAATTTGAACCCATGGGCAACTAATACATTAAATATGACTAATAGTCCTAGCTGGCACCTAAATACTTATTACGGCTGGTGTACCTGTCTTTGCCCAGTGTGAAAAGAAGTTAGAATGAAAAAGCTGTATATATTTTAAGAATTCTGTTTAAGATTCTCAACGTTCCTGTGTGGTTTTGAATAATTCTTTCTGAACAATTAGTATAACCAGACTAGACGAATTCCAATTGTGCCAAAATTAAGGGAGGCAGGAGTGTGGTTGGTTAATTAACCGTTTTGAGGCTACGGATCCAATTCTATTTCTCTCCACGGTTAACCGGTAACCACCCAATCTACTAAATACAATTCATCCTAAAGAAATTATATATTATTATATAAATATATCTATACTATTAAAACACAAACCTGTATATATATATTTACGTGCATGTGTATATATTTGATGAATGTTCCGAGAAGATTGAAGAAAGTGGACGGTTTCCAAATATGATTTATGACATGTAGGGGTAACTTTTGGCACCCGCCAACAAGTTGAGGTTTCCACTCAAAATTTCTCACACCTCGACAAGTTATGACGTCATTGTCACATTTCGAGAACCCTGAAATTTCACTTAATCGCACATAATTCGCGCCCTCTAAGAGATAAAAATATGAAAATTTAATAGAACATGGACATTAATGATACGGACACGTTGGCCATACCAGATTGCCAATATGCTTACTCATTATCGCATGATGACGTATTCACTAAATTTCACATTGTTGAATTCTACTATTTTAGGCCTTTTACGCTGTATAATCAATATTAGGAGTATATAAACCACACACCAACCGCGAAGCGGTTGGTGTGTGGTTGTGTTCTGCCGCGAAGCGACCTAGCATTGCAAGCGAAGCGCGCTAGTATATAATAAGTTAATAACATAGAAAAAGACATGGTTTTATAAAAAATAACTCCAAAAGTACATTAACTGAAACATAAGGTAAATTAAAAACAATATTGTCGAAGAAAATATATAAAGTTTAGATGGGAAATGGATTCATGACTATCACATTCTAATAAAGTACACATAAATTTAATATTTTACAACAATTTCCAAATAACTCAGCTGATTCAACAGACCAGCTAACTGGTAATTAAAATCTGTAAACGTAAACTCATGTGCGCAACTGTTAACTGGCTAGTCGGTTAGCCGATTCCAGCCTTGAGTGAGGTATAACAGCTACAGTCGACTCTGCTTAATAGAGTGACGTCGGAGCAGGTCACTATGACTCGATTAAGCGGAGAAATTTATTAAGCGAAATATTTGCAATTAATTCCAATTGCACGCACCGTTCCAGGATTTCCTTAAAATGACGCACTTTGGGGACGCACTTGCTCTTCAAAATAATTACATGGAATGAAAACAGCCAACTACAGCTTCGTTCCAAAATATAGCTATTTTTTGCAATTATAGGGACAACATTACTTGGGTCGAATTATAAATCTTAGCAAACGACACCGCATGAATACCTCACACATGTAAGGAAGTAATGTAAAGGAAGTAATGTAAAAATGTATCTACGTAGTAGAAAGTATCATATAAAGCAGGGCCTGTAGTTCACCATGTGCGTTTGGAGCTCAGAGCTACTACTTACCAAACTGCCAACTTTACAACTCCTACATTATTGTATCAATGCTGAAATATCCTATACCGACGTATGGCAATACTACCGATCAAGTCCAACAGTGTAGTAAGTTAAATAGTTTAGGTACTATCTTTGAAGTTTAGATACATTGGAAACGGCTATATTAGGGTGTCCATAATATATGGACCTGGAAATATGTCAAAAGTCCAAATCCAATTAATCTGTTTATCCACTTTCATAAACATACAGTGAACTATCGATTAAATTAGAATAGTAAATTTGAACAATATTACAAAATAATTGTTGATTACAAAAATATATAATATTAAATTTAATAACCCTATACACTAGGTTAGAAGCTACATGGGTTGTTTCAAAACTTCATTTAGACTAGTCAATCTCTTCCCACGCAGGGGTATTTTAATTTCTCCAAACTAGTGATCGCGCTGAGCTAGGTTTGTTCGGTAGGGTGGGTGGGGATCAAATCCCAAGCGACGAGTAGCGCCCTTTGCTGGATAGCATAAAGGGGCCTATAATTAGAATGTGGGAGTAAATTTCAATGCTAACTTTCCGACGCCTCTCCCCCTAAAAATACTTCACCAATTCTTTCAAGTTTGGTTATGTAATAATCGGAGTAGATGGTAGTTTTATTTTGAACCCAATCAATTGACAGTATTCCCTTTCTACACCAGTAAAGGGTGGCCATCCGTTTGCCTGCTGAGGGAGCACCCTGAATTTTGACAGGGACACACTCATGCCTTCGCTTCAATTAACTACTTTGGAATTTAGTCTATGGTTCGTAGTAATGTAAACAGGTTTCATCCACTTACCATTTTCACCCTTCTCCATGATTTCAGTAATTCTCGACTGACTCTCTCCCGCTCTTACTAGTGGTTTTGCTACTCTGATTATAATTTTGGGACCTATCTAGTCACCACTCCTGTCATTTTCAGTTCATCTTGAATAATGCGATGAATGCTTGATATTGGAATCCCACTTCTCTCCTCTAACTTCCGAATAGTAGCACGTCTATCTTGATCCAGTATTATATGAATCAGCTGGAAGAGGTAAGGAACCTTATAGGTATCCCAGTCCTCCTTGAATCATTATATTTAGGGCTGAAATGAATATACCGAATATTAATTCGAAATGTAAGAACGAATATTCGTTTTGACGAATATTAGATTGAAATGGAGATTCGTTGACTACTTTTGGACAACAATACGACTTTTGTTTAGCTTGGAGAGATCGTAAATATAGAAAAAATCTCTTTTCCAAATAACGTATTTCCAAAACTATAACCTATTTAAAATATATTTTCCTATGTATTTTGTGTCTGAAATTGAATTAATGCTTAGTCATCCAAACGAACGAATATTCGAATATTCGTTTGTTTAGAAAAACGTTCGTTCGCTGCATTTCGAATATTCTTTTCAGCCCTAGTTATATCCATTTGTACACTGTGGACCTGGAAGGGCACTTATCCAACATAACATGCGCATCTCTTCTCGGATCTCTCTGCGCGATGTCAAAACCAAATGTAAATCCGAGTAATTGTATACAATTTTTTCTGTATTGTTAAAATTTGCTTATGATTAACTAAACTATACTATCGTATATCTAATGATATTCACCATTTAAGCTACGATACTTAAGCCTAATAGAATATGTTGAGTAATTGATTTGTATTTACGTATTAACATACCAAAATTATTAGTACCGATCAATAATGTGTCTCACAATTGGCACATGGCGGAAATATGTTGCGAACTGCTGTGCCTTATTAAGCTAACGGAAATATAGTACTTTCAAGTTTGGTTAATAACTCGCTATACTAAATGTTTGGGACAATCTTTACTCGACATTTTTATAGTGGCCTGTATATCCTGCCTTGTGCTGGTTGTTTAAAGTGACTGTAAGGTAACATATTGTAGTATGTTTAGAAAATTATCAGCAAGAGAAATTATGACAATTAGAATTCAAAACGCCATCAGGCTTTCATAATTCGAAAGACTTTTTGGTAACAATAAATATTTAATGAGCTCATTATCTAGTTATTTTGGTTAAAAATTAAAATTACAATAGCATTGTGAACATATTAACCCAACATATACAAATATATAAGTCTAATCACATCGAACCCTATTTAGTGTGTGATTTGAATGAAATGTAGGTGAATGAAAGTGGAAATTATTGATCAATAGGAATACTTTGGGTAGGTGAGTATATACCTAATAAACTTTAATAACCTAATCTGGAAAGGAATTTGGGACAACCCTTGGAGGAACGAAATAATTTGGTAATTAATATCAGACGTTGTTTTATGCCATAGTGGTTGGGTTACTAGTAGTGCCTCCAAGGCAGGGGCGCCGCCAGCACAGCCCCATAGGGGGGGCGAAAGGGGGGCGGACCAATGCACTGGAGGGCAAACCCAATAGTTGTAAACATTCCAAAATTCACATTCAAACCAAAATCGATATTTTTAATGACAAATTTGGTTAAATAATCTGTCCTATAATAGTATACGGTGGGGCATCTAAGCAAAACAGCTAATTATGAACTCCCTGTCCAGGGCATTTAGCATTTCCGCATTAACATAAGTACTCCTATAACAGACAAGCGAGTTCCCGCCGCCCCACAGGGGGGGCGGATCAAAAGTCCGGGGGGGCGGCCGCCCCCCCGCGCCGCCACTGCTCCAAGGTGAAATACTTCATGCACAGGCTGGAATTTTGGACTTTTTCGGCATGTCATGAACGCCTCAAGGCGTTTACACCAATTTATCAAGTTGTTACGGGACAAAGGAACGATTGATAAATATTAAGTTTCTTACATTCCTAACCATTTTGAGTTTAATGCCACAACCCCTTCGGTCTCGGTCGCTTCGAGACTTTTGTTCGTTCGTGCTAGACACTACGCAACACACTGATCAACGGCAGCTTTGCGTCCTTACATTCCTCAAATATCATTCATATTAAATAAGTTAAACCTGTGACTTGTAAATTACACGTACTCAATTTAGTATGCTGCTATTTGGGACCAAAGTATGTCAACTAATTAATAATTCACTCATGTTATTTACTAACCCAGGATTTACTGCATAGTAAATTGTTTGTAAATATTTGAATTACTTTGATAGTAATATTATGCTGCTTATGTGATTGACGTTAGCTAAATACATCACGAATAGAAATAAAATGATGGAAGCCAAACTGGATTAATCAAGCATGCAATTTAGGAAATAATGTAGGTGAAGATTAAATCATCAAACCTCAATATGTGCAATGATGCAGCAATTGGAGTTTACATTTTTGTTATTGCCTTGCTCAGATTAAATGCGAAAATTATAAAAAATTCCAGAGACATGCAATACATTCTGTTTTATAATGTGATAAAATTGTTTGAGGATTGAACCAAAAGTGTAAGAGCTAAATCTAAATTAGTTCCTGCGTGACGTCACATTCCCATAAATCGATATACGTGTGTCTCATTGCATTTGTGTTATAATCTAAAATTGTGGGAGAATCGAATAGTCTTCCGGCCAGGGTTGTATCAACTCATTTTGAGTTGCAAAAACAACTCATTTTTTGTCTACCAACTCATTCAAATTTCCTTCAATAACTCATTCAACTCATTCATTTTGCTGTTACCAACTCATTCAACTCATTCAAGAAAATGAGTAGATCCTGCCAACTCATTTTTTATTAATCTAATTGTAACTAACGTATAACTTAAAACTTGAGTTTACTAATACATTTACAGCTGCGTCGGTCGGTTCTCAAAAGTGGTCCGGCCAAATTTGGATCTCCTTACGCATTAATGTTAGGACAAAGTGAAAGTGGTCTGGCCATGGTAGGAACTAGGGTTGTATCAACTCATTTTGAGTTGGCAAAACAACTCATTCTTTGCCTACCAACTCATTTAACTCATTCATTTTGCTGTTACCAACTCATTCAAATCATTAAAGAAAATGTGTTGATTCTGCCAATACAAATTGAGTTGATACAACACTGGACTCTTCCACACACACACACACACACACACACACTCACACCCAGTGATTGTCCTTATATCATGGTTTTTGTCCTTATATCCAAAAAGTGTCCTTATATGCTAAAGTTTTGTCCTCGTATCATATGATATAGGGACAGTTTTTTACGATCTAGGGACATCGAAATGGAGACATGGACACACACACACACACACATATATATAGATTCATTAATTATGTATTGATAATAGAATATATAAAATAGCTTATTATTTAACAATGTTATCCACGGTGAGTTGAATTAAATCAACAAATTCCTTATATCATTTATTTTATTTAGTCCAGTCATTGTATAGTAATGTTGTATACGGGGAATCTGACAAAAAATCTAGCAATGTTCGCAGTCAAGTTTTCTCTTCAGATTATTATTATTCATCATCTCAGGTTCAAAATGGAACCTGGTACCTTGTTAAAAATTTCACCGACGACGTCCTATTTAACAAAAATCGATGACGTCATATTTAATGGTGATAAAAAATTTAATTTGAATTCGAAAGTGCTAGAAGAGGAGAGTGATTTTCATATAGAACTACAGCTGATATACTAAAGAATCAATAGTTACGAAGGTTTATATATGTTTATTCTAAAAGTTTTCTATTTTATTCTATTATTAATGCACTTGAATCCATCTTTACTGCTATAACTTTTATGTATCCTACCTCCTGCTCAAAATATACTAGTCTAATTCACCCAGCATAGATTACATAGATTCCCAAGGTAGTGCTAGAGGAAGTCGAGATACATAATTTATTCTGCTATTGTTTTGACACAAGTAAAATGGAAGAAACAGAAAAGAAGTCATATCAAATGTATGTACCTCTTTTTAATCCAGGAAACAAGGACAGTTTAAATTGTTTAATTTGCAATGAAGTAATAAGGAAAAAGGACGCCTATAGAAATATAACCGCTAGTGGTTTGATAAATTTTATAAAGATGCCAAAGATTGGAGTGAACTAAACATAGATGTTCAAGATAAGGCAGACAATTTAATACAGTTTTAGAGAAGATTTCAAGGTATACTGAAGCCAATGGTCTGCAGATTAAATTTAGAACTAAATTACTAGTTACTCTCTACGATATGAGCAAGTCTCCAAGGAGATTGAAAGTGAAGAAAACTCCCTTACGTTGGATCCACCACAAGATCAACAGAATAGGCATCTTCGTTCGAAAGTTAGCTATGACAAGAAAATCTGTTTCATCTGTTGTGAGACAAAGAACACTGAAGGCTTGAAATATAACGAAGGTGGGATAGGCAGATGTTCAGAGGGCAGGGCAGAAGCAAGATTTTAGAACAGAAAGAATGCTACCTACTTGAAAAGGCCGAACCCTATTACCAGGCCTCTTGTAGATTAGACGCAATTTTGAAAGCTGATGCTTGCGATGTTTTCTCAGCTGATATATATCACCACAAAAATTGTTATTCTTCCTATACACATAAATAAGTTGCTGTTGAAAGCAAATTCAAAGACGGAGAAGAAGAGCCGGTCATCCAGTCTTTCCTAGTCGACATCAAACGAAAAATCATAATAGACAAATGTGCTTTTCTCCTTCATGAACTGTTAAATGATATAATGAGCTTTAGCGAAGAGGTAGGATTTGAAGAGCCAGTTATTAAGGACACGAGGAACATAAGGAGGCGCATTGGAAATTTTTTAAATCAGACATCTCTTTCAAGGCCGCTCAAAGTATCTTCTTGTATATCATCAGACACAAACCCTTGGAATTATAAAATTGCTGGTCTTCACGGATGTGGGTTGAGGGATGAAGATTTAGTGAGAGCATTCGGTCGAATGATCCGAAGAAAAATGCTGCACAGACAAGAAAGTGGCAAAGACTGCCACTGTCAATTGACGAAATTATGCAAGAAGTGGACAAGGGACCACTTCCTGAGCTGTATAATGCTATATATCATACACTTAAGGATAATGCGAAGAAAAATGAATATGACTATTGTGCTACAAGCACAAAATTGGCAGCAACCAAAATTTGGTCTCTTGCTAGTGACTGGCAATCGTTGATGACAAAGCAACCTTCCCCAAAACAAGCGATTCTAGGTTAGTCTTGTTTTTTGTGCTGTTGTTGTCCATTTCTTTTATCATATATTAAACTTAGAAAAGAGATGAGTGAGCCGAAATCGATAAATTGTAATGCAAATATTTTCCTTTTCAGGTTTGATTGTTCACAGGATGACTGGAAGCAAGGAATTAGGAATTATTGATTACCTACACAAATGCAATCATTCTGCATCGTACACTTCTATCCGCCTGCAGAATCAGGAATGGGCCAGAATGATAATTGCAGGAGGATGTTTGTATCCAAAATATGCGGAAAGGTGTAGTAAGTCACAGCACACTTGATAATAATGATGGCCGTCAAAATACATTAACAGGTTCGGGAACAATACACGATACAAATGTAACATTATTCCAAATACCATCTAAGACAGAAGAGATATTGCCAACTTTTGGTGAGGAAATTGAATTCCCACTAGCTTTTTCAAGTGCAGCTGAAGATCTATCAAATGAAACTGCCCCTTACATGATTGGAAAAAATGTAGTACGTACCACCTTTATTTAATTAAGAATCACGTTGAAACGGATTGCACAGGATAATTAGAATGGTGTCTCCGGAAAGAAAAAGCTTGGTCAGTAGTAGGATGCGCAGCAGAAATTTCTGATGATTTTGACCCACTTGGCTCGTGGACTGCCTTCAACAAGAAGCTTAGAATTATACAGTCACTTGCAGTCAATCTTTAATTTTAGTAAAGTAGTTGCCGATTATGAGAACATCAATTGCTACTCCCAAGGGTGTTCTTATAACCAGCATCCACTGTGTGAATATTCCCCAGGTTTTTAGAATCTTATCAAATATTTGTGCATATTTTATAGGTATCTAACTATATGCCAACGAAATGCATCCCAGAGTACCTACCAGTGAAACCTGAAACTCCAGACTATCCTGTGCTCAAAGATTACAGTGGAGTCTCCCAAAATGGACACTCCGAGAAGCTGACAACCCCTCTAGAAACGGACAACCCTCTTGGAACGGATTTAAATCACCATACATGTAATAATTATGGACTAGTCTCCGAGAAGCGGACAACTCTCTACAACGGACAGAAGCCATTTCCTCAACTTGTTCGTTATTCGGAGACTCCACTTTATATGGATTCCATGATAGATTTAATCAAGGATTTAGAGATGACCATGTCTTTGTTCATGCTAACGAGGCAGTCTACGCCAAGTTTTGCCACATACTGTGCAAGCACAAGAACTTCACCAGAATATTATATTGTTGATGGGGTGGGTTTCACCAATTACGAGTGATGCAACCATTATTATACAAGCGTTACCATTGCAGAGGTATGAAACAGTGGTGTGTTGATGCAGATATAATCGCCAAGGGCTGTGGAGAGCAAGCGTTTGAGGGACGTTACTATTACCGATGCATGAGTATATATAAATAAATTATTGCTTTGATGCATTAGTTCAGTTCCGCATTGAACAGATTACAAAGCAGAACACAAAAATTGATGCTGACTCAGAAGAAAATAGAAAATATCAAAATTCTTAGACAAAATCCAAGCAAAGAATCCTTTAATCAGGTTCTTTCAGTACCTGATCTCTGATGTTCTTAGTTACAAAGATGGCACTGAAGGAAATTTCATAATAATGTACCTTAAATATGTATCTACAATGCTGGTGATGATTTCTGCAGTGCGAGAAGGAAATCTGAGGAGGCATATTGAGGCTAAGGGTGAAATGCTCTCCCTAACCTTTGCACTCATTCATCAAAATTATTCCCGTTACTTGTAGTTACCACTTACCAGCATGTTTTTCTCCAGAACATGTACACAGATAACAAACAACCTTTCAACACTTGTCAGAACGGGCCGCAGGCATGGGGCCAAGCCCCAAAGGGCTTAATCCCATTTTTGAGAGGGCTTAAATCCGGACCTAAGTCCTCCTTTGATAAAAGGACTTAAGCCCGGACTTGGACTTAAGCCCTTTATAGATGAGCTTCAAGCTCTTTTTCAAGGAACTTGTTCAATAAAATACGGTATGGATTTTTAAAATAATTGGAGTAAAAGACTAAATTCCGGGCTTAAGTCCTTTATTAAGGGCTTGAGCTTGGACTTAAGCCCTTTTTCAAAAAGGACTTAGAAAAGGGCTTGGGCTTAAGCCCTTCTGATAAGGGATGGGCTCGGACTTAAGCCCTTTTGTTAGGGCTTGACCCCATGTCTGGGACTCAACGGGGTTTTGGTGCAAGCGTCTCCGGAAGAAGATTTACATCTATTCCCGGAGACTTGATTACGGAGCTTTTTAACAAACTAACAAAGGATACTGCAGGTCCATTCCGTGCTGGATTTAGCAATGACATTTCTGCTGTGAACACATGGGTGCGTACTATTAATATGCACTGTAAACTGCGTGAAGATTTTCGCAATATGGTTGCATTCAAAACTTCTCAAAGCATAAGGAAGCATAAGGAATGGAAGTCAGAAAATTCACAGTAAACACGTGACAAAAATAAAGAAACAACCTGAACTATATGGCATATATACACAGTGGGCTATTATGGTGCATTATAAAAAATTACCACATTAAATGTATTGCAATTTGAATGCAGAATTGCTAACAGAATATATTCGTTATACTATATTTCAAATTTGAACTTGATCAGCCTACTTGTTCAAATATACGCCCTATTTAGACAAGACATTTTTGCGGTCATCAATTAATGTTTGAAAGCTTAGTTTAGCGATACATTTTGAATACCAGAATATCTATATCTATGCTACCTATTGTGTTTATCTTAAATTCCATTTGAGTATTCTAAACCTTCTGAATTCAAATAAAGCATTCATTTTGATCTGTTTGTTACGGGTAACTAGATATTAATTATATATTTTGGGTATTCATTAATATATTAATTAGCTATTTGTAGATGTTTACGCTAACCGAATTTGTGCATAAATACGCATATCAATCCAATTTACTAATATGTATACCTTTGAAACGTTGTGAAACCCAAATTAAATCGTCTCCGCTTCGTTGCGGAACTTGAAGAATCTACTTAAATTCCATTCTAACCTTTTGGTTGCTATACTGTAAAACCGTAAATGCAGTAATTTACACTAGATAGAAGCGATATTTATTAGATGGATAATTAAATAATGTATTTATTAGATAAAACGCTGCATATATTCCGTGAATTGGGTGAATTATCTTCTGAAAATGGCTCCTAATTATTTATTCCCAAAACACGTCTGGACTTGGCTAAAAATTTGAGTGGTAATTAATTTAGATGTAAATATATCGTCAGAACAAAATTTTAATACTCTGATAGTTAATCAATCCCACCCGTGCACACTTAGATCTATAGATTTGTGTTTTAATGGTATTTATACATATAATAAATCTACATAAAGTAATATGCGTCATTTTTACCATATATGGTAAATATGATGACTCATCATGTCCTGGAAACCTAATGCAAAATAGAAAATTCTATGTGGCGAGAAGAACAGCAATGGTCAACTTACTATACACTATACAGTAATAAAACATTCTATAGTCCTATCTCATAAGATTAACGCGTCATACCCTAATACTAGAAATTGGCAATAATAGCCCACTGTGCACACTGGTGTATATGCACTTTATGAACAATATTGGCAACAAGAGTGTATATGTTGTAGGCTAAATATATTTTCAGGCTAAACGCGTTTAGCCTGTAAACGCATTTGGCCTGCAACATATATACCAGTGAAGGTTCAGGTATACTCTACAAAATTCGAAAATTTAGATAAAACCAAATCATTGTCTATTTCTCTTTTATTGCATTTTTGGATTGATTGATACCAATAAGTACTCTCAAGAGATTTCTAAGAAGAATTCCTATTATTTTTCCAGTTTGACAAACTTTGGTCACCTCAATCTAGGAATAATTGATATAAAATTATTTTTCAAAAGCCGCTATCTCAAAACTAACATTTTCAGAATTGCGGAAGAAGTAATTTTGTCAATTTTGGTCGTAGAAACAAAAACTCAACGGTTTCGGAGAGATCTCGTAAAGATACAAATATTCAGTGCAGCGATTTACCCTATTATGAATAGTTCATGTGTTTTTTGGTTTTTGGATGAGGAAAATCTTCATTTGAAAATCGACATCACATAAAAGTATTTAAAATCCAGAAAAATGTAGATATTCACAATTCCTGCACTCAAAAGTTATATTACATGCAGCTAAACACATTTTATCAATAATATTCTTGGTATTGTTTATCTTTGCTGATTGATCTATTCCGCAAAAATGGTACAATATAAAAAAAGATTTTTCCTCACTTAGTATATTTGCCAAAATTATTGTATTTATGGCATCCTGAGGATGAAGTAAATCCGCTGTAAAAAAATAAATTCATTCGGGTATATACTTTGGTAGAAGTGCTCTAGAGTATACCTGAACCTGAATACGCACTTTTGCTTATATTTGATGTCAATGGGTGCTTATGAAATTACAATAATTAATTAAGTATTGTGATGTTCTATGTATCTATCTAGTTATGATTCAGTCGAAACAGATTTTACTAACCCCATTTTTCGTTTTCTATTTATTCTAAATGTGTAAGAAATTCCAATTTTGTTGTATTTTCAATCGGTTTATTCTAACTATAGGATTTTTCTTACTTTATTTCCATGAAAAGAATTGTCTAGAATAACCGGTTTCGACTGTATAACATTTGATTCTAATTGATAAGATACAATTATAAATATATAATCATGCAATGCATTTCAATAAATACGAATTCTTTTAAGTAAATTCTAATTATATTCCCAGCAATGCATCCTACAATTGCATGTGTGAAAATCTAATCGATTGCAATTAATTTACGTAATTTACGGGAGCAGTATGTAATAATCATAACATCTATATTATTAAATCTCGATTGTTGTGTTTGTGTGTTTGGGTGTTAGTTTGTTTGTCCGGATTGTATTAAAGTGATGGGGGAATAGAAAATATTCGGATAATATACAATTCACAATGAACTAGTTAGCTTTTCACCAAAACACCTTCGTTCAAAAGGTTTCAACTTAATTGGCATATTTTTAATGGGTTGGCATCAATTACATTTTTTGATTATTTTAGTTTCCTTCAAATACTGAGGATTCGTATTAATATTTTACAACACATTGGAGAGAAAAGAACCAAATAGTGGGGGGGCGGTAGTATGGACCGCCCCCCCAGCAGAAAAATCAGGGGGCGGTCCCCTCGCACCCACGAATTCTACGCCTATGTATCACTCTAATACAATTCGGGCACCAAACAAGCACAGAAACGAATAGTCATAAACTAGAAATTCCATCTCAATTATCCATTGTTTATATATCGTAATCGTTTTGAAATTGAAATCAGCATACTTGTTTACTTAGAATGACATATGGAGATTAAGTTTAGATCTACATTATAAATGCGTTACAAACCCGCAGATCAATATAATACATTTCGGGCACCAAACAAACACACAGACTAAGATTCAAGTAATAGATATTCTAGAATCATATCACTAATCCATTGTTTGAAAATCAGAAATCGTTCTGAAATTTAAAAACTGTTGAACTAAATTGAATTTTCATATAGAAGAAAACTTCAATACAACTAAGTATTAGTATAAATCGATTTATATAGTAGCAGCTATTGAATTAAATTGAATTATTCATTTACAATAGAATACTTTATAGTAACTTTGATATCAGAAATCGATTTGTATAGTAATAGCAATTGAATGTGAATTAATCAGTAATATATACAGTGTACTCCGCTAAATTGGGACACCGGTTAATCGGGACAACCGCTTAATTGGGACAACTTCCCAAGAACCGAATCAGTTCCATAAAAGCTAATACTAAAAGATTTCGGTTAATTGGGACAAACTCCGCTTAATCGGGACAAGAGGCCTGGATCAAACGTATCCCAATTAAGCGGAGTAGACTGTACTTGAATTATTTATTATGATATTAGCAATAAACTCGAAGAGTAATAACATTGAATATAATTGAATTATTCAGAAATAGTAGATCTTCATCGAAACCACGAAATAATAGCATAATTGAATATTAATGAATTTACGATTTTAGAAAGTTAAGCCTCAATTACGTATGTCTAATTTGCGCCTAATTATCAGGAAAATGAGGAAGTCATCTCAATACTGGGCCACTATGCTATAGTATAGTCTAGTCGGCACAGTAAAATCCAAAGTTGCAGCTGTGCCGACACATTTCCCTTTGTAGGGACTATCTTTTGGTAGCTACTGGTTGGTTAGGGATAGTGCCGCCCACTGGCGGATCCAGCATGTTGAAAGGGGGGGGGGGGGGGGGGGGGCGTGAGATCGAGTATTCTTAATTTTTCTAAACTAAAACTAAGATTATAAATTCCATAACAACGAGAAATTATGCGAGTATATTTCCTTCTGCAAGAATACACTTGCACTATATACGGACGCATTTAATTCTAACTAGCGCGCTTCGCTAGCTGGCCCAAAAGGATAAATTACAGTTTCAGTTGCAGAGCATGTAGTTATGAGCGTTGTGTTCTGCCGCGAAGCGACCTAGAGGGCTCTTCAATTAGTGGCCCGCTGCCTATAATTTGGTGGCCCGCCCAATCTTTTCAGTTTATATATTTATTCGATACCAACGTTTCCGTATCATGAATGTACATGTTCTATTAAATTTTCAGATTTTCATCACTTAGAGGGCGCGAATTATGTGCGATTAAGTGAATTTTCAGGGTTCACGAAATGTGACAATGACGGTATAACTAGTCGACCTGTAAGAAATTTCAGTGGAAACCTCAACTTGTGTTACCCCCATATGCCAAAAATCACATCTTGAAACAATCCAGTTTCTTCAATCAACTCGGAACATACAAACGTATATATATGTAAGATAAATATCTTTGTTAAATTGTGTAATAATTAGAAAATACAAAACCAAGTCCAAATACATAATTAGCAAGCTATTTATACATCCAAAATATCCCGCTCTACTTCTAATCTATCTTAGTAACAAAATCGATTAAGATTAACTAGTTGAGTGATACAATTTCCTTTGATTATATTATACTTCTCCCCCCCCCCTCCCCTTAGAATGTTTAACATAGTTCATAATCCTGGAGGTGAGTAGGCTGTTTTCTAATCCTAGTTGATCTCCTAGGTCAGTGGTTCCCAACCTGGGGTCCACGGTTGAAAAAGGTTGGGAATCGCTGTCCTAGGTAATAGTGTGGGAGTTGTAATTACCTACCTCTAACCTCTTCACTAACTAATTCCAGCGTTGAGTCTAGATCCATGTTGTCCGAATTTTCACTTTGCCCATAAAATGCATAATTTTCGAAATCGTTTCCATTTACTACCTCTCTAATGATCCTCGCTGGATTCTGTTCAAATGGACAACACGCACTCTTCCGTCATGTACAATCTGTAGGTTAACATTACTTAACACCTTCACTACTGACAATCCACCTTCCCATCTTGGTTGAAGTTTACTTTTATAAGAAATGCTCAACTAAAGAGTATCCTGTCTTGAATTTAACGCATCTATTCGCAAACTTATCGTACCAACTCTTTTGATCATGTGCAGCATTAATGAACCTTTCTTCTACTAATTGGCGACACTTTATCATTTTCTCTTGTAATTGAAATTTGTATGTAGTGGTGTCAAGACTCAATTGTTTTACAAGAGGCAACTCTGGTTCTCTACCATACATTAGATTGAAAGGTGTTGTTTCAATAGATGACTGAAAAGAAGTATTATATGCATATAACATCAAGGCTAAGTATTGTTCTTATTGGTCTTCCCTGTCAACATATGTACCCAGCATATTTAAAAGTGTACGATTCGCTCTCCCTTGTGGATGATATGGCGTTGTATTGGTCCTTTTTAAACCAAATGCACTACATAGGGAAGATAGTAAGGCTCTTTCGAAATTTCTCCCTTGGTCACTATGCAGTTCCTCAGGTATCCCTAGACGACAAAACAAATTGTTTAGGAGCCTTACAGTTCTGTCTGACTTTTGGTCTGGCATGGGAAAAGCTTCCATCCATTTCGTAAAATAATCCTGAATAACGAAAATATACATATTTCCTTTTGAATTCATAGGAACCTATAGAACATCAACTGCAATCCTTTTCCAAGGGTTACCAATTGGAGAACTAACTAACGGAACCTTAGCGGGTTTATACTGTTTTGATTCCATACACCGAGAACATGATCCACAATATTGTTGAACATCTTTGGCCATACCAATCCAATACCCATTATTTTTCAGCATCTCTAATGTTTTCGCCATCCAAAATGGCCCGCGCTTGGTAAATCATGGTTCATGTGTAGAAACATTTCCTTCAACTGGTTTGGTACGAAAAGTACACACCTCATATCAAAACCATTTACTTTATAATTCCTGTGAAGCAAACCATTCTTCAATTTAAGTTGATTCCATAACTGACAAACACGTTTTGGAATGTTATCAACGTTGCATTTTTCAGAAACCTCCCTTAGTAGATTCTTTATCCGATTCAGAATCTCATCCTGATCTTGTGCATTCCTAATTAGGTCAAGATCCAGATCATTGGAAAATTTGGAAGTTGCAAATATCCTTGGAATACTAACAAACCTTTCTGCCATATTTGGACTCTTTGCTACCAATTGTAAGATAACTATCTTTGTTAAATTGCGTAATAATTAGAAATACATAACCAAGTCCAAATACATAATTAGCATGCTATTTATACATCCAAAAATATCCCGATCTACTTCTAATCTAACTTAGTAACAATCTCGATTAAGATCAACTAGTTGAGTGATACAATTTCCTTTGATTATACAGTGGATGCCGGTTATAAGCACATCGTCGGGAAAGCACTTAAAGTGCTTATAACCGGCAAGTTCTTATAACCGACATAAATTATACAGGCTATATGGCAACCGTTTTCCAACATAGTGTTCTTATATTCGATATGTTCTTATAACCGGTGTGCTTATATCCGACATCTACTGTTTTACATATACCGTACACTAACCGGACAAAAGTATTTGAACAGCAATAATTTGTGTTTATACATTCAAACTTCTAGCAGCTAATAGCATTGTTAGATGCATCAACACTGCTATTTACATATAACGATATGTAAAGTATAATAAAATAGCAAATTTTTTGAATTTAAATTTATAAGGAGGTGTTAAACTCATTAACTATAAAATTAGCTAATTAAATATATAATTTCTGATCACCAAGTTGGAATGAGAATATAGAAGTTCTGATTGCAGATTTGAATTCCATATGGTCGAATTACTCTAGCTGCATAATTCAAAACATTACGATTATTTTCTACTGAAATACTGCAACATTCCCATTTGTGCCACTTGTGCCACAAGTGGCACGTGGCAGATAGACTTATGCCACTTCATGGATATTTACTAAATGATGTGAATTCACAATAATTTATATCTTATATATTAAATCACAATGATTTGTTTTTTTTTTTGTTTGTTTGTTTGTTTGTTTGTTCAGAATTGATTGAGGAATTGGTAAGAGCTCCAGACTTGAAATTTGGCAGGGGAGTGGGGAATAGTGTATCTAGGAACAAGTTCTAATATCTAAGAAAAATATTCATATCTTCCCTCTCAAAAGGTGACAAAACTATCAGCTGTTAAGTATGCATTATAGAAGCCTAACTGAGACTGCAATTTAATTGGCTGAAAAAATAAATACAAATAATTCTGGGTCAATAGATTTGACCAATAAATTTTACCCTATAAGTTAGTACTTTAATAGTCCCATTAATCGCATAAATAGTCTATTTAGTAAAAGTTAAACTAAAACTTTTCATTCCTTTTTAAAATCTTCATTTCCAAACTTTTGATTAATTAATCAATTTGATTTCAGATTTGCTACTCATAAACCCGAAAAAAGATATTTTTGTCAGTTAAGAATAATTTTCGTATCAATGACTTTTTTAGCAAGAATTAACGTATTAATTTACCGAGAATCATGAGCATATTTTATTATGATTTAGTCGAAAAGTTTGAGCTGTTTACAATCTTTCTGAAGAAACAAATTTGTCTAATCTAATTAAGGAATCAAAATTGTTGTAAATACACGCGAGGACCGAAGGCTCGAGTGAGAACGCGGGTAGTGCGGTCGATCAGCTTAAATATACTGCTTAGGGGCCACAGCTCAATAAGGTTGGGATCTGCTACCTACATACTGTATAGTAGAATCTGCTATAGGGTACTCGATACAACGGTCATTTGTACATAGGCTAGCGGACAGCTATTATAATTCCTAAAAGATTTCCCGTATTATAATTAACCTGCGTATGAGGCTTTCGAAATTTAAGTATCGCTTTCGAGGGAGGAGAAGGATTACGAATGTCACAGATCGTAGTTTTTATTCCAAAATGGCAAAAAATTGACGTAAGGAAAGGGATGTATAATTTTCGTTAAATTTCCGTTACATTCCACAGTATTTAAATACAACTGGCATAACATTTTGAAAATATATTTGCCATGAATACAAGCGAGGGCCAGAGGCCCGAGTGCAAGTTGTAAGAACGCGCGTAGCGCGGACGAGCAGCTTGTATATATAACTATAGCAAGATATTTATAGTCATTTCAGAGTAGTTTAAACAGCCGTTAATAAGTTTCCAGACTAATATTGTGTCTGCATTAAAATTCCAATTGTTCAAATACTTTTGGCTGGTTAGTGTATTTCCCCTAATAAGCGCCTCGGCGCTTATTGTTTTCGTGGGCCAAAATTGTGTTGAAATTTTTGTGAAAAATCCAGAATATAATATTTAGGTAGGTTCTAATGGTTTCCGCGACCAACAGTATATCTACCGAAGTTGCCAAAATCAATAGAATTACATTACAGTGAATGTGTATAAATTAAAACATTCCAATGTCATTTTTAATGACCCGGCGCGTATTCAAGACCCGGCGCTTATTCGGAGAAATACGGTATATATATATACACACCCAGTGGCGTAGCTAGAAAGTTTTCACGGGGGCCCCATACAGACCATGATTGATTATTAGCACGAGTCATTAAAAATATAACGATAAAAACTATGTCACAAAGATTTAGGGGGGGGGGGGAGCATGGCCCCTTGGCTACGCCACTGATACACACAACCTTGTATTTTAATAGTATAGATATACCCGTGACCTTCGATATATAAGGCCTGAGTGCTGGTTTGAACCATGGATTACTTAAAGTGCATTGAAAATGGAGAATTGTTCTTTATCCCAATAATTAGCAATGATAGAGCTGAAAAGTGTATTATAACTATATAGGAATATGGTACCCAGGTATACATAGCACTCTCCAGAATTGTGATATGTCATCATCTGATGACGTAATGGTAATTTTGGTTGCGAATTATCTTGTTTTTCTAGCATACTTTTAACATAGTTAAACGCGTTATAAATGTTCAAAATTGGAACATGGTTATACCCATAACTAGTTGAAAAATATATATCGAAATTATAAATGGAATGTTGTCACATTCCTCGGTTGCCATGGAAATGTATATTTCCTAAAATGTGTCATAACTCAAAAACTATGAATGTTATGTAAACTAGGCTGGTACTGATCTGTCCGGAATAGGTAACTTCCTATTCATTGATAATACATTTTATATGCCTAACTTCAATCATCTTTGAGATCATGACATAATTAACACTTAATTCATTATTAGGTAATGACTCACTATCTCAAAGATGATAGAAGTTAGGTAATATAAAATGTATTATCAATGAATAGGAAGTTACCTATTCCGGACAGATCAGTACCAGCCTAGTTTACATAACATTCATAGTTTTTGAGTTATGACACATTTTAGGAAATATACATTTCCATGGCAACCGAGGAATGTGACAACATTCCATTTATAATTTCGATATATTTTTTTCAACTAGTTATGGGTATAACAATGTTCCAATTTTGAACATTTATAACGCGTTTAACTATGTTAAAAGTATGCTAGAAAAACAAGATAATTCGCAACCAAAATTACCATTACGTCATCAGATGATGACATATCACAATTCTGGAGAGTGCTTTGTATACCTGGGTACCATATTCCTATATAGTTATAATACACTTTTCAGCTCTATCATTGCTAATTATTGGGATAAAGAACAATTCTCCATTTTTCAATGCACTTTAAGTAATCCATGGTACACAAATTTTCGCTTAGCACTCAGGCCTTATATATCGAAGGTCACGATATACCTTATTATAGGAAATTAACGTGCCATGAAATGAACTCGAATTTCTCCAAATCGAGTTAATTTCCTTCGCATTAATTTCATGGAGTGTTAATTTCCATGACCTTAATTTCCTGCTATTTAGCAAAACTATACAATGAATGGACAAACTTCCGAGCTACATATTTTCAGATGTGCAACTAGTTTTAGAGGATATACCATGCCTATCAAGTAGATTGGAAGCCTATTTGGGCACAATAAATAGTATTCAATCAGGAGATTAATAATCCTGAAATTGGTTTATAAAATTTATTCGCGTTAATTTCATGTATTTTAAAATGTTCAGCTACAATTCGCGTTAATATTATGGCGCGTTAATTCCCTATAATAAGGTACACAGGTTTGTGTTTTAGTAGCATTGATCAGGCATGCCCAACTCGAATTTAATTACGGGCCACATTGGTTTCCTCAAATATTTAGGTGGTCCAAAAGGCAAATTGCATAATTTCAGATAAATTTGGGAGAGATAGGTGCATAGGCGTCGGACCCACCCGGCCTCCCGGCATGGGCCGGGCAGCCCGAAGGGGCTACCCGGCTCTACTCGGCGTGAATGTAGCGGCCCCGGAATCGATTGGGCCGAAACCGGAACCTTTGGGCCGGGCGGCCCAAAGGGCCGGCGGGACCATTCCGACGTATATGGATAGGTGGGGTATCCAAGCGGAAATGGGACAGAAATGGTTAAGAAACACATCTAAAATCATGACAAACTACATAAAATGATCAAAATATTTAACAGAATGAATTTTACGCGTGCCGGATTCGGCACGCGGGCCGTATGTTGGGCACCCCTGGTATAGAAAATAGTGTTTAAATACAATGTATTAAAGCAAACTAAATTTAAAAAAGCAATTTGTTTAAATATTATTAAATTAACACTGGATAAAATTGCCGATTACTTATATAATTATATTTATAAATAAATGTTAATTTGGCAAATTGATCATAACACCTTGAGGCATTGATGACTGAGCGCAAAATATACAAAATTGCAGCTGTGCCGAGAGCATTGTCCTTTCTATCAAACGACCAAAAACCAAAGATAGTGCATTCAAACGAATATGGTGTCTGTACAGCTGCAATTTGGGATTTTAAGTTCCAAGCCTCCGGAATATCAATTATTGAGAAACCCCAAACAAAGTTTACCTACTCGTTCCAATATAGAAAGCGGTATTCCACAATGTATTAGTGGATATGGCAGTGGAAAAAATGGCCAATGGAATAACATGGTATTTGAAAATGTGAGGAATAGAAAAATGTGATGAATGGGTAAGCAAAAATATGAGGATTGGTAAGCAACCTTTCCAGCTGGCGCAAATAAATAGACCAAGACCATATTGGCGAATGCCCATATACGAAATTTAGGACACAATGGCAGATTTCATAGATATAGTCTTTTCTCTTTTGATGTATAATTTATATATACTAGTACAAAAAGGAGTGCCTGCAGAGCTAAGCTCATACTCAACCGAGTCAAAAGTAGGGAAACAAGCTAAATAACAAGATAGAGTAACACAATTTGTATCATTGTATACTCAAACTTTAAAGCAGGGAACTTTGCATAGCTAAGTCTAGGACAAGATAATTCATAGTTGCGGGTATGCCCAAATATGCTAAACATCGTAAAAGTATACCTAGAGGCCTTTTTGAATAAAATTTAAGAGCACCACATACGAAGTCATATTTCTAATACTTTTTCCAGATGTTAGTAAAGCCATGAATAATTGTATTTTTGTAGCATAAGTGTGATATTCATAACTTTGAAAGGTAAATTTAATTTTAAGGATTGGGAATTTAATATAAATAAAATTTGTGCTATGAAGAAATTTTGAGAAATTTCAATAGTAAAGAGGAAAAAGAGAGGAAAATCTCAATTCTAAGTTTCAGGATAGTATGGGCAATTGGGAATCCTAAATCATTTAATATTCCACAATATCATTTTAATCGTTGACAACCTGAACGCGATAGTGTGGGAGTTGCAAAAATGGTGATAAAGATTTAGAAATGTTTTGTAATTCTCTACAGATTTCAAAGAAAATCATTTTTTCAAAGTTTGGATGATGAAGTAGAATAAAAGTGACATCTGAAACTTGAAAGCAAGGTTGATAAAAATCATGATTTTTTAGTTTAAATGCGATTTTATTTATTTAAATCAGAGTTTGGATTTTAACTGTTTTTTGCAATCTATATCACACTTGCGTATATTATTTGGCTAATAGATTAATTACATTGATAATGACTCATTATCATTGGAATTTGACTCATTATCAAAGCTTTTCTATTCTTTTCGCAAAAAACAATAGACATAAAAAATCTGATTAAAGTAAATAAAGTCAGACTTAAATAAAAAAAACCGTTTTTATAATTTAAATCAGACTTTTTTGATTTTAATCAGATTTTTGATTTAAATCATGATTTATATTGATAAAAATCATTGATTTAAATCACTTGATTTAAATCAAACAACCCTGCTTGAAAGCCACCTTAATTTGTCAAAATGAAAAGTAGAATTTTTAGTGTTAGAAAATCTAGTAAAGCAAATCAATGTATTGTCACATTTTAGAATATTTAAGTGGTGTAAAAGGAATATATTTTCATTTTTCGTCAACCATGGTTCAAAAAATATTTAGTGATTTTTAAAATTGTTGTAACTCTGGTAATACAAGTCTCTATCGTTTATTTAAGATGAAATAATAAGGTTAAACATGATATAGTTTTAATAGTAATGCTAACTTAGTCTTAGTTTGCTTATTTCGATTAGAAGAAATAAAAATTGTTTGTCGCCATATTTTTGTCAAAATACAGAAATGTAATTTTTTAAAAATGTTCATTAAATATGTGTGTATTACAGTGTCTTAATGAATATAACTTAACTAACTTAACTAAGTTTTAAGTTTTTTCAAAAAGAAATATAGTATTTTAGAAATTCATGAAAAATCGTTCGGCACTATTCGGTCAGAATTTTTAAATGAGATAATGCGCTTCTCCCCATAAATACTATACGAACTATTTAATTCAATAATTGTTTAACCACGCACCCAAAGGCAATTTTTTTATAATTTCGCATCATTTACCTTCAAAATGTATATAGGTAAATATATATATATAAAGAGTCCCTAGATCACGGTAAGTGTCTTTAATTGTGTTTATGGTTATTATCCAGCAAAAGTGTCTTTATTAGGCAAAATGAGCCATAAAACACGCTTTTGTTTTGCCTAGGCAAAACTGATGATCTTGGGACAAAAACCTTGCTCTTGCAGGTGGGGGTCAATAGGCAGATACTTGACCCATAGCCAGGTGGTGGGTCCCATTTTGAAAGGTACATCCATGATTCATGAAGTACCTGGTACTTCATGGATGGTACGAATCAATATTATTGCGAACTTTTGAGGAAATTATCAAGAATTTACACTAAAGGTATTTTAAAAAAAATCTTATCTCACCTAAAGGTGAGAATTACTGACTACCTTATTATAGGAAATTAACGAGCCATGAAATTAACGCGAATTTCTCCAAATCGCGTTAATTTCATGGAGCGTTAATTTCCATGACATTAATTTCCTGCTACGTATTTAGAAAAAGTATAATGGATGACAAACTTCCGAGCTACATATTTTCAGATGTGCAACTAGTTTGAAAGGATATAGCATGTCTATCAAGTAGATTGGAAGCCTATTTGGGCACAATAATAGTATTCAATCAGGAAATTAATATTCATTAAAAATTTTTATAAAAATATTCGCGTTAATTTCCTATAATAAGGTAATTAAAATTGTAAAAAAATTAAAAAGTGTGTTTTTGGGTAAAAATGCTCTAAGGAGGACTTCGGGGACCAGATGTAATTAACTTCGTATCAATCCGTGCTAATCTGACACAGGTGACAACTCCAGAGTGTTACTTGTGGCAAATACTGAATGGGTGTAGGGGTCCAAAAGCAATAAATTCGTTAAGTACTTGGCAGAGGCGGCGCCAGGATTTTCAGGTAAGGGAGCTCTGGGGGGGCCAGGGGGGATTTCAGGGGGGGCCACACTGTAGAACAATGTTATTCTAGGGGGGGGCCAGCCTCAAAAGAGGGGGGACAATGCCCCCCCCCTGGCGCAGCCACTGGTACTTGGTACTTCGTGAGGGGGGGGGAGGGTGGGTATGCCCTAAAAATATATTTTTCCATGAAGTCACCTATGGGTTAGTATTCTTAAGATTGATAATGTATATATATATATAATTGTTTGTATTTCCGATTAGATTGAAGAAACTGGACAGTTTCGTATTCCGATTATTGGCACATAGGGGTAACCTTTGGTCCCCAAACATATTGTCAGTATGCATACTAAATCGAATTATGACATAATCTTTAAGATTTCACATTGTTAAATTTGATTATTACAGATCTATTTAAGCAAAAATTCAAGTTAGATGAATTAATAATAACCACACACCAAAGCTAAGAGGTTGGTGTGTGGTTGTCTCCAACCGTGAAGAGATCTATCCAGCGAAGCACTAGTTTATATTCACGTTCAGAAGTATGGTAACAAGTTTCTCCTTGTAGTCGTAGAAAATCTGAATAAAATTAGTGTAGTAGTAGTTGTAATAGTTCTGAAATATGATTTTGCTAACGGTAAATATTCAATACGAGTTCTTGCTTAATCTATGTGTAGATTTTTCCCCCGGCGTAACCAGACATCAGATTCCCAATTTTTCCGTGGTGTATCTTTTTCAATTATTATTTATTAGTGTAATATTCAGGTGACCTGGGGAAAATGATAGATCCAGAAAATTCATACAAATCAACCTAATACCATTGAAATTATCTCACAACTATTCGTAGGGAGGTCTGGCCAGCCGGGGCAGGGGATAATGTAAATCCGAGGTATGTCGCGAGCAAAAATATTAATAACCTGGGCAAGGTAAAGGGCAGAATGTTGATCCCGGGCATTGCCCCTCCCCCTGGGACTGGCACTGCACTATGTCCAGAGTATAATGGAACCTTTATGGTATTGCAACTGATGAATTGATGATGTAAATATTAAATAATTAACAGTATCCCCCCCTTTGAAAAAAAACCGGTATTTATCTTGAAAACTCTTTTTGCGAAATTTATTTTCTTATAAACACTGTTTGCACTTGGTTTTGAGTCTATCAAAACTATTTTCAGAATATAAGCAATTTTGCAGAGCGGAATATTATTTAAGCACTTCCACAGATTTGAATTTTGTATTCCAAATATTGGTCATATCATTGTCGGCACACACTATGTGAGTGATCTTTGACTATAAAAATACATAATTGATTAAAAAAATATATCTTGAGATAAAAATTGAAAGGTTATGGCCCATCATTTCCTTTGGGGGTACGATTTCTTATCTACTACCAAAAAGTTGATTCTCACACACTCGAGCACCTAGAATTAAGATATGCTAACAAAAATACATTCACCGAATAGAAGATGACCATACACTAACCAGCCAAAAGTATTTAAACTCAGGGCCGTGCGAGCCCATTGATACCTGCCCAGGTCAAACTTTATCTAGAGTAAGCTAGACTACCCATTGTAAAAAAATTCTAATTCTGAAAATCTTGATATCATGGTTTCCTTTATTTTAGTTTTCGCTAGAAAATTATACTAGTTAAAACATTTAAAATATTATCTTATTAATTGTTTTGAAACGCAGCAAGATAGTGCGAACCTGGTCATATGACCAGGTCAACCTGGTCAGAAACTGGTCTGGATAAATTCTGCCCAGGTTTGACCTGGTCAGTTTGTATTAGTGGCACGGCCCTGTGAACAATTGGAATTTAATGCAGACAGAATAGTCGTCTGGTAACTTATTAACTACTTTTTAAACTACTCTGAAATGACTGTAAATATCTTACTATAGTAATAAATTAATTTTTTTTGATTTCAAGTCATTGTAGTCAACATCCATGAAGTGGCATAGGTGTCTCTGCCACGTGCCACTTGTGGCACAAATGGTAATGTGCTGTATCTCAGTAGAAAATAATCGTAATGATTTTAAACCATGCACCTAGAGTAATTCGACCATGTGGAATTCAAATCTGCAATCAGAAGATTTATATTCTCATTGCATCTTAATGATCAGAAATTATCTATTTAATTGACTAACTATATAGTTAATGAGTTTAACACCTCCAATAATTCTAAAATCAAAAGATTTGCTATTATATTAACTATACACATCATTTTATGTAAATAGCCATGTTAAAGAATCAACCAATGTTATTATGGTGCTAGAAGCTTGAATGTATAAATACAATTTATTGCTGTTCAAATACTTCTGGCCAGTTAGTGTATATGGGCATATAAATGTGCCAAGTTTTGATGAATGGTTCAATGATTGTTCAAACTTGAGACTGTAGAGTAAAACTCTAAAAGTATAAATATAATTATGTATCAATTAGAAATAATTGGAGTAACAAATGAGACCCCGATCCAAATGGTTACAATCCTAATTCCAAGCTCATATATGGTGGTGTCAGGTGACCCTCAATCTGGTAATATAAAAAGGCGCTAAAGCTAAGCTCAAAATTCCTACCAATATCAGTAACCGATTTCAATATAGTAGTGTTGCGTCTGATCTTAACTCGTTACTATAGGTATACCATGGATACTGTCAAACCGTCTGATTTTAACTCGTTCTTGATAACTTAGTAACTTTCAGTAATACGAGAACTTCGGTTTCGGTCGCTTTACGACGGGTGGGTGCTACGCACCTTAAGTTAACGGCCCCAATGCGGCTTTATTCCACACTAAACCGGTGTTTATATAGTTGGTAAATAAAATTTGTCAATGTCTATATACGCATGGGCGTAGGGAGGGTGGATCAGGGGGGGGCAGTTGCACCCCCCTAGATTTTGGCCTGGCTACGCCCTTATATATACGTCCCTTTCCACATTTTCCATAATTTTAACTTGTTTCCCATAATGGATGCTGGAAAGTGAATAAATTGATTTACTATTTTGGTAAACAACAACAATAAATATTCATATTCTAAATTTATAAATGCCAAATTCGTGTTTTACATATAATACCAGTTGAGAGCTAACTTCTAAGTCGAATTTGAATTTTCAATAATTTGTTTACCTATACAGTTTATTTTAAAAATGTAAAATGTGAAATTCGTGTTCAGCATACTTGTTTACCCATTCCAACAATTGTTACCTATTATAACATTGGGAACTTGGACTCTATCTCAATTATAAATGCGGTTTCTATTCCCCCATCATTTTAATACAATCCTGACAAACGTGCAAACAACACACAACAATCGAGTTTCATACAATTCAACATTTATTTTCCTCAATAACTAATTTTACATCATTTTAATTTTTATACCTTTTTTTTATTTTGTAATGGAATATATAATTTTATACAAATTTATTTCTGTTCCAGGCATCTTCCAAATTATTGTAATGTACTAACCCAAGGGTATGAACATGTCTACTGTTAATACCAGTTTTGTAAATCAAATCAAATATTTCAAATATTTGATTTAATTTAATTTGATTACGAGAATTTGAGTGGCTAATTATTTGATTTGTATTCTCAAATGATTTGATTTGAATTAATAACGTTAACAAAATGAATTTTGATGATTAAGTCAACATGCGATAATGAGTAAACAGATTGGTAATCTAATGTGACCAACGTATCGGCATCATTAATGTGCATTTCTATTAAATTTTTAGATATTTATCTTTAAAGGGCGGAAATTATGTGCAATTAAGTGAGTTTTAATGATCCTCGAAATGCGACAATAACGTCATAACTTGACGAGGTGTGAGAAATTTCGAGTGGGAATTTCAACTTGTTGTCGAGAGCAAAAAGTTGTTAAAAATCTCAAAAATCAGATTTCGAAACCGTCCAGTTTCTTCAATCAATTCGGAACATACAAACAAATATATATATACACACACCCACCCTTGTGTTTAATAGTAGATTCCAATACGAAATCAGAGGAATTCATTACAAAATAACTCTATGATACAATTTACAAAAGAAACTCTATGATACAATTTACAAAAGAATATACAAAATTAATGGCTAAAGGGAAGAATTATTAGTTGCCTGTAAATATAGACAGCTTAGATAGGACACCAGTGGCGGCGGGGCACACTTTTCAGATATTTTTAGCGAAATGTGAACAATATAGAACATGAACAACAAGATTAAATCAGAGTCTTCAAACATGAATGCCCAATCAATGTTAAGTGTTAATGCAACAGTGTTATTACATTTGTAGTGTTCTGATTGATGAATCTACATGAGATGGCCAAAGCTGGTGGTCCTGCTGCTAAGCGTGCTCGCGTCCAGTGCCACCCGGCGGAGGGAGCAGCTAAGGTGAACTGGGAAAATATGTGGATTCTCGAGTCTCGACGCAACTATGAATTCCTGCGTATGGTTTGCCGGTAGACCTTGGCTGGAGTAAACTCAAAAACTCGATGCCATGTTTTGCTATCCTTGTCGGTTATTTCAGGTTGATGGATACGAGTCAAAGTGGACTATCCTTGGGTTTAATAATTGGAAGATTGCAATGGAAAAGAAAAAAGGAATCAAACTCCATGAAGAGTCGTTAGCACACCTAAGTTCAATGTTCAAGTGGACAGAATATGAAAACAGCCTTCTAACTGGGAGTATTGAGGCCAAGGTCGAGGTCTACAGTGCCCAAACACTTCGTGATAATCGACATTTCATAAAAACAGTTGGTCAGGTAATCACTCTGTGTGCTGTCCAAGACATTTCTTTCCATGGTCACCGTGAGGGGAGATTGGTGGAGGACTCAGGGGAAGTTATTGACCCTGGATTCAATTGCGGGTTTCGGAACAGAGGTAATTTTCTAGAGATCCTTACTGCATTATGGGCCCATGACAATACTTAAAAGAGAAACTAAACGGACCACGGAATGCTCAATATGTTCATCACTCTGTCCAGGATTCAATTTTGTCTATTCTTGCAAAGTCAGTACGTCAGGATATTTTAGAAGATCTTAAGGCAGCAGGCGATTTTTCATTATTGGCGGACGAGTCCAGAGTTGTTGGCAAGATCGAGCAAATAACAGTATGCCTAAGATACGTTTGCGAGGGTGTGCTGCAAGAGGATTTCTTCGACTTTGGCAGAGCAGAGGGGTTAGACGCGATTTCAATCATGGAAAAGCTGAAGGATGTCCTCGCAGTTATGGGTATATGGCTATATGCGCACGTGATCATATGGTTGCTCAATGCTATGATGGTGCTTCAACAATGAGTGGTCGGATACGGGGTCTACAAGCTCTCATGAGACGTGAAGTATGTCCAATGGCTGTATATGTGCATTGCTGGGCACACAGACTTAACTTAGTGGTGGTCGCTTGCTGCCTAGAAATTGATATGGCTGTGTCATTTTTGCGAGCATTCAGCAACTCTACACATTCTTCTCAGCTTCTGTTCCGCACGATTTCTTTGAGAAGACGCCAAATGTATTGGGTAAACATGAAGCGCAACATCATGAATTGAAGGCATTATCCAAAACTCGTTGGTGCTGTCAAGCTGAGGCTTGCTCAGCAGTGGCTCTAACTTTAGGACCAATCATTGTGGGCTGCCGAGCATTTCGCCCAAAATCACAACACTGTTAGAAGAGCTGCAGCACAAGCGATCGTTAGTCTGATTGATGCTGACTTTGTGATCTGTCTTCAGTTATTCAGAAAATGTTGACACATTCATCGTATTCAGCGAACTACTTGCAGCATAAACACGTTGATATGGGTATTGCAGTTGATCACATTGATACGCTTAAGATGTCTCTTTTTGCAGAGGATCTATTTGAAGTAACCTGGGATACGGCGAAGGTACTCATTGACGAAAACCAGATACAGAAACCACTCGAAAAACGTCGTCGAAAATTCAGAAACGATGCTATCAATGGCAAAATGTGGGTCAAATCTAACTACAAAGAGAAATTATTCCTCCCAGTGATCACACTTTTCATTGATGAATTAGACAGACGTTTCAGCAAGGACACGTGTTCCGTACCCAAGGCAATGTCAGCTTTGGTTCCATCATCTAAGTATTTCCTCAAAATCCAAGTCATCAGGCCTTTTGTTGAACATTATCAACTTAACGAGGAATTGCTCAATGGTGAGTTTACTGTGTTCTCCAACCAGTACAGAAAGGCCAACCCGCAGTTAAAAACTATGTTAGAGGTAATCAACTTCGTTGAGCCTCACAAAGTGGTATACACTGAACTCTACAAGACATACCAGATTGCCTGTACCATTCCCGTGACTACAGCTGAAAATTAACGTTCATTCTCCTGCATGAAACGTGTTAAAACTTAAAACGTATCTGCGAAGCACAATGGAAGATTGTAGACTAGGAGACCTTGCGACTTTGGCAATCAATAGGAGACGTACGTCCAAAATTGATATGGATGAGATGGCTGATAGATTCGAGAAGACTGGGAATCGCAGAATACCATTGAATAAAACTATTTCTAACATTTAGTGTGAAAATTACAAATTATACTCAGAATCAATTTTAATATCTAAGCATTGGGGTTACATTTATCAAAGGTAATTCATTAACACTGGTATAGTCCAGTCATGTATTATTTCGGTTACTGTATAGTCCAGTCATGTATTATTTCGGTTACTAGTGACCAGACCTGGGGCTGATTACTAGTGAGTGATTACGATTACGATTACATCCTTCAGAAAAAGCTTGATTTAGATTACGATTACGATTACACGAAATGTTGTAATAGATTACAATCAATTACAATTGATTACAATTTCATTTTCTTTACGATGCAATACGATCGTTCCGATTAAGCCCCGGAGTTTCATGCGCACGAAAAATAAGGCCCGTGTGCATGGGGGTAGCCACCAAGAATTATTTGTAGGGACCAGATATATCTTTCGGGGTGCAATGAGATCAGTGAACCCTTAAACTATAACCTTATTTGAAGTTATTGTGGAAAATTTGGGGGGTCTGGTGCCATACCTGGGGGCTGATTACTAGTGAGTGATTACGATTACGATTACATCCTTAAGAAAAAGCTTGATTATGATTACGATTACGATTACAGGAAAAGTTGTAATCGATTACAATCGATTACGATTGTAATCGTAATCAGCCCCAAGCCTGCTAGTGACTCAGTTCCACATTACGATTCCGAAAATCCTAGTATAAATATAGTTATATGCACAAGTTTAAATGATAGTTTCCTATATAAAGCAAGGTTGGCTTAGCCCCATCAAGTAAATATTGAGCCCGGGTTAGCCCCATTCAATACGGAGCGCTAGCGCCGCCACTGGATGTGCCCTTGCCGCTCACGTTTCCATTATCTGCGCTCACCATAATAGGGATTGGGTTGCCAGAATAACCTCGGGCAGAAGTCCCCACAAGGTTCGATGTACCTTACCTTTGAGCGCTTTCGTAATAATGTAGGTGTTCGTGTGTGAGACAATTTCAGTGATAGATAAACGACTAAATTGATTTTAATTGGTGTTGTATCGTGAAAGAAGAATGTTGGAGTACGGCTATTAATCTTTTTCACAGGTTCATAGAGTTTTGAAAAGTTAGAAATGTATAGAGTATGGTTTTTGTTGTTGATGTTGGAAGCTCTAATACGTGACCAACGGATATCTGGCATCTCTACCTTACTGCCCTCTGTGCGATATACCTGATTAGCAACATATATATTTGTCTGGAGTAGTGCAGAGGCAGTTATCAACTCGGCATCGGTAGCCCAAATTCCTTCGTTGTACATACAAGTTCTACTAAGATGATCAGCAGGAGTGGTAGATAGAACCTGAGAGAAGTACCAGCCGATGTTTTTCCCATCACTCAGAATGTAGCGGCATAACTCACCACGTAGCTTAGCATTATACCCCTCAATCCCAGAAATCACTTTTTAAAGGCACCTAAAGAGAGTCTCCATCACACAGTGGCACACCCCCTGGAATTAGGAAATATTTTACCATCTTATAAAATATCCAAACGTAGTCTATCTGATAGAGCATTGTCTAATATCTAAGGTTGCAGTTAAATTTTCTCGAAACAATACAGCTTCTTGGAATAATAGGACTTCAAAGTGGTCTTAACGACAACTAATTTAAATTTGAATTTATTGATTGAAAAACCACATTTATTATTTGATATATTATAGTGTGTGATGTAAAGACAGATGCTGTTGAAAGATTTCAAGGCTGTATAATTAGAAACATTTGCAGGAATGTTGCTGATATAAAAGAATAGCTCAGTATCTAACGTATATTTTCATTGTAACTATTGCTATTTGGGAAAAACATTTTCTGCACTATCACAACTTCAAACCTTAAGAAATTAATCTGTCGCGCACTGTCAACTTCACACACAAGTTTTATTTTATAGTATTAAAAATCTCCATTTGATAAGACTATCACCTTGTGGTCTGAAGTGGTCTGAAAATTTACGATCATTTCAATTTCACTACCAGACACAAATTGCCCAAATTTCGATTATCAAAATATAATATAAAATATTGTGGTTCTTTAATATTATAAATTTAATCATAATAAATAGGATTAAATTATCGATATTAAATTATACTAGCGCGCTTCGCTTGATAGGTCGCTCGCGGCAGAACACAACCACACACCAACCGCCTCGAGGTTGGTATGTGCTTTACATACTTCTAACATGGATTATAAAGCGTAAATAGGCCTAAATAGTCAATTTTAACAATGTGAAATTTTCGTTATTACGTCATCATGCGACAATGAGTAAACATATTGGCAATCTGATGTGACTCAACGTGTCCGCATTATTAAATGTACATGTGCTATTAAATTTTCATACTTTTATCTATTAGAGGGCGCGAATTATGTGAGATTAAGTGAATTTTCAGGGTTCTCGAAATGTGACAATGACGTCATAAATTTCACACCTGAAACGATAGAATAATTCTGATTACACCAAATGATTCCTTGGGGTCGATTTCCCATGGGTCAATAATATAGTTTATAATGTTATCTGCAACCTAAATGCATAGTTCCAGGTTTGGGCTGTTTCGTGCCACTGGCATCAGCAGATTCAGCACCAATAGAATCACAGAGCCACGGCTCATATGATTGTAATCCCTGCCAGGCCATACTAGAGTGTTGATCAGTTGGCTTTTGGAATGGACAATCAAGCAGAGTGCACTCCTCTTTTTGCCAGTCAATTGCGATTGGAGTTATTGAAGGATCATCAGCTTTGAGAGATGGTCGAAGGATAAATGTGTGGAACGAACTGTTATTTCTCGTTGTAGGTATTCCATAGCCTAGGTACATTAATTGTACAAGTATAATATAAATAGAGCAAACTAAATAAGGATTCATCTTAATAAAGAATATAATAATACTATGTTCCACTCACTTAAACAGTATCTTGTTGTGAAGCTTCCACAAGACCATTGGTATGCGGATGGTAGCTGCGGTGTTTCGATTATCAAATCCCAACCATTAATGAATATTGATTTTTTTAAAATATATTAACATAAGAAACGTCCCATAGTCACAAATATGTATGCAAAGTTTTAAATTCAAATTCGAAAAATTGTTGTGAAAAAGTTTTTTTTGTGCTCACACATTATGTAAAAAAAAAAAATTAAAATTGAAATCAAAGGTTTTTATACAGAATCATAAACGTCCTATCTCCCCTTAAATGTGTGTAATTTTTTGGCCAAATCCAAATGTGGGAAAGGCCTCAAATTTGGATTTGATCTGTGCTCAGTTGAATACTGCGCCAACTTCACACTCGTCATAAATTATCATATTTGCCAGTAGATAATTACATTATTAGAGTGCTTATACAACTAAATTTTATGCCCTTATAACTTTACTACTAATTATAATATGCACATTGCTGACATACTCTGGGCCTTGATCATGCTGAATTATTTTTGGGGGACACCCCACAGTGCCTTTTTCAGAGGTGTAAGTGGAAATAGGAAAACTATACTAGATATACTATAATGAAGTATTATTGACATAAAAATTATCTGTAGCTGCTAACTGAATGGCATTATCAAAAATGATGTACGTAGTCTATTAAACGGAGTTCTAGACAATTAATATTAATTCTGTTAGAAATTATATTTAGGTTTGTTAACAAAAAAATTTCTGTTCACACATGATTGTTGATTATATTTCTTGAACAAGGTATAATTTTTTCAAAAATCCTAATACATATGGTTCAAAGTAATTAAGTGACCCACGTCGCGCCTTTTCGCGGATTTAGAAAGTTTTTCTAAGAATATTACATCACCTAGGTTTTAGAGCTAGTAGAACCCAGTTTTGACAATAATGTTGAGATCTCAGTTTGTCCACTAATTTGCCGACAGTTCAGCTCACTGCTAAACTTTCATCATCAAATTGACACCGAATTATTTGATATTAGTCAGATTCTAATTCATTGTAATCCATAAGTCACTGGATTCGAGGAAAGTCATTCTCAAGAACAGTGTTAACAAAATCTGATATTAAGCATAGTAACTTTCTTTAATCGCAAAATAGAAATTCCAATAGCCAAACATCTAATATTTTGAATAATCATAACAACCAAAATATTTCTTAGAACAGAATGAAATTATGCAATACTTGGTTATTTGATAATCTGAATTCAGTGGTAACTACGAATTCAAGTTTCAAGAGAATGATAATTTTATCGTATTTCCAGCCAGATTCCCACTGTTAACCCAGTGTAAGGTAGATAACCTCTAGTGCTGTCAAAACATCTTTAGTGGTCTTATTTATCAAAGGGCTTACTGCGCAGAACTTTGAGAGATATCAGGTAGTGACGAGGTATTTGTAGCCTTCACAGTTTTCCTGCAAATCATAGACCAGATCTACACCAATGTGGTACCAAGGCTGAGGTGGTGGAAAGATTGGTTCCAGTTTTGTTCATGGTTGACATGTATAACATAACAAGTTTTGACCTCAAAGTAAAGAATTGACAAACTAGGGAGCAATTTACTCTATTGTAGCTCCAAAAAAAGTTTCTATTATGAAGTTTTCAAAGTTTTATCTGGCAAACAAATTCCTTCGCTTTGGGTGATGAGTACTATTTCCAGGATTTTCAGGTAGGGGAGCTTTGGGGGGGCCAGGGAGGATTTTAGGGGGGGACATACTGTACAACATTGGTATTCTAGGGGGGGGCAGCCTCAAAAAGGTGGGCCATGCCCCCCCCCCCCCCTGGTTCCGCCAATGACCTGTATAAGTGGGGTCTCTATAAATGGGGAACCTCTATAAGCGGGGGAATTTTGGTCCATATTCCTTGATTTCCATACAAATGATCCTCTATAAGCGGGGAAGTGGGGAATGGGGGACCTTAATTATAAAGGAATTAGTATCCCCATACAAAATCACCTCTATAAATGGGGGAGATGGACAAATTATATAATAATACTTATATATAATGCTGCATTTCGAATAAATACACTCAAAAGTTCTACAGAATAAATATTTTTGATGGATCTACTGTAATGTTTTTTAAGAAATCATCGGCGGTGGATCAGAATTTAACTAAATGGTCAAAATATACAAATACTGACTAGAACTTACATTAATGGATGTGTTATAAGTATATATTTCATAATATGACCATATGTAGTGTCTATCCATTTAAAATTATAACTGGGGAATGGGGGCAATTCAAATTTTTCCCGTCCCAAGCTCCCCCACTTATAGAGGTTGCACTGTACTTCCTCCGAAAGAAGCGTAAATGTCACTTCCAAAGAAAGACTATCCGATTTAGACATTAATTGGTCCCGCAAGGGTTATTTAACTACAATTAAGCTACGATTAACCTTTCAGCCAGAGTCTCCCCTGTAGATGCAATTTTCCTGTAGTTAAAGACAACCTGAAGAAGCAGAAGAGATGCGGAGGACGCGATAAATAATCCTGCTGCAGAGAGATAGCTGGTTTTCCAGCGTAAGCCCTCCATGGGATCAGGATGTCTGCCAATTAATTGCCAAACGGACTTTTTTTTTTTTTTTGAGGGTATTTAACAAATATTGTAGTGCAATTTAGCATACGGGCAACTAAAAACCTTTCTTTCTTTCTTTAACCCAGATATTTCAAAATCACTTTCGCAAACCCATGGTAATCGAAATATCTTCGATAATTTACTATATAGCACCATGCGAGGCGCCAGTTTTTCGAACCGAAGGGCAGGTGGGGCAACGAATATTTCAGGGGGGCAGCTTTTACATCCGTCAGAATTAATCTGAAAATATGGAGCTGCGATGAACTTGTCATACTTACAAACTATCCAGAGATTAAGGGAATTCATAGAATATCCAGAGACTTTTATGAAATTACATTCGCTTATATTTCTTTATTAAATAAGCATTGTATGTAAAATAATATTATTAAAACTTATTATAGAAGAAAATAATTATCAAAATAGTTCAAAAGGAACAATAGAATGTCCATTTCAAAGTATTTAGCAATTAAAATACTGGCAATCCTCATTATCTTTAGGAAAATAATTTGGAATTCTTAAGAAGCTGAAAAACTGGTTAGACACGGTTCATACAAACGGTAAATACCTGAAAGTTTGCATGTAAACGGTAAATGGTGTAAACGAAATGATAGGTGAATACAAAGCCACACCCAATTTTAAACCTCTCAACGTTGGGAATTTTACCCATGGTCCACCCGTTCAGATACGTTTTAGTCCACTGGACTCCACAAACTCAATATATCAATTCTGAAAGTAAATAAGATCTATATTTAGTATAGAAAGTATTTCAATTAGCATATTTATAGGCGATTTTCGCCACTATGGGACCCAAAAAATACACGAGTCGAGAATATGACATGTTGTCACAATTTATTTATTAAAGTTGGTTGATAATCGTGTTAGGAATTATATTCGAAACAGGTGTTTACCATGGGCAGAGGTAATAAATATTTATTTGCTAATTTTTTTTTTGGGGGGGGGCTAGTATTCCATATATACGGTAACGGTATGTATGTTCTCGATGAAAATCGAGCGAGTGTAGCGTCGAGGTAGATTTTCTTAGACATTCGAGCCTCTAGAAAAGTGTCCAGGGTAATGGGTCAATTACCAGGGGGCTTCTTGGCATGAGTCCAGAGATTAGCCTGGGCTAAGTTATCCGATAAGCTTCTAACTTGAGAACACCCAAAATCCTGCCCCCCCCCAACTTGCGAAGCGCTTATATAGCTTCCCCAATATAGATCCACGGCTCAAAAATTAATGATGCGGAGATGGTGGCCAAACCAGATTAGCAATATGCGAACTCATTAACTAATGGTGACGCAATCATTAAAATTTCATAATTTAAAATTGATTGTTGAACAACAACTGAACTAGGCAGTTCAGCAATAATTAACGCTAGAACTATTAATTAATCCAAACACCAACCGCAAATCGGTTGGTGCGTGTTTGTTCTGCCGCGAAGCTACTTAGCAAGCGAAGTTCGATAGTATATTTAAAAGCTACGGTAGTTCAAACCTTAATGGGTTCACAATGTAATTTTCTACAAAAATTATGTGTCCAAACAATAGCAGTTTTAGCCTAGATATTCAGAATGTTTTGCGGATGTACATACTCTAAAGTCGAGAAAAGTTAGAACTTAGTGAAATTGCACATAAATGGATGACGTAAACCTGACCAAATATTACCGGTGTTGTTTGTAGGTTCAGTCAGCAAACCAGAACTGTAATGCCGCTAGCATTTCAAAATTTTGATGCGTCCCAAAATTAGAAAACAATGGAGATGAGGCCCGGGGTCATATAATAAAAAAATATTCCTTTCCAGTTTTTTTTGTATTCCAAAGGAACTACAAGTTCTTCTAAAGAGCAGGAGTGGCAATGAAAATTTCCCGGTGGCTCTGAATAATACGTTTAAACTATCCAATTTTGGTAGTTTAAAAGATGTGGCCCATGGCCTACTTAATATACGGCCGTGTATGTCACCGAGAAGGCCAAAAAATATAAGGCCAGTTTATAAATTTAATCATAGGAAAAACAATGCCCTACTTTCTAATAATTTTATAATAGGAATACTAAATAGGGATATATTTCATACCCCAAAGGCTAGTAAATCACAAAATGGCGACATTCTAAAAATTTTTTGAATTATAAAGCAACCACATGGTAAATTACAAGTAGCATCCGAGTTGCAAATACTATTTTCGTCCATAAAACGTATATAATTGCTGGTTGATACAAATGCATACACATTATAGTATATTCGGAAAATGTAAACTAAGTATATTAGCAAATTAACTTCATTTTCTCGTAGTTCTTGAGACTCGAATTGTATATTTGTTGTGTCATCATTAAATGGCGCCTAAACAGCTTAACCACAAATATGAGATCTCAAAAGTGGTTCCCATTGGACTCGCAATGGTTGATTACCCAAAATACAACCCAAATAATAACAATAAGGGGCATAGTTTATCCTCGAATGAAATGTATAAACTAGCCTTCTATTTTTTTTGGCCTCTCGGTTACATACACGGCCGTATATTAAGTAGGCCATGTGTGGCCTCAAAAAGTTCAAAAAGACTTTCGCCTATAATGTGATCAGTGGCGGCGCGAGGGGGGAGCGCGGAGGGGCGGCCGCCCCCACGCTTTTGATCCGTCTCCCCTTTTGGGGGGCGGGAACTCGCTTGTCTACTATAGGAGTACTTAATGTTAATGCGGAAATGCTAAATGCCCTGGACAGGGAGTTCATGATTAGCTGTTTTGTTTAGATGCCCCACAATATACTATTATAGGACAGATTATATAACCAAATTTGTCATTAAAAAAATATCGATTTTGGTTTGAATGTGAATTTTGGAATGTTTAGAACTATTGGGTTTGCCCCTCCAGTGCATTGGTCCGCCCCCCAATGGGGCTGTGCTGGCGCCGCCCCTGAATGTGATGCGAACCCTAGTGAGTAGTTTACGCTCTCCTTATGATTCCAATCTCTGTTTAGAAAGAGCTGACATTTGTGTTGTTTGGACCGTGGAGATGTTAATTTGTTTGTCTCACTTTCTGATCATCTTTGGTGTGTAGCCTTGCTCTACATTTTGATTTCTTTTCAGAATGCCAATGTGTAATATATCCAGAAACCCTCTGCTAATCGTAAATGTAGCCTCCATCTGTGAGCTTAAATCCCCCAACAGTGTATTATACAGCCACTTATAAATACGCTCCTAATCCTGGTCTGATCTAATTTCAATACGTCTAAATCACTAATAAATGTTACGGTATAGGAGAGGATTCCAAATTTTCGCGCTCCTAAATTCAAAATTTCCAAAAATAAGCACCAAAAGGAGCGTCTCGCTCCTGGATAATTCCTTGCCCCCAATACTTAATTTGATGAGTCGATACATATTGATTCGATAATGTTTAATGTATACTATTTAAATATATTGTATATATATATTTGAGAGAATTGGCGGCGCTAGAAAACCGCCACGGTTGGGGCACAAATACGTCATAGGTGAGCACAGGCTATTAAACTGGGGCACACTTACTTTAATGAGTGGTGCTAGCCCATCTTGCCGAATGTCATCATGCCGAATTCCATCTTGCCGAATCTCATCATGCCGAATTCCATCTTGCCGAATTTTTGTTAATAGTGAGAATAGAGGTGTTGTTTTGAAAATACATGAAAAGAACAATAACAATCAGATATTAATGGTTTCCACCCCTACAAAGTGGGCTTCTCATTCATCAAAATTTAGATAAATATCTGGTTACTTAATTAACCTTAAAAACAACATGATGGAATACACTCCAACTATTTTCGGAGGCCAAAAGTTTTTGAATAATGGATATATGTATGTCAAGGATAAAGATTCGATCGATGTCACATATTGGCGGTGCGTTGAAAGGGGCTTGTGTAATGCCCGTATAACTACTTATAAGTCGAACGGTAGCGTGAAAAAGCCCCCTTCAATTCATAATCATCCTCCAGATAATGTTGCACTGGAAACTGCCAGAACGATAAAGGGAGATCTACTCTAACAAAAAAAGCTAAGTCTTCAGTAATTCAAAACTGTACCAAATCGATCTCCATTGCAGATGCAGTTAAACTTCCCTCAAAACAAAATTTAGCAAAGATTGTCCGTCGTAAACGTAAAGCCCCAGAAGAGGACTTTTCAGAATCTGTACATACTACAAGGGGACAACAATTTCTAATTTCTAACGATACAGACTTGGATTTAATAATTCTTGGTACTGAGGAAAATATTCGAATGCTGGACCGATATCCTAATTGGTTTTTCGATGGGACATTTGATTCAGCACCTCTCGGATATCAATTATATACAATTCATGCACTCCTAACTGAATCTGTCACCATCCCATTAATATTCTGCATTGCGAAAAATAAAACTGAAACAGTCTATACCAGAATATTCTCAACTTTGAAAGAACACAACTCCAATTTAGATCCCAATACTATCATGGTTGATTACGAAAAAGCCGCAATAAATGCTCTCACAACTTTTCCTTGTACAGAATTACAAGGATGCTCTTCCACTTTGGCCAAGCAAATTTGGCGACACATCCAAGCGCTTGGATTACAACAACGTTACCAGAATTAAGAGGAATTTTCAATATGTATGAAACAATTCAGGGCTCTACCTATAGAAGATGTTATTCCCATATATGAAGAATACGTGAATTCACTAAGTGATGAACTCATCGATGATCCAAGCGATTTCCTTCTATATTTTGAGAAAACTTGGGTCGGAATTGAGCATCATGGTCGAAGACGAAGGCCATTATATCCAATTGCTCTGTGGAATGTAAGAGATAGAGTAGAGCGAGTATTGCCAAGAACGAACAATTCTGTGGAAGGTTGGCATAGAGCTTTTGATCTTAGAATAAACACTACCCACCCTTCGTTCTCAAAGCTCATACATAAGATAGTTCTCGAACAAAGTGACAATGAGATAATTTTAGAAAAGTTGAAAAGTGGACATGGACTTGCTAAACCAAAGAAAAAGTATATTCAACTCAATTCAAGAATATTGAAACTAGTAGATCAATATAGATCAATCCCTCATCTAGAGTTCCTACGAGTCATTTCAAACAATTTATCTTTCTAATACTATGATATTATTCACTTATTTACGATTCATTTTTCATTTATTTCCGTCTTCATTTTCATTATAACATTAAAGTGATTAAATTCATAATCGTAATTTAAATGGCGCACTCCATAATTGTCATTTAAATGGCATTCGGCAAGATAGCATTCGGCAAGATGGGTGGTCACGATGCCAACTACTGCAGCCATATTAATACATATTACAACATAAAACTTTTCGTTATCTCTGGTTTAATTCCTGAAAAAGATGACCCAAAAGAAACCGGACTCCGATAATATGGGAGCGTCTTGTATGGAATTCAATTAATTTTTATTAATTATATATTTAATAGATTAAGGGAACGGAGCTTTACAGCGATTCCATAACGGGATGTACACCAATTAAACTATTCTAATGTTTGTTAGAATAATTTAATATAACTTTGATCACTATTATCTCAAAAGACATAATTTTAAAATTCTAAGAACATTTTCAAAACGAAATAATGTGTCTAGTGCTCTGAAATTTTGGAGCAACATATATTTCGAATAAGTAAATTTATGATGCAACTTGGTACTAATCGTATAATAGTTTCATGGGCGTAGAGTTATTAATTATTTTACCAAAAGCTGACGGGGCGTGATTTTGTGTTTGAAAATAATTTTTTGTTCATAAACAATGGCCAAAATTTTGAATAGCGGGGTGGTCGTAATTCCAAAATCAATTAATACTAATGTTAATAAGTGGTTGAACGAGAATATAAAAATTAGTAGCAATATCGGGATGATCGTTATTCTGAGGTGGTCGTTAAGCGGGATTCCACAATTGGTATACTCGTACAGTAAATTATTGATAAAATATCCGGAAAGTATAATTATTCTTGATTGAAATAGTCATGATTTCATACTCTGTATATATTCATATATTTCCCGGGATCTTTAACTGAAAGCTGACGGGGCGAAGAGGCCTCCACCCCGTAATGCATAAGGGCTGACGGGGCGTGCCCCGGCCGCCCCGTCATACTCTACGCCTATGAATAGTTTCATATATATTTGACCCACGAAAGTAAAATATTGCTTTTTTCGGACATTTTTTGTATTCCCCTTCGTTTTATCTTCCAGATACATAATGCTGACCCGATTCATTCAGAAATGCATCACTTATATCTAATAGTGGTTAAGAAATTAATCAGAAGTTTTTGAAACTCTAGCTTGTACAGTTTCTTCAAATTAATTATGTCAATTTCACCACTACAGTGTTTATTGCTATGGAAGCCCAATTTCGAAAGAATTCAATAGCATGCCGAAAATAGAATAATTAAAGTTATACTGAAATGCGGAAACTCTTAGATAGTTAAAAAGCATTTATGTTTCGATTCAAACAGTTTACAAAAGAGCAAAGAATCGAAATCTCTCATAGAGATAATAGTGATTGCAGTCGAAGCACCCCCCCCCCCAACTCTTCATGAGATTGGACTCAGAGACTTACATTTCACAGATAGCTAAATTAGAGTAATTATTACCAGGGATGGTAACAGCCAAACTGTTAACAGCAAATGAAAATCGAAGCTGTTACAGCTAGATGCTGACCAATGCAATAATTGAAATAATATAATATAATCATATAGTTTCATTTCACTGTTAGGTAAATACGGTATGCAATTCAAATCCAAACATTTTTGAGAATAACTTTCTTTGCTTGTCCCTTTCCTTAATTTTATGATACAATTATTGAATTTGAACAGCTTGAATTGGCTGTTAACAGCTAGAATTGACTGTTAACAGCTTAAAGAAGACTTAAATGGAGTTAATGTTAATGCCAATTGGAGACGAATTCTTATCTGTTAAATAACAGCTAATAGATAGCTGTTAACAGCAAACAGCCAAAATGGCTGTTAACAGCAGATTCACCACCCCTGATAATTACGCTATGGTATAAATTTGCACCCCCCACTAATTCTAGCCTGAATCCGTCCTTGCCCTTACCCAAGGTTAAAATAATCAACATTATTTCAAAAATACAAACTTTATATCAAGTTTCAGTCTACTCCATTAAGAATAGAATTGTCGTGTATCGTATTGTCTTGTACCGAATAGTCGGTATCCCATCCATTTGATATACAGTAGAAATTGCGAAAGATTTTGTTCTTGGGGAATTGTCCCAATTAAGCGGTTGTCCCGAAAAATAGGAGTCTACTGTACCTAGCTAAATTAAGGTGATACGAAATACATCGGAAAAAATACATAAGTGATATAAACTATACCTGATAACATAAGATATTCACTCCAGCAATTGAAGCCGCTTTTGTAATCAAGGATATTTTGCTATGCACTGCATCTAACTGATCCTGAAATGGAGATGAAGGGGTAAGTGGCATTTTATGTTGAACCAAACCAATTCGTACAATACGAGGGTCTCTAAAGAATTCTGGCATTGCATCAAATCTATACGACTCAACGGAAAACTTGGCAGATTCTGCAATTTGAAATACAGAATCAGGTAATTGAAGAGGAGAGGTAGGTTTACCATAAAGAATTCTACGAATTTCACACAATTCTTCAAGAGAAAGAAGTCGTTTAGTTGTCTCATCTAAAAGAGAATCAATAGAAAGTATTGAAGTCCCAGTCATCTAGCTGAGATAATTAGTTGCAATATAAGAATGTCAAAAAAAATAAAAAATTTGTTGATAATTGGTTCAGAACCCTAAAAACAAAATTGAAACAAATAATACCTAGATGATGGGGATAAGGTTTTTTTTTTAAATTAAAAATTCAAATTTCAAAGTCCTGTATGGATAGGGATCGACCGGGAATCCCGATTAATTCCCAGTTTTGCCAGGATCCCGGTTATTGCAGGGAACGCCTAAATTTACCGGGATCTAGACGGGAATGAAAATAAAGGCAGTGATTTCAATACTGGGCCACTATACTATAGTATAGTCGGGACAGTAAAAACCTTTATGTAGTGGAACTCCGAAAGATTAAGGAATATTCTACTCATTAAATTATGGTTAAACGTATTTATTATACACTATAGACCAGGGATGCCAACCTCTGGAAACCAAAAAGCGGGAGGTTTTGCCATTTTTGGCGGGAGTTTACCAAAAAAGCGGGAGATCGATAATGAAAAAGCGGGAGAATCAAAATATACGTTATTCAAAATATACGCAAAAATCTATCATGAATAGGACGATATATTATGATTATTTTTTATGTTTGGATCGTGAACTACGTAATATAAGGACTGGAATCAACAAATAAAAAATGGACCATGGATGAAACAGAAGTGCATTGGATATTTTTGTATAATACATTCAGTTAGGAACTTTACAGGTGAAATATACTATATTTAGCTGAATTTAACTTTTAAAATTGGTTAGGAATGCATTTTAAATGTAATAATATAAGATATTATTAATGACCCATAAACTTTAAAATTATATTTTACTATATATTTTATTAATTTTCAAATTATCAATACAGTATGAATTTGAGATTTCTCGGGAGATTTTCTTAGCAAATATCATTTAATAGCCATTACCGATTAATATGTTGTTCAAGCTTACTCGAATCTTCGTCCTTATTTAATTTGTTTAGACTTTTTTAATACTTTTTATATCTTTCACTGATATTTGTTAGTCTAAACCTTATACGTAATGCCTAACATGTGTTCTGTATTTGGCTGCAAGACGAATTACAGAGGTCACCCCAGTGCTACTGTTTTCAGATTGCCGAAAGGCCCACCTGAATTGAAGAATCAATGGATTCGAGCTCTCCATAGAGATATAGCTGGTGACCTATCAGAGAACAACACATTTATTTGTATAAACCACTTTAGAGAAGAAGACATTATAAGAGTTGACAGGGTTCTCCAAGCTGATGGTACCTACACTGAAACACCACGCATTAGACCAACGTACAGTCCTAATGCTGTACCAGTTATTTTCCATGGTTTTCCATCTCATTTTACTTCAACTGCTCAGACATCAAAGCGTTTTAGTCGAGAATCTAAGGAAGAAGAATATTTTGCTCAAGGTCTTCATGATAGCATTGTTCAAGACCAACAAGATAAATTACGATTCGCTCTGGATTCTTTTGAGGAACTTAAAACTAAGTTGCCTGATTTACGTCTAAGCCCAGATTGGATAGTGTGGTACTCATCTAGTAACACCTTGCAAATCTTACAGCTGAAACTCCTTGACCAATCCGTTAACATCGAATCTACGTTAACAATCAATTCAGATTTAATGGTTTCAGCCGTTAGTTGCCAACACCAAGTGCCCTTGCATCTTAAGCGAATATCAGACCTACGACAGATCGAATCCCTAATTGATGATATTTCAAATTTCGAGCCAAACCCTGAGATATTTGATTCAAGCCTTGTTCTGGTAAATATCAAAGAAGCAGCCATTAAATTACAGTCCTCTATATCAATTTTAGAAGATACAGAACTAACTGAGCACTGTGAGCTGCAACACAGGACACCTTTATTACCCTTCCTCCAGTTCGTTATATGCCAACTTGAAAACTCGCTAGTTTCAGAAAAAAGACGGAGATATAACGTAGTTACCCAGGTGAGATTATAATTTTCTAACCTCATGTAGTGCTTTATTGTTTACCTCTTATTTCCTTCTAGGCCATTGCCTTAAAAGCACATTTGATATCACCCGCTTGCTATCGTTTTTTTCAATCGTTGGATTGTCTTATTCTTCCAACAACAAAGTCAATTCGAGTTCTATCCTCCTGTATCGGATTGGATACCGAATATTTACATCTGCTTAAAAAGTTAACTGCTGATTTTTGTGAGAGGGACCGACATGTTATTCTCAATATGGACGAAATCCACGTTTCACCAGCAATTTCTTATCAAGGTAAATACTGTTGTTTCACTTGCAGTACATACTTATGCACTTTTAAGCAAATTTAATTTTTTAGGTGGAAAGGTTATTGGTGATACTGATCCAACTTCTCCAACTAAAAAAGTTTTTGCCATAATGATTTCTAGTCTATCCAAAAAATGGTCACAAGTTGTACGGTTGCTCCCATCAAACTTTTCTACTGCTGAGGAATTATACCCAATGGTCAGTTCTGTAATCAACGATATAGAAAAGTGTGATTTATTTGTTGAAGTTCTCGTTACAGATAATTATCCCCTGAATGTACGTTTATTTAAATTGTTTTCTTCTGATCAAAAGACATTACTTCCTGCTGTTCAACATCCAACTTGTCCAGAGAGAAAGCTTTATATCTTGTTTGATTTTGTTCACATTATCAAATCGATAAGAAACAATTGGTTAAACTTGAAGGATTATGATCTTACGTTTTCATATCCAGATATGCAACTCTTTCCTTCAATCACTAATTCTACTACTAAACTGAATGAGGCAAAGTTTAATGATATACGAAAATTGTACAAGAGTGAACAACATTCTACTATGAAGCAAGCTCACCGGCTAAGTTCTAAGGTATGTTGGCCCACTAGTTTAGAACGTCAGAACGTTAATTTAGCACTTCGTGTATTCAACGAGTCAACTTGTGCAGCTCTTAAAATTCAAAATGATTTACATCCGGATTCTATAAATGACACTTCAAACTTTGTTGATGTATTAAGTAAAATTTGGAAGATCTTCAACATAAATACACCTTTTAAGCATGTGCGCTTGAATGACGAGTATTCTAGACCTCTTACTGACAAAGATTGGCGTTTTGTTTTTCTTGATTTAGTTTCGAATTGGCTTAAGCGGTGGAGTTCTACTATTGGGAAGGGTGGGAAACTTAGTGCACAAACTTTCATTAGTTTTCGCCATTCTTGTATTACTTTCCCATTAATCATTGCCCATCTCATTCAGAATTGTGGATTTGAGTATGTTCTTAGCTCTAGACTCCAGAATGATCCTATTGAGCATCAATTTGGACTATATCGGATGATGAGTGGTGCTCAATATCACATCACATATTCTCAAATTTTAGAGAGTCAACGGCGCTTAAACCTGTCGAATATTCTTAAGTTATTTTCATTACAACAATGCAAAAGTGAACTTACCCTTAAGCAATTTATCAACACATTTTCCCCAACAGCAGATGAACCCATTCACATATCCTATGATCAATATATTGATGTTATTCATGATCTAGACTCTATTAGCCTCGACATTCAAATTCTTCAATCTATTGTGTTTATTGGTGGTTACGCTGTATATTCCTACCTTAAAACCACAAACTGCCATCATTGTGTTCAAAAACTAACTGAGAACAAAGATATTGAAATTTCAGAAACTACAAAATATGACCTTGTAAGATATATCGATCGTGGTTCTCTGAAATGGCCTTCAGATATTGTAATTGAGTCAATTATTGTATTGTGGAAAATATTTACCAAACTTGATGAAAACGAATCTTTGAAGAAACAATTCTACTCCTCACCTTCAAGAAAAGTGTTAATTCATTTAGCTGAATACGTATTGGTTGATGGGTATAGCGAGCATTGGAGGAATAACTGTGATGGTTGTAGTAATTCTGGATGGAATATCATAAGGAAGATACTAACTACATGCACTAATTGTATATTAGCCAATAAGGTTCGCAATATAAACTCTGAAATAACATCTGCAAAGAAAGATATCCGGAAAATAAAGAAATTTAAACCTTAATGTTTCTCTAGTGTTTCACATAGTATTCTGTATTGTGCAATTGTGTTTTCACATAATCTGTATTGTGTTTTTCACATATTCTGCATTCTGTACGGTTTCTCACATACGTATTAATACGTTATATTTACAATGAATGGACCTCAATGATATGATCATGATGCATATTTCTCGTTTAGTTAAATTCAGCTAAATATAGTATATTTCACCTGTAAAGTTCCTAACTGAATGTATTATACAAAAATATCCAATGCACTTCTGTTTCATCCATGGTCCATTTTTTAATTGTTGATTCCAGTCCTTATATTACGTAGTTCACGGTTTGGATATCTACAATTAGGGAACGCTTATTTTTCTAGTTCTATCCATCAAATTGCTTCCCGCGTATCTAGTATTCACCCAATGTATGCGATAATACAACAAACACGAAATAGCTAGATTAATGAATTGCATTTTTTCTACAAAGTAGTTTTATTATTAGATATACATGGATGTGGCAGATTTAAATATCTTCAAAGTTTTCGTGATTTAGGGACATTTTTTGAGATTTCTAGGAATATCATGACGATTAAGCCATCAAATTTGTAAAATGTGTTGTAAAGCTTAAGGACGTTGTCGGCTGTTTCTTTTCATGCTAAAAATTATAAATCGTAAAAAGTGTACAGACAGTGCCCTGAAATTGCACTTCGTTCATTTACATCCATTTAACATGTTTAAATCAAGAAAAAAACATTTTTTGGTGAAATGACTGTCAGACTCCCAATTTGAAAAATTCGCGGTTTAAGGACGTTTCCGGCTGTTTATTCTCATGTAAAAATTAAATATCGTCAAAAGTGTACAGACTGTGCCCCTGAAATTGGAGTTTGTTCATTGACATTCATTTATTAAAGGATGCTTCGGGGGAAAATTCAGTGTTTTTAGAGTTAAAATTCAAAAGCGAGTTTATATTTTGAAATGAATGTAATATATCATGGAATTATGTGGGAAGTGAAATTATTTGAAAATTATTTCCCCAAGGTCTTCAGAATGTCAATTTTATGACGTCATTATTGATGATTTAGCACTTTAATATCGAAACTGACATTATTTGATACTTGTATGTAATATATCGTCCACTTAAATACTTCAATTATATAAACTAACACTAATAAGCACATATATCTCAGTGGTTAGCATTTATGGCCATCATTCAGTTGATCATGGGTTCAAATCCCTGATCTGCATATATTTTTCTCAACTTATTGCATTATCTACTCATTATTTGGCTATATCATATTTCAAAACAATTATCATATATATTTAGTAAATACATGCTGTATCCCAGCTAGCGTAGACATATTAGACATACCATGACATTAATCACGACGATATTGCTGGAATATTTCCGGAAAAAGTTGTCCGAATAGAAACCGGACAACGATAATTTGGCAGCGTCTTGCTTAAATTTCGATTAATTATAGCTAATTATAGATTTAATTGATTAAGCGAACGATAGTTTAATTAACTGATGATACCAGAACGAGATGAAACACCTTCTTATTGAGGATATATTTGCCAAAATCTCAACAAAACTTCAAACGTAATTATCTCAAGACATAGAAATAAAGATTTCTGAGGATTTTAAGTAGAAATCTATTAATCCTATAAGCCTGAAATGCATAGGGAATCTTATACATGTCATTTGCAATAAATTCAAGCATTTTCAGTATCAACAAACTTCTTCATCATATGATCAGGACAGTGGAGGTGGGAAAAAGTACAAAATTTGGTACCTTTTAGACGTGTAATTCGAATATCATCGCTGTTGACAAATTAGCATTCTAATACACCCTCACACAGGTTGCGTTTTTAAGTCTTGTTACTTTGAATATACACAATAATTTTTGGAACTTGCGGTTATATAGTTTCTTACCTAATATTCTGCAAAATTTCGAACTTTAGTATTACGCCTATGGGAAGCATTATTTAACACTATTGAATCGCATTCTTAAAATATTTTCTAGTTGTTTTGAACTAAATCCTATTACCTTAGATGTTCGATTAAGTCAGTTAGAGATAGTGACTACTTACAAATTGCCTAAATATAGAATTCTCTCGTATCGCTAATAAAAAATTCCTCCGAAGCATCCTTATTTTAAATTAAGAAAAATTATTTTTTGGTGCAATGACTGTCAAAAATTCCCAAATTAACAAAACGGTGTTTAAGGTATTTGCCGGCTGTTTTCCTTCAAGCTAAATATTAGATATCGTCAAAAGTGTACAGAGAGTGCCACTAAAATTGCACTTCGTTAATTTACTTTGATTTAACAAATTAAATTAAGGAAAAACCATTTTTTGGTGAAATGGCAGTAAAACTCCCAAATGGACAAATTCGTGGTTTTAAAGGATATCGCCGGCTGTTTCTTTTCATGCTAAAATTATATAACGTCAAAGGTGTAATGACAGTGTCCCAGAAATTGCACTTCATTCATTTACATTAATTTAACAAGTTTAAATCAAGGAAAAATAATATTTGGTGAAATGACTGTCAAAGACTCCCAATTTTAAAAATTCGTGGTATAAGGACGTTTCCGGCTGTTTATTCTCATGTAAAAATTAAGATCGTCAAAAGTGTACAGACAGTGCCCTGAAATTGCACTTCGTTCATTTACATTCATTTAACATGTTTAAATCAAGAAAAAAAACATTTTTTGGTGAAATGACTGTCAAAGACTCCAAATTTCAAAAATTCGTGGTATAAGGACGTTTCCAGCTGTTTATTCTCATGTAAAAATTAAATATCGTCAAAAGTATACAGACAGTGCCCCTGAAATTGGAGTTCGTTAATTTACATTCATTTAACTTGTTTAAAACCTTGAAAAAAAAATATTTTTGGGAAAAATGACAGCCAAAAAACGTCCAAATTGATAAATTCGTGGCTTAAAGGATGTTGCTGGGTGTTTCTTTTCCAGATAAAAATTATATTTCTTGCAGAGAGTGCCACTGAAGTAGCAATTCGTTCATTTACATTCATTTAACTTGTTTAAATTAAGAAAACAACTTTTTTGGTGCAATGCCTGTCAATGAACTCCCAAATTGAAAGATTCGTGGTTTTAGGACGTTGCCGGGTTTTTCTTTTGGTGCTGAAGTTCAATAATCGTCAAAGCTGTAGAGACAGTGCCCCTGAAGTTGCAATTCTTTCATTTGCATTCAAATAACTTCTATAAATAAAGAAAAAAATTCTTAGGTGCAATGACTGTCAAAGAACTAACATTTGAAAAATTCGTGGTTTAAGAAGTTGCCAGCTTTTTATTTCCCTACAAAATATTAAATTTCGTCAAAGGTGTACAGATAGTAACCCTGATGTTGTAATTCGTTCATTTTCTTCATTTAACTTTTTTAAATCAAGAAAAAAACATTTTTTGGTGAAATGACTTTCAAAGAACTCCAAAATTAAATATGCCAAAAATCAGATTTGGAAATCGTCCACTTTCTTCAATCAACTCGGAACATACAAACAAATATATACACACACCCAGCCTTTTGTTTTAATAGTTCTGTATAGATAACATCAAAAACTATACCAGTGACAAGTACTTACCATAAATACACTCCAATCAGTGCAAAATTTATAGGAGTAAAGCGAATTAGTGACCAATCAGATTACACAATGACATATGAAGTTAAATGAACACGTGTGACAAACTCTAAATTTTCTACACAGTTGCCATACTTAACTATAGGTAATTGTTTCGCATACATGACAAAGATTGTTATATTTGTGTGATTAAAGAAGTCTGTGAGGAAGAAGGTGATATAAAGGTAAACTTTATGCATCCAAAAGGACCAGGGCATCCTGAAAATAGTTTCTATTGGCACTCAACAGAAGACGTTTGTTATGTCCCTCAAAATGATGTAATACGCTATATATATCCACTCCAAAACTTCTTCAAAACGTGCAAGGAAGTTATCAATGGACATGAAGCAAATTACTGATTTTCAAAAGTAGCAAGAGATTAAATTGTAAATATACACACGTACGTAATCCATTTGGAAATACAGTGTACCAGTGCTCAACAAAATGAAATTTAGATGGTGGCTAATTAAGCCACCACCTCACTTTTTCTGGTGGCTAAAGAATAATCAACGGCCGGTTTAACAAACCACTGATGGCTTGACAAAATTCTGATGCCGTAAATAACACTAATATTCATAACCAATAATTCAACGAACAATTTAATCTACACAACATCAAATAATTCCACAATTAATGGTGGATTAGTTAAGCCACCAAAGTTTAAATTTGGTGGCTTAAAAGAAAGATTTTTGGTGGCTAACGCCACCAAACCACCTAATTTGTCGAGCACTGCAGTATACCCTCGCTAATCCGAACAGGAGATACCAAAATATTTTTCATATAAAAGTGGGTAAAATCACATAGAATGAAAAGTCGAGTGAGCATGCTCGCTGAGTCGAGTGAACATGCTCACAGGGTCCAGTTAGCATGCTCACAGGGTCCAGTTAGCATGCTCATAGGGTCCAGTGAGCATGCTCATAATAAAATGTTGGGTGAGGCGGGAGAGTCACGTGAAAGCGAGGTCAGGAGAGTCACGTGACCCCGTGTAGTGAACTTTTATGAAATATGCATATCAACTTTATAATAAATAATTATTTCTTGTATTGTTGTATTTATTTTGTTGGCAAATGCCTTTAATGCTTAGTCATCCAACGAACGAATATTCGAATATTCGTTCGTTTAGAACAAGGTTCGTTCGTTACATTTCAAATATTCTTTTCAGCCCTACGGCGGGCGTTTCCCGTTCGTTGCCATGTAAATTGATGGAAACTAATGTTGTTAATACACAATGTAACAAACTAGTTTTAAATAGCAAAATGATTTTTCATCAGTTTTTCGATTTTAAATTTGGCAATAATCATAACTTACCATTTAATGCTTTTATTTCCTTCCAATCCAGTGAGCATGCTCACTCGACCCAATGAGCATGCTCACTCGACTTTTCAATACATCTAAAATCATATATATTTTTATATATAATACATTGAAATTATATAAAAATAAGCATCAGGTAGTATACTACAGTAGAACTCGGTTAAGACGTACCACCTTGGGAGACAAGAAAAAGTACGTACTAACCGAGGTACGTCTTATCCGTATGGATATTCCACAAGTTGAAATACTGACTTGTTCAATGATATGAATAAGATGTATGGTATACAAGTACATAACATACTTAACGACATGATTAAAGAATTTTAGTTGTCACCTACTCACTTAAACTAAATAATACCTGAGTTCTGCTGATAGTTTTCTAGAGTACGTACTAACCGAATTAAAATACATACATTTTATTTAATTGGGAATATAAATTGGTACGTCTTATCCGAGTACGTATTAACCGAGTCATTTATACAGGATCAGATAGGAGGAAAATCGGTTATTAGAGAACAGTACGTAATATCCGAGAGTACGCATAAGCCGAGTACGTACTAAGCGAGTTCCACTGTATATGATTTGTCTGGATCAAAAAGAGTGGGTCGGATTATTGGGGTCTCATTTTATAGATGCCTATAGAAAATGTATTACATCCCTACCTCGAACGAATTCACTAATCGGAAGAGATTTAGTTCAATATGAACACCTCTGTTAGGATTAGCAGGGGGTACTGTATAGTATATGAATATTACATCAAAGACAATTATCAAATCATGAATTATAAGCAATCTTGATTAATTGAATAATAATGTAAATAACAAATACATAGGCAATAAAATAGGCCCAAATAAAAGTGTGACAACGACTATTAGGTAGGTAAGTTCACAGTTCATTTGTTTAATCAATTGCATTCCAATTATATGCAACAATACTATTGCACTTAATTAACATGTGTAGTGTATCGGGGGTCAAACATACCACAAACCACAAACCACAAATTTCTGATACATACGTATATCAATTGTATAATGCTGTTGGAATGAGTGATAATCAAGGAATTAACCAGGAGCGCAAGACGCTCCTTTTGGAGTATGATTTTTGGAAAATTGGAATTTAGGAGCGCGAAAATTTGGAATCCTCTCCTATATGGTAGCAATAATTTGTGATTAGGAGTATGAAATTGCGTCAGACCAGGAATAGGAGCGTATTTACAAATGGCTGTATATTACACTGGTGATAATAATTATTTAATTATGAAATATGTATCAATATGATAGAAATAGAGTAAGGTTCTAGCCAGTATTTTATTTTTATAAAGAACATTAATAAGTGGTAGTATCACATAAATAGCGTTTAGAGGAACAAAAATGTGAATAACTCAATGGGAAGATATGCAAACCATAATGAAATTTTAAACACAATGACTTAAGACTACATACAATAAATTACCAAAATAAACATTTTTGCTACGTCATGGTTCCGGTTCTAATGCCGGTATTGGTTCCAGTTCTAATTTTCACTAATAAAAACAACTGATAACTTAATATATCCATCTGATTTGAATTCTCCATATATAAAAACATAAGTATAGCAATTTTTAAAAGAATTGGATAATTATATCAAAAGTTATACGAGTTTGAAGTGAGATGGTGCTTCTACATTTTGAAAAATGTTTGGATAATCAACAAAAAAATGAAATTTTGTGACGTCATAAATCAAATTCCACAGTACAAATTGGTCTAAAATTTGAGAAAAGTAAAGACTTGCTAGTAGCTTGTAATACCGCAATTTGCAGACAAATCGATTGATAGTGGTGAAATGACTGGTAGACTTGACATAGAATTCCCCGAAAGTGAAAATGGGAAATATATATTTATACCTTATACTCCGTGTGAAACGAAGGATTAAAACAAGTTAAATGAATGTAAATGAACGAAATGCAATTTCAGGGCACTGTCTGTACACTTTTGACAAAATTAAATTTTTTGCAGGAAAATAAACAGCCGGCAACGTCCTTAAACCACGGATTTTTAATGAAGGTTCTTTGACAGTCATTGCACCAAAAAAAGATTTTTCTTGATTTAATCTGAAATAGAATGTAAATGAAAGAATTGCAACCTCAGGGGCACAGTCTGGACACTTTTGACGATTTATAATTTTCAGAAGGAAAGAAACAGCCGGCAACGTCCTTAACCAAGAATTTTTCTATTAGGGCGTTTTTTGAAAGTCATTTCATCAAAAGATAGTTTTTCCATGAATTTAACTAGTTAAATAAATATAAATGAACGAAGTGCAATTGTAGGGGTACTGTCTGTACACTTATTAGAGTATAAAGCTTTTAGTATTTAAGAAAACTGTCGGGACATTCCTTGAACTCCTTTTTGTTAATTTGGGAATCTTTGACAGTCATTTACCAAAAATGTTTTTTTCTTACTTTATACAAGATAAATGAATGTAATTGAACGAAGTGCAAATCCAGGGACACTGTCACTACACTTTTGAAGATATTAATTTTTTATCAGGAAAAGAAACAGCCGGCATCGTCCTCTTAAACCACGATTTTTTCAATAAATATATTTTATTCAAAAATTCGTGGTTTAAAAGGACGATGCCCCCTCTTTCTTTTCGTGCTAAATTTTATTAATCGTCAAAGGTGTACTTACAGTGCTCATGAAATTGCACTTCGTTCTTTTATATTCATTTAACTTTTTTAGATCAAGGAAAAACCATTTTTTGGTGCAATGAATGTCAAAAACGCCCAAATTGATAATTCGAGGCTTAATTAAATGTTAAAAACTATATATCGTAAAAGTGTAAAGTCAGTGCCCCTGAAGTTGTAATTCGTATACAGTACAATCCCGCGTATCGGGGCACCCCTCGTATAGGGGCAGTAAGTTGGAAATTTGCTTTTTTCCCTTTAAAAATAACACCGCGTATCGGGACGCCATTCACTTTTCGGGGCACTCCACTGAAGATTATTTTATCTTGAGTACATGCTTTACTTTTGAGCAGTTTAGCATCATTTGTAACGGCCGCTAAGCGTCACCCACTCACGCTAGAGACTCGTGCTGAGTTAATCGAGGGATTTTTTGAAAAATAAATATTCCGTGAATATCATAGATTTGTGACTCCTGGTGTTAGATAAAGTATAATGTGAAATTGTAATGTGTAGTACTGCGTAAATATCAGGCTTAACTCTAGGTTTTGCCTATATGTGTATGATTTGTTGTGTAGGTGCTAACTTAATTGTTTTAACCAAACATATTGGAATTTCTCTTAGAATCCCGCCTATCAGGGCACGCCCAATCCGAAAGATTCGTGGTTTAAGGACGTTGCCGGCTGTTTCTTTTCCTTTTAAAAATTATATATCGTCAATGTGTACAGACAGTGCCCCTGAAATTGCACTTCGTTCATTTACATTCATATAACTTGTTTAAATCAAGGAAAATCATTTTTGGTGCAATGACTGTCAAAAAACGAACCAAGTTGTTAAATTCGTGGTTTTAAGACGTTTCCTGCTGTTTCTCTTCATGTCAAATCCTATATATCGTCAAAGGTGTATAGACAGTGCCCCTTAAATTGCACTTCGTTCATTTACATTTATTTAAGAGGTGTAAATCAAGAAAACAACTTTTTTGGTCGCAACTTTTTTTATTTAGGTCAAATCAAAATTCTAAACCAGTCACCTACAGCATATAACGATGATCTATGTGATATATCGCACATAATATGTCTTTAGCTAATAATGATCTTGAGATCGACACACTTATCAGGTGGAGTCTGAAGAAATCCCCCTATGGGACTTTTGTATTACCATAAAACTGCACGCCCCATAAAATCGAATTTATTCAAAATAATTCGATCTCGTTTTCAGTTTCGATATAGCTATAATGTCTTCTATTATATATGTGAAAATTAAACATCTTACTTCAAAACGAAATTTATGTGTTTTTTTACATGAATCTGCCGTAATTTAACCTTAACTAAGTACGTACTTAAGTACGAAATTGAATTATATTTATTGAATTATATTTAATAGCATAGCATATTTAATTAGTGTATGGAATGCTATTGTAATAGCTTGCTGTATTCTTTTAACTTTAAAAAGAATATTCTCAATGAAGTTCCTGTGATTTTTGTGCTTGAGAAAAAACAGACTTTTAGAAAACAACAACCAATTGTAATAAATGTTGAAAATAGAATCATAAACTTCCCCTAAAGTAAAGCAAGTACTACTAGTAATCTATTACAATGTTCTAATTAAACACCAACGTCTAAAGAGTCAATAAAAGAAAATTCTTATAAGTTAAGTCAACTTAGTAGGTTACTTAAGTTTTGTACTTAAGTATGTACTTAAGTACACACTTAAATCTTAGTGAATACCAATCTTAGTGAATACGACTTAAGTACTTACTTAGTAATTAAGTACTAAGTACGTACTTAAGTACGTACTTAACTTCTTAGTGAATACGGGTCCAGGTGCACTTTCTTAACACTTTTGACGATATACAGTTTTAGCAGGAAAAGAAACAGCTGGCAACATCCTTTAAACCACTAATTTATCAATTTGGGCGTTTCTTGACAGTCATTGCACCATCAGATTTTTTTTCTTGATTTACACCTCTTAAATGATCGTAAATGAATTGCAACTTCAGGGGCACTGTCTGTACACTTTTGACGATATATAATTTTTACACGAAAGAAAACAGCCGGGAAATACCTTAAACTCCATTTTGTTAATTTGGGAATTTTTGAAACTCATTGCACCAAAGATTTTTCTTTATTTAAACCTAATAAATGAATGTAAATGAACGATGTGCAATTTCAGGGGCAACGTCTGGATACTTTTGACGATTTTTAAATTTTATCAACAATACAATAAGCCGGCAAGGTCCTTAAACCAAGGATTTTTCCTTTTGGGAGTTTCTTTGACAGTCATTGCACCAAAAAATGTGTTTTTTCTTGGTTTAAACCTCTTAAATGAATATAAATGAACGAATTGCAACTTCAGGGGCATTGTCTGTACACATTTGACGACATCTAATTTTACATGAAAGAAAACAGCCGGAAACGTCCTTACCCAACGAATTTTTTAACTTTGGCGTTTTCTGACAAGAATTTCACCCAAAAATAGTTTTAGTTGATTTAAATAAGTTAAATGAATGTAAATGAACGAAGTGCAATTGTAGGGCCACTTTCTTTACACTTTTGACGATATATATATAGTTTTCACCATAAAATGAAACATCCGGCAACATCCTGTAATAACGAATTTATCCATTTAGGCGTTTTCTGACAAGGATTTTACCAAAAATTGTTTTTTCGTTGATGTAAACTAGTTAAAAATATAAATGAACGAAGTGCAATTGTAGGGGCACTGTCTTTACACTTTTATGATATATAGTCTTACCATGAAGAGAAACAGCCGGCAACATCCTGTAGATAACGAATTTATCAATTTGGGCGTTCTTTGACTGTCATTTCAACTAGAAATGGTGTCTACTTGATTTGAACTAGTTAAATTAATGTAAATGAACGAAGTTCAAATTAAGGGGCACTCTATGTACACCTTTGACGATATGTAATTTTTAGCATGAAAAGAATCAGCCTGCAACGTCCTTAAACCACGAATCTTTCAATTTGGACGTTTTCTGACAAGGATTTACCAATTATGGTTTTTAGTTGATTTAAATTAGTTAATTAATGTAAATGAACGAAGTGTAACTGTAGGGGCACTGTCTTTACTCTTTTGACGATATATAATTTTTACCATGAAAATAAACACCCGGCAACTTCCTGTAAAGAACGAATTAATCCATTTGGGCGTTTTTTGACAGTCATTTCTTCAAAAAATGGTTTTCCATTGATTTAAAATAGTTCAATAAATGTAAATGAACAATGTGCAATTGTAGTGGCTTGGTTTGTACACTTATGACGATCTATGATTTTTCGCATTAAAGGAAACAGCCGGGAAATAAATTTAAGTTACATTTTGTAAATTTGGGAATTTGTGACAGAAATTGCACCAAAAAGGTTTTTCCCGATATAAATTTAATAAATGAATGTGAATGAATGAAGTGCAATTTCAGGGGCACTGTCTGTACACCTTTGACGATTATTAAACTTTAGCACCAAAAGAAAAACCCGGCAACTTCCTTAAACGACGAATCTTTCAATTTAGGAGTTCTTTAACGTCATTGCACAAAAAAATGTTTATTCTTTAATTACACCTCTTAAATATATGTAAATGAACGAAGTGCAATTTCAGGGGCACTGTCTTTACTCCTTTGATGATATATAGTTTTACCATGAAAAGAAACAGCCGGCATGTCCTTAAACAACGAATCTTACTATTTGGGCGTTTTTTGACAGTCTTTTTCCAAAAAATGGTTTTACTTAATTGAAACTAGTTAAATGAATGTAAATGATCGAAGTGCATTTGTAGGGGCACTCTCTGTGCACTTTTGACTACAGTAAACATTGGATTTAACGACATCGGCTTTAGCGACAAATCGCTATTAACGACCTATTTCTCTTGCCCAGTCGTGCCCAACAGTATTTTGCACACACCATACTTCGGGTACAACGACATGCCAAATAACGACACTTCGAATTTAGCGACATATTTCTATGCCCTCTTCCTCGAAATTCCATCGGATATTACGACTTTGGCATAGTGGGCATTTTCAGGGGTATAAGTGGAAATAGGAAAACTATGCTAGATAGACTCTAATGAAGTATTATTGACATAAAGGTTATCGGTAGCTAAAAACCGAATGGCATCATCAAAAATGATATATGTAGTCTCCTAACAGTAATTTTGGACGATCAATGGTAAATTCATGATTTATTATATTTTTGGTTTTGTAACAATCATATATTAATCACCCATTAATATTTATAATAGATCTTAAACTTTGGCAAAATAATTGAAATGTTAGTATTATCCCAGGTATTCTATATCTCATTGAATTTATAGAAGGGTAGATGGATGCTGAGTGTAACTATCGCAGATGCAATTACTCTTAGGAAATCCTAGATAGTTTTAGGTAGCATAGTTGTATACAATGGAACTTTGCTAGCGCCTAAATTTCTTCCGGATCTCATAAAATTATTTTACTGAAGTTCAAAAAAATGGATGAATTTCTAACTTGGTATGCTGATTGAGAGAATTGACTTTAAAATATCATCAACTGCTTTGTTATTCATTATCACTATCAGTTAATGGAAGAAAAAAACTAAATTAATTGGATGAATAGTGGAGAAATTCAATTTACATTATATTTATTTTCTGAGGAGACAATGGTAAATTGAAAACAATCATTCCGGGGCGGGTTTGGGTGAATGCAAAACTAATATAAATATTTTGCTAATATGTCTATGTAACATTTAAAAGCATTAGAATATGTGACCACGACCGTGCACCTAAAGTTTTTGAACCAAAATGCCAAATAAATTCCCATCCGAAATCCATAAATCCTTCCATAAGATATTGTAAATTTATTTTCAGTTCCACAATGAAATTATATTTATAGCAATGACATCAAGAAGTTACAGTCTTGAGTCTTGATATAAATTACATATTGATAGTTTGAATCATCATATGGGTAGAAATCGTACAAGTTTGATTACGATCTTAATATCACAACAGAATTATTGATATAAAATTTATTTAGATCAGTCATTCCAATTCATATTATTCGCTACCCCGATAGTATATGACTTCGAAAATTAGTATTTCTAGGTTTGAAACAATGGTGAATCTGAAAAAATATAAAAGTTCGTAATCCAAGGGTGTTGACAAATAACTCTATTTCCCCTGGTTTGCCCACTGTGTTTGGAATGCAGAAATGTTGATCTGCAGAAATGTGTATTGTACATGTCAGCAGCTCCGGGATAGATCTGTCTAATTAGTGAATAATTGAGTTTTGATTGATCTAAACATTAACCAATTAAAATTTCTCCTGTTTTGAATCAAAGCTGGCTTCTTATCTTAATGAAAACGTATTTAAAGGCATCAGTATGTACAATGTCATTTCTCTATTATATTATCGTCATGGATTCGAGCCTAGGTGGCAAAAGAAAGCGCTTTTCTTTTGCTGAAAAATACGAAATTTTGAAGGAGCTTGATGCAGGAGCGAAGAGACCATTCTTGGAGCGGAAACATGGTACTTCTCATGGGACCCTAGCTAGCTTCTTGACGAATCGGGCCACCATTGAAGCGTCCATCGCAAGTGCCTCAAATCTGGATTCGAAGATCACAAAGCTGTCTCGATACCCGGAGATTGACGCTGCACTACTTGAGTGGTTTCGCTGCTTGAAGAGCACATCTCCAGAGGAGTTAGTAACCGGTCCCTTTCTTCTGGAAAAGTCCAAATATATCGCGGAGAAACTAAAACAAGTGATGTGCCGGGTTACCTTGAACCAGTGTTTCTTGATCTGAACTGGGTAGAACGTTGGAAGAAACGCCATAACATCACTAGCCGTCAAATCTCGAGGGAGAGCCAATCAGGAGGTCAAGCAGGTGCTGACAACTGGCTATCAACGCAGCTGAAACTTATCAGAGAAGAGTTCCAGAACAAGAATATTTTCAATGCTGATGAGACTGGGCTGTTCTGGAAGATTACGCCAGACAGGACTTAGTCTTTCCGAGGAGATTTGTGCAAGGGAGGTAAGCGCTCCAAGGAACGCGTAACTGTATTGGTAGCAGCTAGTGCGCTTTGGGAGAAGTTTCCACAGTTCGTTTTTGGAAAGAGTAAGCTCCCCCACTGTTTCCGAGGCGTCCTGAACCTTCCAGTGGAGTATGATGCCAATCGGAGCGCATGGATGACAAGTGAGAAGTTTGAAAAATGGCTAAGTAAGGTGAACAATTCCATGAGGGTAGAAAACAGGAAAATCGCCATGATTCTTGACAACTTCTCTGGTGATTCTTGACAACTTCTCTGGTGTCAAACTTCTCTGATTCTGAAACGGGGTTCAAACTTGACTTGCTCCAGGCCCTAGACTGGCTGTAAATGTCCAGGGATGATGTCACTCGTGCAACCATCAAGCATTGCTATCAGCACGTTGGATTCAAGGACGTGCCTGACACTGAAGATACCCGAGCGCCCGACATATCACTTTGGAACAGTGCTGAAGAGGCTGGGCTTGTGTCGGATGGATTATGATTCGATGACTTTGTTGCTCTGGATGATGGTGTGGCAATCGGACCTGGTGCATGCAGAGGGTATCGAAGTTTACGATATTCTTAATATCCTGCACCTTGAAGTCTTGCCTGATAAAGATGTTGATATTGAGGATGAAGACGATCAGGATGAACCCAACCTACCAGCTCCGCCATTCGACACTGCTGCCTCATGCCTTGACACCGTTATGAAGTTCTTGCGAACATGCTCAGATAAACAGAGTCAGTGCGTCCGCGAGCTTCAAGATTTCTTGGCAGACCGTAAGTTGAATCGGTTGCAGCAGTCCTCAATAACCAGCTTTTTCCAGTATGATGACAAACATTAAAATCCGTCATATAATTGAGATGCTTATTATTCAACTACATGTACTAAGATAATGTATATCATCATATTTGTTTATGAAATATGAATAAATTTGGGATAGACAATATACAGTCCATATTTGGAGGTACTTCGGATTTAGCGACATATCGGATAAAGTGACCTTGTTAGCCTGCCCAAACGAGTGTCGTTAAATCCAATGTTTACTGTATTATTAAATTTTAGCGCCAAAAGAAAAAGCCGGCAACGTCCTTAAACCACGAGTCTTTCAATTTAAGAGTTCTTTGCTCACCATTGCACCAAAAAATGTTTATTTCTTGATTTACCCTTCTCAAATCTATGTAAATGAACGAAGTGCAATTTCAAGGGCACTGTCTTTACACTTTTGATGATATATAGTTTTTAGCATTAAATAACACCCGGAAAAGTCCTTAAACCACGAATTTTTCAATTTGGGAGTTCCAAGAAAGACATTTCACCAAAAGATGTTTTTCTCTACATTTAAACAAGTTAAATTTATGTAAATGAACGAATTACAACTTCAGGGGGACTGTAAGGCACACTTTTGACGATTTATAATTTTTAGCATGAAATTAAACTGCCGTCAACGTCCTTAAACCACGAATTTTTCAATTTTGGAGTTCTTTGACAGTCATTTCACCAAAAAATGGTTTTCACTTGATTTAAGAAGGATAAAGGAAAATTATTTTATTTGTAGCCCTTAGGCTAAATTGCCCTTACTGAAATCGTTTTAAGAAATAGGATAAATATGAGATAATATAATATAACTAAAATGGCGGCTGATATGTTAGCCATGCTTCTGGTCCCCTAGAGGGTTTTCGCTAATCTTGAAAAGAGTCAACTAGCTATCTGACCAGGTAGTTTTTTAACCAGATAGCACCTGTGAAGCAGAAGCCCCGACGAAGAGGAAAGGAAAATACACAAATAGGAAAAAATAACAATAAGAAACCTCTCTGGTGATATCTAAAAAAGGAAAGCTATAATTATTTGTAATGAAATATTCCGTAAGGTATTAGAGATTTCTTAAACCTGTTGGTGTTGGTTTTCGGAAAGGTAATTTAGGTGAATTCCGGAAGGAGTAGCCTTTCGATTTCGGTTGCGGTAGCAGATGGTGTAATCTATGTGATGCAGAATTGATGGAGGTGAAAAATTTCTTAGACAAATTCTCCCTCCGAACAGTAGTATTATCTAGGTGATCTTTCGAACACGCCGCATCATAACCCAACTCGGGTTCTATTATTTTCATGGCCCTCCTCTGGATCGATTCGATTCTGGAGGAGTCAGCTACAGTCAGCGATGTATGCCAAACAGGGCAAGCATACTCAAGCACTGACCTGATTACAGACTCGTAGAACGCGAGCAAGTCCACACTGTCAAGCCAGCCCTGCGCAGCTGTTTAAGATGGTATAATCGCTTGGAAATTTGGAACAGATATATGTGGTATTTTCATTCCAAGTGATTTTGTTGGTAGCAATTATGTCTAGGAGCTTAAAACTCTGCATCCGCTCAATTTCAATCCCTTCGATCCAAATGGGCGAGATATCTATTGGCTGCTTATGCAACGAAAAACCATGTCCTTAGTTTTGTCCACGTTAGGTATCATTTTGTTGGTAGTGGACCACGAGACCGCTTGATTCACATGAGTTTGCATAGAGCCTGAGCTCCCCTTCTGGACTTTTGCTGTGAAGGTGGTATCATCCATGTATTTTGCATAATACATGGGGATGCAGATCGTCGATTAGTGCAATGAAGAGGAGGGGCCCCAGCCACGAACCTTGGGGTACAGATCCCTTCAAAATAACCCAATCGGACAACTCCTGACCAAGTCTGACCCTTTGGGATCTATCGGATAGGAAGGCGCAAACCATCGAATGATAAAATTGGGGAGGTTATAACATTTGCATTTGGTGACTAATGTGATCTACTTTATCGAAAGCTTTACGATAGTCCAAAAGGACCACGTGAGAAGCTTTCCTTTCCTCTGCCGTAAGGAGCCAGGTGTGGACCATATCAACCAATGCATGGGTAGTATATAGACCTCTAAGTCCGCCATATTGATTCATATCTAACCTATCGACAATATAATCAGGCATCCATCCTCCTATAATCTTTTTTAATTGTTTCGACAAGACGGCAGTCAATGAAATCGGTCTCAAATCCTTACTGATTATGCGAGGAGGGTTAACCTTTGGGATGGGAATAACGATAGCAGATCTCCAAATGGAGGGTAGGTAACCCTCTCTGATGGATGCATTAAATATCGTGCTAATTGGGTGCGGTAGGGTAAGAGCATGATCGCGAAGTATCCAACTAGGAATATCATCCGGGCCTATGGCTTTGTTTACATTTATCTTGGATAGCAATTTAGATACTGTCTCAGAATCGATTATATAGTGCACAGGGACTGGGCAATCAAGCGGAACCATACCGGCGTCCAAGGGCACCAGGTATCTAGAGACCGACTCAAAAAAGGAATTTACCTTTCCCGCGAGAATACCGAGATCACCACTTCACCAGTGAATTTGCCATTGCATGCAGGTTGGAGGAAGCTTTTCCTAGGCCGGTGAGGGCTTTGGTATGCTTCCACCAACGGCGAGGATCACAGTTGCGCAGAGAACTGAGCTGCTCCAGATAGTAAGAACGGATAGATTCAGCAGTTGTGAGCACTTTGTTGCGGATTCTACGATATAATATAAAGTTACCAGAAAGGAAAGCCCGCTGCCGTTGACGAATTAGTTGGCGGAAATAGTCAATAACCGAGAGTTTATCTGATGTATGGCGCCTGATACATCTGTTCGGGAGATGTAAGCCGATTAGACAAGTCATTGAGTTTTGGAAAATTCAAATTTCCACAAGATGGTTGCAGGTACAATGGTGTCCAATCAAAACTAGCTAAGGCAGTGGAAAAAATTTCTTTCGCTTTTGAGCCACTGAGACGGGTGTTTATGTTGATTGTTTTACCTGCGTTACACTTAAATGACTTGGGTGGCTCATAAACGACGACATTGTGATCAGAAAAGCTTTATGGAGGTAAAACATTCGGAGAATCGTACAGGCTATGTATGTTCGTGAAAATTTTATCTAAGATCGCAGAGCGCCGAGTTGCCAATCGAACAACCTGTTTAAATGGAAAGCTCCTCAGTTGGGTGTCGTTGAGATTGTTAAAATCACCGAGGAGCATTACACCAGTGTATGGATGTATTTTCATGATCTCGTCGATAGAGGAAATAATGTGGTTGGTGCAAATAAGTTCACAAGCGCCTCGGGGATGATACACAACGCCGACCAAAATGTGAGAAAAATTGCGTGGCATGCACTTATCTCTCACGAATAGCCATAATGACTCCACGTCGTCGCATTCAAGAATAGATAAACGGTGGTATGGAATGCTATTATGGATGTAAGTAGGGACGCCCCCTCCTCTCCTATCAACTCTGTCCCTCCTCTCACAAGTGTACCCATCAATGTAGGTAACACAGTGAGGGACGTCGTCAGAGAGCCAGGTTTCCGTCACTCAGCTATATCAACTTCATTATCATCAAATAAATTCGTCAATCATCAATTTAAAATTGATGATTGACGAATTTATTTGATGATAATGAAGTCAATTTAAAATTGATGATTGACGAATTTATTTTATGATGATGATAAAAATTTTTTTGGAAATACAGTGCTCCTAAAAATGGACTTCGTTCATTTATATTCATTTAACTTGTTTAAATAAAGTAAAACCATTTTTGGTGCAATGAATGTCAAAGAACTCCAAAATAGAAAGATTCGTCCTTTAAGGACATGAAGGCTGTTTCTATTCATGGTAAAAACTATACATCACCACAAGTTTAAAGTCAGTGCCCATGAAATTGCACTTCGTAGAATTAAATTTATTTAAGAGGTGTAAATCAAGAAATAAACATTTTGGTGCAATGACCATCAAAGAACTCCTAATTGAAAGATTCGTGGTTTAAGTACGTTTCAGCCTTTTTAATTTGGCGCTAAAATTTAATAATCGTCAAATTGCACAGGTACTGCTCCTAAATGTAATTCGTTCTATTACATTCATTTAGCTTGTTTAAATCAAGTGAAAACCATTTTTGGTGCAATGATGTCAAAGAACTCCTGAATTTAAAAATTCGTGGTTTAAACCACGAATCTTTCAATTTAGGAGTTCTTTGACAGTCATGGTACAAAATGGTTTTCAAATGATTTTAACAAATTAAATTATTGTAAATGAAAAAGTGCAATTTTAACTGTAGACTACCTAACTGATACACGTTGTAATAGGAGGAAAACTGGTCGATCTAATCATTCAAATTTCGTGAAAATTCGGATTCAGACATTGTTTAGTATTCTCTATCGATTTCAATCAAAAAATCGAATTTGTTATGATGACGTAGCATAATAGTGAACTGCTCCAATTGCCACCCTCTTACTTTTGTAGATAAGAAATGTTAAAATTTCACCGTGGGAACACCCATAAGAAGATATTAGACTAATATTATCTGTTTTTGGATATTTGGGTGGACTAATTTAGAGTTGTAATTGATAAAACTCAAATATATGTATATTTTCGTAATCCATGGTTCATGAAATACAGATTTATCAATTTTTAAAAAATGACGTAACTTTCGTTTACTGATGCAGAATTGATCAAATTTTGAGATCTGATAATTAATAAGATAGTAGTATTTGTTCTTGTTTAGAAACATAGGATTACTTATATGTTAACGGCGTTATATCGAATTAAAGAGAAAGTATGTGTCATCACTTTTTGTCAAAATCCTCAAGTGAATTTTTTAAAAAATTGTGGAATATTAGTATATTATTGTGCTCTTGTTGGATTTCAAATTAATAGGTTCTACATCTTTTATACAAAGAACTACAGGGTAAGCTATTTTCCTGAAAATCACACCGGCAGTCTACGGTTAAACCACGAATCTTTCAATTTTGGACTTTTTGAAGTCATTTCACCAAAAAATGTTTTTTCTGGATTTAAACAAGTGAAATGTGGACGATTTTTAATTTTTAGCATTAAAAGAAACAGCCGGCAACGTCCTTTAACCACGAATCGTATTTATGTAAATGAACAATGTGCAATGGTAGGGGCACTGTCTGTACACCTTTCACGATATATAATTTATATTATGAAAAGTAACAGCCTGCAAGTCCTTAACGGTGTCCGGATAGGGATTCAGACAAATTACAATGGAAAATTTGTATTGCTTCTTCATAACTACTTGTGATTCATAGCAAGTATCTTCGAAGGCATTTCTAAGAATAACTGCACTTTTAAAAATTCAAATTTCAAAATGTAGGAAATTATAAATAGAATTTCTAAAAATGGCTTCTAATTGACCGTAACATAGTCTAATAGTCTATAATCTTTTGTAGAAGCACTTCCCAACTTCTAACTAGTTGTTGTATAAGAAATTAAGTTTCTTAGAAACCTATCGAACTAGCGATAACAATGAATTTAATTTTTTCTCCTCGATTTTTTTACAGTTTTCGATTCAAAGTCCACATTTCTTCAATTTATTCGGAAATTTCACACATTCTGTTCCTATATTCAATCCCAAATCATAAATTACTCATTCTACTTCCTATTTTTTTTCGATATAGTTATATTATTGACAATGCAGTTGAGTTTGTAAAGATAACTCAATCCATTTCATCAAAACTAAGCTTTCTAAATCAATTTTATTATTCTTTGAAACAAGCATTTGAAAATTAAGTGTTTATTTGTTCTAATTTCTCAATATAGTCACTTACTAACATTTCATTTTGATTCTAAAGTGTCTTAGTATTCCCCCCCAATATATTACTTCTAGAAAAAACAAGATAATGTCTACTATTACTCATACTCTACTGTAAAATTTCAGTGATATCGGCAAAATTTGTAATCTTTACCATATATGGAGGTGTTGCAACGTCATATTGTGACACTTATGAATGACAAAATCAAAATTAAGACTGGAGGACAAATATTTATGTCATTGAGTGTATATTTATTAAAAAAAAAAATTCCGGTGGAATAAAAGAATTTCTGTAATTAGCCCTGTCCGGACACCGTTAAACCACGAACTTTTCAATTTGGGAGTTCAAAGCAGTCATTTCACCAAAAACAGTTTTTTTCTTGATTTAAGCGAGCTAAATGCATGTGAATGAACGATTTGCAACTTCAGAGGCACTGTCTGTACACTTTTGATGATTTTAAATCTTTTGCATGAAAAGAAACAGTCGGCAACGTCCTTAATTAAACCACGAATCTTTCAATTTAAGAGTTCTTTGACAATCATTGCACCAATAAATGGTTTTCACTATATTTAAACGAGTTAAATGAATGTAAATGAACGAAGTGCATTAAGGCGCACGGTATGTACACTTTTACTATTTTTATTTTTAGCATTAATTAAAAGAAACAGCCGGCAACGTCCTTAAACCACGAACTTTTTATTTGGGCGTTTTTTGACAGTCTTTTTTCTAAAAATTGGTTTTCACTTGATATAAACAAGTTGAATGAATGAAAATGAACGAAGTGCAATATTACGGGCACTTTCTGTGCACTTGTGACGATTAAAAATTTAATCGCCAAAAGGAAAACCGGCAACATCTTTAAACAACAAATCTTTCAATTTTGGAGTTCACTGAAAGTCATTTCACCAAAAAATGTTTTTTTCTATATTTACACAAGTTAAGAGATTGTAAATGAACGAATTGCAACTTCACCGGCACTGATGTACACCTTTACTATTTTAATTTTTAGCATTAGAAGAAACTTACGGCAACTTCCTCAAACCACGAACTTTACACTTTGGGCGTTTTTTGAGTCTTTTTCTAAAAATTTGTTTACTTGATTTAAACCAGTTAAACGACGAATTTATCAATTTGGGAGTTTTTTGACAGTCATTGCAACAAAAAATGGGGTTTCTTGATTTAAGCTTTGTTGCGTGGGATTTTGACCCGCAAGTCGGAATTGTATTTTTCGATTATAACATTTATCCTTAGTCCACTCCACTTTTCTTCAGTATAAATACAATACTATCAATACTACATTTCGCTACTAACATTTCTTTCTATCTATCTAGATTTTCTCAACTATCTATACATACTTTCAACATTTGACGTTTTTGAGATTATGGATGCTCTGAGTACGAACAGATCCGTGACTACCTCTCCAGTAAACTAATTCCCGATGAAATTCAATCTGATCGGTTTCAAAAGAAGAATTTTGTCAGGAAGTGTAAGAGTGTATCAATAGAAAATAACAAGCTGATGAAGGTAATTTTCCGAGTAGTGTCACTCTCGTTAGTAGGAACTAATTATGCATCAATCTTATTGTATTTTAGACTATCAAGATGAAGAACGGAGGAATAAAATATGTTGAGATTCTCATTGACTCCGAAGTTAATAACATAATCAGTTTCTATCACGATGTCACTCATCCCGGAATCAACACAACAATCGACTGTATTCGGAACAAATACGACTGGAAAAGAATCCACGAAAATGTTTCAGAATATGTAAGTTTATCATCATATTCTAAACTATCCCTTACGATATCTAATCAACATAATTTTGGTCCGAACTTGCCACGTATGCCTAACAAGTGCTGCTCTACTTCCTCAGCCCCAGCGAGAACTGTAACCCATTCCACCTCTTCAACAACCATGGCATCACTGTGGAATCGATCTAATTTGCAATATAACACCAACCTCTTTTGGATTCCAACACATCCTGGTAATGGTCTGCTACTTGAGCAAGTTTGTAGTTGCACGGCAACTCAAAACTATAACGACATCCGAAATTCTAGAACGTCTCAAAGATATTTACTTCATATTTCGTGTTCCTAAAGTTATCCAGAGCGACCAAGGAAAGGAATTTTCCAGCAAAGTAAGTTATTAATGAAACTAACAAATTGTTAAGTGAATTTCACGATTTATTTAATTCGGCTAATCTAGCTATTAATTAACTACTACTATATTAATGTTCTTATGTTCTGAAATTGTATTAATTAATCAATTATAATCTTCAGCTTATATTTATTCCGAAATAGTGTATTAACAGCCGTTTCTAAATATTCTCCTAATCCTGGTATGATCCAATTTCAGTCCGCCTAAATGACAAATTAGTGATACAGTATAGGAGACAATTCCAAATTTTCGCGCTCCTAATTAATATTTTTCAAAATCATACTCCCATTGGAGAGTCTCGCGCTTCTGGATAATTCCTTCTCCCAAACACTTGTCTATCGATTAATTAATTTGTAGATTGAATGATTTTTTAATTCAAAATAAATTATGTTGAACAAATTCTTACATCCTTTACCCCTTAATGTTTTATGATATATCTTTAGTGAAGATAATTACAGTCTGCACAGCTAAGCTTTATATATTAGTCAATGTTTTATCTGATTCTTATCCACATATTTAGGTATTTCAAGAATTCCACAAGAGACTAGATGTTGAGCTTAGGAGAACCACTGCCTACCATCCACAGAGCAACGGACTTGTTGAGGCTCATAATAAAATAATTAAAACGTATGTTGACTATCATTGCAATTAAAAACAACTAGTTGATCAAATTACAAGTTATTAATTTGACAAAATATATCTCTAATAAGTACTGATTATTGAACTTGATGTATATATTTAATTAAAATCAGTATATTCAATACTCTTCAGGAAATTAGACAGAATGAGAAGCTGTGCAGATAAAGAATGGACTGAAAAACTACAACCAGTTGCACTAGCGGCAAATACCCAGGTGAAACGATCCACAGGACACACTGCGTTCTATCTAATGTTTGGTAGAGACTATGATTCATCTAACCTCCTCAATCTCATAACCTCTACTTCTACTTCGGAACCAAGTCTAAACTCACAAGAAAACATAGAAGATGGCTCAGATCCCGAAATACTTGAGAATACAACCAATGAAACAGATCCCTATCAACTACCAACAGACGATAATGAATGGATCAAAGTGATAGATGACTATCGGACTACAGACAGGAAGTTAGCGATTGGAAGTATCAAAGAAGAACAGAAGAAAAGAATCTTTGACCGCAAAGTAAAAGGCAACAGGTTAGTTATGTAATCATATTTAGATGATTTTCTATTTCTTACATTTGCGTCATTAGGTGATAGACATTTTCTTTGATATTACCTATTGCACAATATGTTATTGTGGGAATTGGCTAATAGCAATAATATTGCCAGTAAGCTACTTCGCTTTTAATTAATGCTGATTCCGCCTTATACATAGTAGCAAATTCGGTGCAAATCTACTGATTACAGAATCAGAATTGAAACCTTCACAAAAATAGTTTAGTTACAATATTATATTATAGTAATTATATACTGTATTGCAAGAAACCTGATAATAATATTCACACTACAAAACAATACTGCTTACTTCTTACATTCCTAGATCGGAATTTGTAAAAGGGAACCAAATACTTGTACATAACATGAAAAAAGCTAAACGACTCCCCGGAACGAAGAATGCAAAGAAATACTTAGGGCCTTATTTGGTAGAAAAGGTAACGTCAAGCCACATAATTGCACGAAAGAATACCACCAGCAAAACAACTAAGATACCAATTCACCTATCTAGAGTTTATCATGAACGCAAACAATATGTAAGCATAGCCTACTCTATATAAGGCCTACCATCAAATGTACCATGGATGAAGTAGTGTACGATGAGATTACTTTTAGAAATTAATCTGTTTTAATAAATAATTCTAGTAAATTAATAGATTTTCTCTATTGAGTCTTTATATAATGCTTACTTAACAACAATGAAAAGAATACATAAATAATAATGTGGGTTCGAATAACAAAAATAATAACAATAATAATAATAGAAGAGTAGCCTTCTGGTGTATTTCATTAAAGTGAGAACTTCTTCAGTTTTCGCTTTTCTATACCTTTAGATGCAACAGCGAAATTATAATTATTAACCTTGTTAGCTAGTAAACAGTTGGCGCAAGTGAAAATAAGATTTTTTAGGATAGTCAAAATAGAGACACCACAAGAAATGCAAGTCAATTTAGCAATCGCATCAGTCTCTTCTAAGAATATCAAGGTTACTTTCACAATAATTTTTGTGGATGATCCTTCCCTCAATATCGCCAACAAGTTTTCTTTGCTTTCAATTGCAATTAACGTCTTCCATAAAGTTACTATAGATTCGAGGATAAACTCAGATGGATACTTTAGGCCACCACGGTCAATTAATTGCAAAAGCCTGAACTCGGGTTGTGAATCTTCATCAAAGATAAAGTCTTTGTCAATGGTCAAAAGATCAATGCAAACATGACATGGCTGAGTTTTTAAAATATATTTATGTACTGCATAACCAGCAATAAAAGCTAATGACTGAAGAGTCCGTAAACTACATTCAATGGAAGTTAGATCATCAATTTCATCCCAGACTAGTTGGACATCGATTTCATCGCCATTATTCGTATCAAAGGATGAGTATGAATCAATAAATGTCTGAATTGAATATAAGCCACAATCTTGTTGTGAAGCAAAAATCTTTAATATGTTAGATAACTTGAGGCGGCGTTCAGTTTCAAGGATTTGAAGATACGAGATATGATAGTTTTAACCTGACATCATACGATATAGGCCAAAGTGATGTTCCAATGGATCTGCATCTGTCTGTAAAAGGATGTCAAAAGATAGTTAAATCCACAAAATCCAGTTAATGGTTAGTTATCTGAGGCAATACAGTACAAGCATGTTTAGAACTGGTAAACGTTTGTTTACTTAACTTACCTACATTTCCTGGCAAGGCCAGCCAAGTCTCTAACCAAATAAGAACACAGCTAAGAATGAAAATCGTTCGCCCTGGTATGTTAGAAGTCTTGAGATATCATCATTCCAACGTTTACCTTTAAGTGGGGAATTTATGTTGAAAAGTTTCCAAATTTGAAGAAGCATTTCAACAAAGTCGTGTGTATTGTTTCGGTCTTCTTGGTTGCGGAGTTCATTCAGTAACTTCAGAGCTGCAACAGTTAATTCGTTGAATACTTTCAAAACAAGTTACACATTTTGGCGCTCAATAGCAGAAGGATAACAAGCTTTGATAGTCAAGCTAGGTGCTAACTTAGCTAAGGATTCTTTCTCTAAATTATAGAGGAGACGCACATCACTAAAAGATGCAGAGTAAACTTGAACAGGATACACACAGTAATCCAGCTTAATGTTCTGAAAGTTGGGAAAGTGAAAGGTTTTCCGAAAATCTTTCTGATTCAACCAGTTGTTTCAAATACTTTTCAAAATGTGCACAAAGTCAAAAGTAACATAGAGTTTTCTTTTATTATCAGAAGGGTGTGGTACACTAGTCTCTAACTGTTTAGTTGGAGAAAATAACTTGAATAAGTTCACGTTTAAAGGGTAATTGTCGATAGAAATAATCTGTACTTTCAAACCGCAAGATTCGATATCCAAAATACAAGACTTAATTATAGGAAAGGAATTCAGCAGATATAGATGCGCAAGGTATCAAACGAGAAATACAGGACCATTTTTTGTGTAAACTAGAAACCATGATAGCAAATACAGTTCTTGTGGGGTATTCAGGGGATAAGTTAGGACCAAATATTTTCCCACCCTTCCCACCCCTCAGACTTAAGTTAACGTGGATTTCATCCATCTGAATAATTACATTCTTCTCTTGAGAACTAAAAGAAGAAGTTACCTGGCTAAGGTAAGTACAAGAGTCGTTTTCCAGCCCAAAAGAAGAGTCCAACTTTCTAGTGTATGAACATGTGGAAAAGAAATGCATTCTGAACTTTGGAGAATTTGTAACTAGCAGGAGAAACCAAATGCGTTTTTATGGCCAGAATTTGTGTAATAACATTATATCTCCTCTTCTTGTAAATACCCACATTCTCTAGTTGGCCAAGAATAAATTGTAATCTTGGCAAATCGGATCAATTGGATTCTGTTTCATCACTATCTAATACTGGGGTTCTTAACCGAAACAATCATGTTACCACCCTTTCGAAATTTCTAGACATTTCCCCCCCCCCCTATAATTGTTAACTGTAAATTGTATTATATTATTCATTCCAAACAAGAGAGAATATGAATAAGAATCAGTAGTAAACTTATGGTGTTGAATAGTAAATAGGTTACTTGTATATTTTGGTCACCTTTGTAAGTATTTATGTAATTTACTTTGTAGAGATATTATAAGGTATGACCAAATTGTCAAAAAAATTCCCCCCAAATCCTCCCCTAGGGGGGAATTCCCCCCCGGTTGAGAACCCCTGATATAATAGATTACATATGGCCTCCTCAATATCTTCTTTTGCTTTAGAGATATGGTATGTTTCTTCTGACGGGAAGAACTAAGTTTCAGAGTAATCTCTGTAAATAGCGTTTCAATTTGTCGGATATCAGTGATAGAGATAAGTGAGAGAGAAATGGACTCCCCCATATATATAATATTATATATCCGTTCACAGATAAAAAAGAATTTATTTCAAGAGAAACATCTGCACAAATATTATGATTTCCATCTTAGGCAAAAAAATCTCACACAATTATCTGTTTGAATCCAAACTAACCAGTCAGTTGGGATTGTTATCAAAGCTAACTTATCTCGTATTTCTTGTATACAACCAACACGAAACTTCTCCATTTCTGTATTCTCTGATCTCAAGCTGAAATTTGTTGCTTGGTTCAATAAATCTTCCTCTTTGGAGTAGTAAGAGAACCGAGTTCGTATGATTCTAATTGAAGGGATAGAGGAATAATAATACGGAAAACCAGGAAGGAGAGAGGGGACAGCGCCAGGATTTAATTTGGGTCTTCCTCGCGGGACCTCATAGGATGTGCCATCTCCTCTGGATACCGTGTGAAAATATTGAATATCTTCCTTCGTAAAATGCTTAGCACACACATACACCATTTTGAAGTCAGAAATATCCTCACGATGAAGAGCACGTATCCAGGCATGTCGTAACTCAGGTGAACCATCTGGAAGTTTAAAACTGAGACTCGCTCTTATGGGGTATAATTACCCCTACAACCAGGGGCAGAACAGTTTGGCATTGAGAAAAATTAAATATCTAACTATTTATTAAGGTCTTAAAAAGAAACAAAGTCTAATATAGTACTAGGAAGTGCTTAAGGAGATAGAGGCGTGGATTTTCGACACCCGATGACCCCCAAATATTATTGTATTATTGAACAGTACTAGTAATTCTAAGAAGGACGTAGATGCTCAGAATTTCAAAAATCGAAAAATTGGAATTAGAAATTCATAGTCGAAGTTTAGCCTAATAGTGAATCCATACTAGTCAATAAAAGTTCTAGCTATTTGCTCTATTTGGCGCAAGTTCTATTATAGTGCAAGTTTAACTCTACTACATTAGTGCAAGGGATTTTGCCACACAGAATTTTCGATATCGATTTGATTCTTTTTTTCTATAGATTTTCAAATAATCAGTCGATTTTATCTGAAATTTGGCATTATAAAATTATTAACTCTAAAACTTTGTATTAAAGTTGAAAATCGACACGGCAAAATCCCAAGAACAACTGACAAGGCTCATTTTTGAGGGATAGTTTTTTTCTCTACGACTTATACTTTTTGAGATATGCGAGCTATACAAAGGTCACTCCCCGGAAAAATCAAACGGAATGTATTTGTTCAAAATGACGGTGATTTTGACCTTTGGTGACGTCAAAAAGGTAAAGAAAATGTCCGAATCAAATTTTTCTTTCGGAATTGGATAGACACCATGTCAAAGTATAGCTAGGAGTGTTTAAAATATAATATATCATTTTTCATGAATTTACAATTATTTACTATTCTATGGCCATAATATTTTATAAGACTATGATTTTGACCTTTGGTGACCCCAAAAAGGTTAAAAAATTTCAAATTCGAAATTTTCTTTCGGAATTCGATAGATAGTGTATCAAAGTATGGTTGGAAAGCTTAAACAAGTCTTTTGCATTATTTAATAATATACATAAACCCACGCCTCTATCTCCTTAAAATATCGGTGGAAGGAGAATTGGATTTATTAATTACTAAAATTAACAAAAATCAGTAACAAGTTGATCCAACTAAATTTAAAATATTTCCATAGATGCATTATACGATTATACGTTATACGTTCGGGGAGCGTATAATGGACCATATATACGTATAATGGATCATATATACGTTCGAGCGTATAATCATCGTATAACAAATGGCCAACGTATAATACCATCATACGATTAACTGAATTCACTGCCCACCTCAGCCTTTGATTGTTTACAATAATAACAATCAAAACATTTGTAATTTGTGGTTTATAACTCTCAATAAATTTCTCACCATGATAAATTCCAGTCAATGCAATAGATTGTCATAACATGTTCTCAAGGAAAGTATAGTAACTAATCCTAAATACTGACAGTAAACTAAGATGCTATCGTATTGTACGAAGAAGCCCATCCAATTAGTGATGCTAATTAACGACAGGTTTCTTCGCTACATAACACTATTATAAATCCAACAAACGTAACTGGCATAGTCATAAATGATAAATAATTCCATAAACAATGCCCCGCTGCAATTCCACCGATACTCCAAAACGCCGACACCTCATGAACAGAAAAACCCTCTCCGATGAACGTATGATAACGTATGATGAACGTATGATGAACGTATAATGAACGTATGATAACGTATAATGAACGTATAATGAACGTATGATAACGTATAATGAACGTATGATGAACGTATGATAACGTATAATGAACGTATGATGAACGTATGGTAACGTATAATGAACGTATGATGAAAATCGTATAAAATCGTTATACGTTATACGTCGTATGATGATTATACGTTTTCCCCATATGATCCTCTAACGTATGATGGCATTATACGTTCACCTATCGTATAATGGTACCATATATACGTTATACGTTACGTATAATGCAACTATGAATATTTCTAACTGTACAGAGATAAATGTAAATAACTATGGGTCAATAATAATATCGTACACTACTTCATCCTTGGTGCAAAATATTAGCTTTGATGGTAGGCCTTATATAGAGCAGGCTATGATGTAAGTTATTTCTTGGTATTTAATTATTCATTAATTCAGTAATCTACTGTGTGCTGGAGTAATTTATGTACAATTTAAATAAACAGGAAAAAACGACCACCAACTTGACATCAACTGACGAAAACGATTCACTAGCCAGAAGTTAGTTAAATTATAACCCTGCTCTACTTGTTAGCAATATATGTATCTATCAATAATAACATTATAAAATGCACTGCTTTTATACTATACTTTTTTTGTATAGAACCTTTTGAAGACATGGAGACAGGTGTAATTGAAGAGATTTACCCCATTGAAGTAAGAAAATGTGAAGAAGAAGAAGAAACACTCAACCACACACTATCCATCTTGAAGCCTCGAATAATATCATCCCTTGCCAACCAAACCTATTTATCTACGCTACACAAGAATCTCGCCACCCTTGCAGAATCATTAACCAACCTGGATTCACTCTATTCCTACCATCCATCAACTGAGCTTAATTACAATACTAAAGAAACATAGCCATCGAAGTCGCCACCTGGTATACTGAATATCGTACCAACCATCCCAGCGACTGTATACTAGACGAAAGAAGAGAACGCAATTATCCCCTAGCAGTACTGTTACCTGTAGTAATTGACATAATTACAACTATCTATATTACCACCATAGATTCACCACCAGCAACCCCACCACATCCACTATCACATTCTGAAGATCCCTTACAATTTATCAGCTACCCTAAATGGCAAGGAAGTTACAACAATACCTTTCAAGACGATACCTGCCCTGTTGAAAACATCCTTGCTATATTAAGCCTAAATCGAGCCATCATCCTGAACGCCCTTAGCATAAAAGGAGTAAAACTTGCTGACTCTATATTCCACCGAATAGTTTCCCTGCTTGAAAACAATAACTTTGATGAACTGAGGGACTATATTGCGCGACGAATCGGCCTTCAAGAGAACTATGACTCAACAGGTTTATACAAATCATATGATTTCTATGGATCAGAGGCAATTATTATAAACTTTCTACGCTCCGAGGACCTATGCAACGACCTTTACATCTCCACCTTCAAATGCCATCACTGTACCAAATCCTTCAATACCAAGAACATGCTAGGTACCATCGGTAATGAATTCACAAGCCTAGAGTCATCTATAAGTCGGAAGCTTAATCCGAATAAGTGCAAGTCCTGTGGATCAACTACAGCCATTTTCGAGCGGTTATCTGGCAAATTCGAATCAATCCCTACTCTTCTAACAATCGAGATAGGACATCTTCCGGAACTCAACAAGAATCTAACAATATCAGACATTGATCAATAAATTACCATCTGTCACGTTCACCTTACATTGCTTTACCAACTTGCCGGCTTTTCTATCTTTTTTCAAAATCATTTTTATTCTATGCTCTGGAACAATGGTCACTTTAATAAATATGATGACCTAAGGACACCAGCAACTGAGATATGGGACTGCGACAGCTTCTATGGTGCCGTCAATAACGTTTTTTACCTCTTACCCTCTTCTGACTAATTCTTCAATTCGAAAGCGCTCAAAGGCAATGTACATCGAACCTTGTGGGGACCTCTGCTCGAGGTTATACGGGGTACGCAATCCCAATCATGGCGAGCGTAGATAATGGCAACGCGACCTGCAACGGCATGTTCCCCAGTGGCGGATGACGAGCTGTTATTTAGGAGGTACATTAATGATGCAACACTTAGGTAAGTGATATACCTATGGAATTAAGTGAGTTATACACATCTTTTTTATTTAAAGTTAAGATTGTTTACGTTTTTATTTTTGAAGTTTACGAACATTGGAAAGCGCATTCTTAGGGTACATCACATACATAGAACAACAGAAAATTCAAAAAACCAATTCTTCCCTTTATCCATTTTCATAAACATACAGCGAACTCTCGATAAAATTTGAATAGGAAATATAGAACAATTTAACAAACAAACTGGTTTTTAGTTACAAAGAAATATAATACAGAATATAATTTACTAACACAACACTAAGTACAGCAGCTAGGAACAACATTAATTACTAATTGTTACACAGCCTACTTAACTATAGCCTATTCACGGTATTTAACCATGGATTACTTCAAGTCTTAAGTGCAAAATACAAGCTGTATAGTATATCTATATTTTTAGCTGACATTTAATGGAGTGTAAAGAATATTAATACAATAGAGGTGGAAAATTGTGATAGTTCTCTCTCTTACTACAAACTAACATGTATAAGATTAAAAATACATACTAAAATGGATATTATTCAGATTGTAATTTTTGTAGTTTTCTCTTGGATCCACCGTGATATTTTTCTAAGCTCCTTTTAGAATTCATATTGCGGACCTTATTCTTTAGTAAACAGTTGCTAGCGGCAGAGAGTATTTTGTTTAGATAAAAAAGGAAAGGTGTGTGACAACTAGGGCAGTTAGATCTCCAGAAATCAAAACTCTCAAACTCTATCCTCAAAATTGAGAGTTGAATAAGAATAGTTTTGCTGGTACTAGCAACAAATTGTCTCATGAAGCAACTGTTCTGTTCAATTCTATAAAGGATCTTCCATAGTGCTGTGACTGCATTTAAAACTTCATCAGAAGGATATTTAAGTCCTCCTCCGTCTGCTAAGTGAATTAAGATCAAGTCAGATTCTTCACACTCCAGGGCAAAGCTTTCACTATGAGTGAGTAAAGACAAGCATTGGGAACATAATGAAGTGGTGGCATTTGAAAGAAATTTCTTTGAATATAACTTTGACTTGCAAATACCATGTATAGCATATCCAGCAATGAAAGCCAAGGATTGGCGAATTTCTGCATTGGTGAAAAATCAAAGTTTTGGTAAAGAAGTGAAGAGTAAGTGCTTAGGTCTGTTGGTAGAGTTGCAGCGTTATCAGGTTCCATGTCACAAGAGAAAGTTCCAACAAATTCCTTTAGCGAAGTCTCAAATTTGCTGTCTTGAGCTCGGTATATTTTTAAGATGTTAGAAAGTTTAATTCTACGTTCACTCTCAAGAATTTGGCACACAGAAATGTTGTAAGTACAACCGGACATTAATCTGTAAACACCAAAGTGTTTTTCTAGAGAATCGTTTTGTAGAAATCCTGTTAGAACGTAAAAAATCCACAGTCATCACTGGTTAAATAGTTCACAATTTTTGGTATAACTTGACAGGTGTGAATTAAGCTGGTAAAAGTTTGTGAGCTAAGTTTTCCTGCTGTACCGCTACAACTAAAGGTCTTCCAATCCTGAAGCCAAGAAACCAACTTGGAAAAAAACACAAAACGGTCATCTTGAAGCTTGAAAACCTTTAAATCAGGATCACGTAAGCGAATATCTTTGCCTGGACTATGTATGTTACACATCTTCCAAAATCTGGTTATGAGAGAAATGAATTGATAGGTTTGGTTGGAAATACAATTCTTTTCATTATACAACAATACTGCATTGTATGTTGACTGATCCCAAACCGCAAGAGCCAAAGGTACACTTTGTCTTTCAAGAACTGATGGCCAACAACTTTGGATGTTAATTTATGAGCGATCTTAGCGTTTGAATATTGTTCGGAATTGTAAATATTTCTGAAATCCATGAATGAAGCGTTTGAAAGGTGATAAGGAAAAGTTTCACTAAAGTAATGATCAATTGATGGAAAGGTAAATGTTGTATTTGTATCCTTTTGATTTATCCAATTATTTCGGATACACTTCACAATATGAACTGGATCAAACATCAAGAAAATAGATCTAGTAGGGTCTGATGGGTTTGGACAAGTTAGTTGTAAACTTTGACTACCAGCTAGAGACTTGAATAAGCTCACGTTTAGTTGATAATCGTCTGTACAAATAACAATTACTTTAAGGTCACACTTCTCGATGTCAATAATAACTTGCCTTACTATTGGAAGCAAGTCAGAAGATTTAGCATTGCAACATGGAAGGAGTCTCACAATTTCTGACCACTTTGTGAAAAGACTTGTAACTTGAAAAGCTAAAACAGTCTTAGCTGGATCAAATTCAGAAGAATTGTTGTTTTCTGGATTTGTTGAATCAGTTTTGAAAAAAGAGGAACCAAAGATTTACCTCCTTTATAAGTGTAGTCTGACCTTACGTGAATTTCGTCCAACTGTAGGAGGACATGTTTCTTGAATTTGTTGAAGTCTTGGGATGCAACCTTCAGGTAATCAATAAAATTTGTGTCCAAGCCAATGTTCGAATACAGCCTCCGGAGAGTGAATGGATGAGGCAGAGAGAGACATTCTAATGATTGCAAATAACGATAGCAACCTGAGAGATTAGTTGGGCTTTGAGAGATAGAACCAAGGTTAAGACATTATATCGACGGTTATTCTTTGAAACCTTCAAATTTTCAAGTTGGCACAGGATAAACTGTAGCTGATTGAAGATGCCCTGGAATTTTTTTCCTTCTTCGCAGGCTGTCAACTTCTCTATGGTAGATCTAACCGAACAAATAGCCTTATTGATACCAATCTCAATATCATCTCGTTGATATGTATCAAGCTCTTGAGTTAACTGAGAAATCTGACGAATATCAGTAGGCCATATAAAATAAATAACTAGAAGTGATTTTGGTTGGAATATCAACTTCATCTAGAAAACATCTCACATGCAATGTATCGTTAATACAGATCTGGTGAGACATAATCAATAACGGGCCAGATTGGATCTTCTTGAATATATGCAAGGTAGTTTGGCTTGAGCGAATATAGATCCATTTTTCTGATAGATTTAGTATCGAATACTTCAGCTCGATTTCATCAATATCAGAAACTGAAAAGCAGTCATTTTCTTTTTATAATCCGCATGACTCAACTCAAGAGCTTGATGAAAATGCCGGATATCAATTTCACCTCGGTTCAAACGTTCTGGGTGTTCAGAAGATCCTTGTAGATATGAAGGGCAATTTGGAAGATTGAAGGGCTTGGCATTTTTCCGAAGACCAGGTTTTCTGGAAACTTTCTTCACTGTACCGCCACCCTGGGGAATATCGAAGTGAAGTAGTATATCCTCGTCACAGAAATGTCTCCCACAGATGAAGACTCTCGCCAATTTCAATGCATCATCTCTATGGAGAAACCTTCGCCATTCATCTTGTATTTCTTTGGACCAATGATTCAACATTTCAAACACTGGAACGTAATCAGTGCCGTCGTAATTGGAGCAGCAGTTGGCTGCACTACACCTATTTGGCATATTGCTAAGGAAATGTACGTGTGGATGAATAAATTGGGAATTAGGAAGAAAATGTATGAAATATTGTAGGGATTCTAGGGAATACACTACAACAATGATGCTTATCCTATATTATACATTTCGTTTTATCGCAGTCAAATTAATTTCAAACATTATGGTTTATTTATAAAATAGACTTGAAGTAATCCATGGTGAGGTAAAATTCCTACCGTGAATAGGCTATAGTTACGTAGGCTGTGTAATTGTTATATAGCGCTGTCGTATCCATAAAAGAGAGTATACTAATTTTCTTAAGTTTGCCTCGCTATAGTTTGCTGGTTGTTGGGGAGTAATGAGATAATAACTAGCCAAATTTCAATTTCTTTCAGTTAGCTAAGTTAAGACTCTCGTTGGTTTGTATTAAACCTTATGTTTAATTAATACAAACCCTCAGTCTCATGTAATGGCTAAATTGTCCTGAGCCTAGGTCCCGCTAATGGTGTCAAGAGATAAGTTAGGTGCTCTCAGTAAGCTCTTGACATCCCTCAACCGTTAGGCTCGAGGTTGGGGAAAGGTACAGAGTGTGTTCCAAGTACACTCACAGCCAAACTACTCCTTAGTAGCTAGCTGCAGCCCTGAGGGACCAACCTACTATATTTATTAATTAATCAATTAATTAATTTAACACTACTTCACAGCATAATCAATTATGTTTCCATATAGGTTACCAACAGGCAGTTATCAAGACATTTATCTTTTTAATCTGCGAGAAGAATCGAGCCTGAACATTGTACAAGCCAGAACAAGTAGTTCCTGTCCTGAATTTGTGTATTTTGATGGATTAGTTTTATATCCTTTACACGTTAGTTATGTGGTATATTTATTACAGCTTTCTGAAACTGTTACTGTGATATTTCCCATTAAATTTATTAATAACAGATATCAGTGCATAATGTAGTGGCTTTTCCCTCATTGATATATTAATTAATTGTATTAATTAATATATCAATGAGGGAAAATACGAAAAGCTAGACTAGATCCTGCCTGAAGGCAAGTGAATTCAATTATAAACAGTGATGTAATACATTGTAGCCAACAAAATCCTTGCCTCACAAAGAAATACAAAATTGCAAGTATTCTAATTTAGCCAATGTGTTTAGGAATAAGTTACCTCATTACTTTTAATCGGAACATGTAATTAGACAACTAACGATTTGCATTAGAATCCTTGAATTTGAGGTTACAATATAATATGCTGTTAGTTCTGATTACATCAACCAAATGCTCACTGCAAATGATATTGTTGATGACGCTTTGTGTCAATGATGATGTACAAACTTATACTATAAGTTACAGTTAGGAATTATTTAATTGGGATGGTTTCAAATGATGTATTTATGAGATTAGAAGAAATTCAGAATCCGTTGAAAAAGTGCGGGGCTGTATAAGGTATTAGGGTAGGGTGACAATTTAAATTTGCAATTGGATAAATAGAAAATCAACAAAGTATTTGTAAGTCCATGACCCTACCTAACATACCGGAGTCTACGTAGTACGGCCTGTTAAAAGGCTTGACTCGCATTTGAAATTTTTGTTCCATTCAGATCCATAGTTATATCAGTAAAAGCCTACACTATACTGATAACAAATCCACCATCAGAATTTATTTCGAATAATATTCGCTCGAGTGATTGATTATAGTTCCATATTACGTAATATTAAATTCCTATACCTGACTGAAATATGTGCACAGTTGTAACAATTAAACCACAGAAGATTAAGCGCTGATCCAGCTTTATTTATTCAATAGATATACTAGTGTATAAGTTAAACCTCTAATGCTCTCAAGTTAATGCATAATCTATGAATTATTCATCTTGAAAGTGAATCTTAGACTGTGACTCATGGTTATGTTGCATTTTTTTGATTCAAAATCTTATAAGAATTGTTAAGAAGTATTGCAACGTTATATAACAGCTTAACTAACAATGGAGAGGACTGGATTGTGCTGTAGGGGATGAGGAGGCCACATATAACTTATTTTGTTTCTAGATTATATGTCTTGTACATGAGTTTTGGTAATTTCGCATAGAAGCTTTAACTCACAAAGCCAGATATCGTTCACTTAGACATTTGGATGTAATTGGAGAGGATAGACGTGTGAAAAAGCTACCTAAGCAAACAACACATGCGTTTATTTTGACTTTGTATTATATTTATTCTATTAATATACTAGTTTAATAAATTATTATTCCAACGAATCGATTCTATATTATTAAAGTCGTGTAAACTAATTCTCTTTCACATAATTTTATATGGACTATTTTATTAAACTTTAAACTTTATAACTGGACACTATAATCTGATCAAAGCGATGCGATACGATCATTACCTTGCCAGGGGTATTCAGTACAAGAGATTCGTTGATCTGAAATAGAAATATCTCCAAACCAGTATACGTTGAAAACTGAATCTATTAATATACTAATAAGACATGTTAGATATGTATAAAATAATTTTAAAGTAAGATTTGTTAGCTATTTCAATTATTTAATTAAATATGATAGAATATATAGAATTATTTGTAATACAATATCAATGTGGGTCAAAATCCTACGCTCTTGACTACCGTGGGATTTTGACCCGCACCATGGATTCGCTATTGAAATTTTATACTATGGGTCAAAATCCAACGATCTTTTATACAGTGGGATTTTGACCCGTACCATGGATACGCTATTATGATTTACATTGCGGCTCAAAATCCCACGCAACAGCTCTTAATAGAAAGTAAATGAATGAGTCGAATTTTCAGGGATACTTTAGGACACCTTTTAAGAGAGATAAGTTTTTGCATTAAACGAAACAGCAGGCAACGACCTTAAAATACGAATTTATCATTTCGGGAGTTTTTTGACAGTCATTACAACAAAAATTGGTTTTTCTTGATTTTAAGCTCTTAATCCACGTATTTATCAATTTGGGAGTTTTTTGACTGTCATTCCAACAAAAAATGGTTTTTCTTGATTTTAAGCTCTTAACCGGATACTGCCTGAACGAATAGTGTGAAATTTCAAATTATTATATCAATATCAATTCATAATATTTCTCCTAGCTTTTTTTCGTATTATTACGGTTAGGTGTTGTCCTTGTATTACACCATTTTTCTTTAGTTTTGGAATGCTTCTTCACTGTCAAAATCTTTTTCATAATTCTACACTTTTTTGCAAATAACTAATCAAAAAATTCCTTAATCTTCTTACTAATTTGTCAGTTTGTTATAAGTTCCTATATTTTGTAGCTAGAGATTTACAGGTGACCAGGATTCCTATGCAAATATCTATTCAAGTTTGCAGAACTATCATTATTCCTGCATAAATACAATTGACCTCACTGATCCCTAATATCCTTTGTACATTTTCCTTGATTTATTTTATCCTTGATAAAACTCCCTTGAAATTCATTTTTTTATGTTCAATGATTTTATCTTGGTTAGCATTATTCGAATAGTGTATTAAAACTTATATACTATATTGGTTTATACTTCATAGGTACTACATTATATATATTTTATCAAAATTATTATACATTTCTTTATAAATTATTGTTGTCAGCTGAAGTCACGGACTAGTATGGAGACTAACCGAAATCTCGCCCCCAACTCATAGGGATGATATGTGAGCGGTTTCGTTCCATTCCAGGGGCTCATCAGGAGGGTAACCGTCGATAACTTATTGCGCCCCTCGAGCCACTGTCGTTACCTGGGTTACCAGTTCGTAAAGCCGTCATGTGAATATTCACCCGGTGTTCTGCCGTTCTGTCAAGCTACCAGGCGCAGCGAGGAATGGAGGCTTGGTAAAGCTAAGCCTTCCTAGATTGTGTACTTGTCTACTTTTTCCCTGCCAAACTTTTTTAATATTGTAGAAATATTTTCCCAGCCGCAACGACTTACTATATTGTGTGCATATTTCCCTGCTCCCATTGAACCAAAATAGTCAACTTATGCCCCTGCCTTTGAACTAATATTGTGTATCTATTTCACTACCTTATTTCCCGGATCCTATTGTTCCAAAATAGTCAACTTATCTCCCTGCCTTTGAACTAATATTGTGTATCTATTTCATGTCCCTATTTCCCGACTGGCTTTGAACCAAAATAATCAACTTATGCCCCTCCCCTGCCTTTGAACTAATATTGTGTAGCTATTTTTTTATCCAGTATATCCCGGATCCCATTGTACCAAAATAGTCAACTTATCTCCCTGCTTTACGATGTAATATAGTGTAGATATTTATGTCCCTATTACCCGGCTCCCATTGAACCAAAATAGTCCACTTATTCCCCTCTTACGAACTAATATTGTGTAGCTATTTCGTATAATTATTTGCCGGCTCCCAATGAACCAAAATAGTCAACCTATGCCCCTGAATTTAACTAATGTGGCGTATCTTTTTCATATTCTTATTTCCCGGCTTCCATTGAACCAAAATAGTCAACTCATGCCCCTATTTTACGAACTAATATTGTATAGCTATTTCATGTAATTATTTGCCGGCTGCCAATGAACCAAAAAGTCAATTTATGCTCCTCCCCTGCCTTACGAAGTAATATTGTGTATCCTTTTTCCCTGGTACAACGAGGTACTATTTCATGTACTTATTTCCTCCCCCCCATCGAACCAATAATTGTCAACTTATGCGCTTGCCCACGAACTAATATTATAGCTATTTTATAGTCTAATTTCCCGGCTCCTATTGAACCAAAATAGTCAACTTATGCCCCTGCCTTTGATCTAATACTGTGTATCTATTTTTTGTCCTTATTTCCCGGCTCCCATTGAACCAAAATAGTCAACTTATGCCCCTCTCTTACGATCTAATATTGTGTGCTATTTTATTGCCTTATTTGCCGGCTCCCAATGAACCAAAAAGTCAACTAATGAGCTTGCCTATGAAGTAATATTCTGTATTTGTTTTCCTTGATCACCGAGTTCCACTTTGTGTCCTTATTTCCCGGCTCTCATTGAACCAAAATAGTCAACTTATGCCCCTGCCTTTGAACTAATTTTGTGCGTAATGGAGGTCAAGTGAGGCTATGCCTCCCTAATTTTAATCTTTTTGACCTCTAACTGATCAGCTTTGAAGAAAGGTGGTCTCATATATGGTTATACTAGCCTCCCTAACTCCCTAGTGTTCTCATATTTGGTGATACTATCCCCCTCTGAATTTATTTATCATTTTCATTAGGATTAGTCAGAATAAAAAGGAATATATTTGAAAGAAATCTAATTCCTTTTAAGTTGTTTATTTTTTAATAACATCATAATTACAGATATCTGATAGGTAAGAATTAGCTAAACTACAAAACAGGGTCGGGGCAATCCTCCTGTGGAGAGTACCAAAATAATAATATAGGCTAAGGGGAACGCCTTAGGGAAATTAATGTGATTTACTGAGTCCCAAAATATGAATTCCCATTTCCCATTCGCCAATAATAATTTTCATATGGACAAAGTTAACTAATCTCGAGATTATAACAATAGTACCATATATGGAAAGGTGTGAACATCGCATAACTTACATTCCACAAATATTTTCGATAAACCAATATGACCGTTGGACTCACAAAATATGATTTCCTATACGACAACTGGGGCGCCGGCGATTCGCCGGAGCAACGGGTGCACAAATAGAAATGATAAACCAAAAGCGGGGGGGGGGGCAAAGCCCTGCACCCCCCTTCAAAAAATTGACTGGGCAACGGGTGCACCGTGCACCCGTTGCACCCGTGCCGCCGGCGCCCTAGGACAATAATACATTTCATGTATATGAAGCTAACTAATCTCGAGATTTTAACAATATTACCATATATGGAAAGGTGTGAACATCGCATAACTTACATTCCACAAATATTTTCGATAAACCAATATGACCGTTGGACTCCCAAAATATGATTTCCTATACGACAACTGGGGCGCCGCCGATTCGCCGGAGCAACGGGTGCACAAGTAGAAATGATAAACCAAAAGCGGGGGGGGGGGGCAAAGCCCTGCACCCCCCTTCAAAAAATTGACTGGGTAACGGGTGCACCGTGCACCCGTGCCGCCGGCGCCCTAGGACAATAATACATTTCATGTATATAGAGCTAACTAATCTCGAGATTTTAACAATATTACCATATATGTAAAGGTGTGAACATCTCATAACTTACATTCCACAAATATTTTCGATAAACCAATATGACCGTTGGACTCCCAAATATGATTACCTATACGACAACTGGGGCGCGGGCGACCCGCCGGAGCAACGGGTGCACAAGTAGAAATGATAAACCAAAAGCGGGGGGGGGGGGCAAAGCCCCTGCACCCCCCTTCAAAAAATTGACTGGGCAACGGGTGCACCGTGCACACGTTGCACCCGTGCCGCCGGCGCCCTAGGACAATAATACATTTCATGTATATAAAGCTAACTAATCTCGAGATTTTAACAATATTACCATATATGGAAAGGTGTGAACATCGCACAACTTACATTCCACAAATATTTTCGATATATCAATATGACTGTTGTACTCCCAAAATATGATTCCCTATACGACAATAATACATTTCCAGTGTTTAGCATTAGCGGATTACGGGATATCATTAAGTAACAATACTTTTTTAGGCCTACGTTAATTTTACCGTAAAACGAAGTTTACAGTCCCTATATCAAAGAAGTCCCTGACGTGGATACACATAAGATATATCATTGTATAGAAATCTTTATGATAAACAACCATTATGTAAATGCTGACTCATGATTAAAATGCGCCTAAATCAAATGAGTGATGGCCTCTTGAACTTTTTAAGTAGTCTTAATTGATTCCTTGTATTTATTAACCCCAGAAAGTTGTATTCGCATACATTAGAAACTAACTCTTTCATTTATGTGATTTACAAAACTGGACTTTTGATAGGATTCGGCATCATGTGTAGTGGTATATATAGTAGGCCATGGCTGAACCTACTAAGAGCTCCCAAGTCCCAAGCCTTAGTGCTCCCGAAGATCAGGGAAATCGTATCATTATTCGTAATAATTTTTAAAATTGATATATTACATATTCTAAATTGGTTTATTCTCTAGTGAACCTTACTATTGGATATTATTCATTGTTTTGTAAGCGAGTCTAATCTATTATTTATTTGACATCCGTGAGTCGTTCGTGAATTGTTTTGATTTTGTGTCACGTTTTATAGACTAGAACTCAGCTATACCTTACCTGGGTTAGTATGTATTACCTCTATTTTTATCCAAGTTTATAAACAAGTTTGTTTTCTATATAGAATAAATTTGGTTAGTACGTACACTCGGATTATAGGTAGTTATTTCAATCCCAAGGTACTACGTTATTACCGAGTTCTCTGTCTTTCAATTTTCCATTTTCGGTCTTTTTCATATTGAGAAATCTAAATTATGCAAATTTTAGCTCTAATATTCATATATAATGTCGTTTGTTTCATTTGTACACTGCACTGTACACCACAATTGCACAATAGTAGACTAAATTTTACTTTCGTGAACGATGCATTCAAATTTTTTGATTATGCTATGCACAAAAGCTTAGTAGTACACTTCTTATCGATTCCATTTCAACTCCCATACTTCGGGACGTTCAAATATTAAATATCGCAAAGATCCCTAAAATGGCATCCCACCTCCATACATCATGCTTTTACGGCCGGTCTGTAATACAAAATGAACTTTTAATGGCAAATTGTTAGATAACTAAAGCCCTTCAACCTTAGGAAGCGTTACATTCGGTTGAACGGAACTTAGCAGATGTTAACAATTTAGATAAGAAGTTAACTATCTATTCAAAGGATTAGTAGTGTACCTAGGGCCATTAGCAGGGTTGCCGTGGGAAGGGAATTCTCATTCCCATTCCATTCCCACAGGATTTCTGTGGGAATTACGATTTCCCATAGGTTTCCCACAGGATAATCCCACTTCTAGCTTAAGAGTTAAATCGTAAATATTATGCAGTTTATCATAATGACTATTGTACACGTTGTACACCAGTGTATACACGGTAAACCAATAAGCTATAGGAATTTGTGGAAACTCTATTGATATTCCTGTGGGAATTCCCATAGGCTAAAAAAAGACCCATTCCCATCCCATATGGGAATCCTGTGGGAATTCCCAAAGGATTCCCATACCCACGGCAACCCTGAACGGTCGTCGTCTACACAATTGAATTTCAGGAGCGTGGTCTTCCGCATGCTCATATATTGGTTATGTTAGCTGATGATTGCAAATCACGTGACCCTTCTGATTACAATAAGATTGTGTGTGCTGAACTTCCTGATCCTGATCCTGATCCTGATCTCAATCCGCGATTGCATCAGATTGTAAAGCGCTGTATGTTACATGGTCGATATTGTACTGCAAAAAAGGCTGATCTTTGTATGCGCAATTGTTCGTGTTCGAAACAATACCCAAAAGATTATCTCACGTTACTACAACCACTAAGGATGGTTAAAAGGTCAATCTTTTACATAGGAATTCCCACGGAGAAAATATTCATCTATCGAAAAGACCAACAATAGACTATATTTCAGCATACTGTTCACCCAACCCTAATATCCTTCCTTAGAGATTCATTTGTTGAACTAGTTTATTTTCTATTGTTTGTATATATTCATAGTTGACCTGAACATATGGTTGCAAACTTGCAGTTATTATATTATCAGCGTGTAATGTTGTTATGTTCTATATTTTTTAAAGAACATAAGTATACCTCTCCGTTTGATTGACATGGAGAGAATTAGGTTTATTTTAGTAAAGCATGAACGGGATAATTTTAAAAATAAAGTGCTTTGAAATTTGATCAAACTGAGCATGTTCAATAGATTGAAACTCAATATTCTAATTAATTTCAAAGAAAAATGATTTTCTAAATTTAGAGAAAAATAAATTGGTAAATTGAAACTAAATGAACTGTTTCAAACAAAAATTTACTGGGAAATGTAAAACCGATCAATTAAAAGGAAGAAACTAAACGGGATAACTGGACTTAACGGGAAGAATGGACTTAATGGGATAATTAAACAGGAACAGGATTATTGAACTTAACGGAATAACAGGACTTGAACGGGACTAATGACGTAACGGAATAACTGGACTAAGGAGTTTGCATAATCGGGACTACTTTACCTGCAGGAGGGAATTAGACACCGGGTTAGGAGACACCGTGGCAATAAGCGTGACCACCCTGAACGGGACGAATGGGACGAATGGACCTAAACGGGACAAATGGACCTGAACGAGAAGAATGGACCTAAACGGGACGAATGGACCTGAACGGGACGAATTAACAAAATTTACAAGTTAAATTAGTCATATTTTTATTTCTCAGCGGAATCTACATTTATAGCCAGAAATAAGCCTGGAAAAATGCAATAGTTCAGATTGCATGCAACATCAGGCGAGCACCGCGGATAAATATTATCGACAAATGGGGGGAGGAACAATTCGTAACACGACAATTCGTAACACGACAATTCGTAACAGACAATTCGTAACACGACATTTCGTAACGCGACAATTCGTAACACGACAATTCGTAACGCGACAATTCGTAACGTGAGAATAATAAATATTTTGATTCTATTAATTCTGCTATATGTCATCCTTTTGATTAATTTGGATATCTATATTGTATATAATGCGTAAACAAACCTGTTATATAAAACATTTTGAGGTGCCTAATATAAACCTCTGTAAAATTATATAAATAAGTTGTTGTTGTGATCAATGTAATTTATTTTCCATGGCACAATCTCATCATCAGTCTTTCAGACTAAGTATATCTCAGAGAGGCGCAGAGAAGCTCATAGAAGGGGGATACATTTATGGAAAGCATAGAAGAATTGGAGAAACAACTCACTGGCTGTGTGTTCAACGAGGATTGTGTAAAGCAATTGTACACACACAAGGATTTGAAATTGTGAAACGAACAAACCAACACTTACATCCTCCTGATGAGAAAGCAATTAGCTGCAGTGAAGTAAAATAAATATTAAAAGAAAAGCAAAGGGATCCCAAGATAGTTCACATTATATTGTGGGTGAATGTGTCCAAACAGTAAATGAGGGTATTGCTGCCAAGCTGCCCAAATTGGATAGTCTTAAACGTACTATACAACGTCAACGTGTTCTAACAGCACCAGTTCAACCTACTACTCTGGAACAACTTATAATACCAGTAGAATTCATGCGGACATCAAAAGACGAGCTTTTTCTCTTATATGATTCAGGTCCAGAGATCCAGAGGATACTAAGTTGCAATTCTCCAGGGTATGGTTAGCTGATTGTACTTTTAGGACGGCTCCTCTACTTTTCACACAAGTATATGTAATACATGCTCTTCGAGGAGGCCCTGATTTGCTGAAAGATGGCCATTTGTTGCCAAGTATTTTTATTTTACTCCCCAACAAATCGGAAGCAACATATAAAAGAATGTGGCAACAGGTGCAGCTTCTTTGTCCGCAAGCCCACGCAGAAGATATGCTGATGGACTTTGAGAAGGCTGCTGTTAACAGTTTTCAGCAGACATGGCCTAACTCTACTGTTAAAGGATTCTTTTTTCATCTCACCCAGAATATATGGCGGAAAGTCCAAGCAGTAGGGTTGCAGACACTATATTCGAATGATCAAGAATTCGCTATAAGTATTAGAATGATAGCATCTCTGGCATTTGCAGATCCTTTCGAAGTCCCCAGCCTGTTTGCTGAAGTGGCATCCCAGCTCCCTACTCCTCAGGCGGATCAATTAATTGAGTACTTCGAGAGGACCTATATAGGACGAAGGTTACCTGGTGGGGCATACCAACAGCCATTGTTTCCAATTGGTATATGGAACTACCATTTTGATACAGTCCTAGGGATCCCTCGAACAACAAATGCGGTGGAAGCATGGCACCGGAGCTTTAATTTCACTGTGGGTTGCCACCATCCCACTATTTGGAAATTTATTTCTGCACTCAAGAGGGAACAAGGATTAGTAGAAGTGAGGCAAGCCAAGTACATTGTTGGGGACCAACCAGTAAAACGGAAAGCAGTCAAAGATAATGAAAGAGCCCTGAAAAATCTAATTCTTAGTTATCCGCACCGCCCCAGAATGGAATTTCTAAGAGGAGTATCGTACCACTTTAGTATTGGATCTGACTAATTTATTTTCCACTACATTATACTACTTAATAATAAAGTACTAACTATTTAAATTATAAGTAATAGAATGAGTAATCAGATATATCTTATGTTACGAAATGTCGCGTTACGAATTGTCGTGTTACGAATTGTCGCGTTATGAATTGTCGTGTTACGAAATGTCGTGTTACGAATTGTCTGTTACGAATTGTCGTGTTACGAATTGTCGGTATCCCGAGTAGTATATAAATAATGAATTAATGTAAAGTGTGCAAGTGTTGGTACCTATATAGCTGAGTGGTATATTTAATTGAAATACAAAAAATACAAACAAGGGAATAGGACAAACTGAGAAAATTTGTAAATCTGGAAGGGACGAATGGACCTGAACGGGACGAATGGACCTGACGGGAAGAATGGACCTAAACGGGACGAATGGAGCTGACGGGAAGAATGGACCTGAACGGGACGAACGAACATAAACGGGAAGAATGGAACTGAACAAGACGAACGGACCTGAACGGGACGAATGGACCTGAACGGGGCGAATGGACCTGAACGGGACGAATGGACCTGAAATGGACGAATGGACCTGAACGGGACGAATGGACCTCACCGGGACGAATGAACCTCACCGGGACGAATGCACCTGAACGGGACGAATGGACCTAAACGGGACGAATGGACCTAAACGGGACGAATTAACAAAATATACAAGATCAAATTATTAATATATTTATTTCGCAGCGGAAGGAACATTGAATTTACAAATTAAGTTACAATACTGAAGACTAAAATCAACATTTGAAAATTATAGTTTATAAACATAAAACTGGAAAATTGCAACAGCAATAGTATTTAGAAAAAACTGCAGCAAAAGTATTCGAGAAATATCGGGATAATATTCTTCCACACAGCAGATTTGGAAATTAATGATACTAAGGGTCCATTTTTTATCTCTTATAATGGGAAATCAATCATGCAGGGACAAACAAGTTTAAATAAACTACGTACTGCACTTGCAGGAAATTTCAAGAAATACTTCAATAAAATCCAAGATAGCGGCATCTACATTTATAGCCAGAAGTAAACCTGGAAAAAACAAATTGTTCTGAATACATGCAACATCAGGCGAGCACCGCGGATAAATATTATGGACAAATGGGGAGAGGAAATCACCAAATAAATGGTATTTGAAGCAATTGGGGAAATAACAAAAAATATTTGAATTGTAAAAATAGATAAATAATAATTAAAATTATACTGTATTATTTTTAGAATCAAAGAAACACGAAGCAGAGCACAGTGACGTTTGAAGAAAGAATTGTACTGTGTGCGTAGTGTACGTAATTAAATTTATTAGTATGACGTAATTGATCTATACTTTGAAAATTTAGTTGCTTGGTTGTTGGAATGTTCATTTTTCTAATTTTCTTTTAATTGTTTTTTTAATGATTGACCTTAGTTGAATTGGTAATTAAGTGATTGATGTCATTGGGTATAATTGGATGTTTGTTGTGTGAACTAGGAATGCTTGCAGAAATTTTGCTTGATAGGATTTTGGGGGGTGTTTGCTTGGGTCGCCCTTTAGTTGGAAATCAACTCGCTTTGGGCGTTGAGGGTGGGTAGGTGTTACGGTTGTCATGTAACGCATTTTTTTGTTGTTGTTTCATGTAGAGTTTCTCTTCTTTTGTCATATTTTCCAGTTTTGCCATCTTTTTGAGCCCCATATGCCACCTTTATGAAGTATTTCACTTGTATAATATGTTAATTTGAGTTGATGTTGTTCTCTTTATTGGGTTAAACTAAATTTATATTAAGTACCGTATTTATTCGAATAGTAGCCTCTATTCGAATAATCGCCTACCTCCAACAATCGCCCCCCTAAAGTAGCAAATAAAAATGTATTACTGCTACCCGGAGTAAACATTTACATCTAATATAACTCACAATACGATTATCAACCGAGATTCATAATTAAATTGTAATAAAATGTGATATTCTAGAAAATTGCTCAAAATTATTGGTGGAAAAATGGAGTAAAAACAATAATCGCCTAGGCTACTATTGGAGTAAATACGGTAATTTACCCAGAGAAAATATTAATTTATTTCGATTTTTATTTAAGTTATAGTAGTTAATTAGGCAGAATGATAACATACCTGTGGATCCGTTGTTCTATGTTGTTATAACTCTCAAGTGGGAATGTGCTTTTAAAGTTTTGGTGCAAGTGTAACATAAACGAGGCGTAAAATCTTAGATACACATCTGTACTTCCTGCAGTAATTTGCTTTTTCATCTGATTTATAATATATGTGTCTGCAAACCAGGCTTGTCAAAAGGTCCCGCATTGTCAGGTCAGGTCAGGTCAGGTCTTATATACAATATTTACGTTCAGGGTGGAAAATAAATCATTCTGGTCAGGTCAGGTCAGGTATTTCACATTCTAAGGTCAATTTCAGGTCATTTCAGGTCAATTCAGTAATAGTGGGGTTCATACAAAATAGAGCATCAATTTATTAATTGGTGTGGCGTTGATCAACATTTCCTCCGACTTTTTGCGATGCGTTCATAATTGCTTGAGAGACGCTTTACGGGCGTGTTATCAATACTTAAGCGCGTCATTTTTGCAAAAATATACTCAATTCAAAATCAAAGCGCGTTTAACACGCTTTGTGGGAAAAGTGGCGTTGATATATCTTAAAAATTAAATCCAACCGAGTTGACCCTTTGAAAGACTACGTTGGGTCAGGTCAGGTCAGGTCAGGTCAGGTCAGGTCAGGTCAGGTCAAAATCATGCAAGATTAGGTTCAGGTCAGGTCAGTCAGGTCAAGGCGTTCAGAAAATAGGTTCAGGTCACTCAAAGGTCAGGTCAGGTCAGGTCATGACCTGACTTTTTGACAAGCCTGCTGCAAACACATACTGTTTGCATTTGAATCAATGTAAATCAGAACAAGTGCAAAACTGGATTTGTTCATTGGGTACTATTATCAGTTGCCTGTGTACTGTATGCATTCTTGTAGATACTGTAACTGAACGGGACGAATGGACCTAAACGGGACGAATGGACCTGAACGAGATGAATGGACCTGAACGGGACGTATGGACTTGAACGGGACTAACCTGAACGGGACGAATGGAATTAAACGGGACGAATGTCCCTGAACGGGACAAATGGATTTAAATGGGACGAATGGAATTAAATGTGACAAATGGATGAAGCATTGTTATTCATTTACGGTATCTACAAAAATACTGTACACAGGCAAATGATAGTAGTACCCATGCACGCATCCAGTTTTGCACTTGTTCTGTGTCTCTTTTGCAAATTGTGCAGGCAACTTTTTTGGACGGTGTAGCCATTAATAAATTATCAGTTGATATCGCTTTTTACAAATTTAGTTCAATTGATTTATATAGTGTCTGCTAACATATACTGTTTGTATTTGAATCTATGTAAAGTCAAGCCTAGAAGGCATTTGCAGCAGATGCATCCGAATATTGAGGCTGCAGAACGAGACATCCTTATTAATGAGGAAAAGATGCGCTTTCGAGACATTTCGGATCTACAACAATATTTCCTGTGCGCATATAAAGACCGAAATAATAAGATGTGCAATGCGCCAATCCTTGAATAAGGGTGGGTAAAGTTTAATTTAAATATGAAATGCTAAGTTATATCAAACAAATAATTCTTGCATTCTCATAAATAGATTGCGACACTATATATTAATACGCCACGGAATATCAATAAAAAGCACTATAGGAAAAAATATCATTGTAAAGGCAAAATGTCAACCGTTTTTACAGTGTCAATTCAAGAGGGTCATTCGGTAAATCTGCAAGAAGGCGCAATTGTTCCAAAAGCGCATCTTTCCAAGAAGGCGCATCTCTCCTAGAAGGCGCATCTCTCCTAGAAGGCGCATCTCTCCTAGAAGGCACATATCTCCTAGAAGGCACATCTCTGCAAGAAGGCACATATCTCCTAGAAGGCGCATCTCTCCTAGAAGGCGCATCTCTGCAAGAAAGCGCATCTCTGCAAGAAGGCGCATCTCTGTAAGAAGGCGCATCTCTCCTAGAAGGCACATATCTCCTAGAAGGCGCATCTCTGTAAGAAGGCACATATCTGCAAGAAGGCGCATCTCAGCAAGAAGGCACATATCTCCAAGAAGGCACATCTCTGCAAGAAAGCGCATCTCTCCTAGAAGGCGCATCTTTCCTAGAAGGCGCATCTCTCCTAGAAGGCGCTTCTCTCCTAGAAGGCACATATCTCCTAGAAGGCGCATCTCAACCTGAAGGCGCATCTTTCCTTGAAGGCGCATCTCTCCTAGAAGACGCATCTCTCCTAGAAGGCGCATCTCTCCAAGAAGGCGCATCTTTCCAACAATTCGAAACTCTCCTAGAGTTGGCAATTCTCATAGACCTTCTACGTGATTAGCGACCTCGTCCTTAGGCTTAGATACGCTATTATTCGCAGTTTCACCTGAACTGAACTCAACAATGGCGCTATCGTGACCCTTGTACACATATTTGAAGATGTACTTAACAGCAGTAACTGTGGTACAAATCTCTAAATTAATGTGCGCAATGTACTTCAACAGCAAATAGGGATTGTGTGCGACTACCCACGATTGTCAAGAAGAGCCTTCCCTACTCGCACGCTACGGCCATTATCCCTGCGGCCATTATTAGCAGTGCTGGTCACGGAAGAAAATTCTTTCGGGAATCTCTAAGAGCATTTACCATCACGCATGCAAGAGGCGCTTTTGTTAGACAAACCACATGGACCATGCATCATACAGCGCTTCACAATGCTATGTAGCCTCGGTTTAGGAACTGGGTCCGGGATCTCAGCACACACAATGTTATCATATGCAGACGGGTATCGCGGCTTATACTCATCGGTAAGTATAATTAGAATGTGAGCATGGGGTAGGCTCCGCTTTTGGAACTCTATGGTATACACATAGGCAAGAGGCTTACCAAAAATGTGCTTTTTGATAATATCGCTCAATAATTCACGCATTTAAGGCGAAAAACTCGAACTATTAAATCAGGGCGATCGCTCGCTTTCTGATTTAATAGCACCGCGGAAGTAATCTCCTCCCATTGTGGATTACAGGTAAATGTAATGAATAAGTCTGGCTTACCATATTTCCAGACTAGCCATAGCGTCCTGATACAGTTCAAACATTTGCCTGGTAGTGCAGCCGCTAAGTGCAACATATTGGTCAAATTGTGCTTTTGATGATAAAAGCGTGAAACTTGGCACTAAGTAAGAGCACATCATACCAAACGTTTTTGGATGTAAGGGCATCTTGGATTTTCCCATGGTAAAAATATTGGGTGTCAAAAAATTGACCCCTAAAAAAATCGCCGTTTTTAAAAATCAAGGTTATATTATCCAGATGCATTCTAAATAACTTTTTATTCTCAGATTCGTGCTCAGCACTTAATTTCCCACATTTTAATGTGTATGTAGACCGTATTTGGAGAAATTTCTGATGTTCACTACTGAATCACTAGCAACGGCCTGAAATTTCACAGAATTGCATATTTACTCTAGCTTTATTGAGTGACCCCTTTTATTTTGTTATGTCCACTATGTACGAATCAACTAATATGGATACTAACCAATCGTAAAATTTATTGAAAGCTAGACAAGTGTAGTGATGAGAAATTACAGAAATAACAATATTGTTGATTCTTTTTTTAGTTCTCAGTGCACAGTCCACCACAGTCGCAAAGTGCAGTACACTGGAGTGCTGCCTTTAGGCAGTTGCACTGTTTGCAACCTTTTTTGCACCCACACCGCAGCAGTTCTCTACAAACCTTCGTAGCTTCCGGAAGAGTTGTCCAGCATATTTCCCAGCCGCCTGATTCCTTACTTTTCCAACCCCATTCACTCGGAGATGGAATCTTTGGGTCTGCAACCATTGCTTGGGCTCAAGAGTAACTGGCTTGATAAGCTGCTCGCTTTGTGTGCTGTATGAGAGCTTCTTTTGTCGGGCCTTCCCTAAGCCCTTCTATTGATCTGCCTTTCTGTGTGAAGAGCTGCTTTCGTACCTGATTGATACATTGCAGGCTGCTGGTACGGTCGTAAATTAATACTACGAATCGCTCCAATGGCTTCATAACACTCTCTATGGATTCTGGGTTAGCAATCAACTAACATAAGCTGGTGTTACATCGTCGTAGACTTTCCATGTGTCCCACGCTCTCCTTTTTCCCCTACCTGCAAAACATGACACTGTATCGCAGCCTGTGAACGCATTGAACATTAGCAGAGCCATACACCGATCAGGCTTGGGAACTGGGATGTGTATATTTTGATAGAATTTTATATAGAACTGTTGTGTGGTATTTTGAGACGCTGTGGTATTTTGAGACGCCTATATGATACACTCTATACACCATGGATGTGCTATTACAAATTAGACTGAGGTATTTTGAGACGATGTGGTATTTTGAGACGCAACTATAAGGTAAATTTTATCACTCTACTATAAGTTTACTGAACATTTAATGTTATACTTAATTAATTAATCTAATTGTGAATTTGAGACTTAGTATAACTCGTGAATTCTGGATTTGCTTTCCAATTTACTGTGGTCTTTTGAGCGCTGGTAGTGAAAAGAATTTTCCACTTTACAGATTAATTTATTATAAAATTAATTGTTTATCTAAATTTACTCTCTACTACAATAATTTATCCCTTTTTATTATCTTAACTTATATATTTAATTGTAATCCACTTGCTTTATTAAAAGAAGGTGTTAATTAATGAATACGTAGTAGCAACTCAACTTTATTTCATTAATTGACACAACAAACATCTAAATAATAAAGTATACAAATTATTCTAGTTTCCAATGATATCCCTACACTTCTCGGAACCCTCCAGCTAAGTCTCCATATTTCGCAGTTTTCTAATTTTCTCCCAAACTTTTCTTTTCAAAGCATTTCTCTCATCCGGCCATACTCTTCTCTCATTCTCCAGGGATGCTCTGCTCTTAATTAAAAGAATCAATTTGTTAAAATTGTTCGACTGCATCTCGGTAGCTCGATCTGCTCTTCGGCTGATTCTGAATCCCTTCCATTGAACGAACCCTCATAATTGACCATGATTTGAATGCTAAAGCATTATATATGGAAAAACATCCTATCCAATTGTCAACAAGGGTGATAAATGATATACGTCAAATTGAAACACTTATTGATGAAGTTAATTGTTATTCTTTACCCCAAAATTTAAATATCACAAGTATTACGATGAAAAATTATGTAGAACATGCGATTAGTGATATCGGTTGCGCAATTACTCAATTAGACCTTGGTCAAAATAGCTTAAGTGAAACTGGAATGGAAGACTCAAGTTCAATGAAAATTCGACTCCACTTCCTTCTAGACCAGCTGAGATATTTAATCACTGACAAATATAGTCGCCGCTATAGTATTATTACCCAAGTTTTTGCATTAAAACTTCATGGAATATCGCCTGCTGGTTATCGACTTATTCTCTCTTCGAATTGTTTAATTCTGCCACACGAGAGGAATATTTTGAAAATTAAAAATTCAATTGGCTTAGAGAGTGAGTACTTCAACGTCCTTAAGGAAACTGCCACAACATTTAGCCAGCTCGATCGCCTTATAATTGTTCAAATGGATGAAGTGCACATCCGAAGTGATGCTAGCTACAAAGGGGGTAGAATTATTGGATCCATTGAGAACCCTGAAGATCCCCCAACAACTGTTTTTTCTATAATGGTTTCCAGTTTGGCTAAAAAATATTCAACCATTGTTCGTTTGATACCACTCGGATCTTCGTCAGCAGAGATCCTTTTCCCAATTATCAGAAAAACTATTTCTGATATTGAAAGTTGTAACTTGTTTGTTGAAGCGATTTGTACTGATAACTGTCCCCTGAGTGTGAGTTTATTTAAATTATTTTCAAACGACTCAAAAACTTTACAACCTAAAGTTAAACATCCATGTAACCCAGCCAGAAATTTAATTCTACTTTTTGATATCGTGCATATTATTAAATCAATTCGTAATAATTGGTTAAATTTACACGAACATGACAAGACATTTGTTTTCCCCCTGTTTGAAGATTGCCTTGGAGGTTATTCAAACTACTTAACTCCACCTAATAGTCTTTGTGTTTCTATTCAAACAAAAAATGTTACCGTTAATCCTATTGAACACCCGTCACTCTATCCACAAGTATGTACAGCTCCTTTTGAGGACATAAGAACTTTATTCAAATCAGACGTGTACAATATTCTGAAAAGGGCACCTAAACTGTCTTCTAAGGCATGTTGGCCATCTAAATTAGAAAGGCAAAATGTTAACTTGGCACTTAAGATATTCCACGAATCTACATACTATGGACTGCTAACTTTCAAAACTGAAAAAGAAATTGTAGAGAAAAACCAAACAGTTGCATTTTTGAAAGTAATTAGTAATATTTGGGACATTTTTAACGTTAATTGGGTTGGAAAAGATGTCCGGTTCAAAAATGAGTACTCAGCTCCATTATGTCAAAACGATTTTCGAATATGCTTTATTCAAAAAGTGGTTGCATGGTTAAATTGTTGGAGAAATTTACCATGTAAATTTGGTAAACTAACTCCACAAACGTTACGAGTTTTAGACACACGTGTATGGCACTACCTCTCCTAGTTGATCGACTTATTAGTGAATGTGATTTCAAATATGTATTATCAGCTAGAATTCAAAATGACCCCTTTGAACATCACTTCGGACTATATAGACAAATGTCTGGCGCTCACTACCATATTACATACTGTCAAATATTAGAAAGTGAAAGAAGACTCCAACTTTCAAATATTCTGAAATTATTTTCAACGAAATTGAATTCTGAAGAAGTTGTCAAGCCTTTATCGTTAGTGAATTATATACACAAATTTGCCGAAAACGCTTGTGGGGAGGAATCAGATTCTATTTTTGATTTTCAGTTATATCTTGAGACACTTCAATTAATTCCCTAACCTCAAATACATTTATCTCAGATTGAATGCCTTACTTATGTTGCTGGGTATGCCGTGTTTTCGTACCTAAAAAAGTCTAAGGCTTGTGCAGATTGTCATAATTTCTTATCTACTGAAAAACAAATGGAAGTAGTGAATGATATGGGGTCTCAATTTATTCTCATTGAATTATTAGACAGAGGTTCGCTTAAATATCCATCTATTGCAGTTAGCGAGTGTGCCAAAATTGGAAACGAAACTTTTATTAAAATAAATAGCTCAGAAATTCTCAGTAAAAATTTCTTTGTTGGTCCCTGTCGTACTATGTTAGTTAGAATAAGTATGAAGGTTATTGAAGATAATCTCATTGGCAAATGGAGAGAATGGTGTGATTGCAAAGTCTGGCGGTGGGATATATTACAAAAAATTATAGTGACTGTTTCTAATTGTATTCTCTCAAAAAAAGTTAAGAATTATAATACGATGGTAGTGAAATCTGACAATTCGAAGCTTAAAAAATATAGTAACTAATTTTCTTTATTTAGATACTTCTCAGATGTTTGTTAAAGCAACAAATTCTTTTGATGATAACTATTGTTGACAGTGTATTGTTTTTATGTTCCTATACGAAGCTCTGAAGTTCCCAAACTACATTTTATGTTGTTCTGTTCTTTCATAATGTAACAAATATTTATTTTTCATGAATGAATTAAACATGTAGCTATTGTTCACACCTTCACTAATTACTATTAGGGATCAATATTATATTAGAGGGGGGGAGGTACAAAGTAGAGTGAAGAAGTATAACTCAACAGTGTAATTTCACTGTAAAACACTACCAAACTGATCAATATATCTAATTTTGAACTTGTGTATATAATCATATTTAACTTGTCTAACCAATCCATGGTCCCAAAAAAACTTGACCACCATTGCCTTAGAATATTAGAATGCTATGTATAAAACTAATCCATCAAAATACACAAATTCAGGACGGGACTACTTGTTCTGGCTGATTCGTCCCCAGTTGAGCGAAACTTTATTGAGCGAAACCCGCTTGAGCGAACCCAATTGAGCGAAACCTAATTGAGCGAAACCCAATTGAGCGAAACCTAATTGAGCGAAACCCAATTGAGCGAAACGTAATTGAGCGAAGCCTAATTGAGCGAAGTTCTAAATGTACATGATGCTATCAATGAAGAATTTACTTACAATGGCCAAAATGAAGGTGATTAGGATAAACGATTAATAAGGTGTATGTAAATACTATACAGCACTCAGATAAATTTTATATAAATACTGCTTTTATATCTTATATAATACGTATCTTCAAATGGCATCAAAATACGAAACAACAAAAAACTGCCCTGCACTTTGTTTTGAAGGATACTCTTATAGATTTGACAAATTAGTGTCAGCCAATACTAAAAAACGATGGCGGTGTCGCACACGAGACTGCAATGGGTGTGTCTATAGTGCAAATATCCAGGAAAATACAGATATTCAAACGCGAATACCTCACCGTGAGCATTGCATACCAGATCCAGATGCTAGGTATATTGAAATTGTAGTATCTGATCTTAAAGTGAAGGCAAGGACTCAATTAACTCCTATACCAACGCTCTACGGCGATGCTACAGCAATGCTCTCAGTTACTCCTACAATTGCATCACGATTCCCCTTATTTAGTCAAATTGACTCCTCTTTATATCGAGAGAGATTGAAGAAATTCCCTACACTCCCAATTTCTAGAGAAGCACTTAATTTGCCTACAGACCTTCAACAAACAATTGCTGGTTCTACCTTTCTGCAATACTCTTCTTCAAACAATGAAATCCTTATTTTCGGTACAGAAGACAATATTCGAATGCTTTCTACTAAAGTACATTGGTGTGTAGACGGTACATTTAGGAGTGTACCTCACTTATATCTTCAACTCTTCACCATCCATGCGTTCGAAGGTGACAAATTAATTCCTCTCATTTACTGCCTACTCTCCGCTAAAACGCGAGTCATTTATTCGGAATTATTTCGTGCTCTCAAAGATAACGCTGGCAATTTAAACGTAGTATTAGCACCTGAGTTAGTCACTTGTGATTTTGAAAGTGGCCTGATAAAAAGCATTAGACTGGAATTTCCAAATGCTTGTGTCCGTGGATGTTACTTTCATTTTTGCCAGGCAATTTATCGCAAGGTGCAAGTTTTGGGTTTATCACAATTATATGTTCATGATGGACCTCATAGAATATATATACGAAAGCTTCTTGCACTGGCCTTTGTCCCCATTGAACTTATCTCTCTAACATTTCAAGGCCTAAGGAATGATGGTCCAGTTGAATTGCAAACACTGTTCGATTATTTTGAGCACTACTGGATTGAAGTTGTGGACAATAAGCTTTGGAATATGTATGGGGTACAAAGGAGAACCAATAATAATCTAGAAGGTTGGCATCTTAGGTTAAATCGTTCGGTTGGAAAGGCCCATGCAAATATTTATGAATTTGTATCAAAGCTGATCAGAGAGCAGGGATGTACAGAAACTCTTTTAGCACAAGTTGCAGCAGGAAATATAAAGCCTCATAGCAATAATCTCAAATATAAGCAGATTAATGAAAAGATTAAACATCTTACAGATGATTACACTTTAGGGCGAAAGAATATTGACCAATATCTAACTGGAATAGCTTACAACATTGCACAACCTACAAGCATATCTCTATAGTACCATTTGTTCAAATATTTATCTGTCATTCATAATTAATTAAGTTCCAATTATTAATTAAACTTATTAATTAAACTAACTTGCTTATGTTTCGCTCAATTAGTTCATAGGTTTCGCTGATTTGGGTTTCGCTGATTTGGGTTTCGCTCATTTGGGTTTCGCTGATTTGGGTTTCGCTGATTTGGGTTTCGCTCATTTGGATTTCGCTCAATTGGGTTCGCTCAAGCGGGTTTCGCTCAATAAAGTTTCGCTCAACTGGGGAAACCCCTTCTGGCTTATACAATGTTCAGGCTCGATTCTTCTCGCAGAGTAATAAGATAAAATGTCTTGATAACTGCCTGTTAGTAAGCTATATGGAAAGATAATTGATTATGCTGTGAAGTACTGTTAATTAATTAATTAATTAATGAATAAATAGTACGTTGGTCCCTCAGGGCTGCAGCTAGCTACTAAAGAGTAGTTTCGCTGTGAGTGTACTTGGAACACACTCTGTACCTTTCCCCAACCGGGAGCCTTACGGTTGAGGGATGTCAAGAGCTTACCTGAGAACACCTAACTTATCTCTTGACACCATTAGCGAGACCTAGGCTCAGGACAATTTAGCCATTACATGAGACTGAGGGATTTTATTAAACAGAAGGTTTAATAAAAACTATGATAAGTTATCACAACGAAAGTTTTAACTTAGCTAACTGAAAGAAATGGAAATTTTGGCTAGTTATTATCTCAGTATTCCACAACAACCACCAAATTATAGCCAGACATATGTACTGAAATTAGATACTCTTTTTTATGGCATACGACAGCGCTATATAACAATTATTAATTAATATCGTTTCTAGCTGCTGTACCTAGTGTAGTATTAGTAAATTGATTATTCTATTTCTTTTTAATTAAAAACCAGTTTGTTTGTAAATTGTTCTAATTTCCTATTATAATTTAATCGAGTTATATAAAATTCGTAAATGGTTAATTGAAGTTAACTGTTATAAAAATAAATATAAAAACAATTTGGGATCTTGCGAAATCATGTTAGTTGTTATTAGTCGTCAAAATAAAATGCTTTACTAATTAAACAATCTAGAACTGAATAATTACGATTACAGCACATGGATGATTCAACTAAAATGTTCCACTAACACTGCATTCTAATGAAATTTTGGGATGTACGTACATCAATTAGAATAGAAATATAGTAGAACTCGATTAAGGCGTACCAGCCTTGGGAAACAAGACAGTACGTACTAACCGAGGCATGTCTTACCGTATGCATAATCCACAGGTCGAAATACTGACTTGTTCAATTGTGTAAATACGATGTAAGGATATACAAGTTTTCAAACATACTTAACGATAAGATAAAAGTATTTTGGTTGTCACGTACTCAGACAATCAAAACACTAACGGAGTTCTGCTGACAGATTTCTAGAAATAGAAATTGGTACGTCTGATTCGAGTATGTACTGAATTGATAATTGCAATGCAATTTGCCCAGTAATTGTAAAATATATCAAATGAATATATCTACATAACATTACAAATTGATTTTAATTGAAAATAAATCCAACTAATACAGTCAGGTACTTTTATTATGAACATTCAAGGGACCAAAAATTGTGTTCATAATAGAGAGACTTCATAATAAGCGAACTCAACTTAATACAAACCCTATGTAAGTTGTTAAATTGGGACCATAGGGCTTGTTCATATTAAAAAATCTTCATATTAAGCAGACGAAATATTGTTCATAATAAGCAGACCTGAATGTAGTAGGTTAAGGGATATATATATATATATATTATATAATCGCAAGGAAATAGGCAAATTTTTCGTGCAGAAGTCAAAGATTAGATTGGTTTAAGTTGCAAAATGAGGACAAGGGTGATCCAGTTGGCTATAATTTGAAAAGCAACTACTTTTTCCTATTTTGAGTAGATAACAGTTACCCTTATTAATTAAGCAATTTTAATTATAAAGACATGAAATACCTATCACATTGTTAGGGTAAATTAAAAAACAAAAACAATGAAATACAAACAAAAATAACGATATCAATTGTTCAAATAAATTTCATTATTATATTAACTTACATAATCTCGAACGTCAATGTGCATGCCTGTCCATGTGTATCTTTGCTGAACTGAATGAAGAGTGGCGTGAATCCCTGGATGACCAACTTGGTCATGGAACCTTTGATAAATATCATCCAACTGAGACTTCAATGGAACTTCCAAATCTGTTTCTGTACCTCCCAGTTTAACTCTCTAAGGAGAATATTTATTAAAACTATTAAATCAAATATAGTAGAACCTGCTAAGTATTAAGGACCAGGAAAGGACAGGGGAAAATGGCCGTTATAGACAAGTAACCGTTATACAGTGGCTGTTAAAGAGGATCTACTCAGATTCTTCTGTATTTTAATTAATATATAAATAATGGGATTATTTATTAGTATAGCGAGTCATTTTTGGGGTTTAAAAAATAAATCTCACCATGAAAAGTGTGTCGGATTCTGCAATGAAATAGGAGGACAGTTACCTTTTGTAATTCCATCTTGTTTGCCGTGAGTCTTGTACTGTCTCAGGATATTTTTGTTCGCGAAGAAACTGAATAATTTCTTGATACTCTTCTGAATTCATTTGTAAATCAGTATAGAAATGATTGATTATTTGTGTTGATTTGTTTTGATTTGTTTGATGATTGAGTGAGTGTTGTGATAGTTGTAGACAAAGAGAGTGGATAAAATTTGCCTTATATATTTGCGTCTCAGAATTCCACAGCGTCTCAAAATACCACAGTCTAATTTGTAATAGCACATCCATGGTGTGTAGAGTGTATCATATAGGCGTCTCAAAATACCACAGCGTCTCAAAATACCACACAACAGAACTTTGATCGAATTTTCTGATGTCGAACTTTGATCGAATGATGAAAAGTGCCAATTTCGATCAAAGTTCTACCAAAATGTCCAGAGTCGAACTTTGATAGAAAAGGAGAACTTTGATAGAAAAAAGAGAACTTTGATCGAAAAGGAAAACCTTGATAGAAAAAAGAGAACTTTGATAGAAAGATGAGACATATGATCGAAAATCTGACACTTCAACAAAAGATAGAACTTTGAAATAAAATTTGATCGAAAAGGTAGTACTTTGATAGAAAATTTGATCGAAAAGGGAGAACTTTGATAGAAAATTTGATCGAAAAGGTAGAACTTTGATAGAATATTTGATCGAAAAGGTAGAACTTTGATAGAAAATTTGTCGAAAATGTGACCACTAACTGAAAAATGAAATATTGAATAAGGTTGGAGTTTTGACGTTGACTTTGTAAATGTGTGAACTCCGAAGGTAAGTTCACTTGGTCTTTAATAAAACGGTAAATATTTGAAATACGTGATAACTTGAGTCACAAACTATCTCAATAATGGTTAAAAGTTCATCTATTTATGAAAAATGACATGTTAATTTATTGTGCCTTATACTAAGAAATGACCCCTTTTGTTAGTATAAGGTACTAGGTATACACTATACAGTTAAACATTCTTAACAACCACCACTGTATAAATTTCGGACTCTCAAAGCTGTCAACAGTATATAGAAATTATTTACCTAATCCCTTTACCCCCTTATGTGGCTGTTATAGACAAGTCTAACCATATTGCCTGCTATTAAGAAAAAATGTTCGATGATGTGCAATTACCAATGATGTCTTATTTTGATCCCTAAATAATATAACGAATGTGTTATGACATATACTATATGTTAAAGGACTAACATATGGCTATATAATACCTATAATTATTGTGTTAGCTTGCAGTTCCATTTGTGGAGATCGGAGAGTAAATAAGCTGAGTGATTCCTAACGAATCCTATATGTTTCTAATTACTGGAAAATCTGTAGTTTGGTTGATATTATTGATCTGCAAGTAGGACATCTATCGCCTTCATTAATATTTCCTTCACAGTTCCCGCATATCTGTGCATGTCCACATGGTAACATCACGAATGTAGCCGCTCTACTCATCAAACATATCACACAGGGATTGGACACAATATCATCATCAGAATGATTCGAGTCATCATTGCAACTTTCGTCTGAAAGCGTACTTTGAGAGTAACCATAATATTGGGGGCTACCAATAGTATCCGAAATTTTGTCCAGATATTCAAGTATCGAATACTCTCTATTCTTAAGCTTATCTTTGCAGATCAGCCTTTGTCTCTCGCTATCGACATCCTTTTACGATCGTCCACCGATTTCCAACCCATTTTTCAATCTCTGAAACTCTAAGTCATACTTTATCAGATTATTTTCGAAACACTCCATAAACGCCCATATGTTCGGCTTTTTCACACGAATAAGTGACTTCAAACTTCTGTGATAAACTTCACAACAATTGTTAGTTTTTTGCAATGAATTGTACACAGACATATCATTTCTCACAATCCATTCCTTTTTTATGTAAGAACGAAGTTTTCGAAAAAGTTTCATTTCAATAGAGGTGAGTTCAGGAGGTGGTGAATCCGCTAGAAATTGATAAACTGAAGCTATTTCTTCTTTTGGTAGCATGGGAAGAGCCATTATTGACCTGATCCACTTATTAAGATGTGAATTTTGAGTATACGCTGGTGAAAGCTGAAACTTTTTCACTTTCTTCCAAATTACTTGGGTATAATGGATAGACAGCCCGAAACTTCTATTGTACTGATGATTGTACGAAAGGAATTTCGGGATGCTTTCTCAAAGTTACCTATGGCTAATTTTGGCTTAAAACGGGGTATCATATTAGCAATTTTCTGCAGCACAGCCTCGTAAGAAGTTCATTCTTTTTAGACATCAGGACATGTATGGCTGGTATGGCATGATGACTCTCCTGAATGAATATGGTAAACAACTGGTAGAACAATTTGGGCACTACATAGAATGTTCCATCATAATTGATGAGGTCACATGCTTTCAGATATTCAAACATGCGATCTGACCAAAATATTGCAGCGAATCCCTCTGTTAGAATGATCATCGACCGAAAAACCTTTGAAAAACGGGTTTGCATGATCATGTTTTCAAATTCTGCAGCTGTCTTTGGATTCCCTGGTAATTCCAACCGTCTCCGTTTTACCATCGTATTGCGAACGTCTTTATATGTTTACTAAAGCACCAGCCTGATCTGAAGAGGTTACATCGTAAAAAAATGTTGAAGGTTGTCTGTTGAAGTTTCAGCTGCGCGCATGAGTCTGTTATTTAGAGCAATGATATTCGACTTGTATGCAGCTTCAGTGTGATTATGTATCCGTTTAATGTATAATAGATTTAAAAGACGATCGATTCGTCCACTACCGTGACAAAATCTTTCTCTACACCTCCAAAGTGTACATCTCAAATAGATGGATGTTTCGGATTGACTAGATAGCGTATACCGGTAACCTTCGCATTCAAAATTTCGAGAGCCCAACTTCTTGCCTTCAATTATTTTATACTCCATGATTTCTAAAATAATAGGTTCGAATTCGTGTATAACAAGTAAATTACAATTATCGGTTCTGAATCACAAAGACTAAAAGAAAGGTTGACAATCCTTGTAGAAAATGATTAATATACTATCTGGGAGACATATCAGGTACGAAAATAGCAATCGCCATCAGATGAAGCTAGCATTTACATTAGGTGTTTGACCTCCCAAAAGTTTACAGATTTCAAATCTCACTGAATACTACTAAATTTTTCTGTAAAGATTAAATTCCATCTAAGTTCTCACTTTTCGATGAAAGTTGTTACTTTTGTTGAAGTGTCAGATTTTCGATCATAGTTCTCATCTTTCTATCAGAGTTCTCCTTTTCGATCAAAGTTCTCTTTTTTCTATCAAAATTCTCCTTTTCTATCAAAGTTCGACATATCTTCGATCAAATTTTCTATCAAAGTTCTACCTTTTCGATCAAATTTTCTATCAAACTTCTACCTTTTCAATCAAATTTTCTATCAAAGTTCTCCTTATCTATCAAAGTTCTACCTTTTCGATCAAAGTTTCTATCAAAGTTCTACCTTTTCGATCAAATTTTCTATAGAGTTCTACCTTTCCGATCAATGTTCTTACTTTTGTTGAAGTGTCAGATTTTCCATCATGTGTCTCATCTTTCTATCAAAGTTCTCCTTTTCGATAAAGTTCTCTTTTTTCTATCAAGGTTCTCCTTTTCGATCAAAGTTCTCTTTTTTCTATCAAAGTTCGACATATCTTCGATCAAAGTTCGACTCTGGACATTTTGGTAGAACTTTGATCGAAATTGGTACTTTTCATCATTCGATCAAAGTTCGACATCAGAAAATTCGATCAAAGTTCTACATAAAATTCTATCAAAATATATACACACCCCAAAGCTCTAGCCATCTCATGAGCTGCTAAGTAACGGAAGCTTTTTCCAGCACCAAAAGCGATCCATATTTCAGCTTTCTTGAGACCCTGGGCTGATGTCACTGCCAATACTACCACATCTGGGCAAACTGTGCGTATTGATACTTTGGTATTCCCTTCTTTCACAGCATCTTCCAGATGTAGAATGATCCTTGTGTCTGCCTCTTCATGTGTGCATGGAGCTAGCCTTGATATATATTTTGGAAGATTACAAAGTATCTCTATGTGATGTGTGCTGATTTTCTGTTTATCGCTGTCAATGGATGCTATAGAAGTTGCGAGGAAAGAGAAAAGCTCAAATTTATTTTCATCAAAGCGCAAAAACTCTTGCCAGTTATAGGAACTAAACTTGAAGGCTCCACACGTCTCCGAACACCATTCCCCCTCTTTCTTCGTGTTTCGGCCTTTAAGCTGTCGGGTTTGTACTCGTACCAAACAATGTCGACTCGGCTTGCATATTGCAACTGGAACTCAACGTATTGCAGGAAAACTTGTTTTGCGTATTCCGAGAAAGTCTTTGCAGAAGCAGGACGTAACATATTCACATTAACAGATCCATCAAGAATAATAACTTGTACACTGGATTCGTGGCGTCCTCTTGGCAGACCACCAAGTCCTCCAAGCATCTAAATAGATCGGACTTTGTACCCAATCTCAGTTTACCATTTTGTGATAACGCTGGTGGATATGCATGATTTTCATGCTCCAAAAAATAATCTAGGTTACCGCCACGTACTTGTGATTCAAGAAACAGCCGAGAAAATAGGGAACAATCATTCTTCAGAGAAGTTAACTGTAGCTGTACCTTAGTCTTCTCTCGGACAGGAAGCCGGTTAAACAGAGGAAGATTGTTCTTCTTGATGGGAGCTGAAATGGGTTTTGTTTTATATGACAAGCCGATCAATAACATAGGTGTCATACTGCTCTTCTCCTAATTTCACAATTTTACGCACAGTGTTAATAACGGCTGGATCAGCAAGGTCTCTACTATCCAGTACAACAAGATCGCTGCTGTTCTCAGTGAACGGGTTTCTCATTTCTTCTATGGTATTTGCTAGACATTTTACATCTCGTGCAAACGCCAATTGTACATGTTTAGACTCCTCGTGATGTCTCATATCATGTCTTCTTCTAGTCTCAGTTGCTGCTTCAAACTCTCCAATAAGTCTGGACATCTCAGGTCCAGACACCATCCAGCGTCGAAGAGCAGCAGGGTTGTCAGTTAGGCCTACGGCTCCACCATCATCTTTCACAGAAGCATTGTTTTGCTCGTGGGCATGGTCAATGACAATAGCAGAGAATCTGCGTATTGTCTTCTTCACAACAAAATCCCCTTTTAGGAACTCGGAAAACACAGTAGGATGAACTTCCTTTAGTGTAACCATGTCCCGAAGATGAACAGAGATCCAGCGTAATGAGTATGGTCCAAAGCGAAAAACCAGGGAACGATATTGGCAAGAGCGTCTATGTATAGCTCGAAATCTGGCTCTCTTATGGATCTCACGTAGACCATCACTACCATTTCCATCTGCAGGATTAACAACCAGAACTTGAACTGTGGATATAATTCGGCCCTATTTGAGCACCAATCTTCCAGTGACAAACTATTCTCTTCCTCTCCCTAACTATTGCAATACCTAAGTATGCTATCTGCAGAAGTAGATACAGGCTGCAAGCTGTTATATGGTGAGTTCGTCGTGTGCGTGACACATGAACGACCCGAAGAAATGAATAAGCCGTGCCAGGTGTAGCAACATTGCTTTGTACTAGTGCACCTGTCCAACCACTGCCATCTAGAAGATCGCCAATTGTCTTGAAAGCTGCCATCTCTATATGAATTCCTCCAAAAAATATAATGAATTGATTTTCGCCGTAGCTTGTTGTCCAGTTCCACTGGATTTGTTGTGCGATTGCGCACAGAGGCTGATCCATAGTGATGACGGGCACCTGTCCAGGATTTAGAATATTAACTGCCTTCTTCAACTACATCCTTTGAGTGGCGAATCATGGCTACGGAGTGAGCTTGATCGTAAAAAGCGGCAGAAGAGAATTGTGTGTCGCACAGCTATCTAATGCTTCATTGGGAGGTTGAAGGCTAGCATGGTATGCAGACCTGGAAACTGCCTCATCTCCCTGGTTCTTTTCAGTCGACACCACTCGATTAACTTGTTTCAGCCACCTGTCAAGAAAAATATATATAATGATAATAAACTGGGTAGGGTAAGTTAAATTAGAATGTACCTCTATTCCTTCTGTAAAGCTTGAGGCATGCGCTCGCAGTTTCCTCTGTTGGGACCATATAGCTTTGGTACAGGTGGATCATGCCTATGCAAAATAATAGGAGGCACACTAGTGTAAGATTCTGGAAGGTTTAATTTCGATTTCTTCGCATTAGTATCATCCTGAATAGCGATAACAGCCCGTTGGACTCCATGGATGTTCTGACTTTGGTGCTGAAATAGGAATATTCCAGTTCCATGAAATGAGTCATGAGCACTAGTTGAACTGGGGCTGTGGTCAATATAATCTACTGCGACAGTTGTGAAAAGTCCGCCTTTAAGTTGAAGGGGGCAAACAACTTTTTCCTGCTCATAGTGATAACAAACTTTGTTACCCAGATCAATGGAGATGTTTAAAATACCCGGTCATACGATATGCACAGACCCAGTTTAAAAAGAGTGTCAACAAGTTTACGTTTCCGGGTATTTGTATGGATCATCACGCCTAAATAGATGGGCAGTGGTGTTTCTTGCTGTTGGATGTGCCTGACGTTATCCGTATCCTCCTTGGAACGCTTCGAGCTGTTGTAAAACAGAAGCTGAGATATATTTAAAGCTGACTGAGAAATTGATGAGGAACCTGATTGTGATTTGATGTTAGGCCCTTTCAGCACCATATTAACTAGTACTTTGAGTGAAAACGGCACAGATTGCCACTGACATTAGGTGTCAAATGAACCATTGGATTTACTTTTCATTGCATTCATATGTCGTCTAACTATCATGGCTGCCTTTGCAAGATGAACTGCATCACTATCAGAGTCATGTTCAGATGCTTTGCCCAGTGCAGCACCAACTTTTCATTGAAAACAAGAACAATTTCACGTCCTTGTATGTGAGCTTCCATATCTGGAAAATAACTTAATATCCTATTCTTGAGTTTGGTAGTGTGGACATGCCCTGACATTAATGTTCCAAGTTGTTCTAGTCTGTTGCTGTACAGATTTGTCAGATCAGACAGTTTGAAAATTGGTATGACAAGATCGTCGATTCGGGCCTCTTCAATAAAGGACACTAGTTCAGCAAATGCAACGCCGTGGTTAAGAGCATCTACATGAGATTCTGTGGTACAAGTTTTTGCTTCTCTTGTTCTATTGTATAGAGAAACTAGGCACTTGATATGATATTCAGCATCCAGAGCAACCATGTCTCCTGCACTCAGTTTAGCTAGTACAAATTTGTCCTGCAAATTTAGAAGCACAATGACGGACACGAACATCGAGATGAAGTGTAGACGCTCTGTGCAAAGACTCACCAGCTTGAGCCTCCGTACCACAGAAGAAACAGTCATGGGCGGTGGAATGTAACCGTTTCTTACTTGCACGGGTGAAAATGTTATCGACGTTTGAAGGCAAACTGTTTTCGGGTTCGACGGGGCACTTTCCTCTTCTCTGCCCTTTGAAGTTCTGTTTTGTTAAACTTCAGTCTGCATGAATCATGCCATTTCACTTTATGATGTTGGAAGCTTGATTCAATACCCTCACCTTTATCTAATCGAGATAAACTTATTGTTCTTGGCAAGCAATCGAGTTTTTCGAAAGCCTGAAGATTTTCAGCAGTGGTCTTATAACCGGCTCCTTTTTTGTCATGTTTTGAATCAGCAGGACAAGAGAGGCTTTCATATGTGTCTGCCTGACATATAACACATAAATTCCAGTCTATAGTGACATATTTTATTTCCGATATTCCTGGTTGCAAGGACCCTACTATATTGCAGGCTTTAGACATAGTCTTTCACTGGTCTAGTACTTAGATAGGATAAGGTAAACAAAGGACAACACGATATGGTTAAAGTAAAGTTGGAGATAGAATGTGTAACATTTAAGACCTTTGCTAGTGAGCAACAAAAAAATCTCCAAATATGGTCTATATACACATAAAAATGCTGGTAATTAAGTATTAAGTACGAATCTGAGAATAAAAGTTGTTTTAAGAGCACTGGCAAAGATAATCTTGATTCTTGAAAACGGCGATTTTTTTTTTGGTGTCAATTATTTTGACCCTCAAAATTTTTATGCATTAGAAAAATCAAAGATGCCCCTATATCCAAAAAGGTTTGGTATGATTTGGTCTTACTTTGTGCCAAGTTGCACGCTTTTATCATCAAAAGCACAATTTTCCACTAAGTGGCTGCACAATGGGATTAGCTGTGTAAGAGAAGGGGAGAACAATACTGCGTCCCAGCTCACCGGCGTACGTGTCGCCAGAGGACAGAGCGTCAGCCAGACCGCTGTAGAGATCACTCCTGATCGGCCTCTGGTTAAACTTTATGTAGTTCACTCTCTGCTGCACTATCTTAGCGTACATATCCACCAGGTACTGATGGAACAGTCTCCCGAACACGTGCAGGTAGCTCAGGCTGCTCCGGACCATCAGTCTGTAGGTGTAGTACTCCATCGGAGTGACGCAACCCTTTCCTCTGCTGTGAGGGAATTAAAGCCTCCAGCCATCCTCACCTAAGAGAAGCAGTGTAAACAGTGCACACTAATACATATGTCAATCAATCAGCAGTACTTACATCGAGGGAATAGGAGCACATAGTGCAGGGAATCGTGGGCGCGGTGGGTCTCGGTAATGCGCTGCAAGTCACCAACTCCGCGCGTGCAAGACAATGTCTCTGCTGGCTTCCAGCTCGTTATATCCGTCTCCAAGCATGATAACGGCGATCTCAGGTATAGTGGGGCGTTGTACCGACGGTGATCAGAGGAGCCGTCAAATTTAATCGTCATCCTCACGTCTGCACCTACATGCTCTCGCATAACGTCTATTCCCTGTCTGAAGAAGGAACATAGGGATTGACCTCATGCAGCATATCCTGTAGACACGGGAGCTCGGGTAGGGACGCCCCACCCTGATCCAGCTGGCGATACTCCGCTTCAGCCTCAGGGGTACCGTCATGGATGTATATCTGAGCAAATGCCGGGGCCTGTTCCTCTCTCGGCATGAGATGTCCAATGTAGTGGAGCTGAACAGGACAAATGGACCTGAGCTGGATGATCGGACTTACAAGGGACTAATGGACTTGAATGGGATTAATGGACTTGATAGGGATCAATTTAGTTCATGTTTTACACGAACTTTTCTTCATTTTAATTGATCTGTTATTACATTTCCAAGCTAAATTTTTCTTTGAGACAGTTCATTTAGTTTCAATTTGACAATATCAATTTTCTCTAATATAGAAAATTTCTTATTAGGGGAGTATTATAAGGACAGTGGTTATCATAGATAGGTACTTTTGCGAAACGTTCATGACTAATGGATATTCTTTAGTAGGGGAACATAATATGGACAGTTGTAATTATAGAGAGGTACCTTTGGACACTGTCAATGATTAATGTATATTTCTAAGTAGGGGAGGATAATATGCACATTTTGTTAATATATAGAATACTTTTGCTCCCATGTTTATGACTAATGTATATTTCTTAAGGGGGAAGCTAAATAAGCACAGTCGTTATTATAGAGATGTACTTTTGCTTGCCGAAAATGACTAATGTATATTTCTTAGTCGGCCAGCATTATAACCACAGTTGTCATTAGAGTGGGATACTTAAGTGCACGTTCAAACACAATGGATATTCGTAGTCGGGAAGCATAAAAAGCACAGTTGTTATTATAGAAAGGTACTTAAGCGAACCGTATAGGACAAATGTGTATTCTTAGTCTGGACATAATATTCACAGTTTCTAATTGTAGAGGTTCCTTTTGTGCGCCGTTTATTAGTAAAGCATATTTCTTAGTTAGACAGCATAGTAAGCACATTTGTTATTATAGAGAGGAAATTTTGTGCACATCCAAGACTAATGTATATTTCTAAGTTGGAGAGCATAATGAGAACAGTTGTTATTATAGAAAGTAGTTTAAACGCACCTTCTCATACAAATGTATATTCTTGGCAGGGAAGCATAATAAGTACAGTTGTTATTATAGAGAGGTTCTTTTGGGGACCGTTTATGACTGATATATATTTCCTAGTCGGGCATCCAAAAAGCACAATTGTTATTATTCAGCGGTACTAAAGCAAATAGTCTCAGACTAATGTGTATCCATAGTCATGAAGCATAATATGCACAGTTGTGATTATAAAGACTTACTTTTGGGCATCATTTATGGGGAAGCGCGGCAATTGATCTACTGACAACGTTTGCAATTGATCGAATTTCTAAGGTTTACAATTGTTCGACTTAGTGATAGACATAATATGTGATTTATTCTAACTTTGAGTAATATTTTTGAGAATATAATGATTTAATTAAGGAATTGAGAAAAGATAATGAATAAAAATTGGATAACAACAACAACAAAAATATTAGAATAAAAATTAAGTAAAATATTGAATCTTTGTTCTATATTGCACCTGCATATTGGACATTGTTCCAAGGATGCACTGCATTCCTCACAACATTCTGCATGCCTGCATGGAAGAAATAGGACTGTTATTATTCTCTGAAGTAAGCATACACAGCAATTAACCTGAATATCATCTTCAGGCTCTTCATCCGTCAAAGACTCATCTTGGAAATCTCCAAGGCTAATTGGGTTTGTAACTGGGTGAATAGAGCTAGCTATGGCACCCACATATCGAGTTGGACTATATTCTCCAGATACAAGCATTTCTTTGCATTGAGCACGAAACGAATCATTTTGGATGTCCTTCAACTTACGACTGCGAGTATATCAATAACTTTTCCTAGGCTCTCAATGTCTAAATCTGTGTCTTGTATCGTCTTATTGAGGATTTCAACAAAAAACCATACACGCGGGTGAGAGACCACGATGACTTTTTTTAATCTATAGTGGTAGTTCTCTGCTCCATTATTTGTGATATGTTGGCAGTTAAAGATAGATAATTCGTTCTTAGGAATGGAAATAATCCATTGTCGTCTTATATACTTCTTAAAGATTGCATATTGATTCTTATGAACTTCACTAAGAGGCAAATCTCTCACTTCCAGTTGATTGAATAAAAATATAATCTGATCCTCAGGAAGGAAAGGAAGAGTCACAAATGATCTAAATAGTTTTTTATAATCTGGATTAGTTTGATATAGAGTAGATAGACCTAAGTTTTGTATTTTCCGCCAAATACATTGAGTATAGTGAAAATGACATCCCCGTAGATGAATACCTTGGAACTGTCTCTTTACAGCATTTCTAGCCCCTTTCTCCCAATCAGACATTCCATGGCTAGGTTTTAGTTGTGGAACAAGTTCGTGTATTCTAGCGAGAACAGCTGTATAGATTTCCTCATGCTTGGCTGTAAGAAGACAATGGATAACCGGAAGTACTTGGCGTCCAAAGCGGGCGAAGATAGTCCACAATTGATAGAACTGGGATGGTACCGTATAAAATGTACCATCAAAATAGATGTGATCCACTTCAGGGAGAGAAATCTTCATCTTATCTGAGAAAAATATCACACCAGTGTCACCACCTACTTGTACTTCACCTTTATAGTATAAACCAAAATCAGATGATACAATAAGTTGACAAAACTCAGTAGCACCTTTAGGAATACGTGGTTCAATTTCTCTTCTTGCTCGATACATTGCACTCCCCAAATTTTTATAGGACACATGAACTGCAGAAGAATCATATCGAACAACATCTTTGAACACTTTAGATAACCTTTCACGTGAACATCTCGCAGCAGAAACACATTTAGATTTTAAAATTAAAACTTCAGTATGATAATCAGAAACTAGATGGTTATGGTGTTTTATGGGATCAATAGTATTGGATTCAGAGTTTAACTTTGCAGATCCTTTACACTTCACTTTCTGATGTAAAACACATCGGAGATACATTACCCCAGGTTTGGCTTTGTGTTGTGTGTATTTAAAACCATCTGGCGTAGTGAAAATTGTTCCCCTTCTATGTTTATAATTTCCGCATGCGTAGTCCATGTTGAGATTAGAGTGGAAATAAAGTAAGAGATAAGTACGTATTCGAATAAACAAATTGTAAAACGGACACTTATTTATACAATGAAACGTCTCTAGTATACATTTGTATAGTTTACAATTTATCGACAATTGTATTTTCGAACAATTGCAAACCTTAGAAAGTCGATCAATTGAAAACCTGTAGTCGATCAATTGCAAACCTTAGAAAGTCGATCAATTAAAAACCTGTAGTCGATCAATTGCAAACCTTAGAAAGTCGATCAATTGAAAACCTGAAGCCGATCAATTGCAAACCTTAGAAAGTCGATCAATTGAAAACCCTCAGAAGTCGATCAATTGCAAGCGCTCCGTTTATGGACCCATGCATATTTCTTTATAGGGCAGTATATTATGCACAGTGATTATTATATTGATGTAGTTTTGCGCACCGTCAAACACTAATGTATATTCTTAGCTTTTAGCATAATACGTACAGTTCTTATTATAGAGAGAAACTTTTGGGCACCTTTTATGACTAATCTATATATCTTAGTCGGGCATCCAAAAAGCACATTTGTTTTTATAGAGAGGTACTTTAGCAAATATTATCTGACTAATGTGTATTCTTAGTCATGAAGCATAATATGTTCAGTGGTTATTATAGAGATGTGCTTTTGCGCATCGTTTATGGACTAATGGATATTTCTTAGTAGCGCAACATAATAAGCCGAGTTATTATTATGAATGTTTTCAATTGCGCCCTTTTTATGACTAATATAAATTTCTTAGTCGGGAAGCATAATAAGCACAGATGTAATTATAGAGGAGTACTTTTGGGCACATCCATTACTAATGTATACTTCTTAAGTGGAAGCATAATATTTACAGTGGTTATTAGAGAAGTACCTTTGTGCAGCGTCATAGTTTTATATATATTCTTAGTCGTGGAGCAATATACGCACAGTTGTTATTATAGAGTTGTACTTTTGCGTACCGTTCATGAATAATGTATATTTCTTTGTTAGCGTAGCATAATAACCCCATTTTGTTTTTATAGAGAGGCAACTTTGTTAACCTTCCATGACTAATGTATATTTCTTAGTAGCGAGCATAATAAGCCCATTTTGTTACTATAGAGAGGCAACTTTGCGCACCGTTTATGAGTAATGTATATTTAATGAATTCGGGCTGCAGGATATCACAGTAGATATTATAGAGAGCTACATAAGCGCACCGTCTAACTTTAATGTAAAATCTTAGTCGGGCAGTATATTATGCACAGTTGTTATTATAGAGAGGCACTATTGGCCCCCGTCTGACACTAATGTATATTCTATGTCGGGGGTAATTTTATGGACAGTTAATATTTTAGAGAGGTTCTTAAGAGCATGGGTTCAGGCTACTGTGTACCCTTAGTAATGAAGCATAATATGCACAGGTGATATTATAGAGATGTACCTTTGTGCACCGTCATAGTTTAATATATATTCTTAGTCGGGGAGCATAATAAGCAAAGTTGTTAACATAGAGTTGTACGTTTGCTCACCGTTCATGAATAATGTAGATTTCTCAGTCGGGCAGCATAATAAGCACAGTTGATATTATAGAGAGCTACATAAGCGCATCGTTTAACTTTAATGTATAATCTTAGTCGGGCAGAATATTATGCACAGTTGTTATTATAGAGAGGTACTTTTGCGCAACATCAAACAATAATGTATATTCTTTGCTTGGAAGCATATTATGTACAATTGTAATTATAGAGGGGTACTTTTGGGCACCGTCTATGACTAATGTGTAGTTCTTTAGGGGGAAGCATAATATTCACAGTAGTTATTATAGAGAAGTACCTTTGCCCACCGTCATTCTTTAATATGTATTCTTAGTTGGAGCATAATATGGACATTTGTTAATATAGAGTTGTACTTTTGCGCACTGTTCATGACTAATGGATATTTCTTAGTCGGGAAGCATAATACGCACAATTGTAATTATTGAGAAGTACTTTTGGGCACCATCTATGACTAATGTGTACTTCTTGAGAGGGAAGCATAATATTCACAGTACTTATTATAGAGACAAGCTGCTCGTCCGAGACGCGCGTTCTTACAACTTGCACTCGGGCCTGCTGCCCTCCCTTGTATTAAGGAGTCAGGAAGTTTTAAATGGCCAGTTTCTATAGAAGGCCTCGACAAAGTTAATCAGAACACTCCAATTTATATATCAGCATGACAGGAAGCACATAAAAAGTCTTCAAAGAAATTTCTAGAAGATTCAAATGTATATTCTTGTCAGGAAAGTACAAAACGTCGCAAATCCGTCTGAAATTCGGACAAAAGGACATTAAACCACGTGGCACTCGTCAGATATAACGGGTCTAAATACCTTTGTTATATAATTATAATCCTGGTAAATAAGTCTAAAATCTGCCGCTATAAGTGTCTGGAAGTTAGAACTAAGCTCTAACGAAGATTGGATTTTTGCTTACGTCATCAAATTGTGCCGCATGACACATCCATATAAGGTAAACAAAATCATGGAATGTAAACTACAAGGTATGTAATCCAAATTTGTTGCCCAGTGAATTTGTATTGATTAATTGACTTCGTTACATGGTTAGAGCTAGTCGCAACGAGTTCGCATTCGTGAGATAATAAATTGCTCCGTCATCAAAAGTGGCGCACCCATATGACCATAAATGGTCAAATAAATTAAAATTTGCAGAAATGTGAATTTTCTTTTCTCAACTGTTTTGAGCCATTCTAATAAGTCTAAATCCAAATTTGCTATGCAATACGATTGAATTTGACGAACTTATAGCAGATAGTCCATTTTCTGCACCCTGCTGGCCCTGCAGGTGTGGATTTACGACATTTTGATCTATCCTTACAAGACTATACTTCAGACCGTCTAGAAATTTTTTTGATGACTTTTTATGTGCTTCCAGTCATGCTGATATAAAAATTGGAGTGTTATGATTAACTTTGTAGAGACGTTCTATAGAAACTGGCCATATTAAGCTTTGTGACTGCTTAATGGCAAATACCTTTTCAAATGTTATTCCTGTTGTATTTAGGTCCTGTGGAGTGTGACAGAAATTTTCGAAAATTATACATCCCTCTAATTACGTCACGTTTTTTGCCATTTTTGAATAATAAGTACGATCTGTGACATTCGTAATCCTTCTCCCCCCTCGAAAGCGTTACGTAGCGTTCGAAGGCCTCATACTCAGGTTAATTATATTACTGGAAATCATTTTGGAATTATAAAAGCTGTCCGCTAGCCTATGTACAAATGACCGTGTATAGAGTACCCTTTAGCAGATTCTACTTTACAGTATGTAGTGGCCCCCGAAGCAGCATATTTAACCTAACCGACCGCGCTACGCGTGTTCTCACTACAAATTCTCGATCCTTCGGCCCTCGTGTGAATTTACAACAATTTTGATTCCTTAATTAGAATAGACAAATATGTTATTTCAGAAAGAAATACTTTTAGACTAAATCATTTTAATATGTGCTCATGATCCTCGGAAAATTGATACATTAATTCATGCTGAAACTGTCATTGATACGAAATTATTCCTAACTAACAAATATATCTTTTTTCGGGTTTATGAGTAGCAAATCTGAAATCTAATTGATTAATTAATCAAAAGTTTGGAAATGAAGAGTTTATAAGGTGGAATGAAAGGTTTTAGTTTAACTTTTACTAAATGGACTATTTATGCGAATAATGGGACTATTGAAGTTTAACTTATAGGAAAATATTTATTTGTCAAATGTATTGACCCAGAATTATTTGTATTTATTTTTTCAGCCAATTAAATTGCAGTCTCAGTTAAGGGCTTTCTATAATGCATACTTAACAGCTGATAGTTTTGACACCTTTTGAGAGGGAAGACATCAATATTTTTCTTAGATATTAAAACATGTTCCTAGAAACATTATTTCCCAAACCTCTGCCAAATTTCAAGTCTGCAGCTCTTACCAGTTCCTCAATCAATTCCGAACAAAATAAACAAATCATTGTGATTTAATCTATATGATAAAATGGCTCGAAGTGATAGAGCTCTTCAACATTGTGTAATTGGTGCAGCACTACACCAAGTTTCTGGCCGCTGAACACTGGGTTACACTGTGTTGTAGATGACAATGTGTCATGAGCATAGATAGTGTCTACTCTCCACATATTAGGATTAGTGTGAGTAGCGTGATTACTAATACATCTATCTCCGATAGAGAACCCTATATAGCTAATATTACATCAGTACCATATTCATTTGGATAGCTTATGAGGTCTAAATAATTGTTCAAATCCTCCTCACAGCTATAATGTAACATTTTCATTACATTATAACAGTGTAGAGGGCTATTTCGAAATTGACGAATCAATTGAAATTTTAAGTGTTCATATATTGCCTCTGTACCAAAAACAATATCCGCTAAGGCTCGGTAACGACAATTACCATCTCCAATTACAGGGCATAATTCAAAATTGTGACCAAATAAATGTGATAGCCTTGCTTCAAGCGATGCGTAGTAATTTTTTAAAGTGCTAACAAATATAACCATTTCAATATTTCGGAAGGATAATATTGGTTGTATTTCCATATCAAGAGTCATTGCTATATGGTTACGCATGAGTATGGAAAATTGGTTAAAAGAACCTGTTTGAGATTCTATCAATTCAGTTTGTCGAACTTGAGAGAAAGCCAAACTTCCCTCTTTTTCAGTATTATCTGGAACAGAGTCTTGCTCAGAATCAGAAAATGCATTCTCGAATGACAAATCCATTGGGGAACAATATCCAGAGTTTTGGTAGGAGGGAGAAATGTTTCCCAGATGATAATGAAATACCTCCTAATAGACTACATTCCGTAGCGAAACTCCACCAGAGGCAGAGTAAGTTCCTCCACAAACCATTACTTTCAAGCCACCAGGTTTCTGTACTCTGCTAAGAGCAACATATAATTGTCCTTGACTAAATATAGCCACTGGAGGAGGTAAAAATATACCAACTGAATTAAGACTCTGGCCCTGACCTTTGTTAATAGTAATCCAAAATGCAGGACGAATTGGAAATAGTTTTCGCCTGAGAACAAACGGGAAGTGTGTCTCAGAAGGTATCATCAGTATGCGAGGTATGAACACACGTTTGCCACGATGTGTGCCAGTTGCAATTTCAGCATCAATAACATGGCTTGACATTTCAATAATTGTTAAGCGAGAGCCATTACACATCCCTTGAGTGGGATCTATACTACGCAAAAGTATTACTGAGGTGTATTTCTTAAGATAGAGGCGATGCGGAGGTAAGCTAGCAAGCGTAAGAAAATTTAAAAACTCAGTTGGATACATGGCAGCCTGATTTGAATCAACAGAATCCGCACTCAATAATGCTTTAGCCTCACTGGGTATTTTATTCATCACAAACTCATTGATTTGATCTGTTGTGTCGTTCTTAGGATACATAATTAAGCGGGAAGTGATATAATCACGATTTTGATAATTTTCCTCAATATCAGAGTAGATAGTTGTGGCCAAGTCTGCGAAAGTTTCACCACGTACTATAAATTTCTCATTTATTTGAACCATATTATCTTCGTTTTGAGGTTCAGTACCATCACCTACTCTTAGCAAAAAGTCTGAGAATTCGCTCACTTCAACAGAATCCTGAGATGATAATCGCTGAAGACGCATGTTGATCGTTAATTTCATCTCTTTAACACAACGCCAAAGTGGTGATTTATTATTACAGGCAGATACAACTTCTGATATACTTCCGTGCCTCATTATTGGTAGAATTTGACGAAAGTCACCTCCAAATACGATAACCTTTCCACTAAAAGGTTGGTCACACGAACAAAGGTCTCTCAAACTCCGATCTATACACTCAGCAGCATGTCTATGTATCATTGGGGCTTCATCCCATACTAATAACTTGGCAGATTGTATTAGTTTAGGCACTCTGTTTAGAATTGTAACACACGGATAACTCATTCACAGGAATTGGAATCTTTGGCCTAGAATGAACAGTCCTCCCGCCATGCAGCAGGAGAGCTGCTATCCAAGAAGAAGCCATCGCTAGTGCGATCTGACCCTGTGATCCGACATTAGCTAATATCGTGTTGTACAGAATCGTTTTGCCAGTACCTCCTGGTCCATCAGTAAAATGCTCTTTGTGCAATCATGGGATCTTTGATTGCCTTCATTATGCATTCAAATACGTCAGTTTGATCAGAGTTAAGCCCCGGAATATTTTCCTCAGCAACAGTTAATTGTTCAGTGACATTATAATCCATTTCATATCGAATGATGCTAGGTTGGTCATAGGGACTCTTGTCAAGAGACGGAAGTGGCATTCCAGGAAAATCTGATAGTGATTTACCCTGTTGTTCTAGTCGATACTGAATATCTATTAATGCCTTGTTAGTCAAGTGCTCGTTCAATTCGAGATTGGGAGCTAATACTCTAGCTTTAAATAAATAGTCCTCAGACAGGGAGACTTTATGCTTATTCCACAAAGCTAGTAGTTCAGATGGCTCGTTGAACAAAAGAAAAGTCACAAACAGCTGGCGTAGCTGTGCTGGTGCTTCACTTATGGCATCTGCTGTCAAGCAGTCATCAGATTCCTGATCATCCTCCAAAAGGCCTCGTCTACGGGCTGCTTCCTTAAAGGTATCACACACGGTGCCATCAGGGAGAGTGCGGATCTCCCGAAAACTGGTACTGCCCGTGACATGATTAAGAAGCATTCTAGAGAAATAATGGTCCCCGTACCTGGATGAGCTGAATAGACACGGCCTATCAAAGTGCCATGCCCTTTGATCCTCTCCACCCATTCACGATCAGTCTTATCCCACACAAATTTATCCGGATAATTTGTGTAAGTAAGATCCCTTGCACTCGCAAATTTTTGATTAGCAACAAACCACCTAGCTAGGGTAGTGTGTCTCTGCCTATGAGGACATCTTCTATAGAAGCAAACACTACAGGTTGCTGATCTTCCAGGTGCAAAGCTAGTCTCATCACATGTGGAAAATTTGCGTGGAGATAAAATGCAAAGGGACGATAGCAAGCTTCAGTAGCAGACACGTATCGAGCTTTTAGATAGTTTACAATTTCATCTACGTTCTTAGTCTTAATAATTTACTACTGTCGGCAGTGTGGAACTCTACAATGGCTCTATCATGACCCTTGTACACGTATTTGTATAAATATTTAACTGCACTAACTGTACTGCAAATCTCAACATTTATATGTGCATTGTATTTCAGAAGTAATTACGGATTGTAAGGAACAACCGAGCGATTGTCTAATTCAACACCATTTACTTTTACAGTTCGTTTGTTATCACGACGTTGGTATATAGGATAGCTATCGTTGCCTGTTGTAGTACATTCAGCAAAAGCTTTTGGATATTTTTTTGTGCATTTACCATCGCGCATGCAAGGAGCGTTTCTCCTTATAGAGCCACACGGACTATGCATCATACAACGCTTAACAATATAGTGAAGCCTGGGATTATGGATTGGGTCGGGATTTCCCGCACATACAATTTTGTCATAATCTGATGGTTCTCTAGGTTTATCGCTCTGACAGAAAATTACCAAAATGTGTGCATTGGGGATGCCCGTTTTTGGAATTCTATTGTATAAACATGCGCCAACGGTTTAACTAATACATGTTTGTTACAGATATCATTAAGTAATTCTTTCAATTTCATCTAAAACACTCTAACAATTAAATCAGGACGATCGATCGCTTTTTGGTTTCCTATAAGAGCAGAGGATATCTCCTCCCATTTAGGATTGCATGTAAATGTAAAGAATAAAGCTGGCTTACCATATTTCCTGACTATAGACATACTGTCCTGGTATAACTCAAACATTTGTCGAGGACTACCTGTGAAGGAAGAAGGCAATATCACTTTACGTCCCAAATCTCTGGGATTAGAATCGCCAGCAGAAATAGCATCAGCAAGGCCACTGTATAGATCTACTCTAATCTTTTGCTGATTGCACTTAATACAGTTCAGTCGCTGTTGCTCCACTTTAGCAAACATATCCACCAAGTACTGATGAAAGAGTCTGCCAAACATGTGTAGATAGCTCAAATCACTTCTCACCATCAGACGGGAAGAGTAATACTCCAATGCAGACACATCTCCTTTCTCTCTGCAGTGAGGGATTCTCAGGTGAAAGCCATTATCTCCTGAGGGGAACAAAAGTACATAATGCAAAGAATCATATGCGCAATTCCACTAGGTTATACGCTGTAAACCCCCTGTACGTGCATGTAGCACTATGTCTCTGCTGGCTACGCCTTCTGAATACCAGTCTCCGGGCATGATGACGGCTACCTCTGGGGCAGCAGGGGCGTTATAGCGTCTGGAATCTGCGACACCATCAGCTCGGATAATCATCCTAACGTCAGTTCCTCCTTTCGCTCTCATTAGAACTATTCCGTGCCTGAAGTACTGCACATAAGGATTGACCTCGTGCATTAGGACCTGCAGTGCTTTCAGTTCTGGCAGAGATGCCTCTCCCAGATGCCGCTGCCTGTTTTCTATCTCGCCCTCAGCTGTCCCATCATGGATGTAAATCTGGGCAAAGGAGGGAGCCTCTCCCTCTCTGGGTGTCTGCTGTCCGATGTAATGGTGCACAACCCCCTGGATACGGAAGGTGTACACTCCACGTCTCGCGCTAGCAAGTTCCTTGTCGAGTTTTACTCCCAGCGAAGCAAAGGATAGAGCTGAGTTGTAGGCTCTAATTTTATCTCTGAACTCACTCCCTCGTTTGTCAGAAGTAGTCAGCAGATGCTGAAGCATCTCAGGCGGTGAGACTAAATGGGGTAGAACCACCTTCCCCTGTCCACAACAGAGTGTGAACTTGTTGCATTACTTAGTGCTAGTGGTAAGCTTTTCGCTCTCCCATAACTTCGCACCACAAAGTGGACAAATAAATTCCATTGCACCAAAAGAATTTTGGTTGATTATACTATCGTTAAATTCAGATGCAGGAACGGATCGTGCTATATTGAGATAAATATAATTACTATTACCTTTAGTCAATCAGGATTGGTACTTTCTTTGATAATCTTGACGGGTAATTCGTCTTTCATTACACTCGTCCGCGAAATGAGCCTTATTATGATCTCGCTGGCGCTTGCGGCGGAAATTAGTTCTTCGCTTCTCTCAATTAAATAGTATGCTTTCTGATATTTAAGCTGTTGACCGAGGCGGGAAGCTCGTTCTTCACCGCAATGATTATCGTGCTATGCCAGTTGATACTCAAGCTGTTTCTCCAACATGGCCTGTTTAGCTTCTAATGTTTCATTACTCCTCGAAATTTCCATTCTCAACGCATCGTTTTTAGTAAAACGTGATTTGCTCTGAGGACCGCGTTTTGTAATTCGGGGCATTATGAAGGTTTTATTGATTAATTGATCAAAAGTTTGGAAATGAAGAGTTTATAAGGTGGAATGAAATGTGAATCTTGAAAGGTTTTAGTTTAACTAATTATGCGATAAATGGGACAATTAAAGTACTAACTTGTTGGGTAAAATTTATTGGTCAAATGTATTGACCCAGAATTATTTGTATTTATTTTTTTCTGCCAATTAAATTGCGATCTCAGTTAGGCTTACTATAATGCATAATTAACAGCTGATAGTTTTGTCACCTTTTGAAATGCAAGATATGAATATTTTTCTTAGATATTAGAAAATGATCCTAGAAACAATATTTCCCACCGCTCTGCCAAATTTGAAGTATGGAGCTCTTACCAGTTCCACAATCAATTCCGAACAAAACAAAAAACAAATCATTGTGATTTAATATATAAGATGCACCTTTGCCTACCGTCATTGTTTAATATATATTCTTGGACGGGGAGCATAATATGCACAGATGTTATCATAGAGTTGTACTTTTGCGCACCGTTCATGACTAATGTATATTTCTTAGTAGCGGAGCATAATATGCCCATTTAGTTATTATAGAGAGGCAACTTTGCGCCCTGGTATGAGAAATGATTATTTCTGATGTCGGGCTGCACATTATCAGATTAGTTATTGACGAGTTGTACGTTTGAACACCGGTCATGAATATTGCATATTTCTCAATCGGGCGGCATAATAAGCACAGTTGTTATCATAGAGAGCTACATAAGCGAATCGTCTAACTTTAATGTATGATCCTAATCGGGCATCCAAAACGCACAATTGTTATTATTGAGGGTAATTAAGCAAATAGTCGCAGACTAATGTGTATCCTTAAACATGAAGCATAATATGCACAGTGGTTATTAAAGAGATGTGCTTTTGCGCATCGTTTATGGACTAATGCATATTTCTTAGTAGCGCAACATAATAAGCAGAGTTGTTATTAAAGAGTTGAACTTTTGTCACCGTTCATGAATAATGTATATTTCTTTGTAGCGTAGAAGAATAACCCCATTTTGTTATTATAGAGAGGCAACTTTGTTACACGTTCTAGGTAAATGTATATTTCTTAGTAGCGGAGCATAATAAGACCATTTTGATATTATAGAGAGGCAACTTTGCGCCCCGTTTATGAGTAATGTATATTTCTGAATTCGGGCTGCTTAATATCACAGTAGTTATTTTAGAATTTTACGTTTGAGCACCGTTCATGAATAATGCATATTTCTCAGTCGGGCAGCATAATAAGCACAGTTGTTATTATAGAGAGCTACATATGCGCACCGAATAACTTTAATGTATAATCTTAGTCGCGCAGAATATTATTCACAGTTTTTATTATAGAGAGGTACTTTTGCGCACCATCAAACACTAATGTATATTCTTTGCTTGGAAGCATAATAAGTACAGTTGTTATTATAGAGAGGTACTTTTGGCCCCCGTCTGACACTAATGTATATTCTGAGTCGGGCAGAATATTAGGCACAGTTATTATTATAGAGAGGTACTTAATCGCATGGATCCCTTTTATGATGTTGTTAAAGATGTTATCCTTGTTTTTCCTCCTCCAAAAACCCTCAGCCAGATGTGTTATTCAGATGGATAAGATCCACGTTAAGTCTGATATCTCATATTAGGGTGAAAAATATTTGGTCCTAACTTATCCCCTGAAAATCCCACAAAAACTGTATTTGCTATCATGGTTTCTAGTTTACACAAAAAATGGTCCTGTATTTCGCGTTTGATACCTTGCGCATCTATATCTGCTGAATACCTTTCCTATAATTAAGTCTTGTATTTTGGATATCGAATCTTGCGGTTTGAAAGTACAGATTATTTCTACTTACAATTACCCTTTAAACGTGAACTTATTCAAGTTATTTTCTCCAACTAAACAGTTAGAGACTAGTGTACCACACCCATCTTATATTAAAAGAAAACCCTATGTTACTTTTGGCACATTTTTAAAAGTACTTTGTGCACATTTTTAAAAGTATTCGAAACAACTCGTTGACTCAAAAAGATATTCGGAAAACTTTTCACTTTCCCAACTTTAGAACATTAAGCTGGATTACTGTGGGTATCCTGTTCAAGTTTACTCTGCATCTTTTAGTGATGTGCGTCTCCTCTATAATTTATATAAAGAATCCTTAGTTAAGTTAGCTCTTAGCTGACTATCAAAGCTCGTTATCCTTCTGCTATTGAGCGCCAAAATGTGTAACTTGTTTTGAAAGTATCAACGAATTAACTGTTGCAGCTCTGAAGTTACAGAATGAACTCCGTAACCAAGAAGACCGAAACAATGCCACGACTTTGTTGAAATGCTTCTTCAAATTTGGAAACTTTTAAGCATAAATACCCGACTTAAAGGTAAAAGTTTGAATGATGATATCTCAAGACCTCTAACATACCAGGACGAACGATTTTCATTCTTAGCTTGTGTTGTTATTTGGTTAGAGACTTAGATGGCCTTGCCAGGATATGTAAGAGAGTTAAGTAAACAAACATTTACCAGTTTTAAACATGCTTGTACTGTATTGCCTCAGATAACCAAACATTTAACTGGATTTTGTGGATTTAACTATCTTTTGAAATCCTTTTTACAGACAGATCCATTGGACATCACTTTAGCCTATATCGTATGATGTCAGGTTTAAACTATCAAATCTCGCACTTGAAATCCTTGAAACTGAACGCCGCCTCTAGTTATCTAACATATTAAAGATTTTTGCTTCACAACAAGATTGTGGCTTATATTCAATTCAGACATTTATTGATTCATACTCATCCTTTGATACGAATAATGGCGATGAAATCGATGTCCAACTAGTCTGGGATGAAATTGATGATCTAACTTCCATTGAATGTAGTTTACGGACTCTTCAGTCATTAGCTTTTATTGCTGGTTATGCAGTACATAAATATATTTTAAAAACTCAGCCATGTCATGTTTGCATTGATCTTTTGACCATTGACAAAGACTTTATCTTTGATGAAGATTCACAACCCGAGTTCAGGCTTTTGCAATTAATTGACCGTGGTGGCCTAAAGTATCCATCTGAGTTTATCCTCGAATCTATAGTAACTTTATGGAAGACGTTAATTGCAATTGAAAGCAAAGAAAACTTGTTGGCGATATTGAGGGAAGGATCATCCACAAAAATTATTGTGAAAGTAACCTTGATATTCTTAGAAGAGACTGATGCGATTGCTAAATTGACTTGCATTTCTTGTGGTGTCTCTATTTTGACTATCCTAAAAAATCTTATTTACTAGCTAACAAGGTTAAAAATTATAACCCCGCTGTTGTATCTTTACTGAATAGAGAAAGCGAAAACTGAAGAAGTTCTCACATTAATGAAATACACCAGAAGGCAAGGCTACTCTTCTATTATTATTATTGTTAGTATTATTGTTATTTGATCCCACATTATTCTTTATGTATTCTTATCATTGTTGTTAAGTGAGCAATAAAGACTCAATAGAGAAAATATGTTAATTTACTAGAATTATTTATTATAACAGATCAATTTCTAAATGAAGTTGAAAACATTGAACTGTGTTTATCACTTTCTCATCGTACACTACTTCATCCATGGTACATTTGATGGTATGCCTTATATTAAGTAGGCTATGATTTAACTGATAAATTGCAGCTGGCTTCTATTTAATTGTAGCATTACTTTAAAATGGATTAAATTAAAATTAATTATTATAAAGAATTTGTTGACTTTACTCAACTCACCGTTGATAACATTGCTAAAATATATAACTAATAATATAATTTATTATCAATACTTAATGAATGAATAGCTTTAAACTCAAGATAGTTTATGATAGAAACAAACTTCAAATTTATCTACCGTTCCTTGTGACTCGGACCAATTAACAAATGGTTCTTCACACCTTCAGGCGTTGATGACTTTGCGAAAAAAAAATCCAAACTGCTGTCTGTGAGGACAGCATGTTCCTTTAGAGGCACTATCAAAAAAACACCATAGATATATAGTGCCACCAAAGGAACATTATTCGGCACAGGCTTCAATTTTGGATTTTTTCGTCTGCGGGGCGTTATAACTATTCTATAATGAGTTGGTCAGGATTATGTGCGATAATATTATTATAGATTAGTTCGTTTGTGCAGGGTTTATGAGTAAATACATTACTTACTTGGGCTGCATAATAAGCACTGTTATTATTATAGGTAATTTTCGCATCGATTATGTCAAATGTATATTACTTAGTTTGGAGCACAATGAGCACTCTTGAATATTATAGAGAGGTCTTTTGAGCACCAGTTAAGACTAATGTATATTACTTAGGTGGGAGCAAAATAATGACAGTTATTTTTCTAGAGAGGCACTATTGCGCACAGTTCATGACAATTGTATATTACTAAGGTGGGAGCATAATAATGAATGTTATTATTCTAGAGACGTACCTTTGGTTCACCGTTTATGACCAATGTATATTTCTTAGTCGGGGAACATGATAAGCACAGTTGTTATTATAGAGAGGTTCTTTTGCGCCCGTTTATGAGCAAATATACTAATTAGTTGGGAACAAAATAAGCACTGATGCATAGCCTACTATATAAACGCCATTTCACAGCTTTGTACCAGGGATAAGATAAAGGCGGTTTTATTTTTCTAACTGTAACCAATTAGCTGATTAATACTAGACTCTTTATATCAACTACACATATCAAAGTTTTATATATGGGTCATAGTTGTCCCCCAACATAAATTCAAGCTCAAGTATTATTATTACATGCAAAGTAGATAGTATAATTATGAATACTAAGCAAATATTTAGAGGAATCTCTCATTATTTTCTTTGGGGCAGGTAGTAGGAATAATAATACAATATGGTTCTTTGCCTTGCTTCTGTTAAGTTACAATTGGCTACTGTTGATAAAATTTAAAATAAGAAATTGATTTTCCTTCTGTAATAAGCAATCTATACACTCATCAACGAAGTCTTCGCACTTTTCACTATCGAGTTCCAGGAGGGGCAGTTGATTGAATCCGATTGAAAACATAATTGTAAACACTTTCCAAGGTGTAAACACCACATTTAGCACGTAATTGGAAGGGCCATTTTAAGCTGCCACGATTAAAAAGTCCAATCAAAAGGCAAAAGTTAAAATCCGGGTCTTCAATTTCCATTCAATTCCGTATACTTTCAGTGAGTACTGAACAACGATCGGGGTACAAATCTGAGATTTTAGACAATTTCCTTAATAAGAAAGGCAGCATATCCTCCGATAAAAGCTAGAGGTTTGTCTTGTGTATGAATTCAGGAAAAGAATTCAAAAGAGTGGCCACATCATTATGTGTGAAATCACAATTCTCAGGATGCTGCGATAAAGATCTGCTGATAAATTCCATAAACGAATCTTGATCTTTATGGACATAATCTTTCCTATTATACAACTTGAGAATATTAGACTGTTTAAGTGCCCTCTCATTTTCCAGGATTTGACGAACCAATACATTGTAGTTTTACATCTGTAATCTTGTTCCTTGAGACGAACTCCCTTCCAAGAGTGTTGATTAATCAATCAATGTCCATATTTATCGGTTTTCAAACATCCAGCTGATTGAGAAATTCGCATGGGTCCACGATTATTACACTCTAACTTGAAGAAACTTGTCAATAGTAATAATGTTTTGGACTGAAATGACAATATTTGATGTTTTATTGACAATATAAATGTGGTATCAAGGTGCCAAAAACAATCCTTGGAGATCTTAATGTCAGATGATTTAGAGACAGTGAATTTTCTCTGTTCTTCTTCGTACAAGTCAACAATCTGTTTTATTGCCTATATACAATAACATACAACATGTTAAAATACAAAACTTTTACATTTAGCACAACTTGACATACTTGGATCTGTAAATCATGCTCCTGTTGTCTCTATCAATCCGCTGATACTTGATAGTGCAGTGTGATTAAGACCATCAGGGCCACCAGGAAGGTATTTAGGTACTGCGCCTTACTTCAATGTAGCTTTTATTGGTCGTATCTTAGTTTGGCCATAAATGTCAAGATAAGTTTGTGTGTCAATGATATCATCAGGATCAAAGTGTTTAGCACAAACGAAAATGTTTTTCAGTATGTGAAGATCTAGAATATAATTACATAATTACGTATGATTAATTAAAGAGCATCCTTATATGTAGACGGTCTATATAAAAAGCCCAAACAAATAAGCCAAAAAATTGTCGACCGTCTATAAATTCTGTAGACCAAAAGCCCTGCCGTCTATGGGTATTACTAATGTATATGTAAGAAAACCTGGTCTAGAAATATACGGTCTACGTAGATATAAGTTATTTATTAATTAAAGTACCGTATTTATTCGAATAGTAGCCTCTATTCGAATAATCGCCTACCTCCAATAATCGCCCCCCTAAAGTAGCAAATAAAAATTTATTACTGCTACCCGGAGTAAACATTTACATCTAATATAACTCAAAATACGATTATCAAACGATTATCATAATTAAATTGTAATAAAATGTGATATTCTAGAAAATTGCTCAAAATTATTGGTCGAAAAATGGAGTAAAAACAATAATCGCCTAGGATACTATTCGAGTAAATACGGAATGTAAGTGATGTTAAACTTAATTAAGCTTAAAGGAAAAACTGGAAATTAATTAATTAAGCATGTCCAACTAGTAAAGCATACTCACCATCTCTATGCAGACGTTTCCACTTATGGACGATGTATTGCGGCCCAGAAGGAATGTGAAATACTGCAACACCACTATGGTGACTATAGTAACCAGTAGCACATCTGGGAGCAGAACAGAGTTGGGCATTAGTTCAGGATATAAATAAACAAGGAAGTAGCATTATAAAGGCAAAGTAAGATTGAATTAAAGAGAATTTGTAATTAGATTTAAAGACGAATCTCGTTAACTATTTTCTAAACCAGATGAGCATTTGTAGTTTTGAACAAAATTTATATATTTACATTATGGGTATATAAGAAAATCGCCTTCATCTTATCCCTGGTCCAGGCGCATTTGGCTCAGTGAAATGGCCTTATCTTTAGTAGGCTATGACTGATGTTATTATAGAGAGGTACTTTTGCGCACCGTTTATGACAAATTTATATTTCTTTACAGGGGAGCATAATAAGCACAGTTGTTATTATAGTGAGGTACTATTGCGCACCGTTTATTGGTATATATATTACTTATTTGGGAGCATAATCTGGACTGTGGTCATTATAGGGAAGTACTTTTGTGCACCGTTTCTGACAAATGTATAATTCTTTATCGGGGAGCATAATATGCATAGTTGTTATTATAGGGAGGTACTTTTGCGCACGTTTTATCAGTAAACTAGCGCGCTTCGCTTGCTAGGTCGCTTCGCGGCCGACACAAACACACCAACCGCTTCGCGCTTGGTGTGTGGTTTATATACTCCTAATATTCATTATAATGGGTAAATAGGCCTAAAAAAGTAGCAATGTGAAATTTAGTGATTACGTCATCATGCGATAATGAGTAAGCATATTGGCAATCTGGGGTGACCAACGTGTCCGCATCATTAATGTACATGTTCTATTAAATTTTCACATTTTTAACTCTTAAAGGGCGCGAATTATGTGCGATTAAGTGAATTTTCAGGATTCTCGAAATGTGACAATGACGTTATAACTTGTCGAGGTGTGAGAAATTTTCGAGTGAAAACCTCAAATTGTTGGCTTGTTTGCCAAAAGTTACTCCTAATGCCAAAAATCACATTTGGAAACCGTCCATCTTCTTCAATCAAATCGTAACATACAAACAAATATATAAACATATACCAACAGGTAAATTAGATATGCTATATTAGCATATATCATAGCCTACTCTATATATGGCCTCACAGTAACCTAGAAAATGTGGACCAAGGATGAAGGAGAAGATGGTAATATTTATCCAACCACAATATTTAATTTCAAAAATAATAATCATAATCAACCACATTAATTAGAAATATTCTTGAAATATATACAATTATTGATCAGATTTTATTCCAAACTCTTCTATTGACGTAAATCTCATCCTTTTAATTTCGCTTTGGTATTTTATTCATATTAGCTTCTATTCATGCCTAACTCGTGTTCTGTCCCCGGATGCAAGAGCAACTACAACCCAGATGACCATGTTCCCTGTGTTCAAGATGCCTCAAAATCCACCAACCCTGAATCATGCCTGGACATACGCTCTTCGTCGCGAGGATATCGGTGACCTGAAGGTGGTCTATGTATGTATCAACCATTTTCAGAAAGAAGACATAGACTACACTTTCCAAGTCCCAAGAGGAGATAGTACTTTTACTGAAGTACCGCGGGCAAAGCCAAAGCTGAAGGAAGGCGCTGTACCAAGTTTACTAACTCGCTGCCCAGCATATTACTTATCCAAACCTTACAAACGGAATCGCTTCTCATACGATGCAAAAGAGGAAGAATTGATGAACCAAACACTACAACTCAGCTTGAGATCCGAGAGTCAAGAGAAAGAGAAGTTTGTGGTAACTCTCCACAGGACTTGAAAGATAAGTTAACCTTGATTTATTTACCTTATAGTTGGTTGGTGTGGTTCCGTAATGAAAGCAACATAACGTTTGTACTCGCTAAAATGGCTGAAAAAATATCTCAGTAGATTTGTACCTTGAAATCAATGCTTATTTATCCACCTCAGCCTATTTTAATGGACAGAGTATATCCGTTTCCATTGTTTCAATTAGTGGCATCCGAGAAATTGAATCTGTTTTGCAAGAACTTGCTTTAAAATACAACTCTAGTTCTTATTGTGATTATCCCCTTAAGTTCGGTTGTGCATCCTTTGAAGATGTATGTCAATTATATAATTCAGAAAGAACAAGTTTATCCAAGTTAGCTCCTCATTTGACTATGGAGTCATGTTTTCCGTCTAGCATAGAGCGTCAAAATGTAAAACTGGTTTTGAAAGTCGTTAACGAATTAACAATATCTGCGCTAACTATCCAGAATATAGAAATAATACTCCTGAGTTTGTGGATACCCTTCTTACTGTTTGGAAATTATTCAACGTGAACACACCATATAAAGGAATACGTTTGAACGATAATTTCTCTAGACCTAGACCTTTGACTTTTTATGACGAGCGATTTCTATTTTTGACTCGTGTAGTTTTGGTTAGATGCTTGGCAAACTTTACTAGAAAAAATTGGCAAACTGAGTAAACAAACACACACCAGTTTTAGACATGCTTGTATTGCCTTACCACAAATTACCAATCATTTGACCCAATCTTGTGGCTTTACATATCTGTTGTCCTCCTTTCTACAGACGGATCCCTTGGAACACCATTTCGGTCTATATCGTATGATGTCGGGTTCTAATTATCACATCTATCTTCAAATCCTTGAACCGAGCGCCGACTTAAACTTTCTAGCATAATGAAACATATTTACTGACCAACAAGACACTTCCTTTCAATCTATTCAGTCATTTGTTAAGTCATTTTCTTCTCCGTATAGCGTATTCGACTACTGGTGAGTTCAATTTGGAGCCATTTCTTGATGAGATTAATGATCTATCAACAATTGATTGTGGTTCATAGTTGCTTCAATCATTAGCCTTTATTGCAGGCTATACTGTCCATCAGTACCTGAAACAAACAAAACCGTGTCATGTCTGTCTACATATGCTAATAGTTGATATAGAATTTCTCCTTGATTTAGACCTGGACTCTCAGTATAAACTTCTGCAGCTAATGGACCGTGGCGGACTTAAATATCCTTCTGAGCCAGTTTTAAAATCCATATTTGTTATATGGAAGACCTTTAGTGCCATCGAAAACAATAAAGAGCTGATGGCGAAGCTTGTAAGTGGACCTTCTAGAAAAATACTAGTTGACTCACGTTGGTGTATTTGGAAGATAGTGATAATCGTGATCCAAGTATTTGGAAGTCTACTTGTATTAGCTGTGGTGTGTTTAGTTGGAACATCTTATCGAAGCTCGTCTTTACTGCAGCGAATTGCTTTCTTGCAAACAATGTTAAGAATTATAACTCGCTGGTTCTTTCAAAAAGTATAGAAAGCGTAAATTTTTGAAATTCTCTTAATTATGTGTCTACTTATTTGTATTTACCAATGATTTGTATTACTCTGTTATTCTTATTTCTATTTCTATTATGTAGTTAAGTGTGTCGTGTGTCACTGCTAGAGCCAGAGAGAGAAAGGAGAAAGAGGCGAAAGGAAAGAAAGCAAATAATTGTGTATTATTTACTGTATATTAATATTAGAAATTGTACTGTTTGTGTTTATTATTACTATTAAATTATGAAAATCCGATCACCGTTCTCATTACAGCCAATACTAATCACGGGCTAGCACTGCTGAGTTATGTTTACGACCTAGAGACCCATAAAGAACTTAGTAGTTCAATATAGAAAACATTAACAAATTAAAATTTCCCATCTTCTTGTGCATCCCTGGTACATCTACTGTCAGGCAATATATAGAGTAGACTATGCATATATATTGTGTGTATTTTGCATGTAAGACTTGAAGTTACCCATGGTTAAATACCGTGAATAGGCTATAGTTACTTAGGCTGTGATGCTCCCCGACTAAGAAATATACATTTGTCACAAACGGTGCGCAAAGGTATCGCTCCATAATAACAACAGTCCAGATTATGTTCCCAACAAAGTAATATATTTACTAATATACGGTGCGCAAAAGTACCTCACTATAATAATAAATGAACATATTATGCTCCCCTATAAAGAAATATACATCTATATTATTAAATTTCGATTGTTGTGTGTGTGTGTGTGTGTGTGTGTGTGTGTGTGTGTGTGTGTGTGTGTGTGTGTGTGTGTGTGTGTGTGTGTGTGTGTGTGTGTTTGCTTGTCCGGATTGTAGTAAAGTGATGGGGGAATAGAAACCGCATTAATATATGAGATAGAAATTAACTGTCAAATGATATAATTGGTAAACAAATGATATAATAGGTAAACAATTATGCTGAACACGAATTTCGCATTTATAAATTTATAATATGAATATTTGTTGTTGTTGTTGACACAAATAAGTAAACAAATTAATGAAAAATTAATTGTAATTGAATTATTTACAATTATAATTGAACCCAACCCTGTATGATAGATACTATAGATAATTCGATTAATTAGAATGTAAAATAGTGGAGTTAACCAATGAGAATTTTCTACTTCAAACTACAGTAGATGTCGGATATAAGCACACCGGGTATAAGAACATATCGGATATAAGCACACTATGTTGGGAAACGGTTGCATAGACCCTGTATAATTTATGTCGGTTATAAGCACATCAAGTGCAGTTCCCGACGATGTGCTTATAACCGGCATCCACTGTATAAATTTAATTAATTAATTTTATAACAGATTTCGCATGCAGGAATTATTAACCAATGAGAATTAACTAATTATGTATGCAGAGAGCTTTATATAACTAGCTGTATAGTATAGCTGTAGAGCTCAATAATAAATTTTGTTCAAGAATGTCGAATGATAATTTTCTAAATAGTAAACTGCTCAAGACAGAAGCTGAGCGAAAGCGCTCAATGCGTGAGAATGAGTCTCCTGGCGAAAGAGCTCTCCGTCTTGAGAAGCAACAAGAGCGACAAACCTCTCGGAGACTGGCGCAGTCTGACGCAGAGACAGCTATGCGCTTGGAGTACAAGCGCGAACGCCAGGAGGAACTCAGACAAAGTGAGTCTGAGGCTAAATTAGCTGAGTGCTTGGAATACCAGCGCGAACACCAGGAGGTCCTCAAACAAAATGAGTCTGAGGCCGAATCAGCTGATCGCTTGGAGTACAAGCGCAAATACCAGGGGATCCTCAGACAAAGTGAGTCTGAGGCTCAGTCAGCTGATCGCTTGGAGTACAAGCGCAAACACCGGGAGGCGCTCAGACAAAGTGAGTCTGAGGCCGAATCAGCTGATCGCTTGGAGTACAAGCGAAAACACCAGGAGGTCCTCAGACAAAATGAGTCTGAGGCTCAGTCTGCTGATCGCCTGGAATACCAGCGCATTCACCAGGGGGCCCTCAGACAAAGTGAGTATGAAAATGAGCGAATTGTTCGTTTGAAGTCCCGGTCTCTGTTGTATGAGACGAGTAAGACTCTCCAATCTAAGAGGTACTTCAATTTAGCCAGATCACAAATCTCTTCTGAGGTTAGTGATGGTTTGGTTGATGAACATTCAAAAGGTAGTATGTCCTATAGTTGTTCAATTTGTGATGCTAAGTTTTGGGAGAGTGAAAAGCTTTCCACAAGTACGAAAGCATGTACAAAGTTTTCCCTCTGTTGCGGAGAGGGCAAGGTTGTTCTTTCCTCCTTAGATAAACTTCCTGAGTTGTTAGGCCATCTGCTCACAGCTGCTGATAGCAGAGGCAAGTACTTCAGGAGCCACATACGAGCATACAACTCAAGCCTTTCGTTTTGTTCCCTCGGAGCAAATATCGACAAAGAGCTTGCTAATGCTAGACGTGGTGTATATACCTTCCGTATTCAGGGCGTTGTACACCATTACATTGGAAGTTACTTCCAAATAGTGATGAGTGCGAGCCCAAGGAGGAGTGGACATCAGGCTGATCATCAGAGCTGATGGTTGCCCAGACCCACGCCGATACAATGCTCCTTCTGCTCCCGAAATTGCAGTGCTGCTCCCTGGTGGAGGTTACTCTGAGGGAGTGGAAAACAGGGATATTGTGCTGCATGCCCACAGCGGTGGTCTCAAAAGGATCACAGAAACACACTGTGCGTATGACTCGCTGCATTATGTCTTACTGTTTCCCCTAGGAAACGGTGGCTGGCAGCTTGGTATCCCTCATAGCAGAGGTAGACGCGATGTTACTGCACTGGAGTTCTATAGCTATCGCCTGATCAGGGCCGGATTAACAGAGGTGGAGGCCCTGGGGCAACCAGTGTTGTGGAGGCCCCTAACTCCTTCCACCAGAGTGGACCATGGGTCATGGGCAGGGTCGGCAGAAGAGGGGCGGTTGGGGCGGCCTGGGCCGCCCCACTTTTTCTGTGATTATTTGGTACTCTGAAATTTCGCGGGGCTGTTTTTTGACCCTGCAATCCTCACAATTATCATCATAATACAAGGCCGCCCCACCTCTCACGAACTTCCGCCGGCCCTGGTCATGGGTCATGGGACAGATGGGTCACTTAAATTGATGGTCATGGGTCACGGCTGTGACCCATGACCCATGATCCATTTGGAATTCCAGTTATAGAACGAATCAAATTTACCCAGAAACATTACAGGGTATTTCTTTGGTATTAGAAATCTACCAAAATTAATTGATTGACAAGCATCATACATTATACATATATTGTGTTACATAATGTTTGGATATTAAAAATAAATATTTAAAAAGGTCAATGGATAACACGTTGGGTCAATGGGTCACTCAATGGGTCATGGGTCACAAATGCGATGGGTCAGATGGGTCACCAATGTTGACCCATGATCCACTCTGCCTTCCACTACAATTGTCCAGTGAAAAATGAAGTACAACTTTGGTGGTGGAGGCCCTTTGGTGGTGGAGGCCCCGGGGCAGTTGCCCCGGTTGCCCATGGGTTAATCCGGCCCTGGCTAAGAGAACTAATTAATATAAAGAAATAATGACTAAAGTATTAATGAATTAATAACTAACTAATTACTGTACAATAAAAGTTCTAGAACATTCCCTATTTAAATACTAAAGTTACAGTACAAATTTATCTTATTAAATTTATTACGTAAACTCCAACGTGACTTGGGGTTAGGGATATAAATAGATTTGTCCATAGCCTACTATACATAAGGCCTATTCACTCACTAAGACCAGGGATAACAGGAAGGCGATTTTATTATTCACCCATAATAAAAATTATACAATTATAGACAACAATAACAACCATTTCCTGTTATACTATTACTTGTGTACCTACTTATACTAGGATTTTGGTTTTATTTCTCATTTTCCTTCTTCTCAGGGCATTTATTTCGTCTCTTCTACCTTTTGACTAATTTCCTTAGAATTATTTCTCAATTTACGTACTAGTATGCCAAATTCTTGTTCTGCACCCAGATGTCAAACTGGTTACTACAATGACCACAGTGGTATACCAGTCTTCCAGATGCCGTCTAACTGTCCAGACATTGAGCAGAAGTGGAGACTTTTTTGCACAGAGATGGTAAGTTATTTATTTACCAATATACAAATTCATTTCTATAAATTTGTAGATATTCCTCAGGGAAGTGGTACTCAATCTTTTATACTACGTACTCCTTTGTATAATCTGATGCCTTTATTTATTAACACAATACACAGCATTGAGTAATATATAACTATTACGTATAAACAGGGGTGGCGAGAGGGTGAGGCCTGTGCCCCACCTGAGTCGGGCACAGGCATAAATTAATGTTAGTGTGCCCCATCTAAGGTAGGATGCTAGCGCCGCCACTGCGTATATATAATACTTACTAGTTTATTACAGAAATCATATTCGCGTACATAGCCCCTAGAGAACCTCTGCGTACCCCAAGGCACGTATATCCCCGGTTGAGAACCACTGCCTATAGAGTTTGCATTTATAAAAATTGTTTAACTTCAGATGCTGACCAACTAAAAAAGGTTTACCTATGTGCCAAGCATTTCGATCCCCAGGACATAGTCAATACCCAAACATATTTAGACGTTGATGGCATGTATAAAACTCGAAGTATACAAGCTAGATTGAAGAAAGGAGCATTACCTAAATATCTTCTTAACTGTCCTACTTACTTTAATGATACTTCTATAAAACAACAGCGCCTTGATAGGGATAGAAGGGAATCTGAGCTGCAGATTCAGTATGTAGAGAAAAATAATTTCGTTTTTATGGCTAACTGAATTTAATTTCTGTTCTATTTATCTTTAGGCAATACATTTAAGTAGTGAGTGTTTTGAAGCGGAACAGAGAAAGTTTGCAATAGGAAGTTTTGATGAACTCATTATCAGATTATCTGATATACAAGTTCCCTCTGGATGGATTATTTGGCAACCTGATTCTAGTGCATTGAATTTTGTTAACCTTACATCCACTCATCCGATTATACTTCAAAATTATCTTGCAATTGACCATACTCTACAAGTCAGATGTTGCCACCATGGAACTCAAGTTGATCTTAATATTCCAATCATTAATGACATTCGTCAAATCAGTACTTTGATTGATCTACTGAGAAATTACAGTGTTGATCGAGTATTAATCGGTAAGTAAAAAATAATCATTTTGTAATTTGGTGGTTCATTAGAGCTAATTAAATGTCCTTTAGAGGTACAAAAGAGCATATCATCTGTAAAACAAGCAAATTACACTACTTGAAGATACAGTACACGAGCCAGGTAACTACTAATTATTAACTACACTTACTGCTTTGAATCTCACTTTTTACTAACTGACTTTAGGTACGCATAATTTTCCAGATCTGTTAACTCAATTGCACTTTATTTTGGGTCAACTGGAGAACTCGATAGTTAAAAAACCTAGGCGGCGCTATAACATGATTACAATGATTCTTTCACTTAAGTCTCATTTGTCATCCCATGCTTGCTATAAACAACTACGCAATATGGACTGTATCTCCTTGCCGCACGAGTCATCATTACGACGTTTATACTCTAGTTTTGGTCTCGACACAGAGTTTTTAACATTTTTAAAAGCTGAAACGAATGACTTCAATCAATTCGAACGTCATCTCTGTCTAAATATGGAAGAAATACATATTAAATGTAATATCACATATAAAGGTTAGTAGAATGCTCTATATATACATATACAGTATGTCATTATGTTAAATATCCGTTTATGGAACATACAAATGTATCCAAGACCTGTTTTAAACCAAACATCTCTTATTAGGCGGAAGGATCTATGGTTATGCCGAAGGTTCCCAATCTTTTGGTGGGATAGAACCTGCCAAGACTATTTTATGTTTTATGGTGTCAAGTTTATGTAAGAAATGGTCTTCTGTTGTACGTTTACTCCCGTTAGTTAATCCGAAAGCTTCTGATCTACTTCCTGTTACCGTGCAAGTTATTAAAGATGTCGAACAGTTTGGTCTTTTGGTTGATGTAATTGTCTCTGACAATTATCCCCTTAATGTCAACCTTTTCAAATTGCTTGGAAATAGCAAAGAAATTCTATCTCGTGTGCAACACCCAAACAATGACCAACGATCGCTCTACTTGATGTTCGGTTTTGTGCATATTATAAAGACCATTAGAAATAATTGGCTCAATCAAAAAGACTTTAACTGTACATACATTTTCCCACACTTTGAAGATATCTTGCACTCCAACTATCCAATGAGATTGTCGCAGGCAGCCTATCAGGTAATCTTTGACTATTTTTGTATTACTTATTACATTACAAATAACTCACTACATTATATACTTAGGATTTGAGGCTACAGTATAAATCTGAACAGCTGTCTGTTGCAAAACTTGCACCGATGCTAACTTACAAGGCTTGTTGGCCATCTATTCTAGAAAGACAGAATGTTAAACTAGCTCTACGAATCTTCAATTGTTCCAACGTCGCTGCTCTTAATATCCAGCAATCGAGTATGGACCAAATTAGCAGAACCCAGACCGGTAGCTTTATTGAAATAATTAGTCGCGTATGGAAATAATTTAACGTCAATACCCCTTGGAAAGGTATCCATCTCAGAGATCGAGATAGCTTGCCACTCAAGCAGAATGACCTCAGGTTCCAATTCTTATCTTCAGTAGTTTGTTGGCTGGATCAGTGGAAAGGATTAGGATTTCGAGAAGGTAAATTAACACCCCAAACTTTTACAAGCTTTCGACATTCGTGCATAACTCTTCCCAAACTTGTTGAATACCTGACAGAAGATATCGAGTTTAGTTACGTACTCAGTTCATTTGTGCAGAATGATCCTATTGAGCACCACTTTGGGTGGTACAGGCAAATGTCGGGCTCTAATTATAATCTATCAGTTTGTCAAGTGCTTGAGAATGAGAGAACGTTAAAATTATCCAATATACTAAAACTTTTCAATCGCAAAACTACAGTTCGGAAGGATAGAGCTTCTTTTATCGAATTTCTCAACACCTTCACATCTGAACAAGATGACATTTCCGATTGTGGAGAAGCTATTGACTTACAAATATATTCTTCGATCATTGGTAAGGAGTCTCCTGACCCATCTTTGGAAATACAACAAGCATTGGCATTTATCTCTGGTTACGCAGCCTTCTCTATGATGAAAAAGTTCATTAAAACCTTCGAATTATGTAATGAGTGTATCCTATTTTTAACTCAAGATAAATCTCTCGATATTGAAGAAATTCCACCTACTTTTAAACTGATTCAGCTGTCTGATCGTGGTGGATTAAAGTGGCAATCGAAAACTGTTTTAGGCGTAGTTATTACCCTTTGGAAATTATTTATCGAGATAGAACAGTCTCCTATTCTATTAAATAACTTTCTCACTTCCAATTCTCGCTCAATTTTAGTCCAACTCGCTCTCTTAAAACTTGAAAGCGAAGAAAATGATGAGGTTGCCTATGAGTGTTTCCAGTGTAATGCAACAGGTAGAGAAATGTTACATGGAGTGTTGGTGACTGCGAGCAACTGTTTTCTTAATAATAAAAAGCAAAGAATATCAATCTATCAGCTACCCATGCCCTTTCGAAAGACTCTGAAAGGAAAATTTTAAAACTTAGTTCAAAGTAATAATGTATTATTTGTGATACCCTCTATTCACTTATGTGGTGATTGTAACTCATTTAGTGTAAGTACACATGATATCAGTATCACTATATTAAATTAACACTTATGGAAAACTCGACTTCCTGTTATCCCTGGTTTTAATGAGTGAATAGGCCTTATGTATAGTAGGCTATGATTTGTCCCAACTTTCACTTTACTTTTCACTTTCTTAAGTTGAAGTAACTAATCATTGGTGCAAGAATAGTGTAGATTAAAAAAGACAAAACCAATAAAAAAATATAATTATTAGTTAGTAAGTTTAGTGAGGAGTAAGGCCGCATAGCGACCGTTAACTTGAGGTGCGTAGCAGCGATCTGTCGCAACGCGAGGGAGACCGAAGGGCTCGTTTGTCATAAACGGTGCGCCAAAGTACCTCTCTATAATAAAAACAGTCCAGATTATACTAACAACAAAGTAATATATTTCCTCCTAAACGGTTCGCAATAGTACCTCTCTTAATAATAACTGTGCTTATTTTGCTCACCGATAAAGAAACATACATTGGTCATAAACGGTATGCAAAAGTACCTCTCTATAATAACAACAGTCCAGATCTTGTTCTCAACTAAGTAATATATTTACTCATAAAAGGTGCGAAATTGTACCTCACTATAATAACACCTGTGCTTATTAGGCTCCCCTATAAAGAAATATAAATTTGTCATAAACGGTGCGCAAATTAGCTCTCCATAATAAAAACAGTCCAGATTATGTTAACAAGAAAGTAATATATCTACTCAAAAACGGTGCGCAAAAGTACTTCTCTATAATAACAAATGAGCTTATTATGCTCCCCGACTAAGAAATATACATTTGTCATAAATGGTGCGCAAAGTACCTCTCTATAATAACATCAGTGCTTATTATATTCCCAACTAAGTGATATACAGTCAGGTCTGCTTATTATGAACAAGATTTCGTCTGCTTAATATGAAGATTTTTTATTATGAACAAACCCTACGGTCCCGATTTAACAACTTACATAGGGTTTGTATTAAGTTGAGTTCGCTTATTATGAAGTCTCTCTATTATGAACACAATTTTTGGTCCCTTGAATGTTCATAATAAAAGAACCTGACTGTATTTACTAACAAACGGTGCGCGCAAAAGAACCTCTCTATAATAACAACTGTGCTTATTATGCTCCCCGATAAAGAAATATACAATAGTCATAGAAGGTACCCAAAAGTAGGTCTCTTGAATAATAACAGTCATTATTATGCTCCCACCTAAGTAATATACATTAGTCATGAACGGTGCGCAAAAAGAGCCTATCTAGAATAATAAGTTAATAACAGTCATTATTATGCTCCCACAAAAGTATTATACATTAGTCATAACTGGTGCTCAAAATACCTCTCTATAATAACAACTGTGCTTATTATGCTCCCCGATAAAGAATTATACATTAGTCAGAAACGATGCTCAAAAGTATCTGTCTATAATAACAACAGTCCAGATTATGTTCCCAATTAATCATAAAAGGTACGCAATAGTACCTCAATTTAATGACAACTGTGCATATTATGCTCCCGGATAAAGAAATATACATTTGTCAAAAACGGAACGCAAAAGTACCTCTCTATAATAAGAACAGTCCAGAATATATTACCAACAAAGTAATATATTTACTAATAAACGATGCGCAATAGTACCTCTCATTATAATAACAACTTTGCTTATTATGCTCCTCAATAAAGAAAGATACATTTGTCAGAAAAGGTGTGCAAAAGTACTTCACTATAATAACAACAGTCCATATTATATTTCCAACTAAATGATATATCTACTCATAAACGGTGCGCAAAAGTACATCTGTATAATAACAAGTCTTTATTATGCTCCTCGACTCAGAAATATACATTAGTCATAGACGGTGCCAAAAAGTACGTCTCTAGAATAATAACAGTCATTATTATGCTCCCACCTAAGTAATATACATTTCATCATGAACGGTTCCCAAAGTGCCTCTCTAGAATAATAACAGTCATTATTATGCTCCCACCTAAGTAATATACATTAGTCATAACTGGTGCTCAAAATACCTCTCTATAATAACAACAGTGCTTATTGTGCTCCCAACTAAGTAATATACAATTGTCATAATCGATGCGAAAATTACATCTATACTATTAAAACACAAACCTATGTGGGTGTATATATACATATATACTAGCGATCTTCGCTTGCTAGGTCGCTTCGCGGCAGAATACAACTACACACCAACCGCTTCGCGGTTAGTGTGTGGTTTATATACTCCTAATATTGATTATAAAGCGTAAATAGGCCTAAATAGTAAAGTTTAATAACAATGTGAAATTTTAATGAATACGTCATTATGCGATAATGAGTAAGCATAGTGGCGATTTTGTGTGACCACATGTCCGCATCTTTAATGCGCCTGTTCTATTATATTCAGATTTTTATCCTTAGAGGGCGAGTTATGCGCGATTAAGTGAATTTTCCATCTTCTCGAAATGTGACAATGACGTCATAACTTGTCAAGGTGTAAGAAACTTTGAGTGAAAACCTCAACTTATTGTCGGGTGCCAAAGGTCACCCCTATTGCCAAAAATCACATTTGGAAACCGTCCACTTTTTTCAATCAACTCGGAACATACAAACAAATAAATATATATACCCACACACCCACGCAGCCTTCTGTTTTAATATTTAAAAAAAAAGCAAAAATACCAAAAAATTTAGTTCTAGACCGATTTTAGTAATTAATTTTTCTGGATCTATATACTACATATATAGAAGTAGTGTTTAATGCAATAAACTGTAAATGAGTGTATTTTAGATCATAAATATTTTTTTAGTTTCTGATATTGATTAGCCTTAATAGTAGAGATATTTGTTTGTATGTTCCGAGTTGATTGAAGAAACTGGACGGTATCCAAATGTTATTTTTGGCATATTAGGGTACCTTACATCACCCGCCAACAAGTTGTGCTTTCCACTCAAAATATCTCACACCTCGACAATTTATGACGTCATTGTCACATTTCGAGAAACCTGAAAATTCACTTAATCGCACATAATTGCACCCTCTAAGAGTTAAAATTTAAAATTTGAATAGAACATGTACATTATGATGCGGACACGTTGGTGACACCAGATCACCAATATGCTTACTCATTATCGCATGATGACGTAATCACTAAAATTTCACATTGTTAAATTTGACTATTTAGGCCTATTCACGCTTTAAATCAATGTTCGAAGTGTATAATCCACACACCAACCGAAAAGCGGTTGGTGTGTGGTTGTGTTCTGCCGCGAAGCGACTGAGCAAGCGAAGCGCGCTAGTCTATATTAATAACAGTGCTTATAATGCAGCCCAAGTAAGTAATGTATTTACTCATAAACCCTGCACAAACTAACTAATCTATAATAATATTATTGCACATAATCCTGACTAACTCACTATAGCATCCTTATTTTCCGGCCGCAGAACAAGAAATCTAAAATAATAACAGTGCTCATAATGCTTCCAAGTAAAGTAATGTATATAATATTACTAATAAGCCCTGCTGAAAGGAACAAATATATAATAAAATTATTGAATATATTCATGACCAACTCACTATAGAATAGTTATTTCGCCCCGCAGACCAAAAAAATTGCAGCCTGTGCCGACGCATGTTCCTTTGGTGGCACTATATTTTTGTGGTTGTTTATTGATAGTGCCTCCAAAGGAACATGCATTCGGCACAGGCTGCAATTTTGGATTTTCTAACGCCCAAGGTGTGAAGAACCATTTGTCAATTGGTCGTTGTCACAAGGAACGGTAGATAAATTTGAAGTTTGTTTCTATCATAAACCATCTTGAGTCACATGCCATTCATTCATAATGTATTGATAATAAATTATATTATTAGTTATATATTTTAGCAATGTTATCCACGGTGAGTTGAGTAGAGTCAACAAATTCCTTATATTATTTTATTTTATTTAATCCATTGTATAGTAATACTACTATTAAATAGAAGCCAGCTGTAATTTATAAGTTAAATCAATATATTTATCGCAAGTTGAAACAATAGAATAAGATTTAACAAGTCAAATCAATATAATTATTACAAGTTGAAACAATAGAATTAGATTTTACAGTTTTACTGAAATTGAAGTGTGAGTAAACAAAGGAAATTTGCAACTCAATTGTGGCACAATCTAAGCCCAATTTGAAAATTTGTGCACTGTGAAAAGGTGTAGAATTTAATTCTCTATCCAAATATGTAAATATTATCTTAGTGCACCATAAATTAGTTCATGTTAAGAGCCATAATTAGCTTAAATAGGTGTCAAAATTATTTGATCAAAAACGTAACCCCAGGTGCAAATTAAACGGTCACTCCGAAGCTACATGCCAAGTTTCAGCCCTCTATGTAAAAAGATGTGCCCAGGGCACCGTCTACGGAGAAAGAATAAAAATCCAAAATTGCAGCTGTGCCGACGTATTTCCCTTTGGTGGCACTATCTATTGGTGTCTACCGTTTGGGTAATTGATAATGCCTCCAAGGAAAATACTGTCGGCACAGCTGCAATTTTGATTTATTTTCGCCATGCCATCATCACTATGAAGGTGTTAAACCATTTCAGAAAGTGAAATAATGAAAAGGATAACAACTATATAATTTATATTTTAATTTATACTTCGCTAGAATTAATTTGTACTTCAATAGAATTAGCTAAACTGAAATGATGCAGGTGGCGTCATGCAGGTAATGACTAAACCTCAATATGTGCAGTGAATTAAAGACTTCTTACTCTCGGGCAATTAAATTACAGCCTCGGTTAGGGCATTCAAATGCACACTAGCAATTGATAGAAAATCCTTTTATACTAATTGGATGCTAGCTGCTAATCCATACTGGGACAACCCTCGAATTTAATTGGCTAAGCCATAATTGGATCAAGAGAATCCTTATATAGAGCTGAGCTTTGTGGAGTTCAGATTTTTCCCATACTAAAAGCCCAGGTTTACTTTCTAAAGGTCAATTTCAAAGCTTGGAGAAAAACTGACCTTTCTCAGTGCCAGAATACACATAGTGAAAAACTGAACTCTACTAGAGCTGAGCTCTATATAAGTAATTTCTTGGATTAAATAGGTGTAAAAATTATTTGATAAGAAATCGTAACCCCATGTGCAAATTAGAAGGGCACTCCGCATCTACATGCCAAGCTTCAGCCCTCAATGTATAAAGGTGTGCCCAGGGCAACGTCTAGTGGGAAAATAAAATAAAAATATTAAAGGCTGTAAGATTAGAACTGGGCCACTATACTATAGTATAGTCTGCACAATAATAATAATAATAATAATAATATCGATAATAAAGGCAGTGATTTCAATACAGGGCCACTATACAATAGTATAGTAGGCACAGTAAAAATATAAAATAATAACAGTTCAAATAATTCTCTAAAAGTAATTCATTTAGAATAGTCATAACCTGTGCGCAATAGTGCCACTCTATAATAACAATTGAGCTTATTATGTACCCGACTAAGAAATATACATTTTTCATAAACGGAGCGAAAACTAACAACTCTATAATATCATCAGTGCTTATTATGTACCCGACTAAGAAATATACATTTTTCATAAACGGAGCGAAAACTAACAACTCTATAATAACATCAGTGCTTATTATGTTCCCGACTAAGAAATATATCTATACTATTAAAACACAAAACTGTATATCTGTGATGTGTAGGCCCTGATATTAAATTGATTTTAGTGAATATTACTGCAATAGACGTGGGTAACGGTGATAATTGTCTCTCTTATTACAAACTAACTGTATACGATTACAATACATACTATAAAATAACTATTATTCAGATTGTAACTTTTGTATTTTCCCCTTCGATCCACCGTGGAATTTTTCCAAGTTCCTTTTAGAGTTTAAATTGCGAATTTTATTCTTCAATAAACAATTGCTAGCGGCAGAGAGTATTTTGCTGAGATGAGAAAGGAATGGTGTTTGACAACTAGGGCATTCAAATCTCCAGAAATCAAAACTCTCAAATTCTATCCTCGAAATTGAGAGTTGGATTAGAACAGTTTTACTGGTACCAGTAACAAATTGTTTCATCAGGCAATTGTCCTGTTCAATTCTATAAAAGATCTTCCATAGAGTGTTGACTGCATTGATAACTTCATCAGAGGGATATTTAAGTCCTCCTCGGTCTGCTAAGTGAATTAGATTCAAGTATGACTCTTCACACTCCAGGGAAAAGCTTTCATCGTGCGTGAGTAAAGACACACAGTTATAACATATTGAAGTGGTGGAATTGGAAATAACTTTCTTCGAATATAATTTTGACTTGCAAATACTGTGTATAGCATATCCAGCAATGAAAGCCAAGGACTGGCGAGTAAGCGCTCAGGTCTGTTTGGAGAGTTTCAGAGATATCAGGTTCCACATCACACGAGAAAGTTTTAACAAATTCCTTTAGCGAAGTCTCAAATTTGCTGTTTTGAACTCGGTATAATTTTAAGATGTTTGAGAGTTTAATTCTACGTTCACTCTCAAGAATTTGGCAGATAGAAATGTTGTAATTACTACCGGACATTAACCTGTACACACCAAAATGTTTTTCAAGAGAATCCTTTTGTAGAAATCCTGTCAAAACGTAAGAAAATCCTCACTCATCGCTGGTTAAATAGTTAACAATTTTGGTATAACTTGACAAGTGTGAATTAAGCTAATAAAGGTCTGTGAGCTAAGCTTTCCTGTTCTACCGCTACAACTAAAGCACTTCCAATCCTGAAGCCAAGAAACCAACTTGGAAAAAAACACAAAACGGTCATCTTGAAGCTTGAATAAACTCACATTTAGTTGATAATCTTCTGTACAAATTACTACTACCTTAAGACCACACTTCTCGATGTCAATAGTAACTTGCTTTACCACTGGAAGTAAGTCAGATGCTTTTTGCATTACAACATGGAAGAAGTCTCACAATTTCTGACCACTTTGAATGGGCTTGTAACTTGAAAAAGCTAAGACAGTCTTAGCTGAATGAGATTCAAATGAACTGTTTTCTGGATGTGCTGAATCGGTTTGTATAAAAGAGGAGCAAAGGATTTTACCCCCCTTATAGGTATAATCAGACCTTACGTGAATTTCGTCTAACTGGAGAAGAACATGTTTCTTGAATTTGTTGAAGTCTTTGCATGCAACCTTCAGATAATCTATAAAACTTGTGTCTAAGCCAATATTTGAATATAGCCTTCGGAGAGTGGAAGGATGAGGAAGAGAGATACATTCTAGTGGTTGCAGATAACGGTAGCAACCCGAAGAGATTAATTGAGCCTTGAGAGATAGAACCAAAGTTAAGACATTATAACGACTGTTGTTCTTTGAAACCTTCAAATTTTCAAGTTGACACAAAATAAATTGTAGCCGATTGAAGATGCTTCCTTCTTGACAAGTTGTCAATTTCTCTATGGTAGATCTAACTGAACAGATAGCATTGTTTATACCAATCTCAATAGCATCTTGTTGATGTGTCTCAAGCTCTTGAGTTAACTGAGAAATTTGACGAATATCAGAAATGAGAGTGATTTGGGTTGGAATTTCATCTTCAATTACAAACACCTCACATGCAAAGTCTCATCAATACAAATCTGGTGAGACATGGTTAGTAGCGGTCCAGATTGTAACTTCTTAAAAATATGCAAGGTAGTTTGACTTGAGCGAATATACATCCATTTTTCAGATAAATTAAGTGTCGAAAACTTCAGCTGGATATCATCAATATCATTACAGAAAAGGTGTCGCTCTCCTTTTTAAGTTCTACACGACTCAACTCAAGAGCTTGATAAAAATGCCGGATATCAATTTCATCTCGGTCTAAACGTTCTTGGTGTTCAGAAGATCCTTGTAAGTAAGAAGGACAGTTAGGTAGATTGACGGGCTTGGCATTTTTCCGAAGACCAGGTTTTCTTGAAAATTTCTTCACTGTACCGTCACCCATGGGAATATAGAAGTAAAGTAACACATCATTATCACTGAAATGTTTCGCACAGGTGAAGGCTTTCACCAACTCCCATGCATCATCTCTATGGAGAAATCTTCGCCATTCCTCCTGCACTTCTTTTGACCAATGGTTCAACATTTCAAAAGTCGGAGTATAATTAGTGCCGTCGTAATTGGAGGAACAGTTGGCCACACTACATCTATTTGGCATATTGCTAAGAAAGACACACAAAAATATTAATTAATTGGAATTAGTAAGAAAATGTAAATAATATTATCATTGATACATGTAGACAGAATTACAATAGTTATTCTATATTATATTATCGCAATAAGATGAAATTTAAAAATTATGGTTTGTTTATAAAATAGACTTGAAGTAATCCATGGTGATGTAAGATTCTTACCGTGAATAGGCTGTAGTTACGTAGGCTGTGGGGAGCATAATAAACACAGTTGTTATTATAGAGAGGTACTTTTGCGCACCGTTTCTGACAAATGAATATTTCTTTATCTGGGAGCATAAGGATGCTGAACGCGAAATTCTATTAGGTAGTATATGGGTAGTTTCTACAGTTTTATTCAATTAATGTTAAATCACTATAAACGTAAGATCTATGACCCTAACTAAGATATTTAGTACTTTAGAGCATTTTTGAGAATTCTATTTTTGGCATGCTATAAGAAAATGTGTGCATTGGCTTCCCATTGACGTAATACAATAGAATCAAAACTTTTCGAGGAATTCCAGCAGAAACTGTTAGGGCGTAAGTTCTAAAAATTATACTGTATATTCATCATTACTAGGAATAAAAAATTGACCTTGACTGGAACTGTAGCGTACTTACTTTCCATTCTGGAATTATTTATGCCCTGTTTTGGCAAAAAAGGGTCAAATTTGGACAATTTTACCTTGAAACGAGTTAAATAAATAGGAAGAAATTGTTGGATCTCTACAATCAAGGTCAGATTTATTAGTTATATTGTATAGAAGGAGATCTGAAAGTTTTAACTAATTCCGCTCAATAACTTTTGACATAAAACCTCCCAAAGTCTAAAAATTCGTGTTTTGAGAAACAAGCGTTCAAAGTTTTTTTGATTATTCCCATTCACTATACATGCAAATCAATTGTTTTTCATCCTAGTAGGTCCTCATTTGAGTCGTTGAATGACTTGGATGTATCATGCAACGATCATGCGGCGTTAAACTCCCTTTTCAAGGCGTGCTGTTAAATTTCCCTGCCTCCCCCTCCCTACGGTCGGGATCTGGTTGGCATCGTCGTGGGTGGTCTAGGGGTAACTTCTGAGCCACAGTAGGTTTGGGGCTATAACTGCTACCTCCCTTCATCCAGGAGAAGGACTTGTTTTATCCGTCCACTCTATCAGTCGTTATTGGAGTGTCCGACTGTGCATGTCCTTCTTGCTAGAGCCTCAATTGCGTTTTCCAATAGTCTCAACGTGGCATTTATTTGATTGCTGTAGAATGTAAATCAGTTACAATATCTCCGTTTATGGACTTTGAACGAATGTTGCTTACACTTGAGAGCTGTCGTTTCAATAGAATACTGTGAGGAACTGATTAGGGGGATGTGCAACGTTTGCCATCAAATGTCTGGGTATTTTTGGAACCTGCGACAAGGAAGGAGTAGAGGAAGATTCGTGGAAGAAGATATTCGCTTGAGAAGAAAAAAGTAAAAGCTCGGAAGGGGAGTTGTTAGTCAAGTAGTGTGCTGTGAAGATAAAGGTGTCAAAGGATCGGGAAGACATGGGTAAAGAATCGGGGAAGACTGATGAACCTCGCTGTCGGGATGACAGGAGTGTTCTTCAAACTATGTGCAACTATCACAATGTGCCCACATTCGGTTGGGTTCCTGAGAACTGTCGGTTGCTGAATAATAAGCCGGTTAGGGTATGCTGGAAATGGTTCGAAAAACTAAAACCGGAAATTGTTCGAAAAACCAAAACCGGAAATTGTTCGAATTTTTTTGTGTTGTTGCACCATGGATATGAGAAAATCCCGGCTTGAATCCATGGTCCAACAATACAAAATGAAATTCGAACTATTTCCTTTTTTGTTCGAACTATTTCCTATTTTGAAAAAATCGAACCATTTCCGCATTACCCCGAAGACATATGCTAATAATCTAATGATCTACATATGAGGAGAAATATTTCACAATATTGTTGTAAAAGAAATATCTAGGTTTGAAGTCATGTGAAATTCCTATAATCCAGGAATTTATACTTATCAAACAAACTATTGCTCGAGTCCACGTATTTGATGATTACTAATAATAAATATGCTTTTTGAAAACCGCAAAAATGTTTATCTAATACAATGTTGTAAACAGTATTGCCGGAAGTATCAAGGTATGAGCAAGTGATGTAATCACTTGATTAGCTAATAGACAAAAAGATTGGATAAAAAGAATTGGTACGACTGGGGTTCGAACCCGGGCTGCGCCCTCGGCTGGCCAGTTCGCTACCCAAACGTCCACCACGGCTTAAAATATAGAATAATCTGGTTCTGATACTTGAATGCTATATATATATAAAGAAAACTTTATAAAAGTATAAAATATTGCAAAAAATCTCCATATTTGGTCATTTCTATAAAAATGACGTCACTGAATAGCCTCAGGGAAGGTCCTAGAAGTGTGATTTTTGGAAAATTACACTTCTAGGTAAATTATGCTATTGAACTACAACATAGCAGCATAAACTCGTTTCCATTGTTAACATTAAATTCATCACATTTTCGCGTTCAGCATCCTTAATAAGCACAGTTGTTATTATAGAGAGGTACTATTGCGCACAGGTTATTACTATTCTAAATGAATTATTTTGAGAGAATTATAAGAACTGTTATTATTTTAGATTTTTAGGTCTGCGGGGCGAAATTACTATTCTATAGTGAGTTGGTCAGGATTACAGTGGAACTCGGTTAAGACGTACCACCTTGGGAGACAAGAAAAAGTACGTACTGACCGAGGTTGGTCTTATCCGTAGGCATAATCCACAAGTCGAAATAATGACTTGACCAATGATGTGAATCGATGTATGGTATACAGGTATACAAGATACTAAACGATATGATTAAAGTATTTTAGTTGTCAACTACTCACTTAAACCAAATAATAACTGAGTTCTGCTGATAGTTTTCTAGAGTACGTGCTAACCGAATTAAAATACACTAGCGCGCTTCGCTTGCTAGGTCGTTTCGCAGCCGAACACAACCAAACACCAACCGCTTCGCGGTTGGTGTGTGGTTTATTCACTCCCATTATTGATTATACAGCGTAAATAGGCCTAAATAGTCAAATTTAACAATGTGAAATTTTAATGATTACGTCATCATGCGGTAATGAGTTAGCATAGTGGCGATCTGGTGTGACCAACATGTCCGCGTCATTAATGTACATGTTCTATTAAATTTTCAGATTTTTATCTCTTAGAGGGCGGGAATTATGTGCGATTAAGTGATTTTTCTGGGTTCTCGAAATGTGACAATGACGTCATAACTTGTCGAGGTGTGATAAATTTTGAGTGGAAACCTCAACTTGTTGTCTGGTGCCAAAGGGTACCCCTATATGCCAAAAATCACATTTGGAAACCGTCCACTTTCTTCAATCAACTCGGAACATACAAACAAATATATATATACACATATACACACACCCACCCTTGTGTTTTAATAGTATAGAATCTATAGATATATTATATTTACTTGGGATTAGAAATTGGTACGTCTTATCCGAGGTACGTCTTATCCCAGGACGTATTAACCGAATCATATATAATGGATCAGATAGGAGGAAAAATCGGTTATTAGAGAACAGTACGTAATATCCGAGAGTACGTCTTAAGCCGAATACGTACTAAGCGAGTTCCACTGTATATTCAATAATTTTATTATATATTTGTTCGTTTGAGCACGGCTTATGAGTAATATACATTACTTTTCTTGGAAGCATTATGAGCACTTTTATTATTTGAGATTTCTTGGTCTGCGGCCGGAAAATAAGGATTCTTTAGTGAGTTAGTGAGGATTATGTGGAATAAAATTATTATAGATTAGTTCGTTTGTGCAGGGTTTATGAGTAAATAGATTACCTACTTGGACTGCATTATAAGCACTGTTATTATTATAGATGTAATTTTCGCATCGATAATGACAAATGTATATTACTAAGTTGGGAGCACAATAAGCACTGTTGTTATTATAGAGAAGTACTTTTGCGCACCGTTTATGAGTAAATATATTACTTTTGGGAACATAATCTGTCTGTTGTAATTATAGAGAGGTAATTTTGCGCACCGTTTATGACAAATGTATATTTCTTTTGGGGAGCATAATAAGCACAGTTGTTATTATAGTGAGGTAATATTGCGCACCTTTTATGAGTATTTATATCACTTAGTTGGGACCATAATAAGCACTGATGTTATTATGGAGAGCTAGTTTTCGCACCGTTTATGACAAATCAGGGCCGTAGGAGCAGGTGCGGCAGGTGCGGCCATGGCCGCACCTGCCGCACCTGCACACACAAATATTCGAGAACACATTTGAGACATTGACAACTATAGGAGCAGCATTATGGTATTGATAAACACAACTGCTACAGGTGTGGCATAGGTGCTACTGCCACCGCCAAACTGTTCGGTACCATTATAATATATCGTATTTGTAAACATTATATTATTTAGCAAGTAGCAACTCTTGCTACACTTCAATAAAGACTGTATAAAATTTTATTAGAATTATGTAATTTTTTGCATTTCCCTTGTTGCGTAGCTTAAAAGATAGAGTAAAAGGGCGTATAAAGTACAAAAAGTCATGTCTGTTTATAATAAATATGGTGACGTTACTGGCCGCACCAATTAATGTTGGCGTGCTACGGGCCTGCAAATGTATATTTCTTTAAAGGGGAGCATAATAAGCACAGTTGTTATTATAGAGAGGTACAATTGCGCACCGTTTAGGAGTAAATATATTACTTTAGTTGGGAACTAAATCTGGACTGTTGTTATTATAGAGAGGTCCTTTGCGCACCGTTTTTGGCAAATGTATATTTCTTAGTCGGTGATCTAAATGTGCTCAGTTAAAATTATAGAGAGGTTCTTTTGCGAACCTTTTATGAGTAAATATGTTGCTTAGTTGAGAACAAGATCTGGACTGTTGTTATTATAGAGAGGTACTTTTGCGCACCGTTTATGACAAATGTATATTTCTTTGTCGGGGAGCATAATAAGCACAATTGTTATTATAGAGAGGTACTATTGCGCACCGTTTATGAGTAAATATAATACTTTGTTGTTAACATAATCTGGACTGTTGTTATTATAGAGGGTACTTTTTCGCACCGTTTCTGACCAATGTATATTTCTTTATCGGGGAGCAAAATAAGCACAGTTATTATTAAGAGAGGTACTATTGCGCACCGTTTAGGAGGAAATATATCACTTTGTTGTTGACATAATCTGGACAGTTTTTGTATCAGGGAGGTACCTTTGCGCACCGTTTATGACAAATGTGTATTTCTTAGTCTGGGAGCATAATAAGCACATTTGTTATTATAGAGAGGTACTATTGCGCACCGTTTATGAGTAAATATAATACTTTGTTGTTAACATAATCTGGACTGTTGTTATTATAGAGAGGCACTTTTGCGCACCGTTTATGACAAAAGTATATTTCTTTAAAGGGGAGCTTAATAAATAAAGTTGTAATTATAGTGGGGTACTTTTGCGCACCGTTTATGACAAATGTATATTTCTTAGTCGGGGAGCATAATTAAGACTGTTGTTATTATAGAGATGTACTTTTGGGCACCGTCTATGACTAATGTATATTTCTTATTTGGGGAGCATAATAAAGGCTGGTGTTATTATAGAGAGGTACTTTTGTGTACCGTTTATCTATACTATTAAAACACAAGGCTGGGTGTATAAACATTTGTTTGTATGTTCCGAGTTCATTCAAGAAAGTGGACGGTTTCCAAATTAGATTTTTGGCATATAGGGGTAACCTTTAACACCCGCCAACAAGTTGAGGTTTCCACTCAAAATTTCTCACACTCCGACAAGTTATGACGTCATTGTCACATTTAGAGGACTCTCAAATTTCACTTAACCGCATATATTTCCCGCCCTCTGAGAGATAAAAATCTGAAAATTTTATAGAACATGGACATTAGTGATGCGGACACGTTGTCACACCAGATTGTCAATATGCTTATCATTATCGCATCATGACGTAATCATTTAAACTTCACATTGTTAAATTTGACTATTTAGGCATATTTACGCTTTGTAATCAATATTAGGAGTATATAAACCACACACCAATCGCGAGCGGTTGGTGTGTGGTTTGTTCTGCCGCGAAGCGATCAGGCAAGCGAAGTGCGTTAGTTAGTAAATAAATTACTAGTTGGGAACATAATCTGGACTGTTGTTTTTATGGAGAGGTACCTTTGCGCACCGTTTATGACAAATGTATATTTCTTTATCGGGGAGCATAATGTGCACAGTTGTTATTATAGAGAGGTACTTTTGCGCACCGTTTATAAGTAAATATATTACTTAGGTGGGAACATAATAATGACTGATGTTATTATAGAGAGTTACTTTGCGCACCGTTTATGACAAATGTATATTTCTTAGTTGGGGAGCATAATAAGCACAATTGTCATTATAGAGAGGTACTATTGCGCACAGGTTATGACAATTCTAAATGAATCAGTTTGAGAGAATTATAAGAACTGTTATCATTTTAGATTTTTTGGTCTGCGGGGCCAAATAACTATTCTATAGTGCTTTGGTCAGGATTATCTATACTATTAAAACCATAGACTCCTTTAGATAAGGAATGGAACGTCGTGATCTCGGGGTTTTTAACTTGAGGCTGAGGGCTCCAATTTTAAAAATTGAAAAAGCGTTATATTTCACGTTTCCAAATGTATTTTTGGCATATAGGGGTAACTTTTGGCACCCGTCAACAATTTGAGGTTTTCACTCAAAATTTCTCACACTTCGACAATTTATGACGCCATTGTCACATTTCGAGAACCCTGAAAATTAACTTAATCGCACATAATTCGCGCCCTCTAAGAGATAAAAATCTGAAAATTTAATGGAACATGGACATTAATGATGCGGATACGTTGGTCTCACCAGATTGCCAATATGCTTACTCATTATCGCATGATGACGTAATCACTAAATTTCTACATTGTTAAATTCCACTATTTTAGGCCTATTTATGCTTTATAATCAATATTAGGAGTATATAAACCACACACCAACCGCGAATCGGCTTGTGTGTGGTTGTGTTCTACCGCGAAGCGACCTAGCAAGCTTACCGCGCTAGTTTTTCTATAATATTCTTATAAATTTGTTTGTTTGAGCAGGGCTTATGGGTAATCGACATACCGTGACCTTCGTTATATAAGGCCTTACTACTACTCAGAACCATGGATTACTTTAAGGCCATTGATTATTAGCTAACATATCTTTATCTCAAATGCTAGTAATGACATACCTGAGAAATGCATTATTATTATTTAGGAAGTTAGGAACATTATATCAGGATATACATAACACACTTTAGAATTGTGATATACACCATTTGATTAGATAATGAGATAACTGAGATTATTTCCATATGAAGAATTAAGTGCTAATAATCTCATTATCTCAAAGTTTATTGAAGTTAGGCCTAGAAAATGTATTATCAATGAATAGGAAGTTTCCAATTGCGGATAAATCAGTACTAGCATAAATAACATAAAATAGATATTTTTTATGGCTCATTTTAAGAAATATTCATTTCCCAAAAAAACGAGGAATGTGTCAACATTTCATTTACAATTTAGATATATTTCATTCAACTGGTTATGGACATCCTCATCTTCCAATTTTGAAAATTTATAACGCGTTTAACTATGTTAAAAGCAGGCTATAAAAATTCGATAATTCCCACGAAAAATAGCGATTACGTAAACAAATGGTGGACCGGTGGGATATCACAATTCTAAAGGGTGTTATGTATGCCTTGATATAATGTTCCTAAGTTCCTATATAATTAAATTGCATTTCTCAGGTCTCTCATTATTAGCTATTGAGTTAAATATATGTTATCTAATAATCAATGGCCTTTAAGGTTAAATTACCCCACGGGAATGAAATCTCTTGTATTAATCTGTAATTGTTAGAAATAGATCAAGGTACGATACAAAGCAATAAACAAAAAAGAAAATGTCTCAATATATTATACTTTTTATTTTTTGTCGGTTTCAATATTTGGATAATACAAATCTCCCATAGGGCGATTTCAAAAAGTGGTGGTCGATATTATAGTGTAATTTGGCAATGCGGCCATCAATGTTTGTTATCAGAATCAATATTGAAAGATTATAAGCGTACGGAGTTGGTAGTCGGTTTACATTTTTGAATTATGACTCTGAAATTATTTTTCAAACATTTTATCAAATATCTCATAAAAAACATGACCTTTTTAATGATTTCTTTAGTTCAAAAGGTCGCAACTTTTTTTATTTAGGTCAAATCAAAATTCTAAACCAGTCACCTACAGCATATAACGATGATCTATGTGATATATCGCACATAATATGTCTTTAGCTAATAATGATCTTGAGATCGACACACTTATCAGGTGGAGTCTGAAGAAATCCCCCTATGGGACTTTTGTATTACCATAAAACTGCACGCCCCATAAAATCGAATTTATTCAAAATAATTCGATTTCGTTTTCAGTTTCGATATAGCTATAATGTCTTCTATTATATATGTGAAAATTAAACATCTTACTTCAAAACGAAATTTATGTGTTTTTTTACATGAATCTGCCGTAATTTAACCTTAAGTAATCCATGGTCCAGCAAAATTAACTCAGTAGTAAGGCCTTATATAACGAAGGTCACGACATAACTTACTTGGAAGCATTATAAGCACTGTTATTATTTTAGATTTCTTGGTCTGCGGGGCGAAATAACTATTCTATAGTGAGTTCGTCGGGATATATTCAATAATATTATTAGAAATTTGTTTGTTTGTGCAGGCTTATAGTCCAGCAATATGGTGCAGGAAATGGTCGAATTGTGCATTTTCGAGATAAAAGTACCAAATTTTGCACAATTGTAGTATTATAGATTCTGATCAACTTCAGCTATGGCACATAGCAGAATTTTTGGAAGAACAAATTTTTCAGGGTGTCAAAAATGGGTGCGCAAACGAAATCGCCGGCAGTATAAATACAGTATATCTCATTCAAATGCATCCTTAACGACTTCATATTATAAGATTCGTGCTCAGCACTTAATTTCCAGCATTTTGATAGGTATATTGACTATATTTGGTGAGAATATTTTTTGGTTTTCCATAGTAACGATAAGAATGTGATAACATTCCGATCTCCCAATTTGGAGTAACCAAATCGAGTGACCCCTTGTTCTTCTTGGGTATGCGTACTGAGTGCGAATATACTATTATGAACACTCTAAATATTAATTTCGATCCAAAAGTATGCATTTTCATATCCTGCTAATTTGATTCGCCATTTTAATACCTATGATCCCTCAATATTTTGTCCCAAAATTAGTGAACCATTTCAGTAATTGTATTTATGCAACTAGGGCGGACTGAGACAGTGCCAAGGAGACTCTTGGTAGGGCCGTTTTGTTCGTGAGCTGGCCATAAGCATGCTATAGGGAGGGATCTGCCAGCTTACTTCCATATGTGGGTTTGCGTCACCCTGCAAATATTTAAATGTGGTTTTAAATAGTTACCATTTTAGTTATTGGACTGTTATAATTAATCACAATTATGACTAGTTTTTATGTTGTTGTAACGCCATCAGATATTAGTGTTAAAACTGATTCAGCCGCTTCTCACTTTTTATCAAACAAATGTATTAGTGGGATATCTCGCTCTTTCTGGCTGCATGGGACGATAAATTTATATTATTAAAATTCGATTGTTGTGCTTTTTCTTTTTTGCTTGTTTGTTTGTTTGTTTTCCCGATTATATTAGAGTGATAGGTCGTTATAGAACGGATTTATTATTGAGATAGAGACTAACTTCCAAATTCCAATGTTATGAGAAGTAATCATGTATACTAAGTCCGATTTTCGTATTTACAAATTCCATTTTGAATCATAGCTGAACAACCAACCTCAGAACAACTATGAGAGATGATAGACTTGCGGACTTTGTGCGATTCATAGACAAAGGGCCATCGCTTGAATTGGAGGAAGTTCTGTATAAAAACTAGAATTGAATCCAGAGAATTTCGAATTTTATCACTTCAATATATTACAAGTACAGTAGTGAAAAGTGTTTTCACTACTGTATTAATATAATGCTTAGACACCATTGGCTTAATAGTAATTAAATGGAGGGAAGCCAAATTGGGTCAGGGGTATGGCCAGAGTATCTCAAGGGGCAAGGGTGTAGATCTGGGGAGCTAGGGGTCTTAAGTCCTCCCAGATTTTATATAAACAACATGTAAACTATATACTCGTACTATTTATATCACTCTGCATGCGGTGTTAGCCCCATCTACAGCCCTGAAAGGGTGCTATGTTCCTAGCTAGCCTCCCCTTGGGTGCCCTTTTTGATGCAAGTTTTATTGTCTAATTAGTGTAAATGGGTCAATGTAGTTCGAATTATTGTGTGGACTGGAGTAAATGCGTTTCATACCATATAGTAGATACTTAATAAAAACATAAAGGTCCATTTGATTCAAGAACAAAAGATGCATATGTTACAACATCCAATATTTTGACGATATTGTGAGTAAAATGAGTGAAAATAGTAATGAAATGTTAGTTGGGATTGAAAGAGCTAATCATTTACCTAGTAGCAGGATCGGAATCGCCTCTCTTAAGGGTGGTCCCATTAAATGACTAGGGGGAGGGGGGGGGCGGTTAACAAATCACTATTACACAAGGCAGGCCTGTAGCCAGAAAGTAGTAGTGGGTGAGGCTATTAGGATTGCAGGGGAGCTGAGTATAATAATTTAATATGAAGACCCTGGGACAGAGTGCATTTAGGATTTGTTATAAAGGGGATTGTGGTTTCTAAACATCGCATCGCCAACTTGGGGTCTGGGTGAGCAGTTAGCTCCCCAGTTGGATCCTTTGCGAAGCCCTTGAAAGCCAGATACAATGCTACAAGTACTATTCACCCAAATTTCATTACCTACGTACAACAAGTGCGATACTAGATTATTCGAGGGTATTAATACAAAATGTGAGCATGAGGAAATTGAAACTCCAAATAGTATACAATTCAATAACAAATCCAAATGTCAAATATATCACAAAAGTTAACATAGCCGGCCTAACACAAGGACGAATACATGGGGGAGCGTGGGCATTGCACTATGGAACTATGGGCGGTCCAAGCCTGCCTAGAAGTATTACAAGTACAAATACATGTTCTTGCGGCTTTTTCTGTGATCAAAGTACAGAAGTGCTCCTTCAAGCAACTACTACTTTTGATCTTGGATAAATCTTGGCTTTGAGCAGGAATATGATAAATGCATACTTTTGGCATAACAATTAATATTTAGAGTGTTTCTAATATTCTAATCGCACTCAGTAGGCATACCCAAAAGAACAAGAGGTCAAGAGATATGGTTACTCCAAATTGGGAGATCGGAATGTTATCACATTCTTACCGTTGCTATGGAAAACCAAAAAATATTCTCACCAAATATAGTCAATATACCTATCAAAATGCTGGAAATTAAGTGCTAAGCACGAATCTGACAATATAAAGTCGTTAAGAATGCATTTGAATGATATATCCTGTATTTATACTGCCGGCGATTTCGTTTGGGCACCAATTTTTGACCCCCTGAAAAATTTGTTCTTCCAAAAATTCTGCTATGTGCCATAGCTAAAGTTGATCAGAACCTATAATACTACAATTGTGCAAAATTTGGTACTTTTATCTCGAAAATGCACAATGTTGCACCATTTTGCTGGACTATTATGAGTTAATACATTACTTACTTGGGCTGCATTATAAGCACTGTTATTATTACTGTCCCGACTATAGTATAGTATAGTATAGTATAGTGGCCCAGTTCTAATCTTACTGCCTTTATTTTATTTATTTATTTTTATTCCCCGTAGACGGTGCCCTGGCCACACCTTTATACATTTAGGGCTGAAACTTGGCATGTAGGTTCGGAGTTAACGTATAATTTGCACCTGGGGTTACGATTTTTGATTAACAAAATTTTGGACACACTTTTAACACCTTCCAAAATTTATCTGGTCCATAACTCAAAAAATGTTTACTAAAACTCCGAATTTTATTTCACATTTGGATTCACCATAAAATTCTGCGTCTGATGGGAGAAGAAACTTTTCAATAAAGGGTTTAATTTCTGCCATAAATGGGGGTTGAAATTTCTTTGTTTACTGACACTTCAATTTCTGTAAAACTGTGAAATCTAATTCCATTGATTCAACTTGCGATAATTATATTGATTTAACTTATAAATTCCAGCTGGCTTCTATTTAATTGTAGCATTACTATACAATGAATTGAAACAAATTAAATTAGATAAGGAATTTGTTGACTTAATTCAACTAAACCGTGGATAACATTGCTAAAATAACTAACTAATAATATAATTTATTATCAATACATAATGAATGAATGGCATTAAACTCAATATGGTTTATGATAGAAACAAACTTCAAATTTATCTACCGTTACTTGTGACTCGGACCACTTAACAAATGGTTCTTGACACCTTGAGGCGTTGATGACTTGGCGAAAAAAAAATCCAAAATTGCAGCCTGTGCCGACAGCATGTTCCTTTGGCGGCACTACCAATAATTATAGATATAATTTTCGCATCGATTATGACAAATGTATATTACTTAGTGGGGTGCACAATAGGCACTGTTGTTATTATATGAGAGGTATTTTGAGCACCAGTTATGACTAATGTATATCAGTTAGTTGGGAACAAAATATGGACTGTTGTTATTATAGAGAGGTTCTTATGCCCACCGCTTATGACTAATATATATTCTTAGTCGAGGAGCATAATAATGACTGTTATTATTCTAGAGACGTACTTTGGGCACCTTCTATGACTAATGTATATTACTTAGTCGGGGAGCAAAATAAAGACTGATGTTATTATACAGAGGTACTTTTGCGCACCGTTTATTAGAAAATATATTACTTAATTGGGAACATAATCTGGACCGTTGTTATTATAAAGGGGTACTTTTGCGCACCAATTCTGACAAATGCATATTTCTTTATCGGGGAGCATTAAAAAATCCAAAATTGCAGCCTGTGCCGACGCATGTCCCTTTGGTGGCACTATATTTTAGTGGTTTATTGATAGTGCCTCCAAAGGAACATGCTGTCGGAACAGGCTGCAATTTTGGATTTTTTCGCCATGTCATCATCACTAAGGTTTTCAAATATTTCAGATAGGTGTTTCAGAATGCATCGACCCTTAGAGTGGTGTAAGTTTCCATTTAGTTCACTTAATTTTAGAGATATTCAAGTTTGAGTAGATTATAATAGGTGATGACTCAGCATTTTTTATGTGCGTCTTGGTGATCACCCAACACCAACCAACTCATTCGAATTATATAATTCACAAAATTGTAAAACACATTTTTTAACGATGTCATCATCACCTTAAGGTGTCAAGACCCACTTGTATAGGTGGTACGTGGCATAAGGACTAATTGATAAATTGAAAGTTTGTTTCTATCTTATGTCAATTCTGAGATTAATGAAATTTAGCAAACTAGAATAAATAATTATTCAAATTATTAATAATTTAACACGATTATTATGTACAGGAAATTAAATTAAGTTCAATTATTTGCAATAATTATAAATTTAAAATGAATTTACTATAATACTTGAATTCAGCTCACTCGATAACCCCAATAGACTAATTGAAACACTTCCAGTCTCTATAAGTTAAAGACAGAGCGATTAATTATGTCTGTGTATCCATTGTACATAATATTCACGCAGAAGTAAATATAATCACAAAATCTGTTGTTGTTATGGAATGCAAAATCTTAGTTTTCAATTATTAAATAGAAGCCTACTCGATTTCAGAAGTGGAATCAATATGATTATCGAAAGTTTAAACAATAGTGTAAGATTTAACAAGTTTAATCAATATATTTATTACAAGTTGAAACAATGGAATTAGATTTAACAGCTTTACTGAAACTAAAGTGTGAGTAAAAAAGAAATTTTAACCCCGATTTGTGGCATAAAACAACACACAGTTGTATATTTGTGATTTTCCAAAAGGTGTAGAATTGAATTAGCTATCCAATATGAAAACTTTATCAAATTCACAAGGTATGATTTCATGTAATGAGCCATAATTAGTTTAAATCGGTGTTAAAATTATTTGATCAAAAATAGTAACCCCAGGTGAAAATTAGACGGTCACTCCGAACCTACATGCCAAGTTTCAGCCCTCAATGTATAAAGGTGTGGCCAGGGTACCGTCTACGGAGTAATAATAATAAAGACACTTAGACCAATACTGGGCCACTATACTATAGTATAGACGGCACAGTAATAAGCACAGTTGTTATTATAGAGAGGTACTTTTGCGCAGAGGCGGCGCGGCTTTGGGGGCCCCCGGGTGATCGACCTACTAGTCCCCTTTGTCCAGGGCCCCGGGGGGCCTGAACAAGGGGGCCCCCCATTTGTAATCGGTTGATGGGCCCGAGGGTGAATTACCCGTGCGGGGTGCGGCCGCGCCGCCCATGCTTTTTGCGCACCGTTTATTAGTAAATATATTACTTAGTTGGGAACATAATCTGGACTGTTGTTATTATAGAGAGGTAGTTTGCGCACCGTTTATGACAAATGTATATTTCTTATTCGGGGAGCATAATAAGCACAATTGTTTTTATAGATAGGTACTATTGCGCACAGTTTATGACTATTCTAAATGAATTAGATGAGAGTTATAAGAACAGTTAATATTTCAGATTTTTTGGTCTGCGGGGCGAAATAACTATTCTATAGTGTGTTGGTCAGGATTATATTCAATAATATTACTATATATTAGTTCTTTTGTGCAGGGTTTATGAGTAGATACATCACTTACTTGGGCTGCATTATAAGCACTGTTATTAAAGATGTAATTTTCGCATCGATTATGACAAATGTATATTACTAAATGAGGAGGGGTCTTGTTACTAATGTTCGATTCATTCTTTCGATAATAATTATTTTCATAATTATTCTCTCTGTAATTAGTGCCCCTCTAAAGAAGGACGATAAGATTATTTATGCCAACATGCCAAAACTAAAACACATGCCCAAAACAAAGAAGCAAACGAACATCTTGGGCCTTACAAGGTGTCGAAAGTAACAGAAAGCCATGTTACAATTTCTCAAACAGAATTAGGAACGAAGGACAAAAAGATTCCAATCCATATCACAAGACCTTACTTCGAAAGATCCTCTAGTCCCAAGAATACTAAGAAGAAATTAAGCCTCGATACTAGCATCGGAATCAACACCTCACAGGTAAATTCATTGTGATTGAGTTGTTATTTAAAAGATAAAATAGTGTTAATAGTAAAATATTCCTTTTTTAGATGTATCAGAATCTCTTCGGATTTTCTACGGAATCTATATTTCGACACCTTAATAACTTAAAAGTAAGCTTCCCGTTTCACATCTATAGTCTAATTCATTGAGTGTAATCTTTATTGACACTCATTGTTATTTTCGCTTTACACCTTCTCTTGACGTCAATCCAGAATATTTGTAACATTTCGTAATATTTTTCTCACAATGTTGTAATTTGTAGGAAATCCTAAAGCAGAATATACGTGGGCAGACCTTCATGACTCCTCTACATGAAGAGCTGCACCACTTGCTATACAAAGCGCACTGCTACACTCCCAACACGATGTTATTCGAGTATTTGGATGGCGGAAAAGAAGAGGAAGTTGTAAGTTAATTAACAATGTTCATACGATAACTACAAATTATCATATTACCCATTTATTGTAGAAGAGAGATATTATGGAGATTATACTCGGATGAACAACAGATCTCTACTCCAGCTATACAGATACCCAACGTGCTAGATACACACACAAAGTACTGTATTTCCTGGTAAGTTAATTTAATCTAACATTACAGTCATGCAACTCAATTCAATTTAAATTAGTATGTTTGTTTAGTATATCACAGCAAGTTGTGACATTAAAATAATTCTTATATTTATTAAATTGTAAACAAATTAATATTTTAGGGAATGCAGTATCTAAACACAATGCTATGGGAATCATTTCACGACGCAGTTCCGCTTCGTAATCCCTACGACACACCGATGGACCCAAGGATCACAGTGATAGATGAAAATTGGCAGCGAAGTAAATGCGATATGTTGGGGATATCATTTGAATCAGTTTGTAGACAACCATTTAATAGCGTTGGGAAGTTACTTAGCGGTTTTGAACCTTGCGAAACGGAACATATCGAAGGAGATGGTAATTGTCTATTTCGATGCATATCCAAATTAATTACTGGGAGTGAAAACAGCCACCTACATCTTCGCGCCATCATCTCTCGCTTTATCGCCAGTGAAGGAACAAGGAAACTAGGATGGTATTTTAAAACCAAACGAACTACACCGTGTGAATACCTTAGCACACAAAGACTTATGAATCGTGAATCCATTTGGGGAACAGATGTGGAAATTTATGTTGCTTCTGCTATTCTTGATGCCGATGTCTAATTGCCAATAACTTCTACACAACGAAAGACTCAGTAATTCGCGAGGTGCGTTGGAGTTTACACAGAGCCACAGATAACCCTACAGCCATCCTTTATATCCAAAACTACTTCGACCACTATCAACCTGTCGTATCAAAGCTGATTACGAATTACAAGACATATGGAACTATTTCAGATGATGTCCAAACGATTGAATAACAGCTCACAACACTCTATCGAAAGCGCTCAAAGTAAAGGTACATCGAACTTGTGCGGACCTCTGCTCGAGGTTATTCAGGCAACGCAATCCCAATCATGGTGGAGCCCGGAATATGGAAACGTGACCTGCAACGGCATATCCCCAGTGGCGAAAGACGAGCTGTTATCTACGATCTAGGATGCAAAAGACTGACGACTAGTATGTAGGTAAATTATCTGTGGAATCAAGTGAGTTAACATTTTTAATTATCTACTAATATACTTTATACTAAGTAATTAATAAGTTTCTATTTAGTAAGTCCACCATACACGATGTAACTTTGTTACATCGTATATTATTAAGTACAGTGAACTCCCGTTATAACGAATTGCGGACATCGATTTAATATTTGTATACACCTGAATTTGTTATAAGCTGATTAAAATTAATTACTCACAAATTTATGGGGTAAGAAATATCTTCGTTAAAAAGAGATTACATATATCAATTTATTTGACTATAGTATAGTTAAATATAAGGATGTCCGGACTATTGAAATTTGTTATAAGCCGATTTATAGCCGACTTGGAGTTCACTGTAATAGTGTTTAATTTCATAGTTTGAGTAATTTACTGTAACTTAATTAACGTATTTTCCTTTGAGAGTTTTTTTTGTACACTGGGAACCGCATTATCAGGGCGGATCAATGCGATGCTCATTCTGTTATGTCGTTACACACATACGAACGAAGGCTAATTAACATAAAAATTGGGGCCGATTGAATGGATATAGCTATGCGGTTTCCACTGTATGAATGGAGAGGATAGGGCGGCTGTGGGGAAAAGGAGGAGGCCCCCAAAAATAATAATTGGCTAATACAATCAAAACTGATTGAAAAAATAGTTTACCTTTTACTGATCTTATAAATATATGTATATCTCTTTCTAGACATTCTCCAAGTTTAAGTATGATACATTTAGAAATAAGTTAATCGTTGTGATTAATTCTTTTAGCTATTATATTGGTAGGCTAGTAACCATAAGTCGTCAGAAATCTAGGAATATATTATAGAAATTCAGGAGAAATAAAAAGGTTTAAAGATTTTAAAAAATTCGTTTTATTTCGTAACAACAAAGTTTGTTAGAAATATTTTGTTTGTATTATTTTGTTAAATAAGGTAAGTGCTGGCAATTGACGTAATTGACACTGTGTATTAGAATTTCGTATGTGGGCAATACAAAGTTTACTTTAATTAAAGTAATAGTTAATTAACAAACTTACCTAACTTAACAACAAAGTTTGTTAGAAATATTTTGTTTGTATTATTTTGTTAATCGTAATCAGATAAGGTAAGTGCTGGCAATTGAAGTAATTGACACTGTGTATTAGAATTTCGTAGGTTGACTATAAAAATTTAATAACTATAAGTAATAGCTTACAAAGCTACATAATTTATATGTTACTATTATACTTACTAATATTTTATTTGAGAAAGTGGGAAGGGGAGAGGAAGGCTTGGGAAGGGGAGAGAAGGGAATGGCGGGAGGAACGATTTTGGAAGGAGGGGGAAATTTTGACGTTGAGGGGATTGCTGAGGGAGAGAATGAGTAGGAGGAGGAGGAGGAAGGAGGACAGGAGGAGGAGGCTGTGGAGGAGAAGGGGGTATTGATGGGGATAGTATTATGATGATTTATTTAATTAATGTTGTGTTTTTTAATTTAGTTTATGAATTTATTATTAGGTTTCATTTATATTAAATTAGTATGTTCATTCTGTTTGTTTGTAATAGTTGTTTTTGTTTTTGTTTAATTAAAGTTGTGTCTCTGCAATTGTTAGTATTATAACCATATGGTGAATTGGGATTTGGGAAATTAGTAGATTATGGAATCTAGTCAAATCAGATATACATTGGAAATTGGGCGTTTTAAGTTGCTATAATTATCAGTAATATAAATTACATAGGCGTAGGCTCCGGTAGGGTTGGTGAGGCCATGGCCCTACCAATAATTTGTCAAGAGCCATCAACTTCTATTAAGTATGATGCAAGTTAGCATAAATGGCCCTACCAATCCGGGCAATCCCATCCCGAGTATACGCCCCTGAATTAATTTGAAAGGGATACTTATGCAGATAGAATATAACATATAGTGAGACGTTCAAAACAGGTAATCACTTAAAAATTGTTATATACCAGCGTCTCAAAATAATATATAATAGCACATCTATGTCTCTGGTTTATCTTTGCTATCGTCTCAAAATCATAGTATATTCTTAAATTCATAATAAAAGTAAAAATAAGCGAAATATTACTTTATAGTAGCGTCTCAAAATATCACTGTATAATTTCTAATAGCACATCCATGGTTTGGTAATACAATGTCTCAAAATCTCACGCGTCTCAAAATTATATTATTCTTAAATTCATATTAAAAAGTAAAAATAAGCGAAAAATTTCCTTTTATAGCGTCTCAAAATATCACTGTTTAATTTGTAATAGCACATCCATGGTGTATTTAGTGTATCACATAGGCGTCTCAGAATCTCACGCGTCTCAAAATATCATGCAAACAGTACTCAGGACACGTTTCGAGGTGAGTTTGAATTAACGCCGCAGGAATGGTCCAAAATCTTTCCAAAGTTTTCCAGTACTAAATTAGAACCACAATGGACGTATATTTTCACCCAAAAACTTTCCACAAAATACCCTTTTTATGTAATAAAACACAAAATCAACAAAAAACATGTAACACACAAATGTGGATTTTTGGTAGCAGCTGCAACTTGTAAATTCAACAATAGCTACACCTTCAAATTTATAATGGATACACCAGATTTATCATCCAACAACTCCTTAATGATCAAATACTTCGTAAATGGGTCAATTTCAAAAGATCATTTTAGTAATCGTGTCACCATTTATTACTAATGTATAATTCTTAGTCGGAGAGCATAATAAGCACAGTTGTTATTATAGAGAGGTACTTTTTGCGACGCGTTTATGACTAATGTATATTTCTCAGTCGGGGAGCATAATAAGCACAGTTATTATTATAGAGTTCTACTTTTGCGCACCGTTTATGACTAATGTATATTTTATAATTGGGTGCATTTTAAGCTCTGTTGTTATTATAAAGAGGTTCCTTTGCGCACAGTTTATGAGTGATGTATATTACTTAGTTTGATTATAAACACTGCATTATTTTAGATTTCTTGCTCTTCGTGGGGAAAATAACCATTCTATAGTGAGTTAGTCAGGACTATAAGCAATAATATTTTTATAGTTTAGTTCGTTTGCGCAGGGCTTATGAGTAATTTACATTACATACTTGGCAGGATTAAAGCACTGTTATTATTTTAGATTTCTTGGTCTGCGGCCGGAAAATAAGGATTCTAGAGTGAGTTAGTCAGGATTATGTGCAATAATATTATTATAGATTTTTTCTTTTATGCAGGGTTTATAAGTAAATACATTACTTACTTGTGCTGCTTTATAAGCACTGCTTTTATTATAGAGAGGCAGGGAATGAAAGGTTCACGAACGAACTTATTGAACTTGAACTGAACGAACTGAACACAGGGCTTTTAAGGGATTCACGGTGAACGAACTGAACGAACGCCAACGGTTTACGAACTAAATTGGATAAAGATAAATTATAAATGTGGATCCATTAAATATAATAGGTGACTGCAAAAGTGCTAATAACGGACATCCCTAGTGGACTCATGTCTCTTAGCTTAGATTCTAGCTTCTTAACCGGTATCATAAACGGAATAGTTCGAAACTGAACGAACTGAACGAACTTAATTGAACTGATTGAACGGATTGAACGAACGCGGGTTAGCTCGTGAACGAACTGAACGAACGCTGGTGGAGCTGAATTTAGTAGGTGAACTTGAACGAACTGAACGTGCGTCAATTTAAGATGAACTGAATTGCGTCAATTCAGTCCGTTCGTGAACCTTTCATTCCCTGTAGAGAGGTACTTTTGCGCACCGGTTACGAGTAATGTATATTATTTAGTTGGGACCTTTGTGATAGTGATCCGTTGCGAATCGTTCGACACCGCTTCCTGCTTCTGGGTGTGTGTTTGTTTGTACGGATTGTATTAAAGTGATTAGGGGAATTGAAACCGCACTAATAATAGAGCAAGTTTCTACCACCATGTGCTAAATACTATGGGAATGCTAGTCTAATTCCCACTTGAGGATCTTGTGGGAATCCCTTGGGAATTATCACAGAAATACTGTGTGAATGGGATGGGAATTGAAATTCCCTTCCTACGGCAACCCTTTCTAACTGCCTATATAGCAGGGTATTATACAGAGGGGGGGCGCCCCGGGATCCCCCCCCCCCTAGCTTTAATTCCCCCCCTGGAAATATGCTGCTAAGTTCTTATTTTCAGTTAAAATTAGGTGTTTTTAGCCTTTTATAAAGAGACAAATCGACGTATTCTTCTCTAGGCGAGAATATTTTATGTTAAAGGTTCTGTATCTTCCCCACAAATACCATTCAAACATTACTTGTGATAATCATTAATGAGATTGTGCCAGAAGCTATAAAAATCTTCCATTAGTTACTACAGCTTCAAAAACTATGTGATTATTTTACAACAATAGCTCTCCATTGTTAGCTATAATACTTTGCACAATAATTTGTATCTGGCTTCCAGGGGCTTCGCTCCTGGACCTTACTGGGGGGGCTAGCAGCGCCCCCCTGACCCCCAGGTGGCGAAGCAATTATTTAGTCGATCCTGGTACTAGCAGACTTCCCCCCCCCTGAAGAAAAATCCTGTATAAAATCCTGATAGCTCATCATTTTTGGCTATTTTCATATAAGGGGCAATGTTAACAACTTATTAAAGAAATATAAGAATTATTGTTATTTATATAATTTTGGAACCATGGATTATAGATAATATGCTATTTTTTATATTACGTCATGATTAAATCAAATATATAATTTTTTCAAAGTCAAATGGTGAAGATTCATCATATATTTGGAATAGTGATGAAAAAAGCGGTTTACGTGAACTTTCAGACGTGCATGGACAGTTTACGAAGCATACTCTGGGCTTCCACACCGTGGGCAATTAACAGTATACGGTTAAAACACGAATTTAGGAATTTTGGACTTTTTTGACAGTCATTGCAAAAAAATAGTTTTTTTCGTTTTTAAGAGCCTAAATGAGGGTAAATTACGAAGGCAACTGTTGGGACAGTTTTGACAGTTTTTAATTTTTAGCATCAAAAGAAACAGCCGACAACGACCATAAACGACGAATTTATCAATTTGGGAGTTTTTTTGAAGGACATTGCAACAAAAACTGCTTTTTCTTGATTTTAAGCTCTTAAATGAAATGAATGAACAAGAAAATTTTTCAGGGGTACCTATCGGACACTTTTACCGAGAGATTATTCTTAGAATGAAAAGAAACTGCCGGCAACGTCCTTAAGCCACGAATTTATCAATTTGGGAGTTTTTGACAGTCATTGCAACAAAAATGCATTATCTTGTTTTTAAGCTCTTAAATGAAAGTGAATGAACGAGAAGAATTTTCAGGGAGACCTTTTGGACACCTTTAACGAGGGATAATATTTTGCATCAAAAGAAACTTCCGGCAACGACCATAAACGACGAATTTATCATTTTGGGAGATTTTTGACAGTCATTGTAACAAAAAATGGTTTTTCTTGATTCTTTTCATCTTAAATGAAAGCAAAATGAACGAGAAGAATTTTCAGGGATACATTTTCAATACTTTTAACTAGAGATACCATTTGGCATCGCAGAATCTTCAGGCAACGACCATAAACGACGAATTTATCATTTTGGGAGATTTTTGACAGTCATTGTAACAAAAAATGGTTTTTCTTGATTCTTTTCATCTTAAATGAAAGCAAAATGAACGAGAAGAATTTTCAGGGATACATTTTCAATACTTTTAACTAGAGATACCATTTGGCATCGCAGAATCTTCCGGCAACGACCATAAACGCCGAATTTAGCAATTTGGGAGTTGTTTGAATGTCATTGCAACAAAAAATGCTTTTTCTTGATTTTAGCTCCTAAATGAAAGTAAAGGAACGAAGTGTATTTTCAGGGGAACTGTTTTAGACTTTAAACGAAAGATCATTTTGTCATTTCAAGAAACAGCCGGCAACGACCTTTAACGCCGAATTTATAATTTTGGAGTTTTTTGACACTCATTGCAACAAAAAATGTTTTTTCTTGTTTTGAGCTCTTAAATGAAAGTGAATGAACGAGAATAATTTTCAAGGAGACTTTTTGGAAACTTTTAACTAGAGATACTTTATGGCATCAAAACAAACTCCCGGCATCGTCCTTCACCCACGAATTTAACAATTTAGGAGTTTTTTGACAGTCATTGAACAAAAAATGGTTTTCTTGATTTTAGATCATAAATGAAAATAAATGAACGAATTATATTTAAATATCGTCAATAGAGTCCAAACAGTTCCCCTGAAAATATACTTTGTGTATTTACATTCATTTAAGTGCATACAATCCAGAAAAACCATTTTACTGCAATGACAGTCAAAAATCTCCAAAATTGATAAATTAGTCGTTGCAGTTGTTTCATTTGATGCCAAAAATAAATCTCGGTAAATTGTCCAAATGGTACCCCTGAAAATTCTACTCGTTAATTTACATTCATTTAAGAGCTTAAAAACAAGAAAAACCATTTGCTGTTGCAATGACTGAAAAAAAAACTCCTAATTGACAAACACTTCGTTTTAGGTCGTTGCAGTCTGTTTCTCACGATGCTAAAAATTTAATATTGTCAATAGAGTCCAAACAGTTCTTCTGAAAATACTCTTCGTTTATATATATTCATTTAAGAGTATAAAATCCAGAAAAACCATTTTACTGTAATGACAGTCAAAAAACTGCCAAATTAATAAATTCGTCTTTTAGGTCGTTCTGGCTGTTTCTTTCGATGCCAAAAAATATTATCTCGAAAAATTGTCCAAAAGGTTCCCCATGAAAATACTATTCGTTCATTTACTTTCATTTAAGAGCTTAAAAACCAGAAAAACCATTTGTTGCTGCAATGAGAGTCAATAAACTGCCAAATTTATATACTCGTCGTTTTAGGTCGTTGCCGTTTGTTTCTTTCATTGCTAAAGATTAAATATCGTAAATAGAGTCGAAACAGTTCCCATGAAAATACACTTCGTTTATATACATTCATTCCAGAGATGCAGCGGTCTGGACCGGACCGGACCGACCGGTCTCAGGTCGGTCCGGTCCGCTTATTTTCAAGTGCGGTCCAAATTAACGATATAACGGTCTGGACCGTTCAAAGGTCTGGACTCATCCTAGATTGGACAAACGATCAGGCTCCAATCCATTATTTCCTATTGCTTACAAGCACATAAGTAATAAGTATCTTATGTATACAAGTGGATATAATTAGCCACTCTAATATATGGTCTGTAACTGTCCAAATAAGGGATATAACGCCCTGGACCATTGATCGGTCTGGACCGGTCCAGACCGATCCAATATTTTTATCATACGGTCTGGACCGGTCCGGACCGTCCAGAAAAAAATCATGACGGTCCGGTTCGGTCCATGAAATTTCCGGACCGCTACATCTCTGAATCATTCAAGTGCATAAAATCCAGAAAAACATTTTTACTGCAATGACAGTCAAAAAACTCCCAAATTGATAGATTCGTAATTTAAGGTCGTTGCCGGCTGTTTCCTTTGATGCCAAAATTATCTCTCGATTAAATTATCGAAAAGGTACCCCTGAAAATTCTACTTGTTGATTATATTATATTTAAGAGTGTAAAAACAAGAAAAACCATTTGTTGTTGCAATGACTGAAAAAACCCTCCAAAATTGATAAATTAGTCGTTTAAGATCGTTGCCGGCTGTTTCTTTTGATGCCAAAATTTATTTCGTTAAAATTGTCCAAAAGGTACCCCTAAAATTCTACTGGTTCATTTACTTTCATTGAATAGCTCAATAAGTACTGCAAACGCGGCTCTCAACCAATCCCACGTCACGAGAGAAATTTAGTACACCAGGAGTCGATGGTTCAAAACTAGACTGGAAACATGTAGATTGTCACATTGATGCAGAACTCGTTAGGCAGGCTAATGCAAAACGCGATTATTGGCACGCTGTGCTAGATAGAGCGAGTGGCAGAAACAACCCGTTTCCTTTGTGAGCGCGGCTTAGCATTTCGCGGTTCAGATGAGGTTATTGGTTCAGCCAGGAACGGTAACTACTTAGGTATATTGGAGCTGTTGGCTAAATTTGATCAATTTCTAGCGCAGCACATCAATCAGAACGCAAACAAAGGACAAGAACACACTTCCTATCTGTCTAAGCACAGTGGCACGAAATGGTCAAATCCTGGAAGTAGCTATTTAGGTGTAACATAACGCATTAAACTATATTATTTACCTATGGGAAATCACATTCATAGAATACATTAGTGAAATTATATTTTTTCTATGGCTTCAGATGTGAAAGTTTTGACGTAATTGTCACATTTTTGAGAGTGTTAAAATCCACCTAATTGCTCAAAACTCACATTTCGTATCAGTTAGAAACGTGAAACTAATAGACATTATGTATACTGATAGTGCCTACATATTCCTCACCCAAAATCACGAATATACTTATTCATTATCAAATTACTACGTCATCATGAAAATACAAATTTTTTGGAAATTCACTTAATCGCACATAATTCGCACCGTCAACGAGATAAACTCTGAAAATTAATGGAACATAACATTAATGATGATGACATGTTGGTCACACCAGATTTCCATTATGCTTGCTCATTATAGCATTATGAAGTAATCACAAAATTTCGCATTGTAAAATTATACTATTTTAGGCCTATTTACGCTATATAATCAATGTTAGAAGTATATAAACCACGCACCTCCCAAGAAAGCGGCTGGTGTGTAGTTGTGTTATGCCGCGAAGCGACTTAGAAAGCGAAGCGCGCTAGTTACCTACTAAATTTTGAATATATTATATGATTTTTTTGGTATACCGGCAATAATTTGGTCAAATAAAAATCAGAGTTTGTTGCGTTCTGGACCAATCGAGCTAGTGGTTAAATGAACGGGTAGGTAAAGAGGCAAATTAATTAACCGAGTTGTGAATTGTATAACATATAATAGAACATCCAATTGCGTCGGAATATCCGGGATTAGTGTTACCCATGGGAAATGGGAAATTGTGTGGGAAATGCTTTGATGAGGGCTAAAAAAATTATATTATTAGTCGTATTCGAAATACAGTACACCCTCGCTAATCCGAACAGGAGAAACCAAAATATTCTTCTAATAAATGTGGGAAAAATCGTAAATTACAATGGAAGTATAACAAATAAGTCTCAGGCAAGTATTTTAAGGAGTACACTAGATGTTTAGTGCAGATTAACAAGGTTTATACAAGTTTGGTTCCGATTATCGAGATTCTCTTTTATAGACATTTATATTCATTTATATTTATATAATAGTTATGCATGATGAAAATGCATTACTTCACTAATCCGAACGAATTCACCAATCGGAACAGAATATTTTTTAATCGGGACACCTCTGTTAGGATTAGCGAGGGTGCACTGTAATGGCTTTCTACTGTAGTTAAAACAATAGGCGCGAGGATGCAAGTTTAAAATATTTTTTGCCTACCTATCTAGATTATTTTGATTTGTACTCTAAAGCAGGGGTTAGCAAACTCGCTTTTTTTCCGAATAGATTCTTTGATGCGGCCGGTAGCAGCAAAGTCTAAAAAAGTAAATGTTCTATGAGGACAATTTTAAATCTTTAGTAGATGCTTTAATACTCGAAATTTGATATATTTTTGTTTAGGAATCTAAATACTATAGGATTACCATGTAACTGACTAATTTACTATAACCACAATTAAATATACGTATACATGTATACAGTTTACTATCACATTTGTTCTACAAACACCAGTGAACTAGTGTATATAAATAAGTTAAGAAAATTATGGGGGCTTGCCCCCAAACCGCCTTATAAGTCGCTCGCTGCGCTCGCTTTGTTTCTTGGGAATCCCCTTTTACATTTCTGGATCCGCTAGTGATTCTTATACGTATAGTAAGGCTATAATCCGATTAGTTTCATACATTAAAAATTTGTTTTTAGATGCGGCCGGTAATATTATGTCCTTACCTAAGTATGGCCGGTATCTGCAAAAGTTTTCGAACCCCTGCTCTAAAGGTTACAAGAATGGTTACAAATCAAGATTTGCGCATCACGAATAACCTTCTCCGTGACCTACGTTATAATAAGGCCTGTTCAGAAGTGTGAAATTTTGGACCATGGATGTCGTTGAAGTCCATTGATTATTTTTACAGTAAATGTTCAAGTTAAAGATTATTAACCAAATCGTGACCCTTGTTATATTATGTGATGCTCATTTACTCAAAATTTTGAATTATTTGCGTTGTTTAAGCTAAATAATTTACATTTTCTTAGAAACCCATAATATTTATTTTTTCTCTGCATCTAACTTTCGACCTCCAATATAATTACAGAGGACTTCCATATTTATCATCCTTTGCCTTTTTTAACTTGTATTCTCGACTTCCTAACCTTTATGATCATGTTATTTTATATTATTTACATCTCCCTTTCGATTTGCTCCTTGTGTATTTCTACATTTCCTTATATATTTTAGCTTGTCATGCCCAAAAGGTGTTCGGCCCCCGGATGTCGGAGTAATTACGCAGGAGAACCGCATACTCCAGTATTTAAATTGCCAAGTGGTCCACCTGAGTTCGCCAATCGTTGGCTCCGATCGCTCTGTAGAGAAGATATCGTTGACTTAAAGAATATGTTTGTATGTTCGAAACATTTCTCGACAAAGAAATTCAGACCAGTTTTTCAATCCTTCAACCTGATGGATCACACTTAGAAGTACCTGCCAAGCCGAAATTGCACAAAGAAGCGGTGCCAAGATTCCTACCCGGCTGTCCACCTCATCTCTCTTCGTCATCTGACACCAAACTTTTGAGATTTGATCGATCTTTGAGAGAACAGCAATTGATTGATACTGCTATAGATGAGTATAATACACTATAACCGAGACAAAGAGCTTAATCAAATCACCACACTGCAAGACTTAGTATCCAAAACAAAGCACTTGGAGTTGCCTAATCATTGGATAGTTTGGATTTCTGAGGATAATTCCTTTAATTTAATCAAACCTTCTATAACAAGTAACAGTTTGATTTCGATTCTATGCTCCTTAACCATTACCGAAACATTACATACTATTGGTTTCTATGAAGGTGTACGCATTACTCTTTCTCTCACTAGGATAAATGATATTCATCAACTTAACATTTTGCTTAAAGAAGTTGAACACCATTATATCCCAGTTTATTCCCCTGAGACACTCCAACACCATGTCAGAGAAGCAACAAAAGCATTCATCAAGCAATCGACTTACTCCCGCCTTCAATTAGCGAAGATTCTGGGAACCAACAGCTTGTATTATTACGTCTTCAGTTCATTCTTTGCCAACTGGACAACGTTTTGATCGCGAAAACTATGAGGCGATACAACATCGAAACTCTTGTCTTATCGCTCAAATGCCAGCTTATCTCGCCAGTTTGCTATAGATATCTTCAATCCTTGGACTGTCTATCATTGCCACATCTTTCCACACTTAAACGCTTATATTCAAATTTTGGTTTGGATGCTGAGTTTACCAACTATCTCAAACAATCTGCCACTCAGTTTGAACAAATGGGAGCGAAATGTTGTAATTCAGATGGATTAAATTCAAGTAAATCAACTTTTACATACATACAAGGGAGGTAAGGTAATAGGATCTACTTTGAATCCTACTGATCCAGCAAAAACCGTTTTTGCCTTCATGGTATCAAGTTTGTCGAAAAGATGTTCAAGTATTGTTCGTTTACTGCCCTGTGCCAACTCATCCGCTGGTGTACTCTTTCCAATTATCAAAGAGGTTATTCAAGACGTAGAAGCATGTGGACTCTCAGTTCAAGTTTTGTGTACCGATAATTACCCCATGAACGTGAACATTTTTTAGTTTTTTTCTCATAACCGAATCCTAGAGCCTATCGTTCCTCACCCTATGGACTTAAATCGACCATTATTTTTGCTTTTCGACTTCGTTCACATACTCAAATCGATCGGTAATAACTGGCTAAATCAAACAGATTACAATAAAACGTTTACTTATCCAGATTATGAGAAGATCCAAGTTACGAACACTGCAGTTTTTGAAGAGATTCGACAATTGTACAAAAGTGACCTACACTCTGTTGCTAAATTAGCTCCAAGGTTAACCTCTAAAGCTTGTTGGCCTTCCACATTTGAAAGACAAAATGTTTCTTTAGCCTTAAGGATATTTGATGAATCAACAACAGCTGCATTGGATGTTAGCTACCAATCGCGATACCACCTTTCTACAAATTCACAAACTGAAGACTTTATTACCATTATATGTAATGTTTGGAAGATATTCAACATCAATACTCCTAACAAGGGTATCCTTCTCAAGGATCAATTTTCCATCCCATTAACAAGCAATGATACTAGATTTAGTTTCCTTCAACGTGTAGTTGATTGGGCTGAGTGTTGGGGAGCCATGCCTGACAAAAGAGGTAAATTATGTCCTCAAACATTTACCAGTTTTCGTCACTCCTGTATTGCACTCCCGTGTATTGTTAACCATTTCACTGAAAATTGTGGCTATTTGTACGTCCTCTCTTCGTTCTTGCAAAATGATCCCCTTGAGCATCATTTTGCCCTGTACAGGATGAGGTCAGGTGCCCAATACCACATTAGCTATTGCCAGATACTTGAGACAGAACGGAGAATAAAGTTGTCCAGCATACTTAAATTATTTTCCAAAAAGCATGTAGAAGATAATACATCACTGAAAAACTTCTTAGAATCCTGCTCATCTTCTTGTGACCAAGACTCCCATGCCTCTTTCAGCTTAGATAAGTATCTTTCTGCAATACAAGGATATTCAGAAATCGAATTAATCAAGCAAATACTCCAATCACTCTCCTTTATAGCCGGTTACTCAGTGCATGCGGATTACAAACATTATACTAAATGTCAATCACCTTGTTTGAATATAGATTAATTCAGATAATCGACCGAGGCTCACTTACAAGGCCAAGTAGTGATGTCATGGATGCAATTATTACGCTGTGGAAATTATTTTCTTCAATCGAGAGTCAATTAAGCTTATTCGATAGCTTTATTACCGGTCCTTCTAGAAGTATCCTCATACAGTTAACAACTACTCTTATAGAAGATGAACAAGCTGAAATATAGAGAGTGATGTGTGAGAACTGTGGTACACTCATGTGGGATATATTAGCCAAATTATTGACATCTACTTCGAACTGTATCATATCTAATAAAATCAAGAATATGAATGCCTTGCTACCGTTGAAGTCTGGTGTCGAAAATACTCGAAAATTAAAGAAATTGAAACTCAATTAGCTTGTTTCGTATACCCCTTCATATACTACTTCCTTAATATTTTGTACTATTATCATCACACTACTTAAAATGTGAATTGTATCAAAACCCAATAATATTTGCTCTTCTGGATTCCTAATTTAGAGTATCTCTAACTTGAACATTTACTGTAAAATAATCAATGGACTTAAACGACATCCATGGTCCAAAATTTCACAACACTGAACAGGCCTTATTATAACGTAGCCTGCTCATTATAATGACAAATTAAATTTTCTGATTGTATATTAATCTAAATTAGACATTGATAGAAATATATTCATACAAAAACAATCAAATATTCAATAATCTATTTAATTCGATACAACGAACTGCGTGGATATTCAGATTAAAATACATGTAAATATCTAATATCAAATCCTGGATCCGTTTCTAGGTATCTTGAGGTCAACGTCAAAGAAATATAGATTGGCACATATACAAAGCAAGATAGTAGTTGTAGCGTTGTAATAAATATATTTACGGAATTTAGGATCTAATTCCCCTTGTCTGTACCAATATACCTATAAAAACGCATATATAAAAACAGAAATGAGCGAAAGATAATCAAAATTCGTCGCGCTTGGCTGAATTTCAGTGAATTTTCCTATATAAACGTAAATCAATGGGGAAATGTTGTACATGAAAAGAAGATAATAATAAATTCAAAAATTGTTCTTCTACACGTCTACTGCGAAATTGATACATTTTGAAGTAATACAACTCTACCTCGGTTACTTGACATATATGATGTTCTCACACAAATATAAAATTCAACTTTATGTATTTTGAATGATTCTTACCAATCTATAAATAAAAGCACAATTGTTATAAGGATCATCGTCAGGAATTTATTGTAAGGATAATATAAATTACAGTGTCTGAAATTTATCGATTGGGGGCTACTTTGTGTAGAATTTTGATAAGCTGTAGAATCTGAAACGCCTCTATGATACACTCTATATACCATGGATGTGCTAGAAAAATTAGATTGTATTGTGTCTGAGACCCCTATGTGATACACAAAATACACCCTGGATGTACTATTACAAATTATACTGCATAATATTGAACGGTGTGGTATCTGGAAGTGAAATTATATAAGACAAATTTAAATATTCTCCTTGTTGACAACTATCACTTAATTCAATCAATCAATCAATCAAGCCAAAATATCGATCATTTTTATCATGAATTGAAAATGAATTCAGGAGAATATAAAGAAAATATTCAATTTCTCGTGAACAAAAATATACCTAGACAAGGTAGCACAATACTACTCACGGCAAACAAGATGGAAATACAAAAGGAAACGGTCATCATAGTTCATTTCAGAATCCCACACACTTTTAAGGTAGGATCAAGATATTTTGTCGACCATTAACAAAGTGCAGTGGAACACTGCAGAAAGGTAAACGAAGGACGTTGAATTGAGTGCAAAACTAAAACTATGCGGAAATGCAAATTGGAGGACTAATAATTTTGAGTAAAAAAGTGAATATTAGTTATTGAGCAGCAAATGAATCAAATAAGTATTTTATACTTTATTGGTCAAGAGCAAGACTAAAGTGTACTGAGCCATGGCCTACTAAATATACGGCTATATATATGACCCCGAGAAGGTCATCAAACAAGAAGGCCATTATAAGCTAAACTAAAACTCTTATTGTTATAAATTGGATTGTATATGGGGTAATGTACATTGCCGGCGCCACGTATTATGAGGTGTGGGTGTAGTGGGTGTCCACTGTATAATCTAATGGGTGTCACTGTCCAAGCACCGCTTCATTTCCTTGAGGCAGTGGGTGTCCGGACACCCCCGGTGGCGCCGGTCCTGAATTATGAACTATTGCGAGTCGATTCGAAACATTTTTTGAAATTCTCACATTTTTGGTTAATCCGTTTAGGCGGCATTTTAATAATCACGTAGCAAATTGCACATTATGTAATACTATACTGTATTATATGATATACATAGGTTGAACTGCCGAATTAAATACTTAACTAAAAAATTATCAATACGAATGTTCCGGAAACAGTCATAGTAAACATAATTAAACAAAAAGTATTTGAATGAGTTCGTGGAATGTAAATCACGTTTCAACTTATCTCAAACAATTAATTCCTTTTGTTATGTTGATTCACTTGACTAATCAAACACGATGAGTATATAATAATAAAATATCTTCCAGAACTCATCAATTCATAATAATTCAGTCTAGAAATATGCACTTATCATGTCCAAGAAGTGTTGCGTACAGGTTGTCGCACTAACTACCAGGATGGTCCAAGCAGACCAGTGTTCAAATTACCAAATGAGCCTGAATTGGCAAATAAAGGGTAACGGTCCAGAATGGGAGAGATTATCAAATCAGCAAATATTCTGTGATTTCCATTAATCATTTTGAAGCGAGGTACATCATTCATCATACCAAAAAATAAACCTCAATCATTTCAATGAAACCGATTCCCACTATACATCCAAATCTCATTCCTTTTAGTCTGGCAACAGTCCCAAGTGAAACTCGAAAACCTCCAGTCGTTCGAATCTTTCAGCCAAATGAGTTACAGTCCTTCAAATCGACATTGGCAATAAGATCATTTGCAGATGTAGCGAGATATATCAAACAGTCAAAGGAGTATAGCGACCTTCGGCTAGAAATAAGTGACGTCTGTATTACAGAATACCGTGTTGTTATAAGTTCAGAGATGGAAACAGTAAAGGAGTACATTGATGTTGAAAGCAATCTTCATGTCAAATTCAGCTATGAAGGCTGTCCAATTTCTCTACATGCATATATTGATCGAGAAGAAGGATCCAAGCTGACTTCACATGATATGCTCACAAATCATCCTATCAACTTTATGGAATGTTGAAGCAACCTGTGAAAGAAATATAATTTAAAATTACAATACTGCAACCCTAAAGAGAGGCCCCATACTCCACTACTGTATTAAGAATGGATCATATCATGAGATACACCTCTAACTCAGGATATCGAAATTTGCAAAACTTTATCCCTCTCCAAGCAATTCGCTATTGTAAGCAAAAGTCACAACCAATTGTTATACTTGTATGTCTTACAATCACTGAGAGAAAATTCTTTTTTTAGTAACGATACGGTCCTATTGCTTGACGAAATGTAACTACAACAAGTAGTACAATACGATTGCAGAGTAAACTGGTTGTGATTCTAGCCTGCATATGTATAAAAATATTTGTGATTTATGGTTGTCTCTTTGAAGCAGTCAACAGCATATATTATCAAGGCTATTCTATTAACGAAAATTAACCATCAGGTCATTCAAGAGGATATAATTTACTTTATAAGCATGCTCAGCAAAAGAAATTTCAATGTCAGAGCTGTAGTTAGTGACAACCATTCCACGAATGTGAGCGCATACAAACACCTCAAAGTATACACCCTCGCTCAATGCGTCATAGTGCAATAGCCAGCCCGCTCAACCCAGAGAAATACAGCACCTACTTTTTGATAATGTACATCTTGTAAAACATTCGAAACAACATATTATCCACTAAATATTTTCAAACACCAGCATTGGAAACAACTCTTGTGGATGTCTCCATTAATATTTCACCAGGGGGTGTACAAGAGAAAAATTTAATAATTTAATGTCATGTGAGAATTTTCCATCGAACCACCATCACAGCAATTCGCCAATATTTTTCCGAAGACAAAACAACGTCACCTTTTCTAAACTTAATTCACAATTGGTGGTTGGTAGTAAATGCCAAAGAAAGATTTCATCCGGATGTAATCGGGAGTTCACTATTCGCAAGTGATGGAAAATAGAGTTTTTTAATATTTTTGCGAACTGGTTGAGTAATTGGAGAGAATCAAAGGAGCATGGTCTTTCCAAACAATCATTTGATGCTCTCATATCTACAAATCGGGCTATAGCAGATTTAAGTTATCATCTACCCAACGTAGGATACAAATATATTCTGACGGTACGCTTACAGACTGATCCTCTTGAACGAAGATTTTAACAGTACAGGTAGATGTCGGGGGGGGGGGGGGACAGATCTTTAGTGGGTCTTAAGGAGGTCTATCGTTCAGAAACTATTTTAAAGCTGAAAACATTTCCATCTAGAATATCGAACTCACCTCAAATAGTTCCTCCATTACAGACGAAGAATCGGCCATTCTTCAAGATTTTGTGGAGACAATGAATCAAGAAAACTTTGACCACATGACCAGATCTCAAGATACTGTTGATGTGTTAAGATTTGTTTCAGGCTATATATCGCGTTCATTACTGAAGAGTATTGACTGTGAAGAGTGTAAAATTGCCCTCACAACGATCCTGTGTCCAGCACTTATCTTGATTACTATAATAGAGATGGCCTCAAAATACTAACATCTGCACTGAATAGCTGCACACAATGCGCATTCTTTCTACTTAATCACCTGAAACAAAGGATTCTTGAAGTAGACGCTCCCTCTAAGTCTTGGCACAGAGCATCCTGAATCACTTATCTTACGAGTGGGATGATTCATTTGAGTGCCATGATCACTAATAGTCGGGTGTCAGAATAGTAAACTTCATTATATCAAATGTTATTTGAATAATTTAGCTATGGATGTAACAGAAATCAATTCAGAGAATTTAAAAGAATTAAAATAGCAGAAAAATAGGAGTAAATACTGAATTCTGAATGTATACTTGTACAATAGAATACTCTAATAAAGGACTGTAGGCTGCCAGCTCGGGTCCTGGAACTTGGATTCATTGTGTACTTATTGATATCTCGTGTTCCGCTAATGTTGGACACAGTAAATGTATTATTATAGTATAGGAAGTCCATTGGTCATACAGTGGATGCCGGTTAAGCACAACGTCGGGAATTGCACTTAATGTGCTTATAACCGACATGTACTTATAACCAACATAAATTAGAGGTGGTATATGGAAACCGTTTCCCAACATAGTGTGCTTAAATCCGATATGTTCTTATAACCGATGTACTTATATCCGACATCTACTGTATTGCATTATCTGAAATATTAATGAAATGTGAGCTTTGCGGTTTTCACACCTTTTCCATATAAGGTAATAATATCAAATTTTCGACAATTTGTGTGCATGAATCATATTTTGAATGTGTTTGGGCTACTGTGTAAAAGGTGGATAGCTGCTTGTAAGAAGCATTCTGACGTATGCCAGGACAACAAAGAACCTACTTCCGAAGTTCAAGATCAATTACAAAGGAGTATCAAGACGAATTGGATAATATTGTTAGTTGGGAACACCTCTGTATCTCTCCAGCAAGATAAAGGATGTTAAGAAATTCAAGAGCAACTATCCTTCCAAGGGAGAGATTAATTCGAGATTTGATGTCCCGAAGCTTTCAGAACAACGAACTGCAATTTTGAAAACATTATGTACGATGAAGTAAAGCTCATTAAAACAACTCGCTTCAGTGGAGGTCATATAATTGCCATGCCAATAATCATTAGCGTCGAGAGGCGGGGTAATTACCCCAAGACCCGGGAGCAAGGTGCCCCGAAAAATTGTCTGTGAATTTCTGCTGAATGGACCTCCATGGCTGTATCAAGTAGACAAGGTAAAGGGAAATAAATACTAATCCCTAGGCAGAGTACATAATACCTTGGTTAAAAAATAATTGCTTTAAACCCGGTTCTGACCCAGTTTGTATCAGCTACATTAGCTTTGTAGTATTAGTATTTCATTTATACAAGTTAATATCATAAAAGTGAAAATTCATAAACCATACGAGAAAAAAGAATTAAATTTATTCTAAATTTTAAATAAGCATAACACGAATGCAACAATTTGCGTAAGGATTAGTCACCTCACGATAACGGAACGAAAATAACAGAGGGGGGCAATAGCGTAGCTCAGCGATTCCCAACCTTTTTTCAACCGTGGACCCCTATAGTAAATATTAGACATTCTGTGGATCCCCTCCCATTGTCCATAATACATCCTGTGGACCCCTTAAATCCGTCCGTGGACCCCAGGTTGGGAACCACTGGCGTAGCTAATGGGGGAGCAGGGGGGAAATCGCTTCCCTTGAAAATTTTGTTCTCAGGGGATGAAAAGTTCACGAACGAACTTATGAACTTAAACAGAACAAAACGAACGCAGGGCTTTTAAGGGATACAGAATTTCACACTGAAGGAACTAAACGAAAGGACAATCGACCCATAACCCCTTTGAACGTGAACTGAACGAACGGAAAAATTGAATAAAGATAATTATAAATAAATATAGATGTCGAGTGTATATATTGAAATTCTTTCATTTGTGGAAGCTCCTCCAAATCAGAGCTGGGCGGCTAAACAATATTGACTAAATGGCACCCTACATATGATATATACATTTATTATGTCTAAATCTAACTGAAGTATAGAATTTGAGATTATAACCATATATGGAAAAGGTGTGAAAACCGCAAAACTCAAATCCCACAAATATTCGAGATAATACAATATAACCAATGGACACCCAAATATGACGTCCTATAGGATAATAATAATACATTTCCTGTGTCTATGATTAGCGGATACGAGATATAAATAAGCATCCAATGGACCCAAGTTCCAGGACCCGAGCTGGCAGCCTATAGTCTATTATTAAAGTAGTCTATGACTTGTATAGGAAATTAATATTAGCATTGTTATAACATCACTTTGAACATTGCAGTAATTTTTTTAATCGACGGTAAACCAAATTTTGAGATCTTGTAGGAATCACTGAGTGGCTGGAAAACAATCTTAGTATGAACTATTGAGTGAAATATACGAGCTAATGGTATCTGGAAACAACATTAATATGAAACTATATAGTGATATATACCATTCTAGATAAAAAAGGAAAATTTTCTCTTTCGAATGATATAATTATTTCTTGCATTGTACTTTTACTTTTTTGAGTTATAAGATAGAAAGAAAGATTTAGAACCTGCTGCTGAAGATGTCTGGTTGGAAAAAGCTATTAAAATATAGCTCAAATCTACAAGGCTTACATGTACCAAAAATCTTTGTCCGCCTAGAATAGTTTGAACTCGCTTACACGGAGCTAAGTACATAATTTTAATAACGACTATGAGAGTATTTCCTGATTTTTTTGAGTCAGTTCAGCGATGCGCCTGAATGAAATTATTATCTCAAAATCAGAAAACCGAAAATTCGGGTTGACTAGTTCGGTTTATCACAAGGGCTAAATTGTAAAGGTTAAGTTGTTCTCAACAACGACACCAAAAAGGAGCACAGTGTGTTAAAATTTCAAGAAAAGAACTTTTCGAAATGGTTAAATTTGTAACCACAATACTCTATAATAAAAATTTGGCAAAAGAATAGGCGATGCCTAAAGGAAAGGTTTTTTAAGGAAGTTTGTGGGTAATAATAATAATAATATACATTCACTACAGAAAACACGATAAACCGCAGCACAGTCGGCATTTTCAGGGGTGTAAGTGGAAATAGGAAAAACTATGCTAGATAGAATCTAATGAAGTATTATTGACATATAGGTTATCGGTAGCTGCAAACTGAATGGCATTGTCAAAAATGATCTACATAGTCTCATAAACGTAGTTCTAGACAGTTGATGCTAATTCTGTCATAAAATATATTTAGGTTTGTTAACAAAAAAATATTGTTCAACTATGATTATTGATTATAATTCTTGAACCTGATATAATTTTTCAAAAATCGTTAAAATCCTAATATATTATGTTTATAAGTCATTAGATGACCCCAGTCGCGCCCTTTCGCGCATCTAGATTACTCTTTAATTTGAAGGAATCATCATAACCTTTCATTTTAAATGTCAAACCAATGGCTCATGATGCCTCTCAAAAGTTATTGAACAATATTGGAAATTAGTAATGCGAAGGAATCAAAAAATTCTGGTCGGGATGTATTATAACTTTAGACTATATAACAAGTTAAAATGCATAATGTACATTGATTTCAATACATGCCAATGACAATGTAAACTTCGTGATAAAGCTAATTTGAATATTTCATCAACATAATATAATTTGTTGAATTTTGTTCGACGTTGATAATGCAATTCTGAAACCACAAAAATTGTTTTTTTAGAATTGTTGTAACATGATGATCCCATTACACATAACTCTTGATCTCAAATATTTCTCAACAAAATAAATTGGATTTTTAGGTTTTCATGTATGCTGAAAATGAATGTGAATATTAAAGGAATTATTTCATCAATCGTCATTGAAGAATTCGTGCTCTAGACTTCATAAGATTTCTTTATAAGCTTTAGTCTTAGAAGTTAAAAAAGCAGCATAAATTGTTTCAAATCTGTACTAAACATTCTCTTAAGTATAACAACATACAAAGTTGTTCATCATTACAATTGTCAAATGTCCACATTTGATAGATTGCTTCAGTACTTTGTAAATGCTCCAGCATATTGTAGGTTGTTGATAGCAGCAAATATCGATATACTTACATGGTCTGAAAAATATACCGATCAGATGCCCTAATATGTCTGTAGTCTAGAATTGACTGCCAAAGATGAAAATCCCAAGATATTAGTATATTTGCTCGAAATATTGAAGATTAACATAAGTAAACTTGATTTCTGAGGCTGAATGATCTGACGTGATATCATCGGATATTTGTCTCAGATTAGGATGTCCTCTATTTTTGCACAGATTATATATGGTATTCCGTTGTGTATGATATTATTTTACCTGATAATTGTGTTCAGAATTGGGGTATACAAATGTATATGATCATCCATTTCACAGTTCCTTTATAAAAGATCTTACATAACACCGTTAATTATATTATTAGTTATAATAATTTGTAAGATCTGTCTTTTTTATTATCTAAGTTAACTAAACTTAAATTAAAGGTTGATTGAAATAAGATAGACAAACTTCGAAAGTATCACAAAATTATAGGTTTTTGTAGTGATTCTGTACTTTCTGTACTTGCAAACGATATTACCATCTAAATTGAAACTTCATCAAACTACAAAGCTTTCGAGGACTATAGAAAATGGTGATTTTTTTCTAGTTGACGAAGAAGTTTATCAACTAGCCAAATAACCCAAAAGTAACATAGTTAAACACAGGAGGGAATCCCACAGCAGGTTACTCGTTTGTCTTATGAAAGTAACCCTCATTGGCACTAAATCGTATCATAACATATCATGGGAAACAAATATTGGAAACCGACGTGTGACCTTATCTTACTCATATTGAGTCCCATAAGCTAGAATAGTGGCCCCCATTTGCAATATCTAACAATACGTTAAAACGCCGTAATGATGAGTTGGCGGCAGGAGTAGAATTTCAGTTAAAAGAGCAATTGAAGAAACGCATCTGACAAGGTCACCGTTTGGTGACCTAGTAGACGAATATATCGCGTAGGTCATCTGAGCTAGGTTGTGTACGCTATGCATTCGAAGTTGTCATTCATGAAGATCTCTTCTCGACTTATTCATAACAATCTCAACTGTGGAGAGATTTTGATGCAGTAAGCGAGTAAAATAATATTTTGATGTTTTGTCAAAAATACAGTATGTTTTTCTAATAATCCAAACCTCTAATTGCTATTATATAACTGTATATATTGCGTATGAAAGATTGTTTCCACACTTTTCAGTAAACGCTACATGGGGACCATCTGTTTATAGGAGGAACGCTAGACTTCTACAAATAATATTACCTATTAAGGTAAATAATCAATTATAACTGTTTGTACTGATAGACTATACAATTTAAGGAAATATAGAATTTCAATTACTCAAATACTTAGTTAACAGAGAATTACTTGCAGGAAAATCATTGTCAAAATTTCGGGAAACATTGTTATTGGTATTGAAACTAATGAACAGCATAAATTTAGACTCAAAAGAAGAACGATTGCACAGACTTTCTGGATGAGAGTGAATCTGAATCAATAACTTTATTCTTTCACGCTGAGAGTGGACTTTGGTGGAAAACTTAACAGCCGTGTGTTAGATTTGTAAAGAGAACCCACATAGTTAAGATTGTATGTATAGCTATTAGAGCTCTGCGCGGGTCATATGCGGGACCCGCACCCGCAAGGCATCTATTAGTAATTGACCCGCACCCGCCCCGCAAATCCGACAATATAAACAAATGAACCCGCACCAACCCGCAACTAACACACATTAACCCGCGCTCAACCCGCACCAACCCGCACCAAAACTCGTTGACCAGTAGTATCGCTAGGATTATATAATAGGGTGTAAACACTCGGCGCACAATGCGGGCACAAAAATATTTACATCATTAAGGAATAAAGAAGACGGCAATATGTTTTGGGCGGAAATTTGAACATAGAATTACGTGTTTATTATTCGGGAATACGAAATAATTCACCGTACAATTCGTTCCAACGCAAGACTTCTGCCATATTAAGATTATATTGATCATTAATTTTGTTTAGGAACTATAGAGGGGTACATTGTTACAATTAGTGGACACTGCACCCCCAAATAATCCTTAGCGAGAACTCTTGCGGAAACCCGCGCTGACCCGCATCAACCCGCAGTAAGAATCTCTGACCCGCACCCGACCCGCCCCGCAAATATTCTGATTCTTTGACCCGCAAGAACCCGCGGGTTGCGGGTCCCGAAACCCGCATTTATTAACCCGCCCCGCGCAGTGCTCTAATAGCTATATCAGCAAGCATTGAAGAAAGAACGATAATTTCAATATTCGTGTAGTCTATTTAGCAAACATCTTTGGGCACCTAACAGCCTGCAGCTCTCGTTGCTAAGTCTTTCGTTTTGTGAATTTATATTCAAATGGAAGATACATGGGGTCGTAGATAAATTATAATCATGACGACACATAAGTAATAATATGGGAATTCACACCTTTCAAAAAATTCATCAAAATTTGCATCTGGAAATATTACACCACCCAGGGGGGGGTCAATCTTAAGAATACTAACCCATAGGTGACTTCATGGAAAAATATATGTTTAGGGCATACCCACCCACCCCTCCTCACGAAGTACCAAGTACTTAACGAATTTATTGCTTTTGGACCCCTACACCCATTCAGTATTTGCCACAAGTGACACCTGAAGTTGTCACCTGTGTCAGATTAGCATAAATTGATACGAAGTTAATTACATCTGGTCCCTGAAGTCCTCCTATGAGCATTTTTACCCAAAACACACTTTTTTAATTTTTTTACAATTTTAATTAGTCAGCAATTCTCACCTTTAGGTGTGACAAGATTTTAAAAAATTACCCTTAGTGTAAATTCTTGATAATTTGCTGCAAAATTTCGCAATAATATTGATTCGTGGTACTTCATGAATTTTTTTTTAAAATGGAACCCACCACCTGGCTATGGGTCAAGTATCTGTCGATTGACCCCCCCCTGCACCACCTAGATGAACTTGTAGTGCACTATGATGAGCGTTTCTCAGATTTGAAAGAATCAAAGAAGCGCAGTGTTAATGAACCCATTTAGTTTAATGTTGCCACATGTGGAAAAATCGAAGGAG